>CM048752.1:120019902-120619902 GCA_026315105.1 Locusta migratoria
GGAGAGGGAAAAGGAAATGATGAGGGTTTTAAGGAAGGGGGTAAGAAGCCATTCCAATCCCGGGAGAGGAAAGACTTACCTTGGGGGAAGAAAAGGAAGGTAATTTATCATGATGTGTTTGCGTCTGTGTAAATGTATGGGTGTGTGAGTGTATTTGTTCACCTTCCTTTTCTTCCCCCAAGGTAAGTCTTTCCTCTCCCGGGAATGGAATGGCTCCTTACCCCCTTCATTAATACCCTCATAATTTCCTTTTCCCTCTCCTTCCCTTCTGCCTGAAGAAGCAACTGGGTTGCGAAAGCTTGCGTATATGTGTGTGTGTGTGTGTGTGTGTGTGTGGGTATTTATTTATATATTTGTGATGCTGTCAAACCTGTGCTCCTTCGCCTGGTGAGTAATCTTCATCTATTTTTTTTATATATATATATTTTTTATTTTACCTTATTTTGTTCATTTTATTTTAATTTTCTCCCCTCACCCGCCTCCCACTATATTCCTGAGCTGCATCTCGTTATTCCCCTCTAACCCATCGCCACCACCGTGACGTAACCTCCCCTCCCCTCCCCTTCCCGATTCGCCGCAGAGTGTGATTCGAAGTGCGGCAGCCGGAGGTGACGGTTGTATGACTGTGTTGTGTGCCTGTATGATTACGTGAGTGTTCTATTTTCTGAAGAAGGCCATGGCCAATAGCTGAAAGTGTTGTACGTGTGTGTCTTTTGTATGTGCCTGTCGCAGCTCGTCGCCACGTCTTTGCGGTGAGTTGTAAACTGCTCTTACTGTATTATAAAAGCATGATACTAATGCTAAGGTAGAAAGTATAACTATCATTTGAAGAAATTACTACAGTCATTCAAGAAACACAAATGCTTAGAAACAATTTCAGCAGAGCACAAAAAATTAAACACATGATGAAAAATTGACCATCTGAAAATAACAATTTTAAAAAGAGCAAAAAATTATTTTATGGATTTTTTATGCTCAGTGATATTACATACCTTTCTTACTGATATCCCAGATACTTAAATACATTGATCATAGCATTTATATATTTCATATGTGTCTAAAAATTATAGCTCCCATACACACCAAGCAAAGAAATGGTAGCCAAAAATCAGGACATAAAGAGCCAATAATATATGTGCAGGGGCACTTCTCTTTCTCACACCAATTTTTTTCTCTCTCTTCCTCTCTCTCTCTCTCTCCCTCTTTGCTCATTCTGACTTGGGAACACGTGCCGCCACAGAAAATGGGTATAAGGAACATAAAAATGGAAAAAAACATATAAAAATAAAAACAGAACCACTGGGCGTGTTTAAAGAGGGTGCTTATCAACTCGACTGGCATAGGGCAAGCGTGGGGTAGCTGTGCGACAGTATCTCGGAGTGCGGGAAAATGACAGCGGGCGCGAGATGTTGCGAAGCGCGTGCAAAGCGGTCCAGCAGACGAAAGCAAAAGAAGCTGCAGCCAGTTTGGTAGAGCGGGACAGAGCGGAGAAGAGCAGCGCAAACTAAAAGACAGGTTAAGGCTCGGCAAGGAAACAAACAAAAAAAGCCATCTTGTCTCTCTTCTGTAAGAAAGAAAAACAACAAAAAAACAGTGATCTCCCTTTTTCACTATTTATAACTTTCTATTATTTATATAACTTTTTTTTTTTAAATTATAACGTGATATTTACAATCAGAGGTTGTGTGGGTGCTACAGACGTGAACTGATCGAGCTCCGTGGTGACAGAACAAAACTCTGTTAACATTCAGTAAGCATTTCAAGAGTGCAATTCTAGAAAAAAAATTAAAAAACAAAAAAATGATAGTTCCTACATGAATATTCATTATTTGACTTCTACACTTTCTGCATTTCCTAATTCAGAAATAAAATTTTGTTTGTTTGTAATTCACTACTCAATGAACAAACTGTCTCAAGTTTTATTACCTCCTATTTATATGGTATTCAATAAGTTTCTAAGTCATAAAAGGCCACAATTACCGTGTGCTCTAAGCTTTCAATGCCTTCCATCCCCTGAAACTCTGTTAGTAGCTGAGAACTTATTTTAGAGAAAAATGTGCACTGTGGACAGCGACCTGTTTTTGTGTTTTGTAACTCAGATCTGCTAGATTTTAATCCCCAAGAGTGAAATTGATATTGATAGACCACTTAAAATGATATAAAATATTGTTATGGTAATTTTTCCTAATCAAAACTAGGCATGACCATATTTAAATTCCAATGAAAATAACAACAAATTTGTTTAACTTGTAGTAACTATCAGAACCATTTAAAGCCAAGAAATTAACCTTTATAAAATGAAAATTCCTGCTAGAGAACTAGACATTTAACTGTTAGCTCTAGAAAAATATTATTCTCTCAGAGAACACAAAGGTATTCTGGGAGTAAAGGAAACCAAACATATCAATAAAAATTAGGTACATGCTCAAAAGAGATAACAGCAGATTAATATATGAAAATATTTCAAGTTTCATTCCACTATGACGTATGTAACCATCTCAATCAAAACTATATAGTGCTTCTGATGATAATTACAACAAAATACCTATTTCGCAACGATTAAATCAAAAGGTGTTTCCTTAATGTAAGATCACTAATTATCAGCACAACCTGAAATGCTTACCAAATGTTTCATCAGAGACTGACAATTAACTTTTGTGCTTTCAACTAAGTATACAAGGATTATTAATTTAGTGTAGCATTACAATTTTGCAAATAGCGCTAAAGTCTGTCTGGAATTAAACTCATCTCCAGGGAAACAAACACTATCTTAACTAAAATAATTAATGCAATTTGAATATCGTGAGATTAGGTATATATATATATTTTTCTCTTTTTAAATAGGGGGTGCATTTATTAGGAGTCTGTGCAGTATTGGGGGTAACACACTAATAGTCTAAAAATGAGTTTCATATTCATTCAACGTGTATTTCTTTTATCTAAACTGGGTTTATGGTCATTTTTTCACAATCAGAACTACATAATTTTGTGCATCTTTCCTATACATCTATTGGTACAGGGGCTAGGAGACTTTAACTAATCATACCACACATGTATAAAAAGAATTCAAAACAGGCTTTTACCACTAAAATATAACCTTCACTGAGGAATAATTCCCATGAAGAAGTGCCTTATGTGCAAGTAAAGAATAAAGTAAAAACTAAACATAACTGAGACAAAATGAAACTGCCAGCAGCAGGAAATTGAAACCAAACTCAGCTTTTACATCGTACAGCGTATCATACAAAAGAGGTAAACCAAACATAATGTTCAACAAAGACCCATGCCAGTGGCTTCATTATGGCAAACAAACAATTAGACAAACATCAGAGAATGATCCCACTAACTAAAATCATCTTATCTGTAATATTTCGGTTGACATATATATGGGTTCCATCACGTAAAGGAATCTTAAATTGTCCCAAAAAAGAGAGAGAAGAAAAATAATGTTTAGGAAACATTTTCATTAACCACAGGTGAAATTTTACATTCCACCATCTGTAAAGACAATCACATAGCAAGTATCTGCATAATGTATAAACATTTTTAAGAATTTACTCATACAATGTAAAGTAATATAGATATTAAAAACAGCACAGCAACCTCAGAAAGTAAATATTCACTTGTTTAGATGAGCATTACTGCTTCAAGATAACCCATGCATTACAAAATTTACAATTCAACATATAAGAATGTTTCAGTTTCTGTCATCATGTAAGCACCAAAAAAGCAATAAATTAATGATCTGTTAGCAATTGTTTCCCTGGAAACTTGGTTGAAAAGAATATTGCAGCTGACACATAATTACATCAGAGATAGTAACTGCAATTATGTTTGTTCTAATTAGTTTTTAATTACATCTTATGGGAGAGCACTATTTTAGAAACATTGTTTTTCAGATCAATATAAATACTTATTACAGCATTTAAAGAGATAAAAAGATTTGTTGTGTAGCTGAAAAATCCAAAGAAATTCTACAAAAAATAATGAAAAGAGATATTTTCTAATTACAAGAAAGAAATAGATATTGGAGATCATTAGTATAGCAAAACACATGAGGCTCACACAAGCAGAATTAAGAAACAAAATCATTGGAAAAGACAGAAATTGACTGTCAGCTTTTGCGAGTGGTGATATTATGTAGACTTGCACCTATGTACATAAATTCGATAAGTTATCACACTATGAAAAATGGTCACTGCAGACAGTACAAATAAAATTTATCATTGGGAATTTGTGTACAGCTGCAACAATATGCAATTATTAAGACATTAATATATTTTGTTGTGATGTGATAATTTATGCATTGTAGGAACTGAATGATTATTTAACAGTTGGCAGTCAATTTCTGAAGTCACTCTAGAAGAAAGGAGAAAAAGAACACACTTAAAGGAGAGAAGTCACTGCAAAGATAGATTCCAAATAAGGTAATACAGGGTGATAGAAGACAAACTGTGTGTTAAAACTAAATATTTTGTTAAGAAATGAAGAACAAATTCTGTTTAAATGTAGTGTGTGGGTGTCATTCTCTTTAATATTGAGTATGTGGATAGGAAAGTAGCAAGTGCATAAGAAAATTTCCACAGCTATTTTGAATTCTGTGATGCTGACTTTATTACCTTATTCTCATGACCCCTATGCAAGAAACCTAACAATGGTAGCAACATTATCACACTGTCTTTTTCAAAAGTGTCTGCCAGACTGGGACTCGAACCTGGAACCTTTTCCTTTAGTGAGCTAGTGCGATACCGACTCAGCTATCCAACCACTCCTCGCAGCGCATTCTCACAGATTCACTTCTGTTAGTAATTCAACCCCTACCTGGGGGAAGTAAAGCTGTGAGAATGGACTGTTGCCTGTTAACTATTTCTTGTGAATGGGAAAGTTCTGGATTCAAATCCTTGTCCAGCACATAGTTTTTATCTGGGTGGAAGTTTAAAGATCCAAAAATTTGACTGGCCCATATCTAATTTTGGACACAATGAATGCTGACTTGTGCTTGATTACTTCATTAACAGTATTGTCTCAATAATGAACAGTTACTGTCACAGTATTCATGAATACGAGACATGCTTGGCTTTACAAGACCTGCCCATGTGAGGTTCAACTTGTGCACTTTCCAAAAATAATGTTTTGTACTCTAATGACCACCAATGAGTCCTAGCTGAATGTCCTGTGTTTCTGCTGAATGAAAGAGAAAGTTTACTGAACAGGACAGAAATTGACAATTTCTGAAAGATAATTTACCAAGACCTTGCAAACAGTCCTTTAGATTGTCTGTAGAAGTATGTCACAGGCATCCCCATCTGTTCACAGAAACTAAAGAACGACAGTAGTGCTTCTATGGAATTTTAGGTAGTGAATGACCACTGTATTATTGCAAGACATGAAGAATATTACTTTCATGAAAGCTTGTTAAGTATCAATAATGTCACCAGGGAGTTAATTTCCACCCAACCAGTAATTAACAACATTCATGGAATTGCTATGTTCCCTTAAGGCATACCCAATGTTGCTTTTGTTCACTGTCTGTTGACACACTTACAAAGGAATCTTCAGCACTATGACAAAAGCCCATAGTGTAATACTGAAAGCATCTCTTGCAGTGTCTGCATCTAGAGTTGGCCGATCACCCCCCCCCCCTCCCCCAATTCTTTCCTGAATACTAAATGAGCCTTCAATGAAGTGTTCTGCTAAGCTTTTCATGTTCTCTATGACCTCTATCAACCCTACCTGGTACAGATCACACACTGTTCAGCAGTATACACCACCTGACAAAAAACTGATGGACCCAGAAGTAGTGGTTCAAAATTATCCCATTTCAGTGTTTATCCATACCTAGGGTGACCAACTCTCCCATATTGTAGCCCGTATTTTAGCACTTTCTTCTTTAATTCTCCCGTCTCCCTTATAGTCCATCTGTTTCTCCCGTATATTTCGTCAGTGATCGCTTTTATAATCTATGAGGTGCTATTGGTAGTTGAAATTCTCTTCATGGCTATTGGGAACTTACTGGAAATTTGACTTTCTGACTGATGGACCACTTTTTGACTAAGGTAAGTGATTTCAACTCTTTTCTAAATTATTTTTATACCTTGTATTTGTGTGTTTACTGAGATTTTAGCTGGGAATAGAGACTTCTTTAAGGAATAAATATACTGTGAAGCGGCAGTTAGTGTAACCAGTTCTTTGAATAGGATTTGGCATGCTGTTCTTGAATTTACTCCACAAGTGTCTTGTTAATTTCATTGCACTCTTAAAAACCTGTTCTCAGCTTGAAGAGCTACCCCAAAGTATGATATATGAGTAAAAATAAGCAAAGTATGTCTGATTTTTTATGTTTACATCCCCATTGTCACCCAGTCCAAGGAAATGCGTATACTGTGTACCTGAAATTTACTGTATCTAAATCTCCCTTATTCTCCCTTATAATCATGGTGAGATTCTGGTCATCTCCCTTAAACCCGTGATCAAAAGTTGGTCACCCTATCCATACCATTGGTGAGTGAGTAAATAGATTTACATGCCTATAATGTTTATAATGCCTATCTGGGTGCATTCTTGATGTCACCACCCTGTTGTTGAAAGTTGGTACCAGTCAACAGCTAAGAATCAGATGATTAAGCAGATTGTTTACACACAGTAAGAAGCACCCATGATGTCTCACATATGTTACGTCAGTCTATGCACCAATTTTATGGCTATGAAAGCAGTGGCGTAGATCATGAGGGGAGGGGGAGGAGAAATCCAGACCGCCCCCCCCCCCCGCCGAGGTCAATCCATGGATTCCCCCCCCCCCCCACCCCTCTTTTGCTGGAACTGTATCATGCCTTTCAATTTTAAATGTTTAACTGACTTCATGGCTCGGCTACAGATCTGAGAACTTGTTATTTTGTACTTGGGCACTGAACCCCATTGCCCTCCCCCTCCCAAGAAGAATACATTATCTGTGCCCTTACCGCATACACCACTTCACTGGACTGTGTTAAGTGGTGTGGTCATTTCATGCAATTACAAGACATGTCAGCCATTCAGTTGTCACAGTGGGATAATGTTGAAGCCTATGGCTACATGGAGGCAGCCACTAACTCACGCTGGTTTGGGTCGACCAACGAACTCCATCCCGAAGGAGGATAGTCTTATGCTGTGCCAAACAGTTGGGTATCCAATGACCCCAGCAACTGCCATCTACAAACATATCTTCCTCAGAGTTCACACACAGTGTCTCAGTGACTCACATCTGCCAGATTGGGATCCTACCGCCACATGTGTCAGTTGCCATTGACACCACAATATCAATTCCAACATTTGGAGTGATGGTATGCCTGAGAGGCATTGAAAGAGGATGAATGGTGTCTCATCATGTTCAATGATGAGTCTGGCTTCTTCATAACCTCCGAGACCATTGCGCTTAAATTTGGTGGCAGTGCTGGAACACGGTACATACTGCCAATATTGTGGTGAGTCACATAGGTGTAGCATCATGATGTGGAGGGTTGTACGAAATGTGAGCAGGCAGTGACGGACTAAGGTGGGCGGGGGGGGGGGGAGCAAACCGCCCTGGGCCTCCGGTCTTGGGGGGCCTCCAAACACCTCAAAAGCAATGTTTATATTTTTATTTATTTATTTATGAGCGCTCTAGGCATCTCATTCTGCTAGGGGCAACCAAATCTCGAGAGATATTGTTTTTAGACTGTTCCGTGCCTCTCGTCCTGTGGGGCTCCAATTCTTTTTTTTTATAGTAATACATGTATTTCCAAGTGGACGGGGGGCCTCATTTTGTTTCGCTGCCACCCCAGGCTTCCAACAGCCTTAGTCCGCCACTGTGAGCAGGTCACTTCTAGTCATGCTTTGGCAGCCAGCACATTGATACAACACAGATGTCCTATCCCTCATGGCACAGTGCTCTGTGACAGTGTTCCGACAGGATAACACATGCCAAACCACACAGCATGTGCGTTTATGGACAACGTATAGCACAGATGGCAAACCAGTGGCATGCACGGCATTACTGGAATGTGACCACATAATTTGGGCATGCATCAATTTTAAGAATTTACCTGCCCAATTGAAATGCTGGTTTGTTCATCAACGGGATGTCAGTGACACTTTAATTAGCCAGTTCCACAAGGTGGATAGATGTTGTGGCAATGTTAGAACATACAGCAACAGGCTGATGCAGGCTGTGGAGCATAGGGCTCATAAAACCAACAGTAAAGTCCAGGTGTGATGACTTAGACCCCTGTTATGGAGAATACTGCAAGCAGTTTGTTTGTATAGCTTATGGGACTTCACTACGGGCTCATCAGTCCCTAAACTTACAAACTGCTTATGAACTTGCTAACACTAAGGACGGCACAAATATCCATGCCAGAAAGGGGATTCGAACCACCGACCGTATTGGCCGTGCAGACCGTGACTCGGCCACCGCGGCCAGCACTGCGAGCAGTACTCTTTGGTGGACGTCTCAGTTTGTTGGAATGAACCCAAGGGTTCCAACAAACAATTGTGGTGTATTATTACTGTTGCATGTGAGAATATCTCTACTGACTGTAAGTGAGTATAAGTGAAGATACATCATCTACAACAGTATTCAGTTGCTTACATCCACCTACTAAACAAATAAGTGAATATGTTTCTTTGAAAAATGGGATGCATATGTACCAAGGTTTGCCATCCCTGACCTATAGCCTGTTGAGATTATCCTGTATCGAGAAAGATCTCAAGACTCTCTATGATTAAACAAGTTTGGGGTGATATTAAAAGGGGCCTATATCCCACTACCGACTCACAAGATTTGGAGTGACAGCAGCAACAACTGTACACAAACTTGCCTTAGGGGAGGATCCGAAGGCTATCTGATGCTATTCACAACCACATAAGTGTGCGCACTGTGACCAGAGGGGGAGCCACATTCCACCTGAAACTGACAACAGACATCTCTCTTTCATCCCATACTGTCATCAGTAATCTCACATGTCCTTTCATCACATTTAGTTTCATTCACTTGCAACCACTAGTTCTGGGTGCAATCATTTTTTATCAGGCAGTGTATTTGTGTAGATACTTAACATGTTTATCTCCATTGGCAGTCAATCTGAAATGTATTAAACATAAGAAGAGGCATTGAATTAAAATTTGTGCTGTGGCCGGGATTCGAACCGGGACCTCCTACTTACTAGGTAGGCACTTTAGACCACTCAGCTAACACAGCGTTGTAGCCAAAGTGACTACATGGACTGCCTTAGAGCATGTCTTCCTCCACACCACAGTCCGTGTAGTCGCTTTGGCTACAACACTTTGTTAGCTGAGTGGCTAAAGCATCTACCTAGTAAGTAGGAGGTCCCGGGTTCGAATCTCAGCCACAGCACGAATTTTAATTCAATGCTTCTCCTTATGTTTAATACCTTTGGTTTAACAAGACAATATTGTCTCAAGGAAATGTATTATTGTTGATATAAATATCAAATGCTTTTTAGAAATCTAGGAAGACTAAGTATACCTTTTAACAACTGGAGTTGTTTATTGCTCTACATATAGCTTAGCTATTCTGTGGCTTCTTATACATTTTTGGTGACCAGTATAACTGAATGTGTGTTAAAGGTGACATCTGTTGGTACAAAGATTATTAATGCATACAGAAGAAGAAGAGATAGAAAAAAAAGCTTTGTGTATTAAATTGAACACTGCTCAGGAAGATCCAGGGGTGTGTGCCAGATTCGACAACAGTGAGACACAGAAATAACTGGACATGCAGGAAATAGAATCTACACTAGTGATATAAAAGCTACAAGCACATGGAAAGCTATAGTCCAACAGATACAGCAATGCCACAAATAGTCTGTGAGTAAAGAAAAGGAAGTGAGCGCCCTCTGCCTACACACAAAGCACTACAGAAGCCAATGACTGCAACTGTCCAGTTTTTTTGTTTGGGATAGATGATGGAAAAAAAGTATTAGTACACACTGAAGTCACAGAGGTGTTCTATCAAGTATTATCTCATTCTTTGGTGCTGCCAAATTCAACATGTACGGTATCTAATGTGATGTGGGATGTAAGCATGACAAACAAAAAACTTGATTCCTAGAGTCTAGATCACCATTTGATAGGTTACACTCCAATGAAAGAGACTTCAACATTGTAATCTTCAAAGTGAAATTTTCCTGAAGTGAGCTGAATGTATAGGGTGGACGGGGGGTGGATCCAATGAAGATAATTCCAGTTACTTGATACTGAAGAATAAAAAGAAGAAGAAAAATATCTTGAAAGACTAGTGATAGAAAGATCATATTCTCAGGAGAAGTTCATTGTTAAGTTCTGAAGGAATGATTAGCATTTAGTAGGTGTGGGTCTGCCACTGACATGGCTAGCGTATAGTCAACCTTAATACAAAACAGGGTATCTAGTTGTTTCCAGCAATACGTAAGGCCTGGACAATATGTAATGAGAACCAGAGGTGCTCATGACTCACTCCACACCCAAATTGCAACCCCCCCACACACACACCCAAAATATTCGGATGCCTATTTTATTACCTAATAAATATGGTTTTCACATTTAATATTGAAATTAAATATCTTATATCACGTTTTGTAAACTGTTTTTGTAGCACCTCCCCCCAGGCTGGCCAAAAATACTAATTTTTTCACCCCCCCCCCCCCCCCAAGATATTTCAATGACAATTTGCATCATGAACCCCCCCCCCCGTCGCCACCTCTAATGAGAACTATTATTTATTTCTGGAGTGACTTTATTTTCTATCGATGTCCCATACTGAGCACCTTACACCACATACATCATCATCTCTGTTGTTTTTCCAGATCTCTCAGTGATTCTCTCACTTTGCTGGAGAGACTAATTACAGGGACTCAGGTTGCGCAATTATGGAGGATGTTCCAGAATCAGCCACTGCCATTAGCACAAGAGGTCCTGCACAATGTCATGCTGAATATAATGGGGTGCTATTCCATTAAATGCAACACCACATTCATCCTGCATTCAGGCAAAAGTGATAACATTCGATGAAACACCGTCCCATTCTATTCAGCACGAAAACGCATGGTTGTCACACCACTGCTGCTGTCCAGGACCTTTCGCACTGCTCTTTATGGCAGATTCTGGAACATCAACTGTAAACACCTGATATGAATCCCTGTGATTGTGACCTGTTTGCCAAAGTGAAAAAAATCATTTCACTATCCACTATAACATCAGTGATAATATTGTGTGTGTCATATGGTAGTGTGTATGGGGTATCAACAGATATAGATATGCAGATGATAAGACTACACCTACCACATGTGTGACAAAAGGGAGTGATTATACTGAAGCTGTGTAAGTATAAGTACTTATATGAATACAGTCATTTAAGGAAAAAGTAATAGTTCTCATTATGTCTTCTGCAGCCCTTTCATCTTATTGATGAGTAGAACAACTACTAATACCAATGGTGGGCTGTTTGCCTATTAGGCAGGAAACAAGCTGAATTGAGATGAATGAAATGCTAATCATTTCCTCAGAACTTAGTAACAAACATGTCATGTAAATATGAATCAGTAGTCTTTCAAGATTTCTTTTTTTCTGACCATGAATGTACTATGAGATTAAGTGATGAGCATTGTTTGCATCTCTCCTACACATTCGGGTTACATGAAGACTATTTGTCCTGACTTCCCGTTATTAAATACAATAATTCTGTATGTCATCAAGAAAAATGCCCAAACATGGGCCTAGACACATTTGTTCGCCTATGGCAACTCCTTAGGCTTGTAGTGTCTTTCCATCGTATGGAATATCCTTCTCATACAAAAAGACTGTCCATACTAAAACATACTCCTCATCCAAAGAGACTATCCGTACCAAAAATCTGCACCATCCTAGCTGAATGTACACATTTCCTCCTTTAAATATATAAAGTATGTGCACAAAGTCTCTCCGTAATGGTGATCTCCGCGTGTCTCACATTGCAGGGCATGTAAGGTTGGCATCACGGACAAAGCACACTAGCATGTGTTCCATGGACCTGCAGTGGTAGTAGGGTGGGGGTAGTGTTCCTTATAGATGGACATGAATGTGCTGCCATCCCTCATGCAGCCCGCAAGGCGAGACATGCAGAACTCGCCAGTGCGGAGAGGCTTTGTGGACATCTGGACTCTGATGTATGTGACAATTTTCATGAACAACATGTAATTAAGACAGTAATACCTCATCACATTATATGTGCCACAGAGCAGTCAGTATGGGACATAACATAAACAGACTTGCAGACATACAGCCTGGACATTTGGAGAAAGCTCATAAATATTGGCAGTGATTATGCAGTAGGTATATATATCTGTAAATTCCTGCATGAATAAAGGTGTTCCAGGGAAAAATAATAGTGCTCATTACATTTTGTCCAGCACCCTTGGGTCCTGCCATATGTATACTAGAATAGGTGAACAATAGTGGTGTTACTGTGATCGTGGAGGTTATACTGAACAGTTGCCATCCATCTACAGGAACAGCCAATAGGGGTGGGTGTAAAGAGGCAGAGAGACAGACAGAGAGGAAGAGTGGAAGAGAGAGAGAGAGAAGGCGTCCCTACCGCCGGTGGTGGCGGGCTGTGGCGGCTGGTGCTGGTGGTGGCCGCGGTGGTGGTGGTGCTGCGGCCGCGGCATCACCGGCTGGTACACCACGTGCGGCACCATCGCGGGGTACGGGTACGCAAACAGCGGCGGGCCCGCCACCGCGCCGCCCTTACCTGGGGGCGCCACACCACCAAGAGCTACGTCGCTGCGTCTGTCTCAACAGGTCAGGCTAGTGCTCGGCTGTACACAGCTGGGCATCCATTGGGCAAGGGCCACAGATAAAGGTATTTGGGAGCCAACACTACTCCATGTCCAAAGCCCAAATGGTTGGAATTACAACCCCATGTCAAGCAAGGAAGATGATGAAACCGATATTGGGTTTTGCCATCATTGTTGGCTCCAGCTGCTGCTATTTCCTAACAGTTACAATCTTCACGCTGCCCCCTACCCTCCTCCATCACTCTGGCTAAGTCACCTTCTGTTTTCCACTCCCCAAGCATCCCTCTTTTGGCTCATCTCCTCTCCTGGGGACATTCTTTCTGCTCGTTCCCCATCTCCCGCTCATCAGGGGCACCTCGCCTTATCTCGGAGATCAAATTGCTCCCCTTCATGAGTGACACCCAGTGCAGACAAGCAGGTGTTCCCAGGGACTGATGACCTAGCTCTTTGGTCTCTTACTCCAACCAACCAACTTAGTTTGCCTCCCTCCCTCCAATCTAGATCCAGTGATGCTCAGTATTGAATCAGTGAAGCTCGGGACGTGTTGTTTAGGCACAATGGTCCACACTGCTACTGCATGTTGCCAAAGAGATCTGGTGCAGGAGCCGGTGGTGTATCCCAGGCCAGGCATTCCTCAATCATCAGGGGCACCTCGCCTTATCTCAGTGATCATTTTGCTCCCCTCCATATGTGACACCCAGTGCAGACAACCAGGTGTGCCCAGGGACTGATGACCTAGCTGTTTGGTCTCTTACTCCAACCAACCAACTTGGTTTGCCTCCCTCCCTCCAATCTAGATCCAGTGATGCTCAGTATTGAATCGAAGCAGCTCTGGACGTGTTGTTTAGGTACAGTGGTCCACACTGCTACTGCATGTTGCCAAAGTGATCTGGTGCAGGAGCCAGTGGTGTATCCCAGGCCAGGCATTCCTCAATCATCAGGGGCACCTTGCCTTATCTCATAAATCATCTTGCTCCCTTCCATGAGTGACACCCGGTGCAGACAACCAGGTGTACCTGGGGACTGATGACCTAGCTGTTTGGTCTCTTACTCCAACCAACCAACTCGGTTTGCCCCCATCTAGATCCAGTGCTGACCAGTATTGAATCGAAGAAGCTCTGGACGTGTTGTTTAGGCACAGTGGTCCACACTGCTACTGCATGTTGCCAAAGAGATCTGGTGCAGGAGCCGGTGGTGTATCCCAGGCCAGGCATTCCTCAATCATCAGGGGCACCTTGCCTTATCTCATAAATCATCTTGCTCCCTTCCATGAGTGACACCCGGTGCAGACAACCAGGTGTACCTGGGGACTGATGACCTAGCTGTTTGGTCTCTTACTCTAACCAACCAACTTGGTTTGCCCCCCCCCCCAATCTAGATCCAATGCTCTTCAGTATTGAATCGAAGAAGCTCTAGATGTGTTGTTTAGGTACAGTGGTACACACTGCTACTGCATGTTGCCAAAGTGATCTGGTGCATGAGCCAGTGGTGTATCCCAGGCCAGGCATTCCTCAATCATCAGGGGCACTTCGCCTTATCTCAGTGATCATTTTGCTCCCCTCCATGAGTGACACCCAGTGCAGACAACCAGGTGTGCCTGGGGACTGACGACCTAGCTGTTTGGCGTCTTACTCCAACCAACCAAATTAGTTTGCCCCCATCTAGATCTAGTGCTGCTCAGTATTGAATCGAAGAAGCTCTGGACGTGTTGTTTAGGCACAGCGGTCCACACTGCTACTGCCTGTTGCCCAAGTGATCTGGTGCAGGAGCCAGTGGTGTATCCGAGTCCAGTCATTCTTTAATCATCAACCAGACGTTTTCAATACGTCTCACATCAGGAGAACAGGCATTCCAACGCAGTAGTCAATGTAATGAGAACCGAAGTGTCTTGAAAATTATCTGCTATGTGCGGTCATGCAAGATCCTGTGGCAATACAGCCATTGATAAGCTTCAAACGGACAGGAGGATATAAGAGTACAACACTTCAGAGACATGAGGCTAGCTGATTGTTGTACCAACTGTGCCATACTAGGGGGAGTGTGGGAGTGGAATCAAAACCACCCCAAGTGCAGGTTAGTATAATGGTTATTGATATGGTATCTGTTCTTTTAGGACATGTCAGAAAGAACAGACACCATTAGTGGACAGTAACGGCCGTAAATGAAATCGAAATATTGGAGCAGCTCAACCGGTTTGGAGGGTTGTAATAAGTTCAGCAACAAGGTTGAAAATATATGCTGGGCCGGGATTCGAACCCAGGTTTCCCACTTTAGGCCAGCGGTCGTCTTAACCAATTAGTTATCAAGACACACTTACCTCCCAACCCAAATGTCCGAAAAGAACAGACACCTACATCTACATGGGATACTCTGCAAATCACATTTAAGTGCCCGGCAGAGGGTTCATCGATCCACCGTTATACTATTTTATCTCCCATTCCATTCTCGAATAGCGCGCGGGAAAAAAGAACACCTGAATCTCTCCGTTCGGGCTCTGATTTCTCGTATTTTATTCTGATGGTCATTTCTACCTATGTAAGTGGGAGTCAACAATACATTTTCGCATTCGGAGGAGAATGTTGGCGATTGGAGTTTCGTAAGTAGCCCACGCCGCAACGATAAGCGCCGTTGTAATGATTCCCATCCCAGATTCTGTATCATTTCCGTAACGCTGTATCCTCTGTACCACGACAATACGAAACGAGCTGCCCTCCTCTGGACTCTTTCGATGTCCTCCGTCAAACCCACCTGATAAGGATCCCACACTGGGCAATAACACTCCATAAAAGGACGGACAAGGGTAGAGTGTGCAGATTCTTTAGTAGTTCTGTTGCATCTTTTAATGGTTCTGCCAATAAAACGGAGTCTCTGGTTCGCCTTTCCCACAACATTATCTACGTGTTCTTTCCAGTTTAATTCTGAAGTAATAGAATTGTGGAGTTTACGGCCTTTAATTTTGATTAATTTATCTTGTAATCAAAGTTTAACGGATTTCTTTTCGTACTAATGTGGACGACTTCACGCTTCTCTCATTTAGAGTCAATTGCCAACTTTTACACCATAGTGATATCTTGTTCAGATCGTTCTGCAGTTGGTTTTGATCTTCAGATGATTTTACTAGACGGTAGATGACGGCGTCAAATAACGTAAGAGGGCTACTTAGATTTTCCTCTAAATCGTTTATGTAAATAAGGAACAGCAGATGACCAATAACACTACCTTGTGAAACGCCCGATATCACCTCTGTTTTAGTCGATGCCTTACCATCGATTACTACGAACTGTGTCCTCTCTGAGAGGAATTCCCCTATTCAGTCGCAAATTTGGGGCGATATTTCATAACCACGCAGTTTGATTAAAAGCCGTTAGTGAAGTACGGTGTCAAAAGCCCTCCGGAAATCAAGGAATACAGAATCAATTTGCGAACCCTTGTCGATAGCACCCATCACTTCGTGTGAGTAAAGAGCTAGTTGTGTTTCGCAAGAAAGATATTTTCTAAATCCATGTTGACCTTGGGCCAATAGATCATTCTGTTCGAGATAATTCATAGTATTTGAATACAGGATATGTTCCAAAATCCCGCTGCAAATTGACGTCAATGAAATAGGCCTGTAGTTTAGTGGGTTACTCCTACTGCCTTTCTTGAATATAGGTGTGACCCATATCATTAATTGTAAATATGCACCCATGCATTCAAACACTCGAACCCTTTTGGGAATCCAGGATAGGCTGTGAGCAAGAGGAATCAATGGGCAGGGGGCTAGAAGGTGAGAATTAGGGTAGGAAGGGAAGCGTGCCTGGATAGCCTCATTGGTAAAGGCGACCGCTGGCCCAAGGCGGGAAATACGGGTTCGGATCCCGCTCCAGCACAAATTTTCAACTTCCTCGTTTAATTTTTTTCAACGCCTCGAAAACTGTCGAAACATTTCTGCAAGCAGAAATAGGATTGGAACGACATTGTTTTTAGCGAAGAATTTCAATTCTGCCTGCACCACTATGATGATATCTGCAGGCACCATGGTGATAGTCTGCTGAGTTGGTGCCGTATGCACCAATACACTGACCCTGCAGTCGGCACTGTTGTCTGGGATGGTGTTGGACTCCACTGCTCCTACCACCCTCCCCCCCCCCAGTACGCACTACCACAACACTAACAGCCAACGCTACACCTATCAAGAGTTGAAGCCTGTTGCCCTCTTATACCTTTGAAGCTTGCTGAGAGCCACATTCCAGCAGGACAATGCGTGACCACGCGGAATGTTGTAGACTTCTCCGCCGGCCATTGGACTACACTGCCGCCCCAGCCTGGGATAATCCAACCCCTGCTACACCAGATCAGCTGTGGCTGTGTGTGGAAGTAACATGGACTGCTACACCCCAAAAGACGTCCAGAGTCTCTCTGGTTAAAGGATGAAGCATGTAACAACGCTTATAGCCAGCTCAATATTGATTCATCATCTTCCTCACTTTACATGGGGCTGTGTTCTTAGTCATGTGGTCTTTATACAACTTATTATCTCACAAATAAGTTTGGATGTATTTTCTTCAGTCCTTCATGTTGCATTCTGGATCTCATAAGCATAAATTAAAAATGTTCTAAAGTTTGTAAACCTATTGGACGAAACTGCCATGTTCAACAGTCCCAAGACTTACAAACTACTTAAAGTAACGTACACTAAATACAAAACACACACACATGCCCGAGGGAGAACTCGAATCCCCGACGGCGAACAATTGCACGCTCCACAGCAGGCATAAGTTAGAAACTGAGTTTATCAGCCCAGTGTGTACCATACTACAATTCAAGATATCAATATTACTTAGTCTGAAATAAAATTCATTATCACAGCATCATCTATCACAGGGGACGTCATGTCACTGTTGCATACTTTGTCGTCATGTGCATATTGTGTCTTTGTCGTCGTCTATTTTGTCATTTTGAAAAGCCTATGTCATTGTCATCCAATTCTGTTGATAAGTTTTTCACTGTCGAAATGTATGCTGTAATGGTGGTTGTAAGAGCCTTCGTCTAATTGTTGCTATCGTCTTGCACTTCCATTTATATGTTCACTGTTGTCTATTTTATTGTTGGGGTCTCTTATTGTACTGATTTTTCGTCATTTCATTGTTGTTGTATCTTCCACCTTTGTCATGTATCGTTTCAGTGTTGTCGCCGTCTGTCGTATTGTCCGATCTTTAATTTGTCTCATCCACTATTTCAGTGTAGGCGTCTTACCTTATGGTCGTTGTAGCTATTATGTTTCATCTTTGTCTCTCTTGTAATCATCTGTCACTGATTTTGTCCTGCTTTCTTTTTCTTTTTCTTTTTTTTTTTTACTTTCTCGCTGTTTATGTCACTGTTGAAAATTTATACCCGGGCGGGAATCGAACCCGGGTCTCGTGATTACTAAGCAGTTGCAATGACCACTTTTTTACTACTAAGCCACTGGGAAGCAATGATCAAGACGACTGCAATTATTATCCTAGCACGACTCTCGTCAAACGTAAAGTTACAAGTTATATCTACATTACTGACGCAGTGCGAATACCACACACACACACACACACACTATATATATGGTGATTTATCCACTGTGCAGTAACTCCAGGGATTCATTGATGAGAGGGTATGGAGCTAAAGAGGTCTAAAGAGCTTATGCCCAAAAAATCATGGTTTCCATGCTAGTGACCATTTCTTTTGTCGTACTTGGTTACAGAGACTGCGATGTAATTCGCGCTGTTCCGTGCAGCCACAGTTTACAGCATGCGTGGTTTCTTCCTAGAGGGTGGTTCTGTTGTCCATACTGTGCCACTTAGATTCCAAGAGTTGTGTGTCTGCTACGCGATGGTGCTTCAGCCCACTAGGCCGTTAACGTCCGGACACGTCTCAGTTATTTCTGTCTTCCCTGGTCGACGGATCTGACGAGGAGGTCCAGTTGCATGTCCTGGTCGTTCACTGGATCTCAACCCGTGGCTTTTCTGGTTGTGGGGCGATGGTACAGGCGTGTATATGACCACAGTCGTAACAAAGTATGGTGGAATAAATGGTCTCTAGCACGGAAACCATGCATTTCCAGACGTAACTTCATTGGACGTATATACAGGGTGTCCCAGCTATCTTGTCCACCCAAAATATCTCTGGCACAACAACAGCTATTGGAAAACGACTTTCACCAGTATGAATGTACGGCTGGGGCCCATGAATGTACATTTTGGAAACATTCTAAAACATTTAACACAAACTTCTGTTTTTTTTTTTTTTTTTTTTTTTTTTTTTTTTTTTTTTTTTTTTTTTTTTTTTTTTTTTTTTAATGGACCCCCTATATTTTTCTTCAGCAATCCATAACATGACAAATCACATAAACAATGGCGTTGATTGCATCGCAATATTCCAATTACATCCCGACATATTGCGACGAGAAGTTGACGCTTGAAATACGCGAAACGCGCGGCTAGCGCTCGTCCTGAGCAGCATGGGGTTCTCGCCTGAGTCTCAGGACGAGCGCTAGCCGCGCGTTTCGCGTATTTCAAGCGTCGACTTCGCGTCGCAATATGTCGGGATGTAATTGGAATATTGCGATGCAATCAACGCCATTGTTTATGTGATTTTTCATGCTATGGATTGCTGAAGAAAAAAAAATAGGGTGTGCATTAAAAAAAAAAAAAAAAAAAAAAACAAAAAAAAAACATAAGTTTGTGTTAAAAAACACATTTACCTTCGTTTTTGAATGTTTCCAAATATGTACATTCATGGGCCCCAGCCGTACATTGATACCGGTGAAAGTCGTTTTCCAATAGCTGTTATTGTACCAGAGATATTTTGGGTGGACAAGACAGCTGGGACACCCTGTATATACAGGGTGAGTCACTAATTATTACCACCAAGAATATGTCCGAAAGTATGATAGCAGCTGAAAAGTCTGTGGGGGCAAACGTTGCACGGGATCACAGGGGATAGAATATGGCGTTGGTTGTTTTGTTGCTAGGTGGGTCGCTACAGAGATATAAAGGTCGCCGGCAGCAGTGGCCGAGCGGTCTGAGGCGAGCCAGCCACAGACTGCACGGTCGCTACGGTCGGGGATTCGAATCCCCCTCGGGCACGATCTTTGTACCGTCTTTAGTATAAGGTAGTTCCTAAGTAGTTTGTAAGCTTAGGGACTGATGATCCCGCAGTTAAGTCCCTTAAGCTTACCAACATTCGATATAAAGGTCAATTTATTTTTTTAATGGGATGCTGTAGTTTGGTACTGATTTTCTGATAGCGGCTATCTAGACAAATCCAGTGATGTGTAAGAGTAAGGTCTCTGAAGGTCAAAAAAAGGTGGCATGAACGTCCATTAGAAGTGCCGACCACAGCTATCAATGCAGCGCTGTCCTCATCTTATCGTGGGCTGAGTGGTATTCCGTACCAGTTGCAGGCATTGCCACGGCAGCTAGAATGAAATCTTTGCTCCCCAGAATGCCGCCAGCGACCCGTCGCGCCAAGCGCTTGACGACATTCTAGTGCGACAGAACTGGTGGACGACTTCACAATGTTTATTGCTTGCTTGACCTTTACAGACCTCACTGTTACACAGAATTAGATTCGTCTCTATCCACTATCAGAAGATAGAGTACCAAACTACAGCATCCAATTTAAAAGCAGTTGTTGTTTGTACAATTATGGGACCCAATTGCAGTGGTCATCGGTCCCTAAACTTAGAGACTAGTTAAACCAATTTATCCTAAGAACAACAGACACAAACAAAATAGGAGAGGTGTATGAGATGGGGGATAGGAACTGTTGCATGTGGAAAAAGGGAGTTTTCGTAGGTTGAGACCTGGATAATTTCGGGATTGGAGAATGTACTGTAAAGATAACTCTCATCTGTGAATTTCAGAAAAGCTGGGGGTAGTTGGAATGATCCAGATGGCCTGGGTTGTGAAGCATCCAATGAAATAAATGCAGCCTTGTTGGTAAATTGCATGACTGCTTTCACAGGTGGCCTGTCAGCTAATTCAGTAGCATAAGCCTGTGATGAGACTGGTTTAGGAAGTGCTGGGCGGGTAGATTGTAAAAGTCTTGCAGTGGGGTATTCCACAGGGATGTGATCCCTATGGCAGTGGGCTGAGTTTCAGGGTGGCTTAGGGATGGACTATGATATTATGGAGGTTTGTAGGGCGATGAAGCGCCACTTTAGGAGGGTTGGTAAGGATCAAGGGCAGGATGTCTCATTTCTGGACATGAGGACAGAAAATCGAGACCTTGCAGGAGGATGCAATTTGTTAGTCTTGGATGGTACTGGGTGACAAGGGGAGGACTCTCTTGTGCATGGTTAATGGTGGTGGAAGGAGGATTTGGGATGTGTGGGATATGGCCCGATGTGTTTGTGGGCTAGGTCTGTGGGGTAGTTTCTGTCTGTGAAGGCCGTTGTGAGACCTTCAGCACATTGAGAAAGGGATTTCTTGTCACTGCAGATAAGACGTACATTGATGGCCAATCTGTAAGGCAGGGATTTTTTATGTGGAAGGAATGGCAGCTGTAAAAATGTAGGTACTCTTGGAGATTGGTAGGTTTAATAAGGATGGACTTGTGGATGGAGCCTTCAGTGAGGTGGAGGTTGACATCCAAGAATGTAGTAGCATGGTGGGTTGAGGAAGACCAGATGAAGTGAATGGGGCAAGAGTAGTTGAGGGTTTGAAGGAAGGAGGGTAAGGTGCCCTGGCCTTGATTCCAGATCAAGAAAATATCATCAATAAACCTGAACCTGACCAGAGGTTTAGGGTTTTGGGATGCTAGGAAGGATTCCTCCAGATGGCCCACAAACAGGTTGGCATAGGAGGGTGCCCATGGCTGTGAAACGGATTTCATGGTAACCCTTCTCGCCTAGAACAAAAAAACATCTCATTCTGGCTCCCGTTGTCCCATGTAACTTTTGTCCGACCAACTTTTCAGCTCTTACCATACTTCCGGAGTTACTCTTGGTGGCAATAGTAACTCACCCTGTATATAGGTGGGTGTGTGCTTATGGATGTGTGATACGTGTTGTTTGGGACATATAATTAAGGTGGTGATATCAACAACACTTGTCATAAAAGGGAGCATTAATTCCCACGGTATTACAGCCAGTGCTTCAGACAGCAGTCAGGGTGCGCTCACCTAGCGGCCGCTCCAGCGTCTTGGAAGGCGTCCTGACGACGGGCAGGCTGGAGCGCTGCTTGCCGCCGCGCCGGAAGCCGGTCGAGCTGGTCTCCACCTCGGACATGATGCCCGGGTCGTCGTCGAACAGCATGGCCGACGGCAGCGGCGGGTAGCCGCGCGGCAGCGGTGACTGCCAACACCAGCAACAACATCAGCCACTTCACACGCGCCAACAACACTCTGCACTAACTCTCCAAAGCTACACTGAGCAGCCAAAGAAACTGGTACGGAGCATGCGTATGCAAACGTAGAAATATGAAACACTATAGTCGGCGTCACGTTGGAAGGCGGCCCAGTTTTCGGCCGTTCTGCGCATCTCCCTCCATTACCGCACTGGCAGCCAATAATATTCATTCTCTAAGCGCATGGCTGGCCGCGAGCTACGTGACGTTTCCCCCGCGGGCTCCGCAGTTGGCGCTCGGCCGTACCTCCTCCTCTCCCCTCCACACTTCCCCTATCGCTCCACCTCTATGCGCGGAAGCGCCTTCTTACGTGTCGCCGACTATAGGACGACGTCACTGCGGTCGGCTGGCCCCCCAGTACTACAGGTTAGATCGGTTAGAGCTGTTACAATGGTGGATCATCATCATTCAACTGACTTTAAACATTATGTAATAGTCGGTTCACAAAAGATGGGACACAGCATCTCCGAACTAGCAATGAGGAAAAGATTTTGCCACGAGGCCATTTCATGAGTGCGCCGTGAATATCGTGGATCCAGTAAACCATCAAATCTTCGGAATCGCTGTGGCCAGTAAAAGATCCTGCAAGAACTGGATCCATTATGACTGAAGAGAGTTGTTCAGAAGCGTAAAACTTCCGCAAAATACTGCGGATTTTAGCGCTGGGCCATCAACATGTGTCAAGATGCCAACCATTCAACGAAGCATCATAGATATGAGCTTTTGGAGTCTCTAGTCCACTCATGTACTCTCGCCAAGTGCACGACACAAAGCTTTACGCCTCGCGTGGGTCTGTCGACACTGCAGTTAGACTGCTCGTGTTTGGAACCGTTGCCCGGTCTCACGAGCCCCATTTCCAGTCGTATCGAGTGGCTGATTCCATTGGCCCTGAATATCATCAGGGGACTATTCAATCTTATGGATACTGTAATGGTGTGGTGCATGTGCAATTGGCAGTGATACGGGACCCCTGGTCCGTCTAGATACGACTGTGACAGGTGACACGTATGTACGCATCCTGGCTGATCACTTGCATCCATTCCTGTCCACTGTGCACCCCAATGGACTCGGGAAATTCCAGCAGGACAATGCGACACCCCACACGTACAGAATTGTCTCCAGGAGCACTACTGACTCCTAACACCTCCGCTCGCCTCCAAACTTGAGCATGATTGAGCATATATGGGATGTTTTGCAACATGCTGTTCAGAAGAGACCTCCACCCCCATCGTTCTCTTGTGGGCAGCCCTGCAGGATGCTTAGTGTCGGTTCCCTGCATCACTTCTTCAGACACTAGTCTAGTCCATGCCACGTCATGTTGCGACACTTCTGCATGCTCTCAGTTTTTAATCAAGTGTACCAGTTTCTTTGGCTCTTCAGTCTAGGAAGCGTATTCTTCCTAACAATTTTCAGGAATACAAGATACAGTATAAAAAATCTTTTAACAGGGTGATTTCTAAGAACAACAATTGGAATGGAAGGATTAAAAAACCTTCCACTATTGACTACCCCAACCAATACAAGGCGGCACGCTATCAACCTAAATACCCAATTTTAATCTCATTGAACCTCTACCACATACTCCGCAAGCCAAACTTTAAGTACAGTATTGGAAACTTCCAAACCACAAACAACTATCTATCACTAACTCTGCAGTTAAATTCTACACACGACAGTAGAAAGTGCCAGAGAACACAAGCCTATGGTAAACAACCCTAGCTTTACAAAGGGCGACGGCAACATCCAGATAACACAACCTTGTGACAGTCAGCTCAAACACAATTTTCAAGCAGTATCGTGTATTACGAAGTCGTGACGATCGACGTCATATTGTTGAACATAAGCGTATCACATTCTATTCAATAGGGGTGTACGAAGAATTTAAGACATTATGAAATGTGGTGCAACAGACGAATGATGAAAATTGGATAGGTAGATCATGTAACTAATGAGGAGGTGCTTAACCGAATCGAGGAAAAAAGGAGTTTCTGGCATATCCTGACTAAGAGAAGGGATAGAGTGGTTGGACACATTCTGAAACATCAAGGAATTGTCCGCTTAGCATTAGAAGGAAGCGTGTGGGATAAAAATCGTAGAAGGAGACCGAGGGTCAAATACAGTAAGCAGATTCAAAAGGATGTAGAGACTTGCACAGGACAGGGTAGCGTGGAGAGCTGCATCAAACCAGTCTGCGGACTGAAGACCACAACAACAACATTAAATTTCAAATATAGTTGCTTTCGTAGAAAGCAACTCATATACAATGGTCAATAACCGTTCTGAAAATTTTAATATTATTTACGACATACTTGAAACATGGAAGAAATTGTAAGACTGATGATGACCAAGCAGTCTAGTGCCCTGTATACAACAAAAACAACAAACTGTAAATCCTACAACAAAACAGGTGCGAAAGACATACGTTTTCCAAAACGTATATGTCACATGTTTTCGTGGGTAGAAATAGACTTCTACAACAATGAACTTAATGAAAAAAATTGTAATACTACAAAGAAATGAAGGCATAATAACAACAAATTAGAGGTGTCTAATATAGGCGTAAGAATCTTTCTCCATAGAGCGTGCATATTCAGTAAGCTACATTGAAATCAGTAAAAACAAGAGGCGAATAACATCACTGAACATGATGAGTACCGTTTACAGCATTTAAATTTATTCAGTAAATAAACTGTGACAAACACCATTTCTGGATAAAAATATAGCTGACCTATGCATTGGAACTCTACTTTTCCTATGTATACAACTATAAATAACAATACCTCACTATTATGAATTTATCGAAATAATCAGTTGTTCATAAATTATTTTTAAAGGACGAACAGACAACACTACATATATGTATGGAGTTACCAACCTAACAGTAACAGTCCATAACATTTATCACATATCCAAAGCACTACATTTGTACATCCTGTTTGTATTTCACATCACTGGTTAGACATCACCTAACCATTCATTTAAAATTCCACAAACACTAATTCTATGTTTGACAAGCCTTACCACTCATTCATTCTGCAAATTATACAGGCTAATGTGAAAACAAAAATCACACAATCCTGCGTTAAAAATAAATAAATTAGAACATAAATTAAAAAAACCACCACTTACTGTGTCACACTATATGAGGCACGTAACTATCTAGTAGTACACAATTTACATCTGAACAAACCACTACTCATGAGACAAGTCCAATACCATGCATAATAGTGAAAACAGCCACCAGTCTTAACGAACACTCGCTCTGCAACAGTATATATGGCGAGAGACTCTCAAGCTATACATGCAATTACAAGCGTGACTACCATTTACCAGTTAATCCACAAGCCAAACCCTATGCACAGTTGTGGAAACTAGATTATCAATTTTTTTTTTCAATGACACTCCGACGCAAGACTCAACTCTAGTAAAGTATCAGGTACTACGAAATCGAACAATTGTGCTCTAATCAACTTGCCACCAACCACCCTGGAAGCTGAAAGCTACAGACAGTAGCAGAGAATGCCAAATGACACAATCCATTACGCTCTTCAACGTAGGTCAGTGCACACTAACATATCACACAGATGCACAAGCACACTGATGATCATGCAAAAAGCAAAGCCCTGAACGAAGCATCGAAATCATGCATTTATGGAGACAAGGGACAAACATGGAAGCAGGAAGGAAGGTTGCGTTTTAACATCCCGTCGTCGTCATGGTGGTTAGAGACAGAGATGCACAGGATTAACATTTCAGTGAGGGCACGTAACACCGTTGCCAGTAGCGCCATCTAGAAGTGCTGTATAGAGGGTGGGCAGGTGGTCGTGTGGATGTACTGGAATTGTTCTTTCAATCTGTTTACTTGCATAAGCAGTTTCAGCAAGCCTTGAAGAAGACAGCGAGTTCCATACGAGCACATTTTGGTGTTTAACCGACGAAAAAGCCAACAGGGATTACTAATTTTCCTTCAGACAAATTGGTGATCGTGTCAAACATAATCGCACAACTGTGATCCGAATGTACAATCGCTGGATGCAGGATGGAACGACGGACAGAGGGGAGCGATTGTAACGACTTCGTTGTACCACTACACATTACGAACCATGTGACAAAAAATTGGCTTCATTGAGCAACAAACAGTGTCTGCACTTGTCATCTCAGACTGTTTGCAGTGGAATGAACTGTGCGCAAGGCTTCCATTGCTGTTCTAGTAGTAAAAATGTTCAAATGTTTGTAAATCTTATGGGACTTAACTACGGGGTCATCAGTCCCTAAACTCACAAACTACTTATCAACTAGCTTATCCTAAGGACGGCACAAATAACCATGCTCGAGGGGGGATTCGAACCCCCGACCGTAGTGGCCGTGCAGACCGTGACTGGAGCGCCTCAGTCCCCTCGGCCACCGCGGCAGGCTGTTCTAGTAGTAGAAGACAATTTTTTACTTTTTGAAGTGGTATTTTGAATATTATGTTTAGCTGTAAGTACACTCCTGGCCATTAACATTGCTACACCACGAAGATGCTACAGACGCGAAATTTAACCGACAGGAAGAAGATGCTGGGATTTGCAATTGATTAGCTTTCCAGAGCATTCACACAAGGTTGGCGCCAGTGGCGACATCTACAACGTGCTGACATGAGCAAAGTTACCAACCGATTTCTCAAACACAAACAGCAGTTGACCGGCGTTGCCTGGTGAAATGTTGTTGTGACGCCTCGTGTAAGGAGGAGAAATGCCTACCATCACGTTTCCGACTTTGATAAAGGTCGGATTGTATCCTATCGCGATTGCGGTTTATTGTATCGCGGCATTGCTGCTCGCGTTGGTCGCGATCCAATGACTGTTAGCAGAATATGGAATCGGTGGGTTCAGGAGGGCAATACGGAACGCCGTGCTGGATCCCAACGGCCTCGTATCACTAGCAGTCGAGATGACAGGCATCTTATCCGCATCGCTGTAACGGATCGTGCAGCCACGTCTCGATCCCTGAGTCAACAGATGGGGACGTTCGCAAGACAACAATCATCAGCACGAACAGTTCGACGACGTTTGCAGCAGCATGGACTATCAGCTCGGAGACCGTGGCTGCGGTTACCCTTGACGCTGCATCACAGACAGGAGCGCCTGTATAGGTATACTCAATGATTAACCTGGGTGCACGAATGGCAAAACGTCATTTTTTCTGATACATCCAGGTTTTGTTTACAGCATCATGATGGTCGCATCCGTGTTTGGCGACATCGCAATGAACGCACATTGGAAGCGTGTATTCGTCATCGCCATACTGGCGTATCACCCGGCGTGATGGTATGGGGTGCCATTGGTTACACGTCTCGGTCACCTCTTGTTCGCATCGACGCCACTTCGAACAGTGGCCGTTACATTTCAGATGTGTTACGACCCGTGATTCTACCCTTCATTCGATTCCTACGAAACCCTACATTTCAGCACGATAACGCACGACCGCATGTTGCAGGTGCTGTGCGGGACTTTCTCCATACGGAAAATGTTCGACTGCTGTCCTGGCCAGCACATTCTCCAGATCTCTCAACAACTGAAAACGTCTGGTCAATGGTGGCCGAGCAATTGTCTCGTCACAATACGCCAGTCACTACTCTTGATGAACTGTGGTATCGTGTTGAAGCTGCATGGGCATCTGTACCTGTACACGCCATCCAAGCTCTGTTTGACTCAATGCCCAGGCGTATCAAGGCCGTTATTACGGCCAGAGGTGGTTGTTCTGGGTACTGATTTCTCACGATCTATGCGCACAAATTGCGTTGAAAATTTAACCACATGTCAGTTCTGTAGCTACGCAAATCCGCGAAACTGGCCACCCATTAAAGCGGATTGAAGATGACCTTAAGATTTTGCATAGACAGGATAATGGAAGAAAGTTAGACCTGCTAGAACAGCTGGAGATCACAACACATAACGCTAAAGTCGTTTATTTTAAATTTCAACCTCTGTCATAGTGTGCAAATGGTTTCGCGACACCTGAATGTACCCACTACCTTGTGGATGATGTTTGGAATTTGGAGGTCTTTGTTTTTCATGTGCATACGTGCGCCCCAGTCGAGTTGTTGACTCGGTGCATTTCGGTCGTGTTATGCGCCGCCAGTGCTGGGGTCTGGTTTGAGTCCTGACGAAGCACAGAATGCTGAGGAGCTTTCTGCGTAGACACGGTTACAGGGGAAGTAACCACGTTCTCTTTTATTACGTTTTAGATTTTTCTTGTACAGATTATCTGATGATGAGGGCTTGACCCTTGAAACGCGTCATATTTTAGTGCTTTTACACGATATCTGTGGTTGAGCATACTTGAGAAAATAATTGTGTCTTTGGACTCCGGGCACCGGAGGGGTAGGGCCGCTGCTATCAAGATGCGGCACTCGGATAAGTGAACCCCCAGCCGCCATTGACGTATGGCTTTAGTTTCATAATCCTAAGAACACGGGAGGCAATACTCACATTACGACTTATCTTAGAGTTACGCTAAGGAAAGGCAAACCTACGTTTTTAGCGTTTCTCGATTTGGAGAAAGCTTTTGACAATGTCGACTGGAATACACTCTTCCAAATTCTGAAGGTATCAGGGGTAAAATATAGGGAGCGAAGAGTTATATTCAACCTATACAAAAACCAGACAGCGGTTATTAGAGTCGAAGGGCAAGAAAGGGACGCAGGGATTGGGAAGGGAGTAAGACAGGGTTGTAGCCTTTCCACAATGTTGTTCAATCTGTACATTGAACACGCAGTGAAGGAATGGAAGGAGAAATTTGGAGAGGGCATTAAAGTGCGGGGAGAAGAAATAAAAACATTGCTGATGACATAGTAATCCTGTCAGAGAGCGCAAAAGATCTGGAAGAGCAAATGAATGGAATGGACAGTGTCTTGAAAGGAAGATATAAGATGAACATTAAAAAGAGTAAAACGAAGGTAATGGAATGAAATGTCAGAAAATCAGGCGATGCTGAAGGAATTAGATTAGGTAATGAGACAATAATAGTAGATGAATTTTGTTATTTGGGTAGCAAGATAACTTCTGATGGCCGAAGTAAAGTAGATATAAAATGCAGAATGGCTTTGAGAAGAAAAGCATTTCTAAAGAAGCGAAAATTGTTAACATCCAATATTAATTTAAATGTTAGGAAGTCCTTTCTGAAAGCATTTGTCTGGAGTGTAGAACTGTATGGGAATGAAACGTGAACGATAAGGAGTTGAGATAAAAAGATGATGGAAGCTTTTGAAATGTGGTGCTACAGACGAATGATGAAAATTAGATGGGTAGATCACGTAACTAATGAGGAGGTGCTTAACCGAATCGGGGAGGAGTTTCTGGCATATTCTGACTAAGAGAAGGGATAGATTGTTTTGGACACATTCTGAGACATCAAGGAATTGTCAACTTAGAAGGAAGCGTGTGGGGTAAAAATCTTAGAGGGAGACCGAGGGACGAATACAGTAAGCAGATTCAGAAGGATGTAGGTTGCCGAACGTATTCTCAGATGAAGAGACTTGCACAGGACAGGGTAGCGTGGAGAGCTGCATCAAACCAGTCTGCGGACTGAAGACCACAACAGCAACAATCGTAAGAACTTGCCAGTGATATGTAATGTAGAGCACCTGTCGTTCTAAAGTTGGACGCGCTGGTGAACAACTTTCACATCCCCTCTAGCTCACATACTTCTCGAGACCGTTGAGATGCCAAACGCATTCGGTACTTCCCTCCCTCTGTATTCAACAGCCTCGGCCCTTGGGTTCTGCAGATGTCGATACGGAATTGGCCCTTCCGCCGAGTGGCCTATCTGCAGAGGTCTCCCAAGTTTTTAATTAAAGCCAGATTGTCCGGCGTTAATGAAATCAGACGGGGTGGTGGGGGGGGGGGGGAGGGCTTGGAGACGGCGACAGCTCCATGTCTGCCGAATAAACAACACTCCGTTCCAGATCGGCATCGGCCTGCATTCTGCTCTCGCCGAAACGAATTCGATACGAGTCCCGGCCCGTAAAAGTTTTACTAACTGCCTCACAGTAATGGCTCGAAGTTAAAGAGAAGCCTACGTGAATGGTGTCTCAGGAGTAACCGTCCAGCCTCCTGCAATCCTATCGTTGCAAATAAGAGAACTTGATATTCCATCATCTTTCGGGAGTGCACCCGGGACAGCGACAATTCTTCTTCCGCTATTTCGGCTGCAAACCTTACAGCCATCTTCAAGGCGAGTCCAAGACTGAGTTCTCAGCGTCTGCGCGTGTCTATTTATACGGTAAATCACGTGATCCAAGCTACTGAGGATTAGACTGCGCATGCTCGAAGATATCACATTCGTAACTGCTGCGCTAGTCATAGATAAATATATACTTCAAAGATAATCTGTGAGCAGTGAGTCCAAACACAATGACCTAGGAATCCATCCTCTTTGCGTCGAACCAGAACATCCAGGATGGATTCCTAGGTCATTGCGTATATCGCAAGCCCACCCATACAGATCTTTATTTGCAGGCGTCCAGCTGCCACCATCCTTCGCAAACTATGAGTGTACTGAAAACCTTGGTTCACAGGGCTCAGGTAGTGTCTGATGCTGACAGCCTACAGGATGAACTCCTGCACCTGGAGGCGGTTTTCAAGAAAAATGGCTACTCGCAACATCAGATTAAGAAAACCTTGCAAATAAAAACACCAGATAAATCACAGGAGAAAGATGAAGAGGAACGGGATGTGAAATCTACAGCCTTTCTCCCATACGTGGGTAATGTGTCTTCAAAAATAGCCAGAATCATGAAGAAACAAAGTGGATGTGATCTTTCGCCCACCACCTAAGACCTCAGCTCTTCTGGGATCTGTCAAAGATGATTTGTTATTGCGAAAAGCGGGAGTTTATGAAATCCTTGTGAGTGTGGAAAATGTTATATAGGTCAAACCACGCGCACTGTGCAGGAACGATGCGTTGAGCACCAGCGGTATACACGCCTTCTTCAGTCCATCAAGTCTGCAGTAGCCGAACATTGTATTTCTACTGGCCATTCCATGAATTACAAAGGAGTAAAGATTTTAACCACAGCTTCCTCTTTCTGGGACTCTGTTGTAAAGGAAGCTGTACACATACAACCGGCGGAACCTATTAAATCGTGACGACGGATTTCATCTTGACAGTGCATGGAAGCCACTTATATCACGCCTTCGTTCTGAAAGAATGTCTGCGTCTTCTATTCCGATTGATGTTACCACTTTTAGTGATTAATTATTCATTTATAAGCAGTGTGGATACGTAACACCTCTGTTTATGTTTGCACTCACTGCTCACAGGTTATCTTTGAAGTATATATTTATCTAAGACTAGCGCAGCAGTTACGAATGTGATATCTTCGAGCATGCGCAGTCTAATCCTCAGTAGCTTTGCATCACGTGATTTACCGTATAAATAGGCACGCGCAGACGCTGAGAACTCGGTCTTGGACTCGCCTTGAAGATGGCTGTAAGGTTTGCAGCCGAAATATCGAACGAAGAATTGTCGCTGTCCCGGGTGCACTCCCGAAAGATGATGGAATATTATGTCCGCCGGGAAAAATTCAAGAATCACAAGAGAACTTGAGTTTGTTTGTTATGCTTTCATGCCCTAACTACTCAAGCGATGATAATGAAATTTTTCATATCCGTTGTCGGGGCTACAAAGACACAGGGTACCATTCATTCAGAAAATATTCCGCCGCGGAGGGCTCTGTATATACGAGGTACGTCCAGAAAGTAAGTTCCGTTTGGTTATATAAAACAAACGTGTACAGATACAGAAAAAAATTATTTATTGTACAAAAATCTACAACTGTTAAACTACTTTTCTACATAGCTGCCGACATTTTGTAGGCACTTGTCATAGCGTGGCACAAGTTTCTGTATGCCTTCTTCATAGAAGGTTGCCGCCTGTGTATTCAGCCATGTGGTAGCATGTTCTCTCATCTGGTCATCATCGTTGAAGTGTTGACCACCAAGGATAGATTTTTAGGCGTAAGAAGAGGTGAAAGTGGCTAGGAGCAAGGCCCGGGCTGCACGGATGATGATCAAACACGTCCCAGTGAGATTCCCGTAAGAGTTGTTTGGTCACATTCGCCACATGAGGTCGGGCACTATCGTGGAAACAAACGCCACCCTTTGATGGAAATCCTCTTCTTACACCTAAAATTTGTCCTGTCAACACTTCAACGATGACGAGCTGAAAGAACATGCTACCACATGGCTGAATACACAGGCGGAAACCTTCTGTGAAGAAGGCATACAGAAACTTGTGCCACGCCATGACAAGTGCCTACAAAATTTCGGCAGCTACGTAGAAAAGTAGTTTAACGGTTGTAGATTTTTCTACAATAAATATTTTATTCTGTATATGTACACGTTTGTTTTATATAACCAAACGGAACTTACTTTCTGGACGTACCTCGTATGTTACAGGCCAAACCCGATTTTAGGATGAACTAGTTTCGCCTAGGCCAAACCAGTTCTCCCTACATGCGATAGGACAAACCAGTTTAGCCTAGGTCAAACCAGTTCATACTTTTAACGATATGAGAAACCAGTTTAGTCTAGGTCGAATCGGTTTATCCTAGTTAGAATTTACATGATTTAGGACAAACTGGTACGTCCTAGTCTAGGGTGACCAGATGTCCCATATTTTACGGGATCGTCACTTATTTACAAGGTGCATTCAAGTTCTAAGGCCTCCGATTTTTGTTCTCCGGACTGGAAAGAGATAGAAACAAGTGCATTGTTCTAAAATGAGGCCGCGTTCATTGTCAATACGTCCCAGATATGGCAGCACTGTATAGCAGATGGAATTTTACCGCCAGCGGCGAGAATGAGAACTGTTTTAGATACTTAAAATGCCGACGTTTTCCTTACTTGAACAGCGTGCAATCATTCGTTTTCTGAATTTGCGTGGTGTGACACCAATTGAAATTCATCGACAGTTGAAGGAGACATGTGGTTATGGAGTTATGGATGTGTCGAAAGTGCGTTCGTGGGTGCGACAGTTTAATGAAGGCAGAACATCGTGTGACAACAAACCGAAACAACCTCGGGCTCGCACAAGCCGGTCTGACGACACGATCGAGGAAGTGGAGAGAATTGTTTTGGGGGATCGCCGAATGACTGTTGAACAGATGGCCTCCAGAGTTGGCATTTCTGTGCACACAATCCTGCATGACGACCTGAAAATGCGAAAAGTGTCATCCAGGTGGGTGCCACGAATGCTGACGGACGACCACGAGGCTGCCCGTGTGGCATGTTGCCGAGCAATGTTGACGCGCAACGGTAGCACGAATGGGACTTTCTTTTCGTCGGTTGTGGCAATGGATGAGACGTGGATGCCATTTTTCAATCCGGAAACAAAGCGCCAGTCAGCTCAATGGAAGCACAGATTCACCGCCACCAAAATGATTTCGGGTAACCGCCAGTGCTGAAAAAATGATGGTATCCATGATCTGGGACAGCGAGGGCGTAATCCTTACCCACTGCGTTCCAAAGGGCACTACTGTAACAGGTGCATCCTACGAAAATGTTTTGAAGAACAAATTCCTTCCTGCACTGCAACAAAAACGTCCGGGAAGAGCTGAGCGTGTGCTGTTCCACCGAGACAACGCACCCGCACATCGAGCTAACGTTACGCAACAGTTTCTTCGTGATAACAACTCTGAAGTGATTCCTCGTGCTCCCTACTCACCTGACCTGGCTCCCAGTGACTTTTGGCTTTTTCCACCAATGAAAGACACTCTCCGTGGCCGCACGTTCACCAGCCGTGCTGCTATTGCCTCAGCGATTTTCCAGTGGTCAATACAGACTCCTGAAGAAGCCTTCGCCGCTGCCACAGAATCGTGGCGTCAGAGTTGTGAAAAATGTGTACGTCTGCAGGGCGATTACGTCGAGAAGTAACGCCAGTTTCATCGATTTCGGGTGAGTAGTTAATTAGAAAAAAAAAATCGAAGGCCTTAGAACTTGAATGCACCTCGTAGGTTAAGTGTCCTTTTGTCCCGACAAAATAAATACGGTATGTAGATTGTCCAGTATTTTATTAACCGTCCCATATATTTTGAAATAACGTGTGTCAAAAAGAAATCATTAATGATATTCAGGATGAAGATGACCTAAAGAAGGCAATCTAAGATGGCAGCAAAACTGAACAATACGAATACAATGACGATGTTGACATTGTGAAAATTGACACAAAAAACATTGAAAAGGCTAGAAGAAAGGCGACCCAAAATTTACAAAAACAAGCAAAAAGAATGAAAGTTTCAACTGACAAATCCCATCCACCAGCTAACATTGGAGCAACGTAACCATACCTGTTCTGGATGTAGACAAAGGCAGAGGTGACCTTCGAAACGTAATTGAAGTAATACTTCAAAAGACTGATGAGGGCCTTTACAAAGTTTGCACCAAACATGGCGTACATGTTAAAACATTTGTTTTAACTTTTTTTATTTTTTTAGGACTGATTTCGAGGTCTGCATTCAGAAGTTTTTAGATGTGGGATATATTAACCAGGATATTGAAATATCTTTAACGACTGCAGCCACAAAACATTCTGTTGGATCAGGGCAAGGCTTCGTGAAATGCAGTTGTATGAAAGACTGCACAACAAACAAATGCATTTGTAAGAAAGATAAAATACTGTGCAATTCTAAGTGCCACCAGTGTAAACCTTGCAAAAATAAGTAAATAAGCAAATTTCAGATAAAGTGATATCTGTGGATGAATATACTGTAAGTTGATACATATGTGAAATTACTGATTCGTTAATAAATAACTTTTCTAAATCACATTGACTATTCTGTTTCTATTCCTTTATTCAGTTCGCTTTGAAAAGCTTATTGAAGATACAAAGTATGCGAAATTAGTTCAGAGTAGGACATACCTGTTTCTCCTAAAGCATGTAAATTCTAACTAGGGTAAACCGATTCGACTTAGGATAAACTGATTTCTCCTATGGTTAACAGGATGAACTAGTTTGGCCTTGGCTAGACCGATTTGTCCTATCGCATATAGGGAGAACTGGTTTGGCCTAGGCGAAACCACTTCATCCTAAAATCGGGTTTGGCCTGTAACATATATAAAGAAGTATGTCCATTGGTTTGTCTACACGCTTTTGATTCATAGAAAACTACGGTTTTATTGCGATGTCCATGAAACATTCTACACTTTAACTCTAAAATAAAGCCGGCCGCGGTGGCCGAAGGGACTTAGGCGCTCCAGTCACGGTCTGCACGGCCACTACGGTCGGGGGATCGAATCCCCCCTCGGGCATGGATATTTGTGCCGTCCTAGTTCGTAAGTAGTTCATAAGAAGTTTGTAAGCTTAGGGACTGATGACCCCGTAGTTAAGTCCCATAGACTATACAAACATTTGAAACATTTGATTTTCTAAAATAAAAAGGATATTACTGAAATTTCATATAATGCGTTCCAGCGGATATCTTACAGTAGACTTGGACGTAATTTGAGCGATCAGCAGATTTCACAACCGTTTTGCCGATGACCATGAAACTTCGTACAAGCATGTATGTCTTCAAGGAGAAGCTTTTTCCCCTCTGCAAGTCACCATATGGTGAATGGCGGAGGGTAACTTGCAATAGGCTTTGACACTGTTTGATCTCATCATGGAAGTTGGCAGGTATCTGTATTTTTCAATAGATAGCGAAGAGGTTGAAGAGAGATGGATAGGATAAAGTTAGATACTGTGGGATTGGTGAAGTTCAGTGGCAGGATGAAGAGGATTTTTGGTCAGGTCAGAACACGGTTATAAAAACAAAATCAGTTGGTGGTAATGCAGAGTCCGTCTGATATTGAATAAGAAAATAGGAATGCGGGTAAGTTACTATGAACAGCATATGAACGCATTATCGTAGCAATGATAGACACAAAGCCAACATCGACCACAGTAGTACAAGTTTATAAGCCAAAAATACCTCTGCCGACGATGAGGAGATCGAAGAAATATATGAAGACATCAAAGAAATTATTCAGACCGTTAAAAGAGAAGAAAACTTAATTGTGATGGGGCACTGGAAGTCGGCAGTAGGAAAGGGAAGAGAAGGAAATGTAGTAGGTGAATATCGACTGGGAAAAAGGAATGAAGGAGGAGATCGCTTGGTAGAATTTTCTACAGAGCACAATTTAATGATCACCAACACTCGGTTTAATCATCATGAAAGAAGGCTGTATACGTGGAAGACACCAGGACACACTGGAAGGTACCAGATTGACTTTATAATGGTAAGGAAGAGATTTAGAAACCAGGTTCTAAACTGTAAGACATATCCAGGGGCAGATATAGACTCTGACCACAGCGTATTGGTTATGAACTGCAGGTTAAAACTTAAGAGACTGCAGAAAGGTAGAAAGGTTAGGAGATGGAACCTGGACAAATTGAAGGAACCAGAGGTGGTTGAGAGTTTCAGAGAGAGCATTAGGCAAGGATTGTCTGAAACGGTGGAAAATACTGCAATAGAAGAAGAATGGGTAGCTCTGAGAGATAGGGTAGTGAAGGCTGCAGAGGATCATATAGGCAGAAGGACAAGGCCTACTAGAAATCCCTGGATAAAACAGGATATACTGAACTTAATTGATGAGAGGAGGAAATATAAAAATGCATCAAGTGAAGCAGACAAAAGGTAGTAGAGACGTCTGAAAAATGAGGTTGACAGGAATGGATAAGTAGGGTAAAGATAGATACCGCCTACAGGAAAATAAAGGAGACATTAGGATACAAGAAAAGAAGCGGTATGAATTTCAAGAACTCAGATGGAAATGTAGTACTAAGGAAAGAAGGGAAAGCTAAAAGTGGAAGTAAATATATATAGGGCCTGTACGAAGGAAATAAACTTGAAGGCAGTATTCTAGAAATGGAAGAGGAAGTAAAGGAAGATGAGATAGGAGATACGATACTGCAAAAAGAATTTGACAGAGCATTAAAATATTTGGGTAGAAAAAAAAGGCCCTGGAGGAGATGATGTCCGTCTGAACTGCTAGTATCGTTAGGAGAGCTAGTAATGAACAAATTCTTGCACCTGGCTTGTAACATGTAAGAGACAGGGGAAATACCAAATTCTTGTTGAAGAAGCAATAACTGAAAAGTTGAAGGGTGGGATGGAATTTGAAAGTGAAAGAACGTCAATGATAATATTGGCTGATTACATTGCTATCGTCAGTTAAAGTGTAACTTAACAGAATCTCTTGATTGAAATGGATAGCCTGAATACTACAAGAATGTCGCTTAAGGATGAATAGGAAAAAGAGAAAAGTGATTGGAGTTATTAGAAATTAAAAATAAATAAATAAATAAACGAGAAACTCTACATCAAAGTTCGCGAGCATGAACTAGCGGTAGTTAAGGAATTCTGCTACTTTGGATGAATAATAAATTAATAACCCAGGACGTACTAATCAAGGAAGATAAAGTGTAGACTAGCGCAGAGTAAGAGAGAGAATTCATCGTCAAGGGGCGTCTACTGTTATCGACCATTGGCCTTAATATGAGGAAGAAATGTGTTAGAATGTTGAGCGTGGAAAACAGCTTTGTATAAAAAAGAACAATGGACAGTGGCGAAGCCGCAACTGAAGATACTATGTAGATTGGTATGATAACGAATGAGGTGGTTCTCTGTAGAATCGTTGAAGAAAAGACCACGTAGAGGACACTAAAAAGAAAAGGGGCCATCATGATAAGACATGTGTTAAAGACATCACGGGAATAATTTCATGTAAAAACACCCTGTATACATTAATGGCAGCCATACGCTCAGGAAAAAAATACATGAAACTTCCTGACAGATTAAAATTGTGTGCCGGAAACGGGACCCGAACCTGGGACCTCTGCCTTTCGCGGGCAAGCGCACTACCGACTGAGCTATCCCGACACGACTCACGATGCCGCCTCACAACTTTACTTCCGCCAGTACCTCGCCTCCTACTTTCCAAACTTCACAGAAGCTCTCCTGCAAACACGCAAGACTAGCACTCCTGGAAGAAAGGATATGGTGGAGACACGACTTAGCCACAGCCTAAGGGATGTTTCCAGAATGAAACTTTCACTCTGCAGCGGAGTGTGCTCTGATATGAAACTTCATTCTGGAAACATTCCTTAGGCTGTGGCTAAGCCATGTCTCCACCATATCGTTTCTTCCAGGAGTGCTAGTCTTGCATGGTTCGCAGGAGAGCTTCTGTGAAGTGTGGAAAGTAGGAGGCGAGGTACTGGCGGAAGTAAAGTTGTGAGGCGGCATCGTGACTCGTGTCGGGATAGCACAGTCGGTAGTGCGCTTGCCCGCAAAAGGCAAAGGTCCCAGGTTCGAGTCCCGGTTTTGGCACGCAATTTTAATCTGCCAGGAAGTTACATATCAGCGCACACTCCGCTGCAGAGTGAAATTTTCATTCTGGACAATAAAACATAGTAATGAATGTAACTCTTCCAGAGTCTATTTAAGGGAATCGATGACTAGTATTCCTCTGTTTCACTCTACAACTATAAAGAGTGTAGGAAAGAAGTGGTATATTTACATTCCTAAAAGTGAGTATTCCATCCCAAGATTTTGTTCCATTTCGTGGCAAGACGATTACTGCAGTAACAATAAAAAGTAAAGGAAGAATACAAAAATGCATTGCAAATTTAAATGTCAACAGTGAAATCTGGTGTGCTGACACATGAGGCAAGAACACCACCACCAGCAGAACGCTACACACAGAATGTGGGCACAATGCATGTGTTGTGTACGCCACTCACCTTGCGCCTCTGTGACTTTGAACTCATCTGCAACCAACCAGACATGCAAAAGAGAGAAAATTCCAAGGTACATGTTAGTACAGTAATACCAAGAAACTGCACGTATCTCTTATTAACTGACCGAACTGCTATCAAATTACACAATTAATTTGAATGCTTTAAATGTAATTAACCCATCGTGCAAATAGAAAAAAAATGCAATTAATGGTAAAATATATATTAGATTGTAGAACAAGTTTTTAAGGGAAAACTTCCAGTATAATAAAAGGTTGTCATTCATTAAGAGAGTAAATATTTTGTTCATTCTCAATACTAAGTAAAAAAATTTGTTATGAGCACCATATTCACAAATTACTAACCCGGAAGGTTACATTATTTTACTACAGGCAATAAAAAAACAAGGCCACAGAACCCCCAATTAAAAATCACCAATATGCAATCTCTCGTAAAACTTAATGGGACAGGGTTTTAAGAAGGTGGATTCTATGATGGTGAATGCAGTAATTTATTCAAAACTGTCATTTTCAATTTCTACTCTGGCTTACATTAGAAAAAAAACAATGTATGTATATATTTAGTAAAAGAAAAATGTTGCTCTTATTACATCATGCCCAGACATCAGTCTTGAAATACCAAAGTTCTCCAATAGGCAGTGAGAAAATGGGTCATGCTAGAAACTCAATTGAATAATGTTAAATAACTATTAATTAAAGCAAGATCAACATGTAATAAGAAAGTTTTATCTACTTTAAATGTAACCTGCAATTGCAGAAGTAAGCGTATTATGGTAATGGTATATTACATGAGGTAGAAATGCAAGAAAACAAGGCAATAAAAATTGATGGTATATTTGTGAGGTTACCTTTAAGACGTTACAAGTATGGTAAACTGTAATTCCTCAGTTACAAATACAGCAAAAAGCACTTTGAAAATTTTATGAGTAACTTACATTTTAATATATTTGCTCATATAAGATGTACACTGATAACAGTGATACGGCATTATTGTATCTATCAGCCAAACAATTTTCATGTAAAGTTATGTTTAGTGCATTCGCAGACTTTTACATTTCTTCAAAGTTCTAAATACTTTCACTTATTTTTCTGTACTCTCTGCTTGTTGCAACAATAAGGATAATGACACACAGTGTTTGCGAAAAAATGACGTCCCGATCTATGTATATAAAAATAACTCACTATTTCCATTGGTTATGCCATAACTTGAGAATGGCTCGACGGATTTAGTAGATCCGTATTTTTTTTTTTTTTTTTTTTTTTTTTCGTAAGTCTCAGGATAAGGTTTATATGAAATAAAATTTTGGAAACTCTGCAGGGAAACCGGAAAGTTTGAGAAAAACTGAAAAATGCGTTGCTTACTGGGTGTGTTTCTATTGCATTAAAATCAGAAGTTTTGTTCCGACCTTGATAAAATTTTGCACACTTGACCGTCCAAGCAAGAGGAAGGTCACCGTGAACACAAAATTTCGATCGGTGCATGGCGGAGGGTACTTATGGATTTAGTTAAATCCATAGTTTTGCTCTGATCTAGATGAAATTTTGTATACTTGAGCTTCAAAAGAAGATGAAGCACACTGTCTATGTAAAATTTCGAATGGTGCTTGGCGGAACCTAAGGAGGTTAGTTTTTTATTTTGTGTTGAACTTTGGTTCTTCAAATTGCCACCATTTAGGCGGACCAACATAATAATGTGAAAACGTTACCGAAAATCTCGCAAATTTCTTGTGCAGTTTACTGCAGGTTCATGTTTTTCGCCATGTGTACACTTTCCCTCCTTTCAGTGTGAATTTCACTAGGCACTTCACGAGCGCAGACAAGAATGAGGGGAAAACAGAAACCAGCAGAATAGTGGACTGAAGAGAACTACTGGTACTATATAGCCGGAACAACAAGTACTGTAGATGTAGATATACTGCGCCGCCGGTGGGGGCCTAGTGTTCAAATTCAAACTTTTGTTAAGCTTAAGGGACTTAAATGCGGAGTCGTCAGTCCCTAAACTTACAAACTACTTATGAACTACCTTATAGACAGCACAAATATCCATGCCCGAGGGGAGATTCGAGCCCCCTACGGGAAACGGCCTCGGGCATCGGAGCATAGCGCCTCAATGCGCTCGGCCACTCCGCCGCGGCGGCCTACACGGGATACTCTGCAAATCACATTTAAGTGCCTGGCAGAGGGTTCATCGAACCACCGTTATACTATTTATCTCCAATTCCATTATCGAATAGAGCGCGGGAAGAAAGAACACCTGAATCTCTCCATTCGAGCTCTGATTTCTCGTATTTTATTCTGATGATCATTTCTGTCTATGTAAGTGGGAGTAAACAACATCTTTTTGCATTCGGAGGAGAATGTTGGCGATTGGAGTTTCGTAAGTACCCCACGCCGCAGCGATAAGCGCCGGTGCTATAATGATTCCCATCCCGGATCCTGTGTCATTTTCGTGACACTGTCTCCCCTGTATCGTGACAATACGAAACGAGCTGCCCTTCTCTGGACTCTTTCGATGTCCTCCGTCAGACCTACGTGATAAGGATCCCACACTGGGTAGCAATGCTCCAAAAATGGACGGACAATCGTAGTGTATGCAGTCTCTTTAGTAGTTCTGTTGCATCTTTTAAGGGTTCTGCCAATAAAACGCAGTCTCTAGTTCGCCTTTCCCACAACATTATCTACGTGTTCTTCCCAGTTTAAGTCTGAAGTAATAGTAATTACCAGGTATTTAGTGGAGTTTACGGCCTTCACTTTTGATTGATTTATCTTGTTAACAAAGTTTAACGGATTTCTTTTCGTATTCATGTGGACGACTTGACACTTCTCACTATTTAGACTCAACTGCCAATTTTGATACCATACCGATATCTTGTTCAGATCGTTCTGCGGTTGGTTTTGATCTTCATATGATTTCACTAGACGGTAAATGACGACGTAATCTGCAAACAACCTAAGAGAGCTACTTAGATTTTCCCCTAAATCGTTTAAGTAAATAAGGAACAGCCGAGGACCAATAACACTACCCTGTGGAACGCCCGATATCACTTCTGTTTTAGTCGATGCCTTACTATCGATTACTACGAACTGTGTCTTCTCTGACAGGAAATCCCGTATCCAATCGCAAATTTGGGGCGATATACCATAACCACGCAATTTTATTAAAAGCCTTTTGTGAGGTACGGTGTCAAAAACCTTCTTGAAATATAGAAATATGGAATCGATTTGCGAACCCATGTCGATAGCGCCCATCACTTCGTGTGAGTAAAGAGCTAGTTGTGTTTCGCATATGTAATAAGGGCCTTAAACAATGAAATGCGCGGAAAAACTGCCACGCCATGTGACAATTTTCCACCTAGCCTGATGAATTAAAGGACCGATGTCTACCAGATGTGATAAAAATATTTATTATCTGGCGTCAAGTAAGAGACGCTGTGGAGGTAAAAAACAAATAGTTCACGTCATAACATCATAAACAAGATTAGATTAATACTTGTGACATAGATCATATATATGACATTTCGTAATGATGTGTAACCTGTCAGTCTAGTACATGTTGTCTACACTTGACAATCAATATTTTAAGGATTTTTCATTACATTTTTGTTGTTTTTTATTATTTTTTTTATTTTTAAAAATATTTTTTAAAGTTTTTTCTAAAAATTCATCTACATTGTAGAACGAGTTGCCATTCAGAAATTCCTTTAATTTCTTTTTATATACTAGTTGGCTAGCTGTCAGACTTTTGACGCTACTTGGTAAGTGACCTAAGACTTTTGTGGCAGCATAATTCACCCCTTTCTGAGCCAAAGTAAGATTTAACCTTGAATAGTGAATATCATCCTTTCTCCTAGTGTTGTAGCTATGCACACTGCTATTACTTTTGAATTGGGTCGGATTGATAATAACAAATTTCATGAGTGAGTATATATATTGTGAAGCTACAGAGAAGCTCCCTAGATCCCTAAATAAACTTCTGCAGGATGATCTTGGGTGGGACCCAGCAATTATTCAGATTACACGCTTTTGTGCAATGAATACTCTTTTACTCAATGTTGAATTGTCCCAGAATATGATCCCATATGAAAGCAGTGAATGAGAATAGGCGTAGTAAGCTAATTTACTGAGGTGTATATCACCAAATTTTGCAATGACTCTGATAGCATAAGTAGCTGAACTCAAACGTTTCAGGAGATCTTCAATATGTTTCTTCCAATTCAGTCCCTCGTCAATGCAAACACCTAAAAAATTTGAATATTCTACCTTAGCTACAGATTTATGTTCAAAGCCTAAATTTCTTATTGGTGTCATACCATTTACTGTATGAAACTGTATATACTGGGTATTATCAAAGTTTAAAGAGTCCATTTGTAGAGAACCACTTAATGACTTTCTGAAAGATATTTACAATTTCATCAGTTAATTCCTGTTTGTCAGGTGTGGTAGCTATACTTGTATCATCAGCAAAAAGTACTAGCTTAGTATCTTCGTGAATGTAGGATGGCAAGTCATTAATATATATATTAAGAACAGCAAGGGACTCAAGACCGAACCTTGTGGGACACCATTTTTGATAACTCCCCAGTTAGAGGAATTAATTGTTTCATCTATATCATGTGAACTGCTTTCTGCACTCTTCCAGTTAAGTATGATTTAAACCATTTGTGCACTGTCCCACTCATACCACAATACTTAAGCTTATCTAGGAGAATCCCGTGATTTACACAATCAAAAGCCTTTGAGAGATCACAAAAAAAATCCCAACTGGTGATGTCCGGTTATTCAAAAGGTAAAACATTATGTGAAGGGAAAATACCGAAATTTTATTTCATCACTATTTGAGAATGAGAGCACTTAGTGACTTTCAAGAACCTGAAGGCAATTTAAAACCTTTACGAAACTTTTCCTCGTTGATTTCGAAAGTGCGCGGCTTGTCCGCTATCCGAGGAGCTCCGTAGCAGAGGACTCACCGACTGTTGGGTAGGGGATCATAATAGACTTGCGCATAATAGTTCGCGATCGGGACCGTTCACTTTAGTTCGCAGCAGAGAACTAGTTCGTTCTTTTAGTTCGTCCGCTCCCAATGACGACTGAGCGACGTGGTCTGCGCATGCAGGTGGAGGGAGAAGTTCCCCCACCTAGCTGCTTCATGCGCTTGCTGCTTGAGCCGCTAACGATATCACGCAGACCAAAAGAAACAGTTTGTGGATAATTTCTCGCGTTTAAGTTTAGAGTTATCTCTGTATCTTGGCATTACGGGATTTATTAGTCAGATATTGTACAGTGCAGAATACTTCAAAACAGAAATTTTGTAGCACTGATGTAATCTAGCAGGCAGATGCTAACCTCGAAATGGCTCTCATCAGCAGAAGGCAAACACGTGATTTTTAATTCTGTTCGCGACCTATCGCGCATATTTTAGTTCGCGACCTATCCCGCATATTCTAGTTCGCGACCGGTAGCTGTCCTTTTAGTTCGCAGTTCGGCCGTGAAGTAGGTCGCTCTTTTTAGTTCGTCCGCTCGTTTTCGCTTTCGCTACCGCTACTAAAACTACAGCTGAGCTGCATCTCAGCTCGAAATGACGGCAACTGGCAGAAGGGAATCACGCGATTCTGCGCGCTCTCGCGTCCTCTCGCTGTTCAGTCTTCGGAAAAGGAGCGGACGAACTAAGAGGCGAGAGGTCTGCGAACTAGTTCGCGTAGTTCGCCTGTGGGAGCGCTATTCCGAACTAGTTCGATCGCGAACTACACAAGACTAGATCATAATGCTCTGGCTGGCCGGGATATTTACTAAATTAAGTACGTACATGCAGACGCAGTTGCAGAACAAGTCGGCAAGAGTACTGCCTGCAGCTATCACCGCTCCAGGCTACATTCCGTGTATGACGGGAGAGGCGGGTTGATTCATAATTCAATAAGTGTGGTTCAAAACAACGTAACAAATAATTACTTCCGGTGGATCTCAATACAGTAACCACTAGTTTTCATTCCTCCCCATCGCCTTTGTTTCTATGCAACAGAATTTTGTAAGATTCGAATTGTCGTAGAGGTTTTAAATGACACTTAATGCCATCCTGTTACTGATGCCTTTCAAAACAAGCCGACTTCCTCATTAAGACAGGAATGCCTCTTAATGTGCTGCATCCCCCCACTGTCCGGCTTGTCTGGTTACACGTGCAGAAAGGGACAAAGCGGAAAAACAGTAGAATTTGTGACCATCTGTGCATGTGTCAAAATTATACGTGACAGATGGTAAAGATGGAAAATAAGTTGAAGAGAGCGAGAACAAGAAAGTCAGACAGAGGGTATAGAGTGAGTGAAAAGAAGGCAGAATCATAGAGCGAATAAACGAGAAAATTCACAAGACACATCATTTGTGTCAAATAGTGGAAGGATTCACGATTCAATAAAATGCTAAGTAAGGGAGAGGAATCTCGAGAGAAAAGAACTTCAACACACACCATAGATAAAAGGAAGAAAGATTAGAGTTCAACGTATAGTCGACAGAGTGGTCATTGGAGACAGAGCTCAAGTTCGTATTGTTTGGTGAAGCATGGGGAAGGAAATAGGCCCTGCCCTTTGAAAGTAAGCATCCTAGCATTACCTGGAGAGATTTAGGGTCACACACAACCATTGATCTGTATTCTACCTGGATGTTGAACTTCAGCTGTCTGAGCGTGCCAGCCATAGATGTTCATATTTCGTTTCTTGCCAAATTCAAATATGGCTGCTATGAAGTCTTACAAAAAAATGAAATGAAAATACGTTTCAATTATCTTCCATTTTAGTCTGTTACCTGGCATATTGACATACATTTCAAATTAAGAGGTAAGCAAGCAATTCTTCACCACGTAATAACTGTTGGAATTTCGTATGCCAAATTTAAAAATGGCGGACAATGCGTAAACGTGTGGTAAACATCTGAATGTGCAGGCACGCTACAGTTCTATCGTCAGACATAAGAGTTATACATCCAGTTTTTATAGAGATCACTGCACACAACCTAAATCAGGATGGCCGGAGTCCGAATATGAGTACAGTATGTAATCAGTGCTATAGGCACGTTGCTAAGTGTGTAGTGGAATGAAGTAAATAGGATGAGTATCTCACGGCGAACTTTGGATGAGCTGTTGATGTATGGCCTGGACAAATTACACTAAAATACCTCTCGCCTTTTATTCGCCCATGTTATATGCAATAGCTAACTTCAGTGTGTGTGTGTGTGTGTGCGTGTGCGTGTGTGTATGTGTGTGCAGCAACCCTGAACAACAGCTACTACAACCAGTAGTTTGCGATTTTTATTGAAAATGCGTCGTGGATTCACACAAGGGTAAGTACACGACACATACATTAACATAGTCGAGTGGCTATGCCGGCAAAGCCCAGAACACATACGATGTTTTCACCTACTTTCATCTGGATAATTACTAAAACTTACGGTACATTTTCTATCCTATGTATTTCGTTAAAGGGAAACAGCTCTAAGGAAAATAGAAACTAAACGTTTTATGTATGTATCAGTTCTGTGTTGTTTGTGTAGTACATAAAAGTAATGATAACTCTTTAAATATTGCTTTTACGCAAAAAAATAAATAAAGCTAAAAAATAAAAAAAGGAAAAAGAAAAAAAAGAAAAAAGTGAAACTTCCTGGCAGATTATCTTTCACTCTGCGGCGGAGTGTGCACTGATATGGAACTTCCTGGCAGATTAAAATTGTCTGCCAGAACCGGGATTAGAACCTGTGACCTTTTGCTTTCTTGGGAAAGCGCTCTTCAAGGCTTGGAGGACAACTTCTGTGAAGTTTGGGAAGTACGAGGCAAGGCATTGGTAGAAGTAAAGATCAGAGGACGGACCATAAGTGTTTGCCGGGATAGCTCAGACGGCAGAGCGCTTACCCGCAAAAGACATAGGACCCAGGTTCGAATCCCGATTCTGCCAAACAATTTTAATCTGCCAGGAAATTTCATATCAGTGCACCCTCCATTGCAAAGTGAAGTTTCATTCTAAAAAAATGTAGATTACTACTTGGTGCCTACTGAACATCCTTGATTGTGGAATTAATACAAACTGTATGGGAGGGAGTGAATAAAAGTGGAAGAAAGAGTACAGTGCAAAAGAGAGAAAATATATCAAACATGTCACAGAATACATAAGTTGGAGAAAAAGTGTCAAAAAGGGAGGGAAAGTGTGAAAGAGAGGAAAAGTATTAAATAGGAAGAAGAAAGTTAGAGTGATAAGAAGTGTATACTGGCCCAAAGAGAGAGAGAGAGAGAGAGAGAGAGAGAGAGAGAGAGAGAGAAAATTATGAATAGAATGTGACAAGAAAAGAATGAAAGAGAACAATTACAAAGGAAAGAGAAAGAGTTCAAACCAGAAATAAAACGATTGAGGAAACAAGGAGGGAATACGAGAGAGAGAGAGAGAGAGAGAGAGAGAGAGAGAGAGAGAGAGAGGGGAGAGGGGGGGAGAGAGAATGTGAAACATGGAAGGAAAGAGTGAAACTGGTAGAGCACAAGTGGAGAAAAGTGCAAAAGGAGGGGCAAACTGAGAAATGTGGAGAAAACAGGCGAATATGTAGAAACGGTATAGAAATGGGAAGAAATAGTATGAAAGAGGGAAAAGAAGTGTATGAAAGGAACGGTAAAGTGTAGGAAAGAGAAGTAGACACCGAAGGACAAAGATTGGAGCAGGCAGAAAAAATCTGAGAGGCGGAGGGGAAAAATGTTAAAGCAGCACAAATAAGACAAATAAGAGTGAAAAAGCGGGAAGTAGTAAGACAAAGGGTGAAACAGATGGGAAAAAAATACGAACTGGATTGAACTGCGGGGTAGGAGAAAAAAAACTGCAATACGAGAGAAGCAAGAAGCTAGGTATAAAAGAAAAGCAGACACTAGGGAGCACAGTCGGAAAGTAGAAATGCGCAGATACGGAGGAAAAGTGTGGAACAGGAAGGAAAAGTGTGAGGAGAAAGGAAAATTACAAAAATGGTAATAAAATGGATAAGGAGAAAAAAGGCGAAAGTCCGGGGGGGGGGGGGGCAAAGTGAACAGACGAGATTCTAAGCAAGAAAAGGAGAATTGTGGCGACAGAGTGAGGGGGAATAAAGGAAAATAGAGGGAATTGGATAGAAAAAGAGAGCTCGCTGAGGAGTGGGCGTGCACGGAGCCGTGTGCAGCGGTCGCGCGCGGCCCGGAGGTCAGCGCGTCATCTAATTTCCGTGCCTGCCCGCAAAGTGGCAGCAATTGCCTTAATTGGAAGCGCCACTTAGCTTCGTTTTGTTTTGTTGTTCTACCTCTCCCCTTCCCCCCCTGGCCACACACTCAGTCCCCTGGAACCCAATGCCGTCCCCAGACGAATACCCCAGGGACAGCACACTTAACTGTTTAGGGGCTAACTGGTAATTGTTCCGTCACAAGTCATGTCTCTACGATCCTCACATTTCAGTCGCCCATTGCCACAACCTGCTAAATTCATTTTTACATCCACATCAATACCCCGCAAATCACATTCCAGTGCATGGCAGAAGGTTCATCGAACCGATTTTGTAATATTTCGAATATAGTAAATTTCCTTGAGGCGGAAAAGCTTGTTTCTACGAACCAGCATGGATTCAGGAAACATCGTTCATGTGAAACTCAGCTTGCCCTTTTCTCACATGATATATTGTGAGCCATGGATGAAGGGCAACAGGCGGATTGTGTTTTTCTCGGCTTCAAAAAGGCGTTCGACGCGGTGCCACACTGCAGACTGCTAACGAAGATACGAGCTTATGGAATAGGTTCACAGATTTGTGATTGGCTGGAAGACTTCCTAAGTAATAGAACGCAGTATGTTGTTCTCGACGGCGAGTGTTCATCAGAGACGAGTGTATCGTCAGGCGTGCCCCAGGGGAGTGTGATAGGACCGCTATTATTTTCTATCTATACAAATGATCTGATGGACAGAGTAACTTGTATTTTTGCGGCTGTTTGCTGATGATGCTGTGGTGTATGGGAGGTTGTCGTCTTTAACTGACTGTTATAGCATACAGGATGACTTGGACAAATTTTCTGGTTGGCGTGAAGAATAGCAGCTAGCTCTCAATGTAGAAAAATGTAAGGTGATGCGCATGAGTAGAAAAAACAATCCTATAATGTTCGAATACAGCATTAGTACTGAGCTTCTTGATACTGTCGCGTCGTTCAAATATCTAGGCGTAACATTGCAGAGCGATGTGAAATGGAACGAGCATGTAAGGACAGTTGTGAACAAGGCGGATTAGCCGATTTCGATTTATTGGGAGAATTTTGGGAAGATGTACTTCACCTGTAAAGGATACCGCGTATAAAACGCTTGTACGACCACGTCTTGATATTGCTCAAGTATTTGGGACCCGCAGCAGATCAGTTTAAAGGAAAACATAGAGGCGGTTCAGAGGCGAGCAGCTAGGTTTGTTACCGGTAGGTTCGACCAATGCGCGAGTGTCACGGAAATGCTCCGGCAACTCAATTGGGGATCGCTGAAAGAAAGACGACGTTCTTTTCGTGAATTTCTCTTGAGCAAATTTAGACGGCCGGAATTTGAAGCCGAGTGTAATACGATCTTGCTGCCGCCTACTTACATTTCGCGTAAAGATCACGAAGACAAGATAAGAGAAATTAGGGCTCGTAGGAGGCATATAGGCATTCTTTGTTTCCTCGTTCCATTTGGGAATGGAATAGGAAAGGAAATGCCTAGCAGTGGTACAGTGTACCCTCCGCCACGCACCTTACGGTGGATTGCGGAGAATGTATGTAGGAAAAATACGCAGGAAAAATGAACATTAATGTTTTCCGTTTTCGATCTGATTTCTCTTATTTTATTATGATGATCATGTCTCCCTATTGGGTACTAACAAAATATATTCCCTTTTGGAACTGAAAACTGGTTAAGTAAATTTCGCCGCGTCGGACTGGGCAAGCGGATTGAGGAGCTATGCTCCGACAACATCTACAATGTTCGTTACATGTGGTCAGAGTATTTCTAGTAACATAATGGTCGTAGCAGTATTGGACGCTCTGAGTGAAAGGACATCTAATGATTTGTTTTCCAACATGATACCACTCATAATGAATGAGAGTGAAAAACGTTATATAGCAGCACAACGCCCAGCTATTCAGGAGAACCGAGCAAGCTCCAGGAAACTGCTTCCAGTAGGATACTGCACAACTTTGCTAAACCTGTATCAAAAAGCCTAATTGTATTTGTAGCATGGTTTCAAATTGCTTATCACGTCTTATCTGAGCATTTGCTACTGAATCATATTCCAGCAGGACAACACGTACCCTATTGAATACGTGTGGTCAGAACATTTACAATAGCATCATGCCCACAGCAGGAATGAACATTCTGAATGGCAATGGAGTGAGGTCTGGTGAAGTGGTCTCTGACTCATAACTTCTTATAGCAGTATACGTCCCAACATCACAGCATCCAGAGGCGTGCATAAAAACTACGTCGGCCAGTTGTAGAATTTTGGAACACGTATTACGTTCGAGTATAACGACTTTCTTGGAGACTAGAAATCTGCTGTGTAGGAATCAGCATGGGTTTCGAAAAAGGCGATCGTGTGAAACCCAGCTCGCGCTATTCGTCCACGAGACTCAGAGGGCCATAGACACGGGTTCTCAGGTAGATGCTGTGTTTCTCGACTTCCGCAAGGCGTTTGATACAGTTCCCCACAAACGTTTAATGAACAAAGCAAGAGCATATGGTCTATCAGACCAATTGTGTGATTGGATTGAGGAGTTCCTAGATAACAGAAAGCGGCATGTCATTCTCAATGGAGAGAAGTCTTCCGAAGTAGGAGTTATGTCAGGTGTGCCACAGGGGAGTGTCGTGGGTCTGTTGCTGTTCACGATATATATAAGTGACCTTGCGGATAACATCGGAAGTTCACTGAGGCTTTTTGCGGATGATGCGGTAGTATATAGAGAGGTTGTAACGATGGAAAATTGTATTGAGATGCAGGAGGATCTGTATCGAATTGACGCATGGTACAGGGATGGCAATTAAAACTCAATGTAGACAAGTGTAATGTGCTGCGAATGCTCAGAAAGAAAGATCCTTTATCATTTAGCTACACTATAACAGGTCAGCAACTGGAAGCAGTTAATTCCATAAATTATCTGGGGTAGTCATTATGAGGGATTTAAAATGTAACGACCATATAAAATCTAATCGTCGGTAAAGCAGGTGCCAGACTTAGATTCATTGGAAGAATTCTAAAGAAATGCAGTCCTAAAACAATGGATGTAGGTTACAGTACACTTGCTCACCCACTGCTCGAATACTGCTCATGGGTGTGGGATCTGTACCAGGTGGGATTGATAGAGGAAGTGGAGAAGATCCAACGGAGAGCAGCGCGCTTCGTTACAGGATCATTTGGTAATCGTGAAAGCGTTACGGAGATTATCGCTAAACTCCAGTGGAAGACTCTGCAAGAGAGATGCTTTGTAGCTCGGTACGGGCTTATGTAGAAGTGTTGATAACATAACTTTACCAAATAGTCAAGTAGTTTATGCTGCCTCCTATGTACATCTTGTGAAGAGATCATGAGAATAAAATCAGAGTTAGAGCCCACACAGAGGCATACCGACAATCTATCTTTCTGCGATCAATACAAGACTGGAATAGGAGGGAGAACAGATAGTGGTACTCAAGGTACCCTCCGCCACACACCGTCGGGTGGCTTGCGGAGTTTGGATCTAGATGAACTAAGCATTGATTTCCAACAGGATAACGCACAATTGTGCTAAATCCGTCTGAACTACTTGTAACTGCAGCACCGTTTAAAGCAGTAGAATGGCCAACTGATTACAATATTTGAGCTGAGCATGTTGTAGTGGGATGCTTTCATACAGCAGGATACAAATGGGTGAACGTCATAGCAGCCTGCCTTACAGCGACAGAATGCCCTGCCACTCGCAGTCTCTGGACTACAAGTGTTTGTTTTCCAGCAGGACAACGCGCGGTGCGCCTACCTCGAGGTCGATGGCGCGGCCGGCCATGGCCTGGTGCTGGTGGTGCTGGTGCTGCTGGTGGTGGTCCGCCGTGCCGGACAGCGTGTGGCGCCGCGGGTCGTCCCGGTTGCGGCCGCCCCCGGAGGACCGGCCGCCGCTACCGCCCCCGCCGCCTCCTCCGCCCCCGCCGCCGCGTCCTCTCAGCTCGGAGTCATCGCGGCTGCCGCCTCCGCCGCCTCCTGCAACCGGCCACAGGCACACCCTCAATCCACTGAACAGCGCTTCCCTCCAACCTGTTCCAATAACATCCTCGAGCTTTCGACTGTGGTCACTGCGGCCTTCATCAGGAGTAAAGGTTGTAGTCTTCTTGTTTTTTGCCCCACATATCATTAGCAGAGAGAACTCAGAAATCTTATTTTAAATGTTGCCGTTCAGTAGCCATCTCTGCCTCTATTGTTTGTAATAACTGCAAACCACATGTTTTTCTCTTGATGAAGACGGCACAGACATTTGTTGAAAGCTTAAGGATATTAAGTGATATGTCATGGCTACTGTGCTGAGATGAAGGCAGACAAGGGTTATCTAACACTTCAAGTATACGATACAGCCTTTAATTGTACAGATACCTTTGGGGGATTGCAGAATTTTTTAATTACTGAAGCATATTTCTTATTTCGATGCTGGGCACGTTTTGCTGGTAGTATCTTTAGTCATCCATACAAATAATAAAGCTGTAAATGTAGATCTATTGTACACTTCAATTTTCTACTAGACTAATATTTACACAGTTTTCACAGGATACGTGAGAAAAGTTTGGGTCAACATAAAGGCATGATTTCATCAATAATCGTCACAGGAATAAAATGAAAATAAAAAATAAAAATAAAAACATAGTTTATGTGTCGTCAGTAACCAATATATTCATATATTAGAAGCCTCCTATTTCCAAAACTAATTCACGGATTTGCACGAGGTTTTGACAGGTAATTCGAGCACATCTTGGAGCAACAAACAGGCGTTTCATAAAAATCGGATCAAGGGAAGGAAGGATATTCACGTCCGCGAGCTCACACTAATTTTAAAAAAATAGTTTTTTTAATATTATATATGGAAATGGGGATGTTACTTTATAAAAAAAAGACGAATAGTTATTTACACATTGTTCGTTGTTGTTGTGATCTTCAGTCCGCAGACTGGTTTGATGCAGCTCTCCATGCTACCCTGTCCTGTGCAAGTCTCTCCAACTAAGAATACGTTCGGCAGCCTACATCCTTTTGAATCTGCTCACTATATTCGTCCCTCTGTCTCCCTCTACGATTTTTACCCCACACGCTTCCTTCTAATGCTAAGTTGACAATTACTTGATGTCTCAGAATGTGTCCCACCAATCTATCTCTTCTCTTAGTCAGAAATTCCTTTTCTCCCCGATTCTGTTGAGCACCTCCTCATTAGTTACGTGATCTACCCATCTAATTTTCATCATTCGTCTGTAGTACCACATTTCAAAAGCTTCTATCATCTTTTTATCTGAACTCCTTATCGTCCATATTTCACTCCCACACAATGCTACACTCCAGACAAATGCTTTCAGAAAGGACTTCCTAACACTTAAGTTAATATTGGATGTTAACAAGTTTCGCTTCTTCAGAAACGCTTTTCTTCCCATAGCCATTCTGTATTTTATATCTTCTTTACTTCGGGCATCAGAAGTTATCTTGCTACCCAAATAACAAAATTCATATGAAGTACATTTATAACCAGTCTTTTAGAGTGAGAAACTTACTATTTACGTTACAGATCGTGTAACTTTTGAACGGCGCAAATTCTCGTTAGTTAAAGTTTTATGAATACGCTATGCTTGTAAGTATGGGAAGTGCAGTAAAGAACAAATAGAGACGCTGTTAGTTATATAGACGTCCCTGTTGCATGTACTGCCTCAGTGACAGAAGTATTTTCGAGAGCGTACATCAATCTTCTCTCTACGAAAAGTAACACTGACCAGTGAGTTACTGAATTCGCTTTGTGTATTATATTTCTTTGGTTCTTTTCAACATTTTTCATTTGTGTTTAGAAGGTAAGTGCATTCCTTCGTTTATATTCATAGGTTTCATTTGCATAACAATTCTTTGCAAGGACAATCAAACTGACGTAATTTCACTTGTGATTTCAGTTACGTACGTGTTAGATTTTGAATCCGTCCTGTCTGCGAATAACCGTGGCTAGAAAACGGTCGAGTCTTTGGCAGCTAAGCAAGAGCGCCTACAAGGTTCAGTATTGTGCGGTCTCCTGGCTAGGACAACACACTTTACTGACAAAGCGACCCAAAATAGACTCCATTCCCACCGACTGAGGTCCGGAACCCTCTAAAGCGATGGTGTGCAGAGGGCCTTCTCTAGCTTCCAATGCGAAGCGCACGCGTAGAACTGGTCTGAAGTATGACTATGTGTGATGAGGCAGGTTTTCATGAACTAGTCTCATGAACCGTTTGTTGTACTATGATGTAACTTGGAAGGTACATTCAGTGATATACAGGGTGTTTCACTAAGTGTTTTTGCCTCTGTAACTTATAAAATAATAGGTGACGGGAAATTTTAATGCGGTAGGTCAACACAAGTAATGTTACACTTTCTGCGGAGCTATGAACATAGTTTATTGAATCATTTTCCAAAGAGTTACACCACAAAGATATAATTTTTAAAATGGAACAATAGTTTTTTCTATCGTGTATTGGATTCGTTGAAACCAGCTGTAGCCAAATCAATTTAAACTACATTGCTATCACTGTTAATTTGGGAGCTACAACCCTTCAAAGTTTAGGGGGCGGAGGTTACGACAGCGTAGCTGACTGGCTGGTGGTCATGAGACAGTGGGCCGTGCCCCAGGGGATAGCCACTCGGCCAGTCGGTTACGCTATCGCAGCCTCCGCCCCCGAAACTTTGAAAGGGTTGTAGCTCCCAAACTAAAAGTGATAGGAATATAGTTTAAATTGATTTGGCTGCAGCTGGTTTCAACGAATCCAATACACTATAGAAAAATCTCTTGTTCCATTTAAAAAATTATATCTCTGTGCTGTAACTCTTTGGAAAATGATACAATAAACTATGTTCATAGCTCCGCAGAAAGTGTAACATTTCTTGTGTTGACCTATCGCATTAAAATTTCCCGTCAGCTATTATTTTATAAGTTACAGAGGCAAACACACTCAGTGAAACACCCTGTATATATATATATATATATATATATATATATATATATATATATATATATATATATATATTGTGATGTTATACTCACTTTATACTGTTTTACGATCCTTACGGTTGACAGCCATGTACATCGTGCACAAATGTAATGTACAATAATTTAAATTTTATTCTTAGACACATTTTAAGCCCTAAATTTATCCTTTTAACTGTTAACTGACAACTGTACTATCATTGACAGACACCATTTCCATGGTAACTTTCTTCTTTTTTTTTTCAGTGACGCGCTGGAAGGCTCCCAGCTACCTGTCAGCTCCACAACATCGATGTTGACAAAATTCCTGAAGAATTCCAAACACACTTAGTGAAACACCCTGTATGTCCGGGTACTGTCCGTAAAATATCTCGCGAATACAATCATTAGCCAGGTAGTACTCTACTATATCGTCACGCCAAATGCCGTGCATTAACAGTGCTAAAGTAGTAATCAATAACTATGTTCATCATTTTGTTGTACTTGTCAGGCCGAAAAAGTTTCGGAAGAGTTTGAAATTACGAGTGAAGTTATTTGCACAGTGCCTTGCACGATCTCATAGTGTTATAATTGCGGGCCACTTGTTTTCTTAATCTGGAATGCACTGTAGAATTTTAATGTGGAAATATTTTCTCCTATAGGTTAATAAACAAGATGTATATGAGCGAAGTGAGGCATTGAGATCTGTACCGCCGGCCGCGGTGGCCGAGGGGACTGAGGCGCTCCAGTCGTGGTCTGCACGGGGTTCGAATCCCCCCTCGGGCATGGATATTTGTGCCGTCCATAGTATAAGGTAGTTGATAAGTAGTTTGTAAGTTTAGGGACTGATGACCCCGTAGTTAACTCCCTTAATCTTAACAAACAACAACAACAAGAAGAAGATCTGTACAAAGGGGACCTATTTCCAAATGATTGTCCCCCGTCTGTATATATAGGGTGTTACAAAAAGGTACGGCCAAACTTTCAGGAAACATTCCTCACACAAAAAGAAAGAAAATATGTTATTTGGACATGTGTTCGGAAAAGCGTAATTTCCTTATTAGAGCTCATTTGATTACTTCTCTTCAAATCACATTAATCATGGAATGGAAACAGACAGCAACAGAACATACCAGCGTGACTTCAAACACTTTGTTACAGGAAATGTTCAAAATGTCCTCCGTTAGCGAGGATACATGCATCCACCCTCCGTCGCACGGAATCCCTGATGCGCTGATGCAGCCCTGGAGAATGGCGTATTGTATCACAGCCGTCCACAATACGAGCACCAAGAGTCTCTACATTTGGTACCGGGGTTGCGTAGACAAGAGCTTCCAAATGCCCCCATAAATGAAAGTGGAGAGGGTTGAGGTCAGGAGAGCGTGGAGGCCACGGAATTGGTCCGCCTCTACCAATCCATCGGTCACCGAATCTGTTGTTGAGAAGCGTACGAACACGTCGACTGAAATGTGCAGGAGCTCCATCGTGCATGAACCTCATGTTGTGTCGTACTTGTAAAGGCACATGTTCTACCAGCACAGGTAGAGTATGCCGTATGAAATCACGATAACGTGCTCCAGTGAGCGTAGGTGGAAGAACATGAGGCCCAATCAAGACATCACCAACAATTCCTGCCCAAACGTACACAGAAAATCTGTTTTGATGACGTGATTGCACAATTGCGTGCGGATTCTCGTCAGCCCACACATGTTGATTGTGGTAATTTACAATTTGATGACGATGGAATGCAGCCTCATCCGTAGTACTGTAGAGCAATGACTCGCATGTCAACACAAGTAGTGAAGTCAACATTACCTTCCTTCAATTGGGCCAACTGGCGGTGAATCGAGGAGGTATAGTACATACTAACGAAACAATTGGGTATTTTGACAATTGTCTGCACTGATTATTTCAATTTACATTTAAGGAGAAATACTAAAATGAGCTCTACCATGGAAATTAAGCGTTTCCGGACACATGTCCACATAGCATATTGCCTTTCTTTGTGTGTGAGGAATGTTTCCTGAAAGTTTGGCCGTACCTTTTTGTGACACCCTGTATATTCATCATGTATGACTGAGACTTTAAAATATCTTTGATACATACAGTTTGATTTTAAATAACTAAAGACGAAATCTGTTTACACTAGCTATGCAATTATGACAAGAATTACCTTTTCCTTGCAAGATATACATTTTTTGTACTTACAAAGACTAAAATTCTTGCCCGCTCGGTTAGCCGTGTGGTCTAACGCGCCGCTTTCCGAGACGGGGAGACGTACCGGCCCCGGTTCGAATCCGCCCGGCGGATTAACGAAGGGAGTCGGAGTGCCGGCCAGCCTGGTGTGGTTTTTAGGCGGTTTTCCACATCCCCCTAGCTGAATACCGGGCTGGTCCCCAAGTCTCGCTTCAGTTACAGGATGCGCAAACATTTCGTAACACTTTACATTTCCACACATATAACACTATACACAGACATTTGGGGTACACGTTTCCTCCCAGGGGGCATGGGGTAGCGACAAGCCCCCATAACCATTAACAAACCAACTCTGATTAGCAGAACCGACCCTGGATGTGCAGGAGCAAGGGTCAAGAGAAAGAAGAAGAAGACAAAAATTTAAATTCTTCTCGCTGCATGAGGAAAATAATGACGGAGATTTCAATAAATCAAAGAAGACTCTTAAAGTTACATAAAGGATGGGTATTAGAAATAATGCAAGAACCTGGACGGAAGCATGGAATGGCGAAAATGAATAATTTGTGGTATGAGACAAAAATAATGAAATTACATGGGCAATCATTACAATTGAGAAAAGAGTGAAGAAACAGAGGAAGAAATTAGGGAAAGGAAGAAAAAGTTAATACAGCAGTTAAAATTAGGGAAAAAAGGGTTACAATAAATAAGAAAAAATCGCACTGACGTGTTTTACGGCCCACTTTAAATTCGTAATTTTATCATTTTTGCAAACATTTCGGGCAAAAATAATTATGTAAATAATAAAAAATTATTGTGATATGATTACGACTCTACAATTGTGATAATATCTATGCACCCAATACTTAACCCTTTTAGGAAAATGGAGAAAAAATATATAGGAGTGGCGGGTCTCGAACCACGGACAATGTGCATTACAATCCAACACCCTGCCTACTACACTACAGCGAACAGTTACGAAGTTTGTCTTATATTTACTTACTATTGATGGCAGTTGTTAACTGATGCTAATATGGCATTTGTAGACACTAGATTATCACTTATCGTACGAAGAACGACGTGTTTTTGTTAATTCTTCGGTGCACCGTAGCTTTGAAATAACAACGTGTAAGTTACAATAAGAAAATCATCAAATACTCAACGCAAGATGGCGTATGCCAGAGATAGTTCTGCTCGAGGAATGTCACGTGACATCTGCGAACGGCTGGTTTTCGTAAAATCAATGGGCGGTGTCAAATCGACGTTATTCTCGCAAATCTCTCTCAAACGATACGAGATACGAAGAAAACATAAGAGCGCAAAGTTGTAGAGAATTTCCTTCTTTACAAGTTCGTTTATTCAATTTTCGTGTCAGATGAACGGTTTGTTTGCAATTAGAATTATATTACAAACGGCTTTTTTTAGTGTTACTACCGTATTTTTGTCCGAAAAATTTGAAAAATGGAGGTTCTGGACTCTCCCGGCCTACAATCATGTCTGTAAAATTTGGTGCTGATCGGTTGAACGCTTCGTCTTAAAAACAGGGAACACGTTACGGACAGACATACATCCCAAAATCGCCGTTATTTTTGCAAATATCTCTGAAACGATACGAGATATGAAAAAAACATAACAGAGCAAAGTTGTAGAGAATTTTCTCCTCTATAAATTCCGTTATTCAATTTTTGTGTCAGGTGAATGGTTAAGCCGTTATTTTCATTTACATTTCGAGCTGTAAAAAAACGATCGCAAAGGCCTACTTTCAGTGTTACTACCGTAACCTAAAGTGGGCCAATACAGTTCAATCAGTTGATTGTATAGAATTGATGGACAAAGCCAATTCAATAAAGATGTAAACGACTGCCTGATACCAAACAGAGATCACACAACCTTCAGCACACGTATGATGCTGTCGCGGATGATGCTGTCGTTCAGCGGTTAGTGAAGTCAACAGAGGATCAAAAGCAACTGCAAAGCGATTTAGACAAAATTTCTACAAGGTGCGAAAATTGGCAATTGACACTAAATAAAGAAAAGTGTGAAGTCATACACATGACCACTAAAAGAAATCCGCTGAACTTCAATTACGCGATAAATCAGTCAAACCTTAAGGTCGTAAATTCTACCAAATACCTAGGAGTTACAATTACGAACAACTTTGACTGGAGGGAGCACATAGAAAATATTGTGGGGAAGGCGAACTAAAGGTTACGTTTCATCGGCAGAACGCTTCGAAGATGCACCAGCTCCACCAAACAGACTTGTGCGTCCTCTCCTGGAGTACTGTTGACCCTTGTGGGACCCTCACCAGGTGGGACTGACGGAAGACATTGAGAAGGTTCAGAGAAGGGCAGCTCGTTTTGTTTTATCACGTTACGGGGGGAAAGCGTCACGGAAATGTTGCACGAATTGGGGTGGAAATCATTAAAAGAAAGACGTTATTCATTGCGGCGTGATCTGTTTGCGAAGTTTCAATCACCGACTTTTAGTTCTGAATGTGAAAATATTTTCCTAGCACCCACCTACTTAGGGAGACATGACCATCCCAATAAAATAAGAGAAATCGGATCGAAAACGGAACGATTTAGGTGTTCTCTCTTCCCGCGCGCTATTAGAGAATGGAACGGTAGAGAAAAGTCATGAAAGTGGTTAATGAACCCTCTGCCAGGCACTTGAATGTGATTTGCAGAGTATCTGTGTAGATGTAGAACCATAGGCTACAGAGCGGTTAATGAAATTCACCGTGATGATGTCGAGACGCTTTCCAGCCCTGTCAACCACATTCATTAAATGTCGGTACATTTAATCCGTACCTCTGCGATAACTTCTAGTAATTTCATTCCCTGGAACAGCAGTAGAATGCATTCAGACATGTGACAGAGAACAGACGCAAGCAGCAACGAGAGGTCAGGGTGGGGCAAGGATAGTGAGGAGAGCAGGCCAAAAAGAGAACACGACGAGAGAAAAAGATGGAAAGATGATGAAATTCAACGGTAGGTATTGTTCCTATTCAACAGCCGGAGGAAACGTAGTCGATAGTGTGTGTAGTCAGAAGCTGCAAGGCAAAGAGCGTAAGGTCAGAGAGAGAGAGAGAGAGAGAGAGAGAGAGAGAGAGAGAGAGAGGAGGATAGGAGGGAGGAACGCGGGAACAGAAAGTTGTCAGGAGTTTGTGTAGCGGTCCGCTCGGGGCGCCACAATAGACAATGGGAGCTAGAACACAGCCGGCCAGAGATATGGCCGGCGAGTTCCGCCAGAAATCCGCCAGGGGCGCTGCGAGCGCCGCATTCAGCCACGGCAGCCAACGTTGCCACAAAAAATAAAATCACAACAGAAGCATCGCAGGATTACTGAGACGTTCTGAGACTCTTATCTGTAAATGGAGGTCAGCTACAGATCGTACACTGCAGAGCAAGTAAGAGCTGATTTAGGCAAGGAGTAACCGCAGGGTTCGATACAGTCCAGTGCATTAGGGTATTTGACTGTTTTCTGGAAATCGTTTAAAATTGTTAATTATGTCATATTATGGTCCGAACATGCTTTTCTACCTCGTGGATTTCAGTATTTTTTTTTTTAAAAGAAATGAAATTCAAATAATTTGAAAGCCCGCTAAAACGCTACGTTTGAGTCACCTGTTGCCTGTGACGTCATACAACACGCTGCTGCTGCTGCTCTCGTAAGATAAACAAATGCCTGTATATTGTTTGGGCAGAGGCCTCGTGTTTGGGCGTTAACGTTTGCATAATGACCTACAAATATTGCTTAGTTCCGCACTGTACCAATACATCTGTCAAGGCTCCAGAAAATTTGTTCTTGCAAGTACCAAAAAATGAGAAGATACGCAAAAGTGGTTGACACTGGCGCGAAGAGATCCAAATGAAATAGCGGCTACTTCAAGTGTGTATTTCTGTGATGATCATTTTGCTGTAAGTAAACAATATTATTCCATTGGTAAACTAAACTGGTTAGTATCATTCTCTTCTACTGCATAGGTGTAAAGTAGTATTATGTGTAGGTTAATGACCTGATGTTTACATTTGCGAAGTAAAACTTCATAATGTTACACGTCTACGATTTATGTGTAATTAAAGCCGTTTCGTAATGTACTTGGTGAAAGTAAATAACGTTTTAACTGATTAGCGTTTTTTTTTTTTTTTTTACTTAAAGCATGGGGGTTCGTATGTGGACGAGTAAACGTAAATGGATTAGTTTCTAGTGTCAAAAGTAGTGACACATTCATATCAAACCAAATCTTGAATATGTAAGGAAAATACTGATTTGCATGGCAGAAAGTTTACACATAATCTCAAACATTCACTCACAAAAACAACAAACCAGAAAAGCGCTGTAATTTCGGCGCTATAAATTTATTCCATCGTGTCTCGCTCGCAATGTTTACGTGAAAGTGACATGCCTTTGGCTACGCGAAATGTGCGTTGCCAACCTACGAGCGATATGAAAACACCGCCGAAGCATCCCGCTGTCCCTGTTCTAGACTATAGATATATTGTATAACTATGCACAAGACATTTTTGCTGTATTTTACAGGTTTTCATGTTTCACTTTGCACCAGTATTGAAGTAGTTAAAATTACTCCCTTAACTGCGTGCTTTACTGGGTTAAATTTTACTAACTATCCCGGCGGCTTCCTGTGACTATGTTGGCAACAGATGCTGAATAGCGAGAATCATGAGACGTCGCCATTAGCCAATCGCGTGAGCACAAATATTTTGTAGTGAAACCTTTGATTTACGAGGGCAGTTACTTTTACTGACCGGACAAGGGTACATACAAGAATCATAGAGCAGGAACAGCATTATTTATTTACTTCATGGTCTCTACGATACACTAATCTAGTCATTCTATGTGGTTTGAACATCTGGACAAAGATTATCTATCGTGTTGTTGATGTTGCCAACAATCACTCCAGGCCGCTTGGATAGAAGATAAAATTTCACCCTTTGTTGCATAATATGGAGACTTCAGATTACGTCTGCTGACATCAACAAATACGGTACCGTACTTTTTTCCAATGGCATAAAATATCTCTCGAAATGATTAGCTTTAAAATGTAGGTATGCGTTACTTACAATGCAGTTTTCACGTTTCTTATTTCTGGCACGTAAAATTTGGATTGTTTTTAAAGAATGAAGACACCATAATTGCATCAACTTTAGGGAGGTTTCCGCTGCCAGCCTTCACATAACCATCTTCCATTGTGGCATAAAAACTGTAAAAGCGTTTAGATCACGAAAAAACTGAACTTAAAGCTGCGAAATGGAGGAAACGCGTACAATAATACAGCTCCGACTTCTAGTTGCCGCGCTGTAGGTGTTCTATGACGTCACCAGTACTTCAGCCAATAACGGAGCGTTTTCGATCACGTGATCTAATCGTGAAATTTGATAATTTTTAAGCTTTAATTACGTAAAAATAACAGATGTTTTTTAAGAATTATGAGCGAAAATGCTGTCTGAATGTTATGATCATTCAGAATAACAACAATTCGAACCATATTTTTAACACAGGAAAATACCCTATTACTACACTATAAAAATGCTTCTTATCTATCCACACTATACTATATATTCATGGTGCAAAAACTGACAAATGACCAAAAATAATTGTAAGAGTGAAGGTCATCCATATGAGCACTAGACCAAATATAAGGACAGGCATTGAACTAAAATTTGTGCTGTGGCCAGGATTCGAACCCGGGACCTCCTATTTACTAGGTAGGCACTTTACACCACTCAGCTACCACAGCGTTGCAGCCAAAGCGACTACACGGACTGTCTTAAAGCACGTCTCCCTCCACACTACACACTATAATTCTGTTTCATGTTCCCTGTGAAATGCGTATCAAATTGCCCATCAGGCAAGTAACTATGCGGGTATCCTTCTGATTTCCACAAATATTTCGCGATCTTCTCTCCCCACCTATTTTAATTTTGCTGTTTCTTCTCCGACTGGTAGTGCGCACTTTGTCTTTTTCAGTAATTCTCTCTGAACCTTGTACAAGCTCCTTCAATAGCTTCCTTATGTAATTCTGAACATTTCTAGGGTTGCATGCCGTAATTCTTATTTTATTTTCCCGACTTTGTGATTATTTTATTCTTGTGGTTTTTCTGCGACTGGACTTCATCCGTCTCTGCAGTCACCCCCTATCGCGTGTAGCTGTATTTCATTCGCTTCCTTACATAATTCTAGCATTTCTATGGGTTGCATGCTGTAGTTAATATTCTTTATTTTTCGGATTCTGAGTTTATTAAATTTTATCGGTTTTCAGAACCACGTGGGTCCGAGGGTTTGCAGCTAGTCGCCTGAGTTCACACCACTTCTCTTATAAAACCAGTACCTAGATCGATTTCTAACAGACTCAACTTAAGAATCCACCGTGATTTTGTATAATGAATCAGATTTTCAACCACTTCACCTTCAGTGGAGTGCGTTCATGTAACGTAGCCGTGTGTCGCCGTTAGCGTGTTTGCTCGCGTTTTCTGTTCAGATGTAATTTAACTTGGCTATACACAAGCACCATCTCAAAACAGGCACGACAGACCAGAGCCAGCTTCGAAGTGTTTTTGTATATCGTGTTTTGTGCTACCTCCGACTTGCCGAATTTCGCCTACGATAGCGGCGCCTGCTTCCGCCTCACCAGCACGCTGATTTTGGTGAGTCTCGCTGTGGCATTGCGTGTGTGTGTGAGAGAATGAGTGTTGTTTGTGAATCCTTCCCCCCAGTAGCATTAAAACATGTATAATATAGGCTGAGCACCGTCCGCATTAATCCATGTAAGAGATGCATTCTGTTGTATTAACAAAATTTGTTCCCCATTTTGCTTGTTTTCTATCTGAATCAACAAGTCTAACTTCAGCATAATCCATAAGTTGCCTATAAATTGTAGTTTTAGAGCACCTTCCCTCTTTTATTTAGTATTGTTCTTCACAAGTGCTGAGAACAAGCTCAGATGCAATTTTGTTTTCTTAGCCATCTTTCCAAGATAACTTTAATTGTGGTGGCTTGCTTATTAATGTCAGTGTATAACAACGTGTGAGCTGCCATGTATATTGACCACTGTAGTATTAACTTCCTGTTATTGAAGTAATTTGAAACGAGTCAGTTCTCAGTTTGGGCCAGGAAACAAGGCTTTGTAGCAGGGAGTAACCAGTAGTTCACACGGAACTAATTTACTAATTTTAGTGATAAAACATAACTCTTGTTTCGTACAGTGGTCGACTTTTAAACTTTGAATTGTCAAGCGCATACCGCTCTAGCAAGAAGCAATAGATATCTATAGAGCTCCGAAGAAAGGAAGAGATTGAAGCAGAGTACATCCGACGAATACCCATTATTTCCGACAGATCTGGCTTTTAACTGTAAGAGACTGCAGTTTGCTGTGGGACTTGCATTTTCTGTTAGTATTAATAAATAACAGGGCAATCTACTGGATACTATGCAGTTTATTTGAAATCTGCGTGTTTCTCACACGAACAGCTTTATATCACTTGCTCAGGCATGGGCTCTCCACAGAAAATATTGATATTATATCCTGGTCAAGTCACAAGAAATATCGTTTATAGTCATGAAGAAAGGAGTAATAGAGTTTAACGCCCCATCGACAACGTGTTCATTACAGGCGGAGCGCCGGCCGCGGTGGCCGAGGGGACTGAGGCGCTTCAGTCACGGTCTGCACGGCCACTACGGTCGGGGGTTCGAATCCCCCCTCGGGCATGGATATTTGTGCCGTCCTAGTTCGTAAGTAGTTCATAAGTAGTTTGTAAGTTTAGGGACTGATGACCCCGTAGTTAAGTCCCATAAGCTATACAAACATTTTTTTGAACAGGCGGAGTTTACGCTCGGATTGTTTGGGTAAGTATGGGAAAGTTTTTGTGTATACTATGCTCAGAGGTATGGTGTAGTACAGCAAATATCCAAGAGTACTACACGAACTTTCATGGAGTTTCTTAGGTCAACTGAGAGTACCTTGGGGCGACATATAAGCTTCATTTCATCCAAATCGGATCAGGGGGAAAAAATATATCGTAATTTGTAGTTTCCGGTGTATGCTACGCTTGAATTGCAGTGTAGTATAGCAAAGATCCGTTAGAGGCGCTGTTACATAGTACACCAAATCACTAATAAATGGCGATGCTGCGTTTTTTATTCACATAACTAAGGTGCAACACACTGAAACAAGGGTTACGATTTTTCTTACGGCAGCGGTGTAGTGTATTGATGTTGAATTCTTTTTGGGAAATCAGCCACGTCCATTGAGGGGAATAATTGTGTGTGTTGATAATTAAATTGATTAATTTTTTCCAATCAGTAAATTAATTATCCCCTGAAGAGAATATTTCGTTGCCAACGTTAACACACCTAACCGCTGCCACTGCAAGTAAAATTTAACCCACAAAATTTAACGACACAAAACAGTAATTTATTTATCCCGCATGTCTTGCAATGCCTTGGAAAGGAAAAAAGTACGTTTTTTCCGCGGGTATCATTTGAATTTAAAACATGGCGACGTTCTTTCGCGTCTACCGATGTTTTCATTTACTAGGAATTCTTTGCAAGGAAACGCGAATTTATGTAGTTTTCTTTCTATTTTCGGCGCGTACTTATTACACCTTGAGTCCATTCTGTTTAGGATTGCCTAGAAAATGGTGTCGTACAGTACAGAACAAATTGAGGCCCTGTTAGTTACGTAGTTCACCAAAGAACTAAAAGTTGGCGCTGCTACATCTTTTAATTTTTTATTTCTCTTCGATGGTTATGCCATAGCCGGCCGCGGTGGCCGAGGGGACTGAGGCGCTCCAGTCACGATCTGCACGGCCACTACGGTCGAGGGTTCGAATCCCCCCTCGGTCATGGATATTTGTGTCGTCCTAGTTCATAAGTAGTTCGTAAGTAGTTTGTAAGTTTAGGGACTGAGGACCCCGTAGTTAAGTCCCATAAGCTAAACAAACATTTGAACATTTTTTTTTTGTTATGCTATAGAACAGCAACGCACCATTGAAGGTGTTGTTGGTCTTGTAGCGCTGCAAAGAAACAATACAAGACTGTGTTGTGCGCATTTCTTCAGTAACAGAAGTATTTCGAATTAAGAGCCGAAATTTTATATCTGCAAATACAAACTAACATTGAACTTGCTGATTACACTTCGTATATTCACAGCTTAACGACATTTCTTTGCTTCTTTTGACAGGGAACATTTCAATTTAAAACATGCTTTAATCTATCTATATAAAGGCGAAAAATCTGTCATGTAGAATGAGGGAAATAATTCTTTATGTTTGCCGACCGCGGTGACCGAGGGGACTGAGGCGCTTCAGTCACGGTCTGCACGGCCACTACGGTCGGGGGTTCGAATCCCCCCTCGGGCATGGATATTTGTGCCGTCCTAAGTCTTAGTTAGTTCATAAGTAGTTTGTAAGTTTAGGGACTGATGACCCTGTAGTTAAGTCCCATAGACTATACAAACATTTGAACATTTTTTTTTCTTTATGTTCACGATGAAATAAATAATTTATCCTTTTCTGATCAGTAAATTAATCATCCTCCTAAAGCGAATAGTTCGTTGCCAACGATAGCAAACTAAACTGCTGTCACTGCAAGTAAAATTTAATCTAGGTAGGACACAAAATTTTGTTTTTCTTCCTTGCTGTGTCCCATGTGCTTTGCAATGTCATGGAAAGAAAAGAAGTGCATCTTTTGACAGGTATAACAACTAATTGTATATAGAGTAGATATATCTATGGAGTGAGCATTGCGTTCTGTGAATCTTCTCAACATTAAGCTGGAATTACCACGTGATCTTGAGACAAATCCACTCTTTACACACATTTATTTGCTCTTACTATTTGTTTGTACCGCATTGGCTGCAAAGAAGCTCCACATCCTTTTCGCACAGCAACCACGTAACGTGAAATAATCTATAATATCTATAAATGTGAATGTCTGTTCGGTGTACGTTTATCACGTCTGAACCACAAGACATAAAGAGCTAAAAATTTGTACAGTTGCTAATGTCTACCCGGGGAAGGCTTTAGGCACGGTTTTATGGCGATCGGATAGCTATTTAGCTATATGTCTATTAATGTGAATGTCTGTTCAGTGTACGCTTATCACACCCTAACGACAAGACGCAGAGACTTATATATTTGTACAGTTACTAATTTACACCTGAGGAAGGTTTTAGGCACGGTTTTATAGCGACCTGATAGACATTTAGTAATTTGCAGAATATAACGGGAAATGCGGAACAATAATTACTCTTTGAAAATTATATTTACTCTTTGAAAATGGTTTTATTGGTTGCATTGTTGCTTGAGGGTTGATAGTGATAAAAGGGTCGAAGTATATTGGGGTGGAAAGTTATTGGTGTATATAAAATTATACGTGTGTGTGTGTGTTAATATTTCGCTCTGCAGCGAAAACTACAGAACGCAAACGAATGGTGTGTGTGTAATTTTAGTCCGAAGTCTCCCGTTGTACACCATAGCAGTTCCATGCCGACAGCTATAAGGGGGTTGAAGTTATGGTGGTTGAAAGTCGTCAAATTATATAAAATTCGGACTGAAGGCCAGCGATTACGTTTGCGACTCTATGGCAAGGAGGTTACATACAGCGAAACGTGATACCACAGACCATATCTTTGGTCTATGCGTGCTACAATGTCTTCTGCTCTTTCTCTGTAAGGATAAGCATACGAATAAGGAAATATAAGAATGAATAAATAAAGCAGTAAAAAAGAAATTTCTTTTAATACATATCTTTAAAAAAATCGATTTGACGTTTCGCGCACTACAAGTGATCCATCTGTGATATTGTTACAATCATTATTGTTGAATTTCGTGATTGGATTGTTCGAAACGAGTGCATTTTTACCTGTGATTTCTTATATACTCTCTGATAAATGTAACATGTTTTTAGGCAAAAGGAGATGGACAGAGAGAGAGAGTGGATAGGAAAAGTAAAGGCTATAATATATAAATAAAGGCTAAAGGCTATAATATATAAATAAATAAATACCCGGGCAACGCCGGGTTTTCAGCTAGTATCTAAATAAATGAGACACAGAAGAAAGTTGAAGAAGCGTCGCTAACATGGCCTTTTTACCCATAGCGCCTTAACCGAACAAAAAGGTACCAAGATGAAGTCTGCGATTAGTGGATTTTTCCCAATATCATTTCCACCTTAATGTTGAGGACACAAAATCTGTTCTGCGCATCTGAATGCTCACTGCAGAGATATTTCTGCTCTCTGCCTGCCACTACAGATAATATACAGACAGTAGCGAGAAACTCATCAGAAACCTCCCTGCTTTCATAATGGTTCCGTACAATATTGTGATTAAAATTTGCAATTACTTACTTTTGGTGGGGACTACATTAAGGTAGAGGAAGACGTCTTATTTTGCATAGATAATTGTACTTAAGAGTTATAATCCGACTGCTGAATATAAAGTTCTATTACACAAGGTCGGTTTCCGTGTTTTACGAAGTAAGCACTGCAGGACGTGGGGGCATGTATTAGCTGAAAGAGTGGCCGATGCTGCTAACACAGTCAAGACAATTATCTGGAAATACTATATTTAATGGAAAGTTGTATACAGACGATCAGCTGACGGCATTCCTTCAACCATTACCCAGACTTACTTTTTCGCACATTGACACCACCATGACGTCTTAATTAAACAGACAGGAACTACTCTGTTGATTGAATTCCCAGACTTTCATCATTCGTCGAGTTTTCGATAATAGGGAGCACTGCACACAGAATAACTACATTGTCCCCAGTGCAACACTGCAACATACTAAAACTTCAGCACACACTTACTGTGAGAGATAAACAGTTTAGTACTACACCATAGGACCAATAGACGGCGCTGTTATTATTATTACTATATCTCAACGATAGAAGTGTTTTCAGAAGCTTACGCCAAACAGACAATTACACACCACAACGTTAACTTTATGAACACAACCTAACATTGAATTTACATCGTTCCGGAGTACGGACTTAATTTCACTTTTTGTATGAAAAAGTTTATGAACATTCATCGTTTTCGACAATGACTTCTACTTAAATTTCACATCTTGGCTAGGAGAACTGAGTTCATTGATAGAGCGATCCAACAAGGATTGTGTTTTTGCTGACCTAGGTTCGGAACCCTAAAAAACCATGATATACACAGGTCCCTCTTTAACAACCATTGCTAAGCACGGTCATATAAGCTAGTATGTAATGTTAGTGTATTCATTTTTACTTAGTTCGAGAAGGACGACCTCCTGTACACAGAGTAACGGTGCAATTCGTGTAAAATTAACGTTTCAGCATTTGGACGACCTATTAGTGATGTACTAAACTATGTTTTAAAGCAGGAGTAACCGGGAAAAAAAAATCAGGAACACCTGCACTAATGCCAACAGCTAGTACCTCTGCCGGAAAGCTTCCTTTCTTTTCAGCCCCTTGGAAATAAGCGGACGTGTGCAATTTACGCTCCTATAAACCCGAGCTGAACTGTGCGCCATTTTTCCCCCAGCTGCAGCAGTCGCCACGTTCCGGACGAAGCTCACGCGTTACCTCGCGTTTCATTCAACTCGCTCACACTCACAAACTACTCATTGTTAAACCTGCAATTTTCATTAATATGTTCGTGAAGGACTACACTACACTTTCATTTTAGTTTTATTTGCGCTGATAGTTTATTAACAGGATATAGCCTATTGACCGTTTATGGACATGCACTTTCTAGATTAGATTAGATTAATACTTGTTCCTTAGATCATGTATACGACATTTCGTAATGATGTGGAACGTGTCAGTTTAGTAAATTTTGTCTATACTTGACAATCTATATTTTAAGGATTTTTTTTAATTAAGTGTTATCTAAAAATTCATCTACATTGTAGAAGGAGTTGCCATTCAGAAATTTCTTTAATTTCTTTTTAAATTCTAGTTGGCTAGTGACGACGTTACGGAATTTTCGACATGCGAGGAACTTTTTTTCTGTTGAAGTTAGGTGAAAACATTAAGCGAATGAAATGTTCAAAATATATCAAATTTTCATCCTCTCCAAACAGAAACTCTGTGAGAAATGTATAACTTGAGATAATGTCAGTTAAATATGACGCACTGGGATCCGCCCGCCCGTCTAGTAGTAACACGTCTTCCGTATTAGAGCTCCTAATAATTAGGCACATGTTGTTACTGCATAACATCCATACTTGAAGATACTGGTACTGACTTCTTTTAACCCATTAAATTTAATAGTTGCACACTACAAAAGTGCTGTGTGTCTATGTAATATTCAATTTCAATTTTTCAGTTATATGAAAAGGACATTGTAAATATATCTCATTACAGAGTGCTTTATTACGTGAGGAAATAAGAATAAGTCAGTTCATTAGGCAGGGCAGTGAAGAGTTTCTTTGTATCTGTCATTTTCTAGTATTCTCACATAAAATCCACATTAGATTTAGTAAGTTTCGTTCTATTACTGCTAGGCGTTAAATTGAAGGGAATGTAACTCCTATCAGTTTTTGCAAAATGAGTAGTATGTCTGAAACAGGTTGGACAACAAGCAAAGAAATAAACATTTGTGACTGGTGAAGCAATACCTGTACACTGAATAATAAATCCCTAACTTTACTCTTTTTCATTAAAAAAATCTACGTTTCCTTGCATACCGGGACAGTTAATGAAGTTTTGTGTAGTAACCATATGGCAAAATATGCCGCTCTTTGCATGTTATCATTTGCCAAAATATCATTTTGATACCTCTAACCGTGTATGTAACGCAGTATATTTCATGCTGGTCTTATCACCGTCGGAAATGAGTTCGCTACATAAAATAAATTTTAGCAATTTGAGTGAAAGGTAAAGATCTCCTGCTAAATTTAAAATAAATTTCAAAACGTCAGGAAAATTTCATCCGCAGCAACATATGATGTAACATGCACCAAACGGAATATCATTGCAGCCGTTATTGGCCCACTTTAGGTTACGGTAGTAACACTAAAAGTGGGCCTTTGCGATCGTCTTTTGACAGCTCGAAATTTAAATGAAAATAACGGCTTAACCATTCATCTGACACGAATATTGAATAACCGAATTGGTAGAGGGGAAATTCTCTACAACTTCGCTCTATTATGTTTTTTTTTTTTTCATATCTTGCATCGTTGCAGAGATATTTGCAAAAATAACGGCGATTTGACGATATCTGTCTGGCTATAACGTGTTTTCACTTTTTAGGTCGAACCGTTCAACCGATGGGCACCAAATTTTACAGACATAATTGTTGGCTACCAGAGACCAGAAACTCGCTTTTTGAAATATTTCGTGAAATAAATACGTTAGTAATATTCAAAAAAATCTGTTTGTAATGTAATTGTAATTGCATATAACCAGTTCATGTGACGCGAAAATTGAATAAACGAATTTGTAGAGGAGAAAATTCTCTTCAACTTTGTTCCGTTATGTTTCTTTCATATCTCGTATCGTTTGACAGATATTTGCAAAAATAACGGAGTTTTGACACCCTTCACTGAATTAACGAAAACCAGCCGTTCGCAGATGTCACGTGACATTCCTCGCCCAGAACTCTCTCTGACATACTCCATCTTGCGTTGCGTATTTGATGATTTTCTTATTGTAACTTACACGTTGTCATTTCAAAGGAATGGCGCACTGAAGAATTGACAGAAACACATCGTTCTTCGTACGATAAATGATAATCTACTGTCTACAAATGCCATATTAGCATCAGTTAATAACGGCCATCAATAGTATGAGATTAAAGGACAGCACTCCTATCTGTTATCTGTAGCGTAGTGGGCAATGCGTTGGACTCTGATGCTGAAGTCAGTGCTTCAGAACCCGCCACTACGTAACATTTTTTTTCCCTAAAAGGGTTTCAGACACTCTTATTCATTAATTTTTTATTATTTAGATTATTATTTTGGTCCAAAATGTTTGCAAAAACTTGTTGTTGTTGTTGTTGTGGTCTTCAGTCCGGAGACTGGTTTGATGCAGCTCTCCACCCTACTCTATCCTGAGCAAGCCGTTTCATCTCCACATAAGAACGGGCAAACCACATCCACTTAAATCTGCTTACTATACGCGTCTCTTGGTCTCTCTCTGCTATTTTTACCCCACACACTTCTCTCCAATGCTAAATTTACGATTCCCCGATGTCTAAGAATGTGTCCTACCAAGCGATCCCTTCTTTCAGTCAGGGTATGCCAAAAAATCCTTTTCACACCAATTCTGTTCAGTACCTCTTCATTAGTTATGCCATCTGCCCGCCTAAGCAGGCCGCGGTGGCCGCGGGGACTGAGGCGCTTCAGTCACGGTCTGCACGGCCACTACGGTCGGGGGTTCGAATCCCCCTCGGGCATGGATATTTGTGCCGTCCTAGTTCGTAAGTAGTTCATAAGTAGTTTGTAAGTTTAGGGACTGATAACCCCGTAGTTAAGTCCCATAGACTATACAAACATTTGAACATTTTTTTTTTTTACCCGGCTAATCTTCAGCATTTTTCTGTAGCACCACATTTCAAAAGCCTCTATTCTCTTCCTGTCCGCACTGTTTATGGTCCATGTTTCACTCCTGGACAAGGCAACACTCCACACAAATGCCTTCAGAAAAAACTTCCTTACACTTAAATTAATATTTCTCTGTTTCAAGAATGCTTTTCTTCCCATTGCCATTCTGCATTTTATATCCTCTGTACTGCGACCATCGCATGTTATTTTACTACACAAGTAACAAAACTCATCTATCACCTTCATTGTTTCGTTACCTAATCTAATTCCTTCAGCATCGCCTGATTTTCTAAGACCGCATTCCATTATTTTTGTTTTGCTCTTGTTAATGTTCATTTTATACGCTTTCTTCAACACCCTGTCCGTTTCATTCAACTGCTCTTCCAGGTCCTTTGCAGTCTCTGACAGAATTACAATGTCATCAGCAAAACTACATATGTAATGTGGGCTGTAAAAGACGTCAGTGCAATTATTTTTCACTGCAAACTTTTCACAACCTAGTGCTGTATCTTATTTCAAAGCTAATATTTTACTTACTATGGCTGTTCACGAAATTGTGCCGATTTCGTTAGAATGCTGACATATAAAGATTTAAGTAGCGAAAAAATTAAATATTCCTACCAGTTAGTTTTTGCGAAATCGCTTGTGAAAGATGGCAGGGCACACGTCTCTACGCTGTCGGTGCAACGCGGTTCCAACCGTGTTGGGGAAAACATGGCGGACGATTCAGGCTGGGTGTTTAGGAGGTGTATGTGCGATGAAGGCGTCAGTGAGGGCTGGGGAACTTTTGGGCCAAGCGTTAACAGCCTTCAACTGCGGGCAGAGGCATCGATTCCAGATCAGCGGCAGGCTATTGTCCGTCACCGCTCTCCTGCCGACAAAGCTAGGGGGAGGGGGCGAGAAACAGGGGAGGGTAGGGGGTAGGGGGTAAGAAAAGACGGCGGCGGCTCAAACAACCGCCGCTGCCGCTAGCCGGCCTAACAACAACACGACGCTCGCTCGTTTATTATCTCTGGTCTCAGGCATTCCGGCCAGAGGTATACTTAGAGCGGCAGCTGCACCAGCACCGTCTGTGGACAATACAGTCGCGGAACGATTCTTTCTTTAGGAATCGATTCTTGCCATTCAGTCCCACACTGTGAATCGATACCTACTATTAGTTCACGATTCTTTCGCCTGCATTGGCGCGATTCTTACTTCTACATCCTGCTCATAGATGGCAATCTACATCTACATAGATACTCTGCAAATCACATTTAAGTGTCTGGCAGAGGGTTCATTCACCACTTTCATAACTTTTCTCTACCGTTCCACTCTCTAATAGCGCGCGGGAACAAACAACACCTAAATTGTTCCATTTTCGTTCTGATTTCTCTTATTTTATTGGGATGGTCATGTCTCCCTAAGTAGGTCGGTGCTAGCAAAATAAAAGACGAAGATTGAAACTTCGCAAACAGATCACGCCGCAATGAATAACGTCTTTCTTTTAATGATTTCCACCCCAATTCGTGCAACATTTCCGTGACGCTTTCCCCCCCGTGACGTGATAAAACAAAACGAGCTGCCCTTCTCTGAACCTTCTCAATGTCTTCCGTCAGTCCCACCTGGTGAGGGTCCCACAAGGGGCAACAGTACTCCAGGATAGGACGCACAAGTGTGATGTAGGCAGTCTCTTTGGTGGAGCTGGTGCATCTTCCAAGCGTTCTGCCAATGAAACGTAACCTTTGCTTCGCCTTCCCCACAATATTTTCTGTGTGTTCTCTCCAGTCAAAGTTGTTCATAATTGTAACTCCTAGGTATTTGGTAGAATTTACGAGCTTACGGTTTGACTGATTTATTGCGTAATTGAAGTTCAGCGGATTTCTTTTAGTGGTCATGTGTATTACTTCACACTTTTCATTATTTAGAATTAATTGCCAATTTTCGCACCATATAGAAATTTTTTCTAAATGGCTTTGCATTTGCTTTTAATCCTCTGTTGACTTCACCAACCGATAAATGACAGACTTTTTGGAACCTAAAAATGCGGCAACGAAATATCACGAACCTGTCAGTATTACAGTTCTATTTCGAAGTATTTAACTGAGTTTTGCTAAAACAACGAAAGTGCCACTGGGCCGGCCGCGGTGGCCGAGGGGACTGAGGCGCTCCAGTCACGGTCTGCACGGCCACTACGGTCGGGGGTTCGAATCCCCCCTCGGGCATGGATATTTGTGCCGTCCTTAGTCTTAGCTAGTTCATAAGTAGTTTGTAAGCTTAGGGACTGATGACCCCGTAGTTAAGTCCCATAAGTTCTACAAACATTTGAACATTTGAAAGTGCCACTGCGAAACTATTTTTGTCAATTTTAAAGCAAGTATATGGTCTAAACGAACTTCGAAACATATAGTGAGCAATAATTGTTATGACGGACAATCATGACCATGGATTTTCATTTGCTGTCTAGAACACACTTATCTTGTGTTTAATAAACCTATTAACTCTATAAATTTTGTGAAATTGCTGTTATAGGGTTCAGTTGTAAACTTTGCTGGAAGAAATTTTAGTATAAAGACGAAAGTGACAACAAAATAGTGCACTTAAAAATGCGCCTAGGTCACTGCCATAAAAGATTGTCACGTCGAAATAGGTGTCATTAATCATTTTCTTTTTTCCCACGCTGAAGCAAGTAACGTTTGGTACGTCAAATTTGAGTACAATGACAAAAGTGACAACAGAATACTGAGAAAAAAAAAAAAAAAAAAAAAAAAAAAATGCGCCTGGACCAGCTGCCACAAAATCATTCCGCGTCGACGAAAAAAAAAGGATCATTAATAACTTTCGTTGTTGCCACGTTGAAATAAGTATGTATTTGTCTCAAAGAACACATACATATACAAGTGAAAAAATTCTGGCTGTCACTAGTGCTTCCATACTTTGCACTGGTAGCATGTCAACCATGCTCAGTCAGATATTATTAACAACAAATGAAAATATTTTTAAATAAGGTGTAGACACTCAAAAGTGTGCAACAGAAAAAGAAATGTGTGAAAAACACACCAACACTAGGCAGAAAACTGAGCATTTTTTATGGCGTGTACTTCAAGGGAATTACAGGATAGGTCACCTGAAGCTTCACTCTTGTGGCAGCTAAGTGCCATTATGCAGGAGTTTTGTTTGAGTATAGACAGACTGAGATCAAATAAGGCATAACATTTTCTGTTCTTGCACAAAGTATTTTAACCTTGTGAATCTTTTCCTACGATTCGTTCACGATTCTTTCTGAACGGTACGAATCTTACAGAGTGCCAAAAAGGAGACAATGTTGGTATCTGATTTTGTAATATTCATGGTGCGTGAAATTCAGAGTTAAATAATAATGAGGCAAAGCCATTCGATTCAGCTCTCAAAAATTCTCGAGAAAATAGTTTTTGTTTTACGAGCGGATATAAATACATATTACGCTACCAAATATTTGTGCTGTCATCACAGCTCACATAGTAGCGTTGTAGGTTTAGTGAACGTAGGTCAGTTATTTCGAATCCTGCTGTAACTTTAAAATGCCAAGATCGCAATTAATTAATTTATTTTCCTGACTACCGGCTTCGATCCCACTTAGGGGATCGTCATCTGGCCACTGAAGAAAGGGAGGTGCATTCAATTACAGTTGGTTGAAATATCATAATATAAAACACAGCAATAATGCAACAAGTTAACATACACAACTCATACCTACTGTCCTATGTTTTCGTTTCGTGAAGGCGCATGACATTAAAACAGTATGTCAATCATGAAACATTTAACGTTGACCAATGGAACGTCGCATATAAAAAGGTTAAAATACTTAAAACATCTTCTCCATTGTGTGTCATGTCGACAACTAACCTACGATGTCAGGCTTGCAGCGAAGATACTACTGTCGCCATAGTGTGCTGTTATGTGCCATCTTGTTTACACTTACTGCCAACGATAATTTGCGTGTAAAATCTGTAACCTTTACTCCAGCTGCTCTAGCGGTGGAAGCGACTGTAGTACCAAGACACTAACGCAGTTTTAAAAACCTATCCTACTTCACAACATACTTGCCAATAAGTCTATTAATGTGTGCCGCGGTGGAGTAGCCGAGCGGTCTAAAGCGTCTCGCTGCGGAGCGCGCGGTTGCTCGCCGAGGAGGTTCGAGTCCTTCCTGGGGATTGTGTGTGTGTGTGTGTGTGTGTGTGTGTGTGTGTGTTAGTCCTTAGGTTAGTTTACCTAGGTGTAAGTAGTTTGTAAGCTACGGACTGATGACCACGCAGTTTCGTCCGATAGATTTACAAACATTTGAACATTTTATTAATGTCTTCTTTCAACGAAACTTTAAATTACTAGTAGTGATCGCCTGCCTTTTTGTCCGTAAAAATGTCTAGTTGTTCAGTGGTGCGAGGGAAGCAAAGGCATGGGATCTCAGTACAACCGTGCCTAGTAACATATGTCGCATCAGTTCAGAATGTGCACTGGCGGAGAAATGGAAAGAGGCGCACGATAAGTGGGACGCGAGAGCAGTGTGTGGTGGAAGCGAGGCTACAGACCAGGACTGATTGTGAGGCTTTGCTACTTCCTGGAGACTCGCCAGGCCCGTGTGAGTCAGCGCAGGGAGGCAGGGGCGGAAATGGAACCAGAGCCGTCAGTTAGCTCACCGACGATTTAGGAGCGGTAGTGCCCAGGCAGCTGTGCCGGCGCAGCCAACCGAGTAGCAGGGACACGCTTACTGCGGCCTTCTTCATTGTACAGGATGCCTGATGATTTGAAAAATCAACCAAACACACACACACACACACACACACACACACACACACACACACACACACACAATATATATATGTTGTTATGGTCTTCAGTCCGGAGACTGGTTTGATGCAGCTCTCCACCCTACTCTATCCTGAGCAAGCCTTTTCATCTCCTCATAAGAACGGCAACCCACATCCACTTGAATCTGCTTACTATACGCGTCTCTTGGTCTCCCTCTGCGATTTTTACCCCACACACTTCCCTCCAATGCTAAATTTACCATTCCCCAATGTCTAAGAATGTGTCCTACCAAGCGATCCCTTCGTTTAGTCAGGGTATGCCAAAAATTCCTTTTCTCACCAATTCTGTTCAGTATCTCGTCATTAGTTACGCAATCCACCCACCTAATCTTCAGCATTCTTCTGTAGCACCACATTTCAAAAGCCTCTATTCTCTTCCTGTCCGCACTGTTTATCGTCCATGTTTCACTCCCGTACAAGCCAACACTCCACACAAATGCCTTCAGAAAAGACTTCCTTACCCTTAAATTAATATTCGATGTTAGCAAATTTCTCTTTTTCAAAAATGCTTTTCTTCCCATTGCCATTCTGCATTTTAATATATATATATATATATATATATATATATATATATATATATATATATAAAGAGGGGTGGAGAAAGTGGGGGAGGGATAAAGAAGTAGAGGGGCTGGGAGAGAAAGGGAGGGAGGAATTGAGAAAGAAAATACAGAAATTTTGAAATATACAGAGAGCAGAAATGTCAGAAAAATCATGAAGGAATTAGATTAGGTAATGAGACAATAAAAGAATTAGATGAGTTTCGTTATTTTGGTATCAAGATAACTTCTGATGCCTGAAGTAAAGAAGATATAAAATTCAGAATGGCTATGGGGATAAAAGCGTTTGTAAAGAAGCGAAACTTGTTAACATCCAATATTAATTTAAATGTTAGGAAATCCTTTCTGAAAGCATTTGTCTGGAGTGTAACATTGAATAGGAGTGAAACGTGGAGGATAAGGAGTTCAGATAAAAAGATGATAGAAGCTTTGGAAATGTGGTGCTACAGACGAATGATGAAAATTAGATGGGTAGATCACGTAACTAATGAAGAGGTGCTTAACCGAATCGGAGACAAAAGGAGTTTATGGCATATCCTGACTAAGAGAAGGGATAGATTGGTTGGACACATTCTGAGACATCAAGGAATTGTCAACTTAGCATTAGAAGGAAGTGTGTGGGGTAAAAATCGTAGAGGGAGACCGAGGGACGAATACAGTAAGCAGATTCAAAGGGATGTACGTTGCCGAACGTGTTCTCAGATGAAGAGACTTGCACAGGACAGGGTTGCATGGAGAGCTGCATCAAACCAGTCTGCGGACTGCAGACCACAACAACAACAGAGAGAACAATAAAGAAAATGAGGTGGAGAAAATAAAAACAGAAGAAAACAGGAAAGAGAGAGAGGGGTGAGGGAGGGAGGGAGGGAAGTGAGAAATTAACAGAATGAAGTAGAGTTAAGAAATAAAATGCAGGGTGATGACACAGAAAGAGAGAGAGAGAGAGAGAGAGAGAGAGAGAGAGAAAGAGATGGACAGGAGAGAAGACAGACAAAATTTGAAGGATAGATAAAGTTAAGATAATGAAAGTGCAGTTGAAAAAGAAAATTTTGAAGGAAGGATATAAGGAGGTAGAGTTACAGGGTTGTCACACATACAGAATGAAAGAGTTTGGGGGTGAGGAAGAAAGAAGTATAGGGAGACAGATTAAGGAGATGAGGTGGAGTTAAGGAAGAAAATAAGGGGTGATGACACAAACAGAAATATAATGAGAATGAGGGAGGGAGGGAGAGAGGGGGGAGGGAAGAGCTGAGAAAGACGGCAGAGAGAGAGAAAGAGAGAGAGAGAGTTTCAAATGTAGAGAGAGATTAAGAGAATTAGGTACAGTTAAGAAAGAGTGGGGACACAGACAGAAAGAGGGAGAGAGATGAACAGGAGAAAAGACAAAACATATAGATAAAGGTAAGAAGATGGAAGTACAGTGAAAAAAAATTTTTTTTGAAGGACAGATAGAAGGAAGAAGGAGGTGGAGTTACGCGGTGGTCACACACAATGAATAAAAGTGAGAGATGGGGGGAAGGAGGGGAGGGCAGACAGGGCGAGGAATAGTTCGCAATGAAGCCAGAAAAAGTTAGAAGTAAATTCTAGCGAGACAGATTAAGGGAATGAGGTGGATTTAAGAAAGAAAATGAAGAGTGGTGACTCAAACAGAAAGCGAGAGAGGGAGCGTTGGAGAGCAAAAACAAAAAAGGAGGAAAAAAATTTTAAGATTAGAAGTAAGTAGAAAAAAAATTGAAGGATAGTTGAAAGGAGAAGGATGTGGAGTTGAGAAAGAAAATACAGGTGGTCGCACACAGAGCAAGGGGGGATAGGGGGGGGGGGCGGTTGAGAAGAAAAGAGAGAAAGTTTTCAAGGGCAGAGAGAGATAAAGGCAATGAGGCAGAGTTTAGACCAAAAACACGGCTTGCTGACACACACACAGAAATAGAGTGAGAGAATGAATGTCGTAGATAAGGAGAAGGAGGAGGAGTAGAGGAAGAAGTTTCAGATTATTCAGACACACAGGATACGAAGAAGCAGAGAGAGAGAGAGAGAGAGAGAGAGAGAGAGAGAAAGAGAGAGAGAGAGAGAGAGAGAGAGAGAGATGTAGCATCGTCTACCATAGAAAGATTAATTCCTCTTTCACCATGCATCACCGTAAAAGAAGTGAGAACACCTTTAAATTAACCTCGGTAAAGAGACGGATGATTTATTAGAATATGGGACCTACAAGTCTTCGCCGACGTTACTTGTTTTCTGTTTTGATGTGACGCAACTTCTGCTTTTGTACAACTGACCGTTAAGGCTACGTTATCACAACTTTCCAAAAATCAAAATTTAATTTCAATTTCCTTATATTAGCAAAAGTTACAGATTTCTTACGGCAAATCATCTTGATCTCCTTCGTAACTAAATAGTACGAAGTTGGTTTCGCTATGACAATACGTTGCAGCACATCGAAAAGCATCGCAGCCGTAGCTGCCAAGCTGAAACTCCTGAAATAGCGCTGGCGACTTTCGCTGAATCCTGAGTCAAGCAGGTAATCAAAATTTGTCGCCAAACAGTCTAGGCGCACAATATTTATCACTGAATATAGTACTAGATAGGAAAAAGAAAAATCACACACACACACACACACACAAACTTTATATACTAGCTTAATTCGCGCTGCTTCGCACGCGTTGACTGGATGGTCTGCATTGGTTGTTTCTACTTATAAATATAAATTTTCATAGAGTTAGTTTTAAAAATGTTTTCCTAATCAAGTATTTTCATACAACTTGCAATCCCCTATTGCACCACTGATGGCAGAATTCAAAACATCACGAAACACATCTCTTTTTAAATTTTAACCGTGGACAAATACAAATTTTCGCGTTTGTATCGTCTAAATAGTAGCACCCTTAACATAGTTTCCCTTATTTTACCCGGTTAATGGTTGAGTTTCTAAAAATATCGAAAAACGCGTTTTCAAAAATCTAAATCCGAAATTTTGTCTTGCATCAAATTTGCCTTAATAGCAACGTATTAAAAAAAAAGCCTTCATCCCCTATTTCACGCCCTTAGGTATGAGAATATTGAAAAATCGCGGATGCCTACAGTGTACGATAAACAACGTCTACAAATTTCAAGTTTCTATCGTCTTTTTATTCAGTTTTCGGCGGCGTTTTCTGTCTTTTAGGAACGGATCGAGAACTCTAATTTCTTTCTTACGCTATGACATCTTTCTTCGTAGTTTTACTTTTCAAACTGCAATATGCACTTATTTTTCTTTATTCGTAGGCTTGTTACAGAAAAACAACTGAAGAATGTGCCCCACGTTCCACTATATATATAACCTCTTAACTATTATAGTGTCAAAAATCATGGCTGGTCTTCAGTCCGAATTTCGTATCAGCTGACGACTTTAGACGACTATCTTCCACCCTCTTACAGCTATCGACACGGAACTGCTATGGTGTACAACGGGAGACTTTGTACTAAAGCAACACAGAGATCGTTCGTTCCCATTCTGTAGTTTTTGCTGAAAATATCTTCCACTCCCGATTGGTGCCAACCCTGTACTACAATAGTGCACAACGGGAGACTGATACCTACTACCACATACAAACACTACTCGTTTGTGATCCGTAGTTTGTGCATATATTTCACTCTGCAGCCAAAACACCTATGTGACTGAATACTGGATTGAACGAATATCGCCGCGGTGGAGTAGCCGAGCGGTCTAAAGCGCCTCGCTGCGGAGCGCGCGGTTGCTCGCCGTGGAGGTTCGAGTCCTCCCTGGGGCATGGGTGTGTGTGTTTGTCCTTAGGTTAGTTTACCTAGGTTTAAGTAGTTTGTAAGCTACGGACTGATGACCACGATAGATTTACAGACTTTTCATTTTAAACGAATACCGGAGCAACGCCGGATGTTCAGTTAGCTAATACAATGAGAACAATGAAATGCCTAAGAGACAACAAGTAGTTAGAGAAGGTGGTGAGTCAAGAGATTTAGGGGAAGACTGTACGAAGTATGCCACGGCGGAGCGGCCGAGCGCATTGAGGCGCTATGCTGCGATGCGCGAGGTGGTTCCCCGTCGGGGGTTCGAATCCCACCTCAGGCAAGAATGTTTGTGCTGTCTTTAGTATAAGTTAGTTCATAAGTAGTTTGTAAGTTTAGGGACTGATGACCGCGCAGTTAAGTCCCTTGAGCTTAACAAACATTTCAACATTTGTAGGAATTATATGCAATTTTCATCCATATTTAGTAACTAGCTAAATTCCCGCCGATTCGTACGCGTTAACTGGATGGTCTTTATTGCTTGTTTCTACTCCTAAATATAAATTTTCTTAGATTTAACTTTAAAAATGCTTTCCTAATCAAGTATTTTGATACAGCTTGTCACCACCTATTGCACCGTTATTGGCAGAATTCAAAACATCTAAAAACGCATTAAAAAAAAAAAAAATCTTGGTTCCAAACCCAAATTTTCACATTTCTAGCATATAAAGTCTTAGTAGCACCCTTAAAAGATTTTCCGTTATTTCACCCGCTTAATGGTTGAATTTCCAAAAATATCGAAACACGTGTTGTTAAATTTCCAATCAGAAATCTAAATCGGAAGTTTTGTATTTCTTCTTCAAACCTGCCTGAATAGCAACGTATTTTCAAAAAACCGTACATCCCCTTTTTCACCCCCTTAGGGATGGAAATCTACAAATTTCAAGTTTCTGTCGTCTGTAGATTCACGTTTCAGCGCCGTTTTCTGACTTTTATAAACGAATCGAGAACGCGAAATTTCTATCTTACGATTTGGCATCTTTCTTGGTAGTTTTACTTAAATACAACTGAAGAATGTGCATCACGTTTCGCTGTATATAACCTCTTTGCTATTATAGTATCAAAAGTAATCGACGTATATTTGACTCTAATCCAATTGTCAGCATTTTGATCCTAAGCACTACAGTTGTCTTTCCAGTGTTTATATTGAGATCACTGGTGTATTGCCGTTGTAGTTGATGCTCAGTTAATGTATGTCCGTGTTTCCCAGTGTTTTATCTTTGAGCCTCTGTTGATCGTCGTATTGCTCCACATTTTACGGATTTTTGTTCGCCACACTTACCCACCGCCACACACCGCGACCAGAACACCATAGTGCACACCGCCAACCTAAAGACTACTCTCATGCATAAACCATAAACACCATTGGTCTGCAGTGAATAATTTTTGCTACCAAGTGAAATATACGGACACATGTCCCACGTTCCGTTTTTATCAAATGTTCAAATGTTTGTACAGCTTATGGGACTTAACTACGGGGTCATCAGTCCCTAAACTTACAAACTACTTATCAACTACTTACGAACTAGGACGGCACAAATATCCATGCCCGAGGGAGGATTCGAACCCCCGACCGTAGTGGCCGTGCAGACCGGGACTGGAGCGCCTTAGTCCCCTCGGCCACCGCGGCCGGCTCCGTTTTTATCTACATCTACAAATGTGAATGTCTCTTCGGTGTACGTTTATCACGTCTGAACCACAAGACATAAAGAACTAAAAATTTGTACAGTTACTAATGTCTACCCGGGGAAGGCTTTAGGCACGGTTTTATGGCGATCGGATTGCTATTTATCTATACATATATTAACGTGAGTGTCTGTTCGGTGTACGCTTATCATGTCCGAACGGCAAGAGGCAGTGACTTAAATGTTTGTACAGTTACTAATTTATACCTGAGGAAGGTTTTAGGCACGGTTTTATAGCGACGTGATAACTTATTTAGTAATTTGAAGAATATAACGCGAAATGCGGAACAATAATTACTCCTTGAAAATTATATTTAGTCTTTGGAAATGGTTTTAATGGGTGTATTGTTGCTTGAGGATTGATAATGATAAAAGGGTGGAGTATATTTCGATGGAAAATTATGAGAATATATAAAATTCTACGTGTTAATATTTCGCTCTGCAGCGAAAACGAATGGTGTGTGTGTAATTGCTGTCCGAAGTCTCCCGTTGTACACCATAGCAGTTCCATGCCGATAGCTATAAGGGGGTGGGGGGAGATATGGTGGTGGAAAGTCACCAAATTATTTAAAAAATTTGGACTGAAGGCCAGCGATGACGTTTGCGACTCTATAGTAAGGAGGTTACATACAGCGAAACGTGATGCCACAGGCCATACCTTTGGTCTATACGTGCCACTATGCCTTCAGTTCTTTGTCTGTAAGGAAATATGAGAATAAATAACTAAAGCAGTAAAAAATAAATTTCTTTTAATACATCTCTTTAAAAAAATGGATCTGACGTTTCGCGCATTATCTGTCATAATGAACCAACACGCGAGCGGAGCCGCGGGTTTAAGCTAGTATATGTACATTGATGACGAAGCATTGTCGGGTTCGTCACTTTGTATGGGAAAAGAATATTACTCTATCGTTAATTGCAGATGTATGCTATTTGTAGGAAAGCAGTCAGTGATGCGATGTTTCGAGTATCGCTTTCGAGTTCAGGATGTCGAAATACATGACGGATGTTTACACCTTCGAGAAAAAGTTTTCCTGGCCTTGCTAGCAATTTGTTGCATGGTATATAGTCAGAGAAGGTTTCAGCATGCAAGAAGATTAGGAGCGGCAGTCGAGTGTGTGTGAGATGTTCCTCACTGCAGCGTCGCTCTTTCGCGCAACCAGCCGGCTCAAGAAATCCGTTAAACTTTGTTTTCAAGATAAATCAACAAAAGTGATGACCATAAACTCCACAAAATACCTAGGAATTCCTATTACTTCAGATATAACTGGAAAGAACACGTAGATGATGTCGTGGGAAAGGCGAACCAGACACTGCGTTTTATTGGCAGAACCCTTAAAACATGCAACAGAACTAGTAAACAGACTGCATACACTACGCTTGTCCGTCCATTTTTGGAGTATTGCTGCCCAGTGTGGGATCCTTATCAGGTGGGTTTGACGGAGGACATCGAAAGAGTCCAAAGAAGGGCAGCTCGTTTCGTATTGTCACGATACAGGGGAGACAGCGTTACGGAAATGATACAGGATCTGGGATGGGAATCATTTCAACAACGGCGCTTATCGCTGCGGCGTGGGCTACTTACGAAACTCCAATCGCCAACATTCTCCGCCGAATGCGAAATATATATTGTTGACTGCCACTTACATAGGTAGAAATGATCATCACAATAAAATAAGAGAAATCAGAGCTCGAACGGAGAGATTCAGGTGTTCTTTCTTCCCGCGCGCTATTCGAGAATGGTATGTGAGATAAATAGTATAACGGTGGTTCGATGAACCCTCTGCCAAGCACTTGAATGTGATTTGCAGAGTATCCCATGTAGATGTACCACTATGAAACAGAAAAAGAAAACCCCAGCAACACTCGGTCACCCGATATTTAGTTATTACGTAACGTATTCGGACGCTAACATTTCCAGATTTTTCTCGCCTACTAATGGAGAGAATAGCGCTGTTAGTTTCCCGATAACTTTTATTTACGAAACTGACAACTTCATTGGAAAAATGTAGCTTTTGAACTGATGTTATACTTCCGTTAAATATATTCTGAAGGCAAATGTTTTATTACAGTCCGTGTACCTGGCGGGCAGCGAATCTAATGTGGCTAAGGTGAGTAAATTTGAAAATTCAGACTTACTTGGGCGGAGATGGAGCCACAGAGCTAAATATAGCTGTGTAGGAGGAATCTTAACAATTTGTGTTGTCATTGGGCGCCTGCAAAGAGGTAAACGTACAAAGTACGTAACGGCTATTTGAACTAGAACGACTGGGGACTAAATGGGTATGGTATGGAAATTAATGGAACGCTTTTTATATGACAAGAACCAGTATCGCTTTCACCACAGTGAACGGCTAGTTAAAGACTCTTTTAGCCAGTCAGGCGTCTACAAAATACAATGTTTGCAGTACACCTTATCCTACATTGGCCAAACTGGACGAGCCTTCAAAACTAGGTTCCGAGAACATCTTTTAACTAAAAAAAGGCGCTGCCAAAAATAATTCGGCCTTTTCCGAGCACCTCAAAAGAAGCAAACACATTCAGCCCCCCCTTGACAAATTACAAGTTCTTCACATCGCCCCCAAAGGAAAAAATTTCTCACTTCTTGAAGAATTAGAAATCACTAAGTTTGTAAAACGATCCCCAGAACACAGTCTCAACGAACAGCTCATCACAAGAAATGAAACTTTTCACGACATCATGTTATCCATCTTTTTCCAAAATGACCCCCCTCCTGACAATTCGCAACATCTTTCTCCCGCCCCACCCTCAGGCCCCTAATAATTTCGTTTTCATTCGTTTATTGTTGTTCAATACCAACATGTATCATGTCACAAGATTCATTCCCTCACGTCACAAACACCTCTAGCCGCCCATTCTCGCAGCCTGTTAACTCTGGCCATACCGCTCTGTTTAACTGTCGCATTTATGTTCCGTAGTTATTAAGAATACTACCAGTTGTAAACGTGGACCTGCCGCGACAGCGACTCCTCTGCTGCTATGGTGAGTTTTATCACATAAAAGCGTTCCATTAATCTCCATACCACACCCCTTTAGTCCCTAGTCATTCTAGTTCAAGCAACGTACTTTGTACGTTTACCTCTTTGCAGGCGCCCAATGACAACACAAATTGTTAAGATTCCTCCTACACAGCAATAGATAGTTCTGTGGCTCCATCTCCGCCCAAGTAAGTGTGAATTTTCAAATTTACTCACCTTAGCCACATTAGATTCGCTGCCCGCCAGGTACACGGACTGTAACAAAATATTTGTCTTTTTCCAGTCTCACGATGCGCTAACAGCGCGAAACGCGTTATTGGAGAATAAAATACTGCAACAGAGACTGAGCATTTTTTAATTATTCAACACTGTTGCTGAACCAGCCGCCACCATGGAATGGAATGAAATGTATATTCTGAAGGTCTTAATTTTTGTTTTAATTGATCAACAAATTGTTTACTTCAACATCTCATCGTAAACTGTGTATCAGGTGACGAAATACTAAACGTGTCCTGAGGAATGCGAATCTACTAGCATACGCTGCACGCCAGCGAACGCAGTGCAGTTTAACTGCCCACCACTGCGATGCCGCACCGCGCGTAACGTGAATCAGACTGGACGTTGCTGTCTACAGCACAAGATGACTCAGCCCCCGCTTCTGTCGGTCATGTCAATAAATTCCAGTATCATCCAACGCCGTAAAGTCCTTCCTGAGTCATCGCGAACTCGCTGAGCGCGAGTCTCGTGGTTAGGCAAACCGCGCGTGGAGGCCTGTCGGAAAGTTCGCGTGCTTCGTCACTGGCGTTCGTCAGCGAAGGAGGCCACCTGATACGGATCCCACACTGGGCAGCAATACTCCATAAAAGGACGGACAAGCGCAGTGTATGCAGTCTCTTTAGTAGTTCTGTTGCATCTTTTAAGGGTTCTGCCAATAAAACGCAGTCTCTGGTTCACCTTTCCCACGACATTATCTACGTGTTCTTTCCAGTTTAAGTCCGAAGTAATAGTAATTCACAGGTATTTTGTAGAGTTCACGGCCTTCACTTTTGATTGATCTATCTTGTAAACAAAGTTTAACGGATTTCTTTTCGTACTCATGTGGAAAACTTCGCACTTCTCATTATTTAGAGTCAATTGACAACTTTACACCATAGTTACATCTTATTTAGATCGTTCAGTAGTTGGTTTTGATCTGCACATGATTTTAGTAGACGGTAAATGACGACGTCATCTGCACACAACCTAAGACAGCTACTTCGATTTTCCCCTAAATCGTTTATGTAAATAAGGAACAGCAGAGCACCAATGACACTACCCTGTGGAACGCCCGGTATCACCTCTGTTTTAGTAGATGCCTTACCATCGATTACTACGAACTGTGTAGTCTCTGACAGGAAATCCCCTATCCAGTCGCAAATTTGGGGCGATATACCATAACGACGCATACGTGTACTGGCTTTTGCATCGTGAATGAAGTGTGTGTATGCCGTATTTTGTCCCGGGGATCAGGACAGGCTTAATTCCGTAGCGCAGACTGGATTGTCGGTAGGCAGATAGTGCTGGAGAATTCCAGGAGACGCGTACGACTTCCGCAGGGCTATTTGTGCAGCGGGCGCCAGGGTCGGAGCTCCAGAAGCGACGCTCAGATTTCCCGCTCAGCAACGTGACTCTGCCCTGTGGGCCATCGCGCTGATGTTGGGATGCTGGGGCACAGGTGCACAGCTGTTCACTCGCTGCTACAGTACTGACTGCTATTCTTCCTGTGTTGATCTGCGTCCGAAGTTACAACGCAATATGCGAATAACTATAGGTGATTTAACGATTTTTAAACACACCAACGGTTACATTTTTTTATCATATTGGTGTCAGCTGTCTGTTCTTTCTGACATGTCTGAACACCACAGCAATAGTCTTTTGTAGTTCGCGAACTAGTTCGAAAGAGCGATCCCAACGGCGAAATACGTGAACTAGTTCGCAGATCCCTCGCCTCTTAGTTCGTCCGCTCCCTTTTCCGAAGACTGACGGGGAACAGCGAGAGGACGCGAGAGCGCGCAGAATCGCGTGATTCCCTTCTGCCAGTTGCCGTCATTTCGAGCTGAGATGCAGCTCAGCTGTAGTTTTAGTAGGGGTAGCAAAAGCCAAAACGAGCGGACGAACTAAAAAGAGCGACCTACTTCGCGACCGAGCTGCGAACTAAAAGGAGATCTACCGGTCGCGAACTAAAATATATGCGATATGTCGCGAACTAAAATATATGCTGATAGGTCGCGAACTAAAAGATGCGCGATAGGTCGCGAACTAAAATATGCGCGATAGTTCGCGAACTAAAATATGCGCGATAGGTCGCGAACAGAATTAAAAATCATGTGTTTGCCTTCTGCTGATGAGAGCCATTTCGAGATGAGCGTCTGCCTGCTAGATTACATAGTTCAGTGCTACAAAATTTCTGTTTGAAAGTACTCTGAACTCTGCGATATCTGACTAATGAATTCCATAATGCCAAGATATAGAGATTAAACTTAAACGCGAGGAATTATCCACAAACTGTTTCTTTTGGTCTGCGTGATATCGTTAGCGGCTCAAGCAGCAAGCGCATGAAGCAGCTAGGTGGGGGAACTTCTCCCTCCACCTGCACGCGCAGACCACGCCGCTCAGCCGTCACTGGGAGCGGACGAACTAACAGAGCGAACTAGTTCGCGTCTCTTATGAAACGTGCGAATACGAAGTTGTGATTTGCACTCGCTCGTTTTGTGACTTGTTAACTGTTAGAATAGAAAGTAGATTTCTTGTAATAGGGAACAGTTTTTCCATACATTCTTTCTTTAATTATGAGTAAGAATACTTCGGTTGTGCTGTTGTGGAGTGCAATAACGCCGGCCGCGGTGGCCGAGGGGACTGAGGCGCTCCAGTCACGGTCTGCACGGCCACTACGGTCGGGGGTTCGAATCCCCCCTCGGGCATGGATATTTGTGCCGTCCTTAGTGTTAGCTAGTTGATAAGTAGTTTGTAAGTTTAGGGACTGATGACCCCGTAGTTAAGTCCCATAAGTTATACAAACATTTGAACATTTGAGTGCAATAACAGTGCACACAAGACGGAAGGCATTTCGTACCATCGTTTTCCAATGGATGAGGAACTTCAGCGCATATGGACCTCTCGCAGCAAACGGCAAGACGATATAAATGTCAAAAATGCCACAATTTGTTCCGAACATTTGTGCGAAACCGATTACAATAGAGACTTGCAGAATGAATTGTGAGGATTCAGAACATCGATATTTCATTGATAAAATTGTATGTATGAATGTAGTAGGCTATGCAGTTCAATGTTCATAGTAATTAAATGAGTAAAACAAAAGCCGGCCGCGGTGGCCGAGGAGACTAAGGCGCTCCAGTCACGGTCTGCACGGCCACTACGGTCGGGGGTTCGAATACCCCCTCGGGCATGGATATTTGTGCCGTCCTAGTTCGTAAGTAGTTCATAAGTAGTTTGTAAGTTAAGTCCCATAAGCTTTACAAACATTTGAACATTTGAGTAAAACAAAAGCATTAATGCGAAAATCGACTGCTAAGTTTGCGCTGTAACGAAAGTTTTCTTTATCTAACATATAAAAAAATGAAGGCCTCTGTTTGTCCGTATGCTATGCCTCTCAATGTCATTCAGTCGATTGCGATAAAACTTCGTCATCTTATTGCATGAACTATCGTCACGGTTATAGGCACAGTAAAATTTCGAAATTCGCACTCTAAGGTGGTGAAATCATGATATTATATAAAACAGAAGCACATATTCTCTCTGTCTGTCCCTTTAACCTTCTATAGCTCGAGAACTACTAAACGTATCGTCATGAGGTTTCTTTTAAATTGAAGATCTCACAAAGATCGAAAAACAAAGTCAGCGAGAGCATATTTATAACTTTTGCGAGTGAAGCATATGTAGCATTTTTTCTCCTAAGGCGCTGGCACCGGATGGGTACAGACTACATAAATAGTTATTGTGAGAAATCTATAAAAGTTAGACATGTGCTCTCCTGGACTTTATTTTAGATATTTATGAGCTCTACAATTTAAAAACAAAGCTCATCACGATACGTTCAGTGCTTCTCGAGTTAAACACGTTTAAATATTACCCGTGCAAGTCGCGGGTCTGAAAAGGTTAGCTAGTTGTTAATAATGTTTGAAGCTTTGCTTTTTCAGTCTTTTGTATGTTAGTATACATATATATTGTTCAAATGTTTGTAAATCTATCGGACCAAACTGCGTGGTCATCAGTCCGTAGCTTACAAACTACTTAAACCTAGGTAAACTAACCTAAGGACAACACACACACACCCATGCCCTAGGGAGGACTCGAACCTCCACGGCGAGCAACCGCGCGCTCCGCAGCAAGACGCTTTAGACCGCTCGGCTACTCCACCGCGGAATATACATATATATTAATCACAAGCGTGCTCCACCGCTTAAAAGCAATGTTTTTTGTCGAATGATAAAAGAAAAGACGGAGAAAATGAGTTCACGGCGGCCTTATAATACAGCGGTTTGCTGCCGAGTGACGTAATACAGCGCTAACCCAAACTGGCTTACCTTTCTAGTCTACGTACCTTGGGCGCTACAAACATGTGAGAATTTGAGACGGACGGGAGGCGAGCACGGGTAGCCAAGTGGTTAAGGCGACGGCTGGACCCAAGCAGGAGACTCGGGTTCCATTCCCGGCTCGGCTCACATTTTCACTTCTCACCATTCTTCCACTTCAGTGCCCTAATGCAGCCACTATCATTCCTTTCTTTCCTAATCCTTGTTCCTTACCCTCCTTTATCAATAACTAGCTGCTCCCCGCGGTGTTACCCGCGGTTCAATAGTCAGACATTAAAGTGCCAAGAAACGGCATAAGTAACTACATGACTGTTTGCGACATTGTTAGCGCGGAATACATAATTATCTTGGAACGGATGGAGAGCCAAAAGTCTATTGCAATACGTCCCTATAAAAGACGTTTCGAGACTTCTTGTTCTCCGAGTATACGTAGAGATTTCTAGCTCTCGATACACGGGAGCAGCCTACGTAGAGCTGTTCGTGCGAGAAACATGGGGTGGCCACATGAATACCTGCGGCTTTTAATGTTTGTCCTTGACTCTTGTTTATAGTAATGGAGATATCACAATTGAATACACATTATACGTCCTGAGAAATATTTTCATCGATGTTATACTGCCTGCCATCTGTTGAGTGCATTTGCTACTACTTTCGTTGCTATTTATACGTGGCAGTTCGCGCTTTGTACACAAAATAGGGCTTGGTATCTAGATCCCATTCTACACAAAACGTCAATGATTTTCTTGCCATGGTAATTAGAGCATATTTTATTTAAAGTCTTCAATTTATATACATACTTCCTTCATTTGTTACAACAAATGAAAATGAAAGCGGCATAAACGCCAACATTCAGATTTCTTGTGTATGTAATTAAATGTCAGTTAAGCCGTTTTAGCAGTATCACAGAATCTTTTTGTATATTCGAAAGTAAAAAAAGATAACAATAACAAAGAAAAAAAATTCACTATAGCAGGACACGAACCATTGGCCACGATATTGGATGTTTATGTCATGACGCGTTAACCCTCGCGGCTAAACATGACATACCCTACGTGGCTCCTCTGCTGTTGTATTAGCAGCTTCTTACAACCGTTACGTATTTCTATGGATATATTTCAAATAAATAACTTGTAATAAACATTTTGAAAATTAGCCTATGTCCTAATCCAAGACATAAGAAATCTCTATATGAAATTTCATCTAAATCAGTGGTGTAGTTTTACCGTGATGCGGTAACAAACATACAAACTTTCGCATTTATAATATGTATATATATATAGGAAGGATTTGCAGAAGCGCACATGCAACAGTGTACATGTGCACCCTCGCATGTGCACCGTCGCATGTGCAGTACTGAAGTGGGTTCAATACGATATCATTGTAAGCGAAAATTTTCTCATTTGACTTTCCTTAATGTTTGTTCGGCTAACACAGATGGACAAATTTTATATGGGACTAGTTTAATTCCCGCTGCTTCGTGCATGGTGTGCATTGGTTGTTTCTAAGTCTAAATATAAATTTTCATAGATTTAGGTTTAAAAATGGTTTCCGAATCAAGTATATTGATACAACTGGCCAACCCCTACGGTATTGCACCTTTGATGGCAGAATTCAAAGCATCCCGAAACACTTTTTTTTTAATTCTAACCATGGTTCCAAATCAAAATTTTCGCATTTCTAGCATTAAAATAGTAGCACCCTTACAAGATTTTCCCTTATTTCACCCGCTGAATGGTTAAATTTCCAAAAATATGTGAACAGTGTCTTTAAAATTCCAATAAAAATCTAAATCCGAAGTTTTGTATTTCTTGCTTCAAAATTACCTTAACAACAATGTATTTTCAAAAAACCTTTCATCCCTTATTTCACCCCCTGAAGGGTGGGAATATCGAAAACGCGCTGATCCCTACAGTGTAAGATAAACAACGTCTACAAATTTCGTCTGTAGATTCACTTTTCAGCGCCGTTTTCTGTCTTTTAGAAACGGATCGAGAACGCGAAATTTTTTTCTTACGCTTTGGCATCTTTCTTGGTAGTTTTACTTTTCAAACTGCAATATGCACCTATTTTTCTTTATTCATACGCTTGTTGCAGAAAAACGACTGAAGAATGTGCATAATGTTCGCTGTATATAACCTCTTTGCTATTATAATATCAAAGTTATCGACGTATATTTGTCTCTCTAATCCAGTTGTCAGTATTTTGATGCTAAGCACTACAGTTGTCTTTCCAGTGTTTGTATTGAGATTATTGGTGTATTGCCAGTGTAGTTAAATGCTCAGTTAATGTATGTTTGTGTTTCCCAGTGTTTTATCTTTGAGTCTTTCTATCTTTGTGCATGTGTTGATCGTCGTATTGCTCCACAGTTTACGGATTTTTGTTCGCCACACTCACCCGCCGCCACACACCGCGACCAAAACACCAGCCGCGGTGGAGTAGCCGAGCGGTCTAAAGCGCCTCGCTGCGGAGCGCGCGGTTGCTCGCCGTGGAGGTTCGAGTCCTCCCTGGGGCATGGATGTGTGTGTGTTTGTCCTTCGGTTAGTTTATCTAGGTTTTGTAGTTTGTAAGCTACGGACTGATGACCACGCAGTTCGGTCCGATAGATTTACAAACATCTGAACATTTTTTCAAAACACCATAGTGCACACCGCCAACCTCAATGCTACTCTCATGCATAACCGCCATTGGTCTGCAGTGAATAATTTTGGCTGCCAAGTAAAATATACGGACACAAGTCCCACGTTCCATTTTTATATATGTATATCGATTATATCTTCTGCGATTCGTATTTGCTACGATGTCCTAGAATAATTACAATACCTCTTGAAACACACTGTATAGCAGGCCAAAACGTTCTTAATAGGAAGCACTTGGCCTAACTGAAATGAACTGGTGGAATTCCAGAATATACAAATTAACTGTATGTTCTTCCAATGTCGTAAGCGTAATCCATATTCAGTAATATTTTGCTTACCAAAACAGCTGTCAAACAGGAATGCCTTTTCATCTCTCTCTTCCGCTCTCGTCTCTGTTTTTTAGTTTTTAACTGTATTCTCTTAGGCACTCTGTTGAACGTTTAGAAGCGATGAACTGCGATTTTTTTTTTTTAAATAAAAAAAGGGAGCGTTCGCGGACATTGTAGCTGGCAGAGCACGCCAGTAATCCGACGATAAATGCACAGGCGTGAAATCCGCATCCATTTTGTCCCGCCATTGCCCCAGAAGCTTTCGCGCTCGCCAAAGACTGTTAAACGGCCTCGCACAATCCCCCGTGCAAACAGCACCTTATCTGTTCTCTCAGAACAAAGCGCCCGTACAGGGAATACGCAATGCCAGTTGGCGTACTGTTGACTAGACGAAAAAAAAAAGAAAAAACCGTACTAGCGGGTAACATTGTGCTTGACGAGTTATGTAATTTAATCCACAATTTAGATTTTGTACTCTCTTTTTTTTAAATACGATTTATTTGCCTAGAATGAGTTTACAAGCCTCTTCATTAGTTTCGGGGAAATTATATCGCCAACTTCAGACCATATAGCGTTGCTTAGTGCTTTCTTGGACGTACAGTTGTATATAAAATTTGTATATAAAATTTGTAGCTGTGACGTTCTTGTTTGTCTTCTCATGTAATAGGAAAGTATGTCTACATGTGTATACAGTACACGTTTCATATTATTAAAATCTTTTAGGCGCTACGAAATTGCGCGAAGTGTACGTACTGAAGCTAGATTTCTAAACCACTTTTTGAAATATGCACGGCGTACTTATGTATTTATACATATTGTAAGACTAGAAATCAATGTCACATTTAAAAGTTTAGTATTTCGCAAGTGTACGTTGAACAAAGCAGTAAGAAGGGTAAAATGGTCTGAACATTCCAATTTAATTTCGCCGAAATTACCAATCACAAGGCACGTAATTGCGATCTGAGCAACCAAATGTTATTTAAAAAGAAGTGCAAAGTTTAATACAGTGACATCTGCTGCTAGATGACGGGGTCAGGTGATAACCATAGTCTAGATTTACCATGAAAGTGGATACAGAAAGAACACTAAAGATTGTTAATGAAGTAGAGGGACAAATAAAGAATTACTGTTACACACTCACATTAATAGGATAAGTGTATCAGTACTCTTTCGCCGCTGTGGAGTAGCCGAGCGGTCTAAAGTGTCTCGCTGCGGAGCGCGCGGTTGCTCGCCATGGAGGTTCGACTCCTCCCTGGGCATCGGTGTGTGTGTGTTGTCCGTAGGTTAGTTTACCTAGGTTTAAGTAGTTTGTAAGCTACGGACTGATGACCACGCAGTTTGGTCCGATAGACTTACAAACATTTGAACATTTGAGTACTCTTTCTCAACAGATAAACGAGATCACTACACAAGTAATACGTATTAGTCCAGTCAAATGGTAGGTTGAAGTCGAAAAATTTGGTGTAATTGTTTTTAGTGGTTTATTCTATGTTTTTTGGGATGCTGAACACGAATATGAAGTTTTCCAACAAAAATTCCCTCAGCAAATATGAGAAATCACCCAAAAATTACTAAAAATCACATTTGTTTTGCGGTTATCAAGTTATAACTCATAAAGCAAGCTATTTACACGAAAAGTGGCTGAGTAGTAAAATAAAGAGGAGAAAATTACCTACAATTTATGTCTCTTCTCTGAAAACAAAGCGCCCGTAAAGAGAATATGCGATGCCAGATGGCGTACTGTTCACTAGACGGAAAAGGAAAAAACTGTACTAGCGGGTAAGACTGCTTGATGAGTTATGTAATTTAATCCACAATTTAGAGTTTGCACTTCTTTTTATAGAAAATTTATTTGCCTAGATTTATTTTTACGAGCTTCATGATTAGTTTCGGAGAAGTTATAACGCCAACTTCAGAAAACATATGGGTCTGGTTGTCGGACGTTCGCTTGTGAAAGCCGCGGCGGAGTGGCCGAGCGCATTGAGGCGGTATGTTCCGATGCGCGAGGCCGTTCCCCGTCGGGGATTCGAATCCCCCCTCGGACATGGATGTTTGTGCTGTCTTTAGTATAAGTTGGTTTATACGTTTATGGACTGATGACCCCGCAGTTAAGTCACCTAAGCTTTAACAAGCATTTGGACATATCTTGAACACTTGTGAAAAATAAAACTTTTAGTTGTGACGTTCTTGACTGTCTTGTCATAATAAAGTATATGTAGTCTATATATGTATACAGTACTCATTAGACATTATTACAATCTTTTAGACAGAAGGAAATGGCATGAAGTTTACGTATTGAGATCAGCTGTCTAAATTCAAATGTTTGTTAAGCTTATGGGACTTAACTATGGGGTCATCAGTCCCTAAACTTACAAACTACTTATCAAATACCTTATACTAAGGACGGCACAAATATCCATGCCCGAGGGGGGATTCGAACCCCCGACCGTAGTGGCCGTGCAGACCGTGACTGGAGCGCCTCAGTCCTCTCGGCCACCGCGGCCGGCAGCTGTCTAAAACAGTTTAACAATATGAAACGTGCACTGTGTAGCCCTACACATGTGTGTATAGATTTTTATTATATAACAAGAATTATGTCACATTTAAAAGTTTTGTACTTCTCAAGTGTATGGTGAACGAAACAGTAAGCAGGTAATATGGTATAAACATGACAATTTAATTTCGCGAAACTACTAATCAGAAGGCATGTAAATTCGATCTAGGCAAACAAATCTTGTCTGGAGGAATCTCATTCTCGAGTTGGGACCAAAGCACTGCAACGTCGTTGGGCCAAGTGCATCAATCTACAAGGAGACTACCTTAAAACATAAAAATTAAAAAAAAAAAGAAATTCAGTTATGTAAATACATTTTTCGTATTTCGCTCCGAGAAGTTTCCGAACCACCCTCGCACAATGAGATCGCATGCTAGATAACCGTGTCAGGTGACAACTTTAATCTAGAATTATTGTAAAAGTGGATACAGAAAGAAAACGCACGATTAGCCGTTACTGTTAATGAGGTAGCGGAACAAATTCAGAATTAGGTTGTGGAAATAAAATCCGCTACCAGTCACAATTTTTTGGCAGATCTGCACTTGACCGTATGCACAAAATTCCACTCAGCCCACTAGACGAACAAAGAGAACTTGAAAGTATCAAAGAAATAGCTCACAGAAATGGATACAACCCAGATTCAATTGACAAACTCAACAACAAAATTAAAAAGAAACACTCTACCCCTCCTAGATCTAACTCACAAGAACAGATACACACATTTGCTTGCATCCCATTTATAGGAAAAACTTCATATCAAGTTGCTAACCTTTTCCGAAACAGTGGTATTCAAATATCCTTCAGTACTAATAATAAGCTTCAACAGAACCTCATCCACAACATCAAATCAAACAGCCAACGCCACCGGAAATCAGGTGTTTATAAGCTTTCATGTGACAATTGCCCACAGTTCTACATTGGCCAGACAGGCAGGAGTTTCACTACAAGGTACCGTGAACACATGGACGCCATCAGGCTAAATCATTTTGAGAAATCCACCTTCGCAACACATCTGAAAGATAATAGTCACTCTGCCACAGCCATTGAAGACAACCTAAAAATTTTACATATTGTCAACAAAGGGAAGCAAATGAATCTCCATGAAGAACTTGAAATCTACATTCATAGTTCCAACTCGCCACATCTCATTCTCAATGAACAGGTGGAGCTAGCAAATAAACCGATTCTGAATATTTTCATCGAATTATTCACAAACAAAAACTGTCACTCATTACCCCTCACAACTTAACACAGAAAAAAACAGAAACAGCCTCTATTAGAAATACATAATATATATATAAAACGCACCGTAACTTATACAAATGTTTTGAAACGAAAATATGATAAAGACCACTTTTCACTCTATAATATAATTCACTAGCAACTACATGTGATAAATGACAGTGTGGCTCCACAATAGTATAACAAATCCCACTTTTGGGATTAGTAACATGTGATATAGCTATGTGTGTGGCATCTCTGTACTTCTGTGTGTACCTCTCTGTATATCTTGAGCTAAGTTCTTTGACCATAACGTGTGCCTAAATGTAAACATTGCGATGCTTGGAGTGTCAGTGATAAAGTGTACTGTGGCGATGTTCGGAGTGCAAGTTATGAAGTGTACTGTGCAAAACTGTAAACATGAGAGTGCAAATTAGCATCATATTACTACAATGTTCTCAACCAAGATCCATAAGAACTGTACAAATACGAACTGGATACTTATATGTGAGTACACTTAGAGCCTTAGCACAAATCACTCCACCACATACCATATTTGCTTTTATATCTGTATATCTATAGGATACCTATGTATTGATAAGCACAAAGTAATTAACGTTTTCTTTAAACAGTTGTCTGAATGTAAACACCTGAGGATGGGCACAAGCCCGAAACCGGTAGTGTTCTAATAAACTGCCAAAAAATTGTGACTGGTAGCGGATTTTATTTCCACAACCTATTAGGAACAGTCACGGAGTTCAACATCCATAATGGATAAAATTCACTTAAATTCAGAATTTAAAGTTACACAGAAATGAACAGGATAAGCGAGATCACTACACAAGTAACACATCTATACCCGCAATGTGGCAAGAGACCCCGACGACTCTTAAACAGTTTACAGGGAAACAAAGTGAAATCAATAAACGCTAGGAACATACAACAAAACCTTTCACGAGCACAATGTGTGTGTGTGTGTGTGTGTGTGTGTCTGTATGTAAGTACGTTCCACATCTCCTCCTAAACGACTGGACTGATTTCAACCGAACTTGGTACACATATTCCTTATCAACAGGCAACAATCGCTGTTAGAGGTAAGAACCACGTACGTAGGGTTACCAGACGTCCTCTTTTACCGGACACGTCCTCTTTTTTGGACCCTAAAAATGGTACGGCCGGGTTTTTAACAAAATGGGGAATTTTTTTTTTTTTTTTTTTTTTTTTTTTTTTTTTTTTTTTTTTTTTTTTTGCGTTGTGCGTAAATACAACTCTCTGAACTGTCACAATCACTAACTGAATAGAATTTAACCTTTCTTGAAACTTATTATTAAAAAAAAGTCACATTTCTGTGCCGCCGCTGCTCTGAGATCAAGCTACTTCGGAAAAATTGAAATAAACGGCGTGGCAATTGTCGCGGAATACGAGCTTCGAGGCGGCCAATTAAATACATTGCAAGACAGTGCAATACACATAGTATAATATGAAACTCTCCCTCCCCCCCCCTTCTCTGGTCGGAGTGTCGTGTGACACCCAAAAATAAGACGTTCAGTCTGTCGTGCTGGGACTCGGCAGTTCTGTGTGTTGCCTGTCAACTAAACTTAAAACTTTAATGTCATAAGCTACTGCAATGTTCGTTATTCCTTGGTTAAAACCTTGTTCAAAACTCCATACAAATAAGGTCAGATGCCACAGTAACCACTGCCGTCCACCATTCGCCTGTTTAGGACTACATAAACAGTGTATCGAAAAAAATAATAATTAATTGCGAGCCTTTGTACGGTAAACAAATCTAGATGCTAATCATGTAACGTCGGCCTGATCCGAAATGGGAGCATAGCTATAACAAGGAACGCTTAGATAATTTTACAGTAAACGGTACTAGGGTTTCCGTAAAAGATGTATCGCAAAAAAATTCAGGTGAAAACGGGGTGATCGGCAAGGTATCTTATACATATGGAAAAAATGTTCAGCACGTAAGACGATGATTACAAGTGGTGAGGTGATGAAATATTAGGGCTTCACTGCTGTGTAGTCAGGTAATTCGTTCTTAGGGTCTCAACATTTCAAGCTTATTAATTTGTAAGAAGATGAACAAATTGCGTAGGATGTGTTGCAAACAAGACAGTGATAATACAGTACAGACATCACTAGTACTTGAGTTGTCAATACGAGAGAGAGAGAGAGAGAGAGAGAGAGAGAGAGAGAGAGAGAGAGAGAGAGAGAAGGTTCTTTTATTAATCTAGAAATGACCTCTTTTCTGAAGACGGACATCTGGTAACCCTACACGTACGACTCATAGTTGTCATAGTTCAGAAGGTATTGTAGAGCTAATACTTTTCTCAGACCATCGTAACATTGCTAGCCTTTATGACAAAGTGTGGTCATACAGAACACAATTCTTATTTTTCTGTCGACAGATTGAAATGTTATGAAAAATGACGATTCCTTTGATGTATTACAAAGTTCGGTCAGATTAACATTGAGGAAATTGACAAAATGAATGGGTGATTTCCAGTCCATGGTGTACAGCAATCAGTGAGAATAAATATTTGTTCAATAAAACACTGTCATGATTGCAGATTCTTTTATTCTTCAATTAATGACGAATTACAAAACGGGGACCATGGGGATAGCACAAAATAAGCCCATCTCCCATTATCCCAGTTTTGTAATTCCGCCTCGTAATTTTCTGTAAATTCTGTACGCAGATAATGTGAGGATGCCCTGCTAAAGGACGAAACGCGTCGTTAATTAAAGAATAAAACAATCTGCAATCAAGACGGTGTTTTACTGAACGAAAATGAATTGGTAGCGCTGCTGAAAAGCTGATTAGGTCGCAAACTTTATATTGCAGGCCATTCTTCATGTACAATGCGTCTTCAATGACACGTTTCGCATTGACCATCACCAGATTTGTGTATCTTTTGTGACACAGCCACACGTGTGCAAATACCTGCAATAAATAGTTTTGCGACCTAACCAGCTTTTAGGCAGCACTACCTATTCATTACACCATGGTCGCCGCCTGTTTCATGACTTTATGTCGCATTTACAAATTTGATAAAATTAACCGCCAGTTAAAGCGTAGAAAACTAACTTTCCGCGAGGACCATCGTCTCGTGAGGGCGGAATAATTTTCCAGGACTTGGAACAGTCTCATATCTTTAAAAGAGCAATTCTTATATATATACCGGGTGATCAAAAAGTCAGTATAAATTTGAAAACTTAACAAATCACGGAATGATGTAGACAGAGAGGTAAAAATTGGCACACATGCTTGGAATGGCATAGAGGTTTCATTAGGAAAAAAAAAAGTTCAAAAATTATTGGAAAGATGGCGTTTCATCTGATCAGAAAAGCAATAATTACCATAACAAATTAAGACAAAGCAAATATGATTTCCTTCACAGGAAATGCTCAATATGTTGACTATCATTCCTCAACAATAGCTGTAGTCGAGGAATAATTTTGTGAACAGCACTGTAAAGCATGTCCGGAGTTATGGTGAGGCATTGGCGTCGGTTGTTGTCTTTCAGCATCCCTAGAGATGTCGGTCGATCACGATACACTTGCGACTTCGGGTAACCCCAAAGCCAATAATCGCACGGACTGAGGTCTGGGGACCTGGGAGGCCAAGCATGGCGAAAGTGGCGGCTGAGCACACGATCATCACCAAACGACGCGCGCAACAGATCTTTCACGCGTCTAGAAATACTTTTTCTTTTTGTTCTTATAAAACCTCATGCCATTCCAAGCATGTGTGTCAATGTTTATTTTGTATTTAAACTAGTTTTTTTTCCTTTGAAGTTCGCTAACATAGTTGTATTTTTCGTAAAAACGTGATTTTCGAAAATTCTCAACATATATGTAAAAAATTAATTTCATGTTTTTCATATCAGAAAAGTATGTCAGCCTATGGACCACTATGTAACAGAAAAAAAAGCTTCCGGGCAACGCTCAATCACCAGATATTTAGTACATTAAATTGGCAAGATGGGCGATCACCCATTAAGGTTGCCGAAGCCGTTAAATTCAGATCCGTAGCCGCGCGGGAGTAGCCGAGCGGTCTGGAGCTCCACGTTACGGATCGCCCGGTCTCCGGCGTCGGGGGTTCGAATCCCCCCTCGGGCATGGTTTGCATAGTCTATGGGACTTAACTACGAGTTCATCAGTCCCTAAACTTACAAACTACTTACGAACTAGGACGGCACAAATATCCATGCCTGAGGGGGGATTCGAACCCCCGACCGTAGTGACCGTGCAGACGTGACTGGAGCGCCTTAGCCCCCACGGCCACCGCGGCCGGCCTCGGGCATGGATGTGTGTGTGTGTCCCTAGGTTAGTTTAAGTAGTGTGTAAGCCTACGGACTGATAACCGAAGTAGTTTGGTCCCATAAGAATTACAAACATTTGAACATTCAGATCAGAAGAGCCAACGTCGTCTTCACGGAAGGACACACTTTTTCCTGCCCTCTTTGCAAAGTTGCCGCCACCCTGTGAGCCGTGAAACCGGACCTTGCCGACCGGAACGTACTCTCAACTGTACTCTGGGTGAGGTTGGTACCACGTCACTAGTTTTGCCGGCGGAAGAACCAGCGGTGCGGAACCCGTGTTAACAGACTGGCGTGAGCGACCGCGACCGCCTTGTGTAGAGAAGAAGCCGCCATCTTCCATCTTGTCTTTTCAATCCTGACAAGCTTGAGTATTACTCTTTTACGGTTTTTTATGACAGACGTCGATATTATTCCATTACAGAGTTTTACGGTTGACTTACAATACGATTAACTGACCATGTACATCATTAGACTTCACAGACCTATCCCCTTATAGTCACCCACCCACAATAGCATAATCCCAATAAAGTTTGGAAAGTAGGAGGCGAGGTACTGGCGGAAGTAAAGTTGTGAGGCGGCATCGTGAGTCGTGTCGGGATAGCACAGTCGGTAGTGCGCTTGCCCGCGAAAGGCAAAGGTTCCAGGTTTGAGTCCCTGTTCAGGCACACAATTTTAATCTGCCAGGAAGTTTCAATGATACAATTGTCAAGCCCTTATCCCAGTAGTCGTATTCGGATCTATATTCATGGAGGTACAGAATCCAAAAGTGGAATAATAATAATAATTACTATTATTATAATTTGGTGTGGCTCATCGGCCTGGAGCAAGTCTTTCAATGGGACTCCAGCGACTTGCGAGTCCCTGGCCTACCCCAGTTATCCAACTAGGAAAAGAAAAGGGGACCTACAGCTTAGCGTGGAATCCCAACCACGTGTCGTTTCTAGCGACTCCTCTCATCGTTGAGAGGTAAAGATGGGTTAGAGCGCAGACTGAAAAAAATCGAGGTCCGATCGGGTTTCGAACCCACGAGTCTTCGGTTTCCATTCGAGTGCTTTACCCAAAGACCACCGGGCCCGACAGTCCCATGGATTTACAAACATTTGAACATTCGAACAACTTGTACAAAGATCAGACAGTAAAGTCGAAGAACACGAGGAAAACATTGCTTGCAAGGTAATAGGGCAGGGCTGTAGCGATTATCCATTTTTATTCAGTTTCTACATCGACCAAGCTGCGAAGGAAAGCAAAGAGAAATTTGGAGAAGGCATTAGAGTTCAGAGTGAAGAAATAAAAACTTCCCGGTTTGCCGATAACACTGTAATTCTGTGAGCAACATCAAAGTACATGAAACAGCAACTGACAGCGTGTTGGAAAGAGCGTATAAGATGAACCCACGAGTCTTCGGTTTGCATTCGCGCGTTTTACCCCGAGACTACCGGGCCCAAAAATAGCGAAATAGACCCCACCAAACAACATTAACGGGGCAAATCCTGCCTTATTCCTCAGGCACAAGTGGTATAAACATTGCCCAAAGATATATCATGTAGTGGAGGGGGCATGTCTTAAGACAATCCGTGCAGTCACTAAAATCATTAAGCCTCGGTGGCCTAATTCGCAGGAGACCTGGGTTCGATTCCCGGCCCGGCGCATATTTTGGGTTCGAAACCGACTGCAAGCAATTTTTCGCCTGCGAATAGAAGGTGCAGTTGGTTGTGATTTCATTTTCCCCCCGCAGGGGGACAGGGTTCGTGTCTCGGGAGGGTACTGGGTGATGTGTTTTGTCATCATTTTGCCGGGCGCCGTGGCTCAGCGCGCCCGCTCATAAGGCTGAACGCTCTCTGTAATTAAAAAAGATGAGGCAGGAATACACAAAACAACAACGAAAAAAACCGATCAGCGGCCACAAGGAACAGAACTGCACATAAGAAAATCCCACTGTCGTGTTTTACGGCCCACTTTAGATTTGTAGTTTTATAAGTTTTTGCAAACATTTTGAACCAAAATAATAATATAAATAATAAAAAATTAATCAATAAGAGTGTCTGAAACCCTTTTAAGGAAAATAAATTTACGTAGTGACGAGTTCCGAACCACCGATCTTTGGCATCATAGTCTAACGCCTTGTCCACTACGCTACGGTTATCAATCAACAGTTGAGTCCTTTAATCTCATACTATTGATGGCCGTTGTTAACTGATGCTAATATGGCATTTGAAGACACTAGATTATCATTCATCGTACGAAGTACGACGTGTTTTTGTTAATTCTTCAGTGAGCCATTGCTTTGAAATGACAACGTGTAAGTTACAATAAGAAAATCATCAAATACGAAACGCGAGATGGCGTATGGAACAGACAGTTCTGGGCGAGGAATGTCACGTGACATCTCCTAACGGCTGGTTTTCGTTAATTCAATGGAGGATGTCAAATCTCCGTTATTTTTGCAAATATGTCTCAAACGGTATGATATATGAAAAAAACATAAGGGAGCTAAGTTGTAGAGAATTTTCTCCTCTACCAATTAGGTTATCCAATTTTCGTATCAGATGAACGGCTCGTTTGGAATTACAATTGTATTACCAACGGCTTTTTTAGGTTCAAAAATGTTCAAATGTTTGTAAATCTATCGAACCAAACTGCGTGGTCATCAGTCCGTAGCTTACAAACTACTTAAGCCTAGGTAAACTAACCTACGGACAAACACACACACACACCCATGCCCCAGAGATGACTCAAACCTCCATGGCGAGCAACCGCGCGCTCCGCAGCGAGGCGCTTTAGATCGCTCGGCTACTCCACCGCGTCGCTTTTTTAGGTATTACTACCGAATTTTTTGTCCGAAAAAATTTGAAAAAGGGGACGTTCTGATCTCTGGTGGCCTACAATCATGTCTGTAAAATTTGGTTCAAATGTTCAAATGTTTGTTAAGCTTATGGGACTTAACTACGGGGTCATCAGTCCCTAACTTACAAACTACTTATCAACTACCTTATACTAAGGACGGCACAAATATCCATGCCCAAGGGGGAATTCGAACCCCCGACCGTAGTGGCCGAGCAGACCGTGACTGGAGCGCCTCAGTCCCCTCGGCCACCGCGGCCGGCTAAAATTTGGTGCCGATCGGTTGAACGGTTCGTCTTAAAAACAGGGAACACGTTACGGACAGACAGACATACAAACATCCCAAAATCGCCGTCATTTTTACAAATATCTTTGAAACGATACGAGATATGAAAAAAACATAAGAGAGCAAAGTTGTAGAGAATCTTCTCCTCTACAAATCAGGTTATTCAATTTTCCGTGTCAGATGAATAGTTAAGCCGTTATTTTCATTTAAATTTCGAGCTGTCAAAAGACGATCGCAAAGGACCACTTTTAGTGTTACTACCGTAAGCTAAAGTGGGCCAAAAATGGTTATGAAGTGTGACTAGTAAGCAGGAGGTCGTAGGTTGGAATCCCGGCCGCAGGGTAAATTTTTGATTCAATGCCTGTGAAACATTGGAGGTGAGCCCCGTGCTATGTCCGTATGCCGTTGAGTCAGATACCGCCCCAGGGCAAAACCTGCGGCTGACGGCAGCGCCTTGGCTCGGCTAGGCTAGCAGGGAGAGAGAGAGAGGGGGGGGGGGGGAGAGGAGGAGGACAGACGCTGTCCAGAGGCGCCGACGCCGTTACATCAGCGTCGGATCCGGCGCCGCGACGCGAGAAAATTAAAATTAGACGACCAGCAGTCGGCCAGGCCGGAACAGGCGGGGCGGACAGCCAGCTCACAGGGCAGAGCGAGTGCAGAAGGTGCTCAGCTAAGGTCTGCTCTCTTTTTCAAAAATGCTTTTCTTCCCATTGCCATTCTGCATTTTATATCGTCTGTACTGCGACCATCATTTGTTATTTTACTGCCCAAGTAACAAAACTCATCTACCACCTTCATTGTTTCATTACCTAATCTAATTCCTTCAGCATCGCCTTACTTTCTAAGACCGCATTCCATTATTTTTGTTTTGCTCTTGTTAATGTTCATTTTATACGCTCTCTTCAACACACTGTCCATTCCATTCAACTGCTCTTCCAGGTCCTTTGCTGTCTCTGACAGAATTACAATGTCATCAGCAAAACGCAATGTTTTTATTTCTTCCCCCTGAACTTTAATCCCTATTCCAAATTTTTCCTTGCTTTCCTTCACCGCCTGCTCGTTGTACAAATTGAATAACATCGGAGAAAGGCTACAACCCTGTCTTACTCCCTTCCCAACTGATGCTTCCCTTTCATGCCCTTGGAGTCTAATAACTGCCGTCTGGCTTTTGTACAAGTTGTAAATAACTCTCCTTTCCCTATATTTTACCCCTGCTGACTTCAGAATTTGAAAGAGTGTATTCCAGTCAACATTGTCAAACGCTTTCTCCAAATCTACAAAAGCTAAAAATGTAGCTTTGCCTTTCCTTAATCTATCTTCTAAGATAAGACGTAAAGTGAGTATTGCCTCTCGGGTTCCTACGTTCTTCCTGAATCCAAAATGATCTTCCCCGAGGTCAGTTTCTACCAGGTTTTCCATTCTCCTGTAGATAATTCGTGTTAAAATTTTGGAACCATGACTTATCAAACTGATGGTTCTGTAATTTTCACACCTGTCTGCACCCGATTTCTTTGGAATGGGGATTATTACATTTTTCTTAAAGTCTGAGGGTATTTCGCCTGTCTCATACACCTTACACACCAGTTCAAATAGTCTTGTCATGGCTGGCTCTCCCAGAGACTTTAGTAGCTCTGAGGGTATGTCATCTACTCCTGGGGCCTTGTTCCGACCTAGGTCTTTCAGGGCTCTGTCAAATTCATCTCTCAGTATAGTATCTCCTATTTCATCTTGATCTACTTCCTCTTCCCTTCCTACAACATCGTCTCTAAGTTCATATCCTTTGTAGAGCTGCTCTATGTACTCTTTCCACCTTTCAGCTTTCCCTTCTTTGCTGAGAACTGGTTTTCCATCTGAGTTTTTGATATTCATAGTTGCTTTTCTTGTCCCCAAATGTCTCTTTAATTTTCCTGTAGGCTGTATCTATCTTTCCCCTATTTATACATTCTTCTACATCCTTGCATTTGCCTTCTAGCCACTCCTGCTTAGCCATTTTGCACTTCCTGTCAATCTCATTTCTTAGTCGTCTGTACTCAATTTTGCCTGTTTCATTTACTGCATTTTTATATTTTCTCCTTTCATCAATTAAATTTAGTATTTCCTGTGATATCCAAGGATTTTTTGTGGGTCTTGCCTTTCTACCTATTTTGTCCTTTGCTGCCTTCACTATTTCATCTCTCAATGCTACCCATTCCTCTTCTACTGTTTTGTGTCAATTGTTGCCTAAATCTCCCTCTGAAATTCTCCAGAACTTCACGTTCCTTCAATTTATCAAGGTCCCACCTCCTTATTTTCCTACCTTTCTGCAGTTTTTTTCAGTTTCATCCTACAGTTCATGACTAACAAGTTATGGTCAGAGTCTATATCTGCCCCTGGGTATGTCTTACAGTTTATAACTTGGTTCCGGAATCTATGTTTTACCATTATAAAATCTATCTGATACCTTCCGGTGTCTCCTGGTCTCTTCCAAGTATACAACCTTCTTTTGTGATTCTTAAACCACGTGTTTGTTACGATTAAATCATGTTCCGTGCAAAATTCTACCAGGCGGCTTCCTCTTTCATTCCTTTTGCCCAGTCCATATTCACCTACTATTTTTCCTGCTCTTCCTTTTTCTACTACCGAATTCCAGTCTCCCATCACAATTAAGTTTTCCTCTCCCTTAATTGTCTGAATAATTCCCTTTAGCTCCTCATATATTTCTTCGATTTCCTCATCATCAGCAGAGCTAGTTGGCATATAAACCTGTACTACTGTTGTCGGTGTTGGCTTCGTATCTATCTTGACAATGATAATGCGATCACTGTGCTGCTCATAGTAGTTTACCCGCATTCCTGTTTTCTTATTCATTATCAGTCCTACTCCTGTGATACCCCCAACTGATTTTGTATTTATAATCCTGTACTCACCTGACCAGAAATCCTGTTCATCCTGCCACCGAACTTCACTAATCACCACTATATCTAACTTCAACCTATCCATTTCCCTTTTTAAATTTTCTAATTTTCCTACTCGATTAAGGGATCTAACATTCCACGCTCCGACCCGTAGAATGCCAGTATTGTCTTTCCTGATGATCACATCCTCCTGAGTAGTCCCCGCCCGGAGATCCGAATGGGGGACTATTTTACCTCCGGAATATTTTACCCGAGAGGATGCCATCATCATATTTTCATACAGTAGAGCTGCATGTCCTCGGGAAAGGTAACGGCTGTAGTTTCCCCTTGCTTTCAGCCGTTCGCAGTAGCTGTGTAGCAAAGCCACATTAGCTGATGTTACAAGGCCAGCTCAGTCAATTATCCAGACTGTTGCCCCTGTAACTACTGAAAAGGCTGCTGCCCCTCTTCAGGAACCACACGTTTGTCTGGCCTCTCCACAGATACCCCTCCGCTGTGGTTGCACCTACGGTACGGCTATCTGCATCTTTGAGGCACGCAAGCCACCCCACCTCGGCAATGTCTGTGGTTCTACTTATGAACTACTTACGAACTATGACGGCACAAATATCCATGCCCGAGGGGGGATTCGAACCCCCGACCGTAGTGGCCGTGCTGACCGTGACTGAAGCGCCTCAGTCACCTCGGCCACCGCGGCCAGCGCAGGTTTTGCCCATAACACTTAAGATACAGGAAATAGCCAAATATTATAACCTGGTCAAAACCAAAGAGGCCAAACAGACAATCGACATCGCCCTGGAGTACAGAAGCTGGGCACAACTGTCTAATGAATACTCAAACAATCAAGGGGAACAATTTGCCATCGTCAATGGTCTTGAGTTCATAAATAATCTCTCGAATACTGATACAACTGCAGTAATTCACACCGAAGAACCACAACTTGTTGATTGAACAAATAAGATGTAAAATCAGAATGTTGCAGACGCACAACTGGCTGGTGCATGTCGAATGGGTTAAGGCACATCGAAGGATGTGGAGAAATGAACTAGCGGACAACCTTGCTAAAAGAGCAGCTCGATCACGACAATCAATACGCTACAACAAAATACCTACACGTGCCGTAATGAAGAAACTTCGAGAAGAGTTTAGGAAGAAATGGGACATTGAGTGGCACAGAACAAAAAACGGGGGAAGCACTAAACCGTATTTTCCTACGATCCGACAACGTTTACTGATTAAACTTCCAATATCTCAGAATTTTACAGCTATGTTAACAGGTCGTGGGAAACTGAAAGCCTACTATCAGCGGTTCAAAATAATTGAAGACGGAACGTGCACATGCGACAGTGCTGTCCAAACTACTGACCACGTGCTTTCTGACTGCTGCAATTTATTGAAAGAGAGGGACCATCTCAGGAAAAAAATAGCTGCCAAAGGAGGAGGATGACCCGTCAGTAAATACGACTTAGTACATAAATACACTACAGACTTTTACAATTTTTGTAATTCAATAAGATTTCCTGATGTATAAAATTGTTTGTTCCTTTGTACACCCTGTCAACTTATGTACTGTACTTGTGTTTTCAAAAATATTTGATGTAATCGCCTGAATCTAACCATCAAACGTGTAATATTACTATGTAATGGGGCATGTTAAATAATAAATAAATAAATAAAAACATAGATGAAGCAGTTAGAGCGAACAGACTGAGATGTTGGGATCATGTTACACGCATGTGAGAAGCAAGGTTAGCTAAAGCCGTCCTGGCGCATTGATAATTGTGTTTACAAAGATGTATGTGCGTAAAATTACACGGTATCTCTGTTAGCCATCGTCGGAAAAAAAAACTAAATGCTTTCTTATGCTTGCAAGTGGCATGCAATACTCTTACAGAAATTGTATCTTTTTTTCCTTTTCTTCGAGAAGCACGAAGACGGTACATGTATCTGAAAGCGGTTGAAAATAATAACGAAAATTAAGACAAAATTACTTAATTCTTTAAAAAAATGTCAATTGTGAGATACATCAAAATGTCCAAATGTTTGTATAGCTTATGGGACTTAACTACGGGGTCATCAGTCCCTAAACTTACAAACTACTTATGAACTAGCTAATACTAAGGACGGCACAAATATCCATGCCCGGGGTGGGATTCGAACCACCGACCGTAGTGGCCGTGCAGACCGTGACTGGCGCGCCGCAGTTCTCTCGGCCACCGCGGACGGCTGAGATACATCATTTGCACCAGCTCATATTCCCATTTTCCACGTTGTACATATTCTGTATATTCGGAGATAATAGGTTCTGAACACATATTTTACTTGTTATACACGCGGGACAACGCCCCAGCTCGACAATGCTCGTTGTGATAATTTTTTGCTTTTAGTGTTGTACGTAAACACCGTTCCTCCTACACTGCATCTGCTTCTGTGACCACGCGCTAGCCATGTACACTTTGCACTGTCAAAATGAACTATTCCAACACTGTACTGAACTGCAACTTAATTCAAACACCGTCGGGAAAATCGAGTGACGTACTGTACTGTCTGGAATTTTATTTGGTCCTCTGGCCTAGAACGAAGAACTCAACAAATTCTCCCGTGCACGAAGTTCGATCTTGTTTCTAATAAATAGCCGCGGTGGAATAGCCGAGCGGTCTAAAGCGTCTCGCTGCGGAGCGCGCGGTTGCTCGCCGTGGAGGTTCGAGTCCTCCCTGGGGCACGTGTGTGTGTTGTCCTTAGGTTATTTTACCTAGTTTTAAGTAGTTTGTAAGCTACGGACTGATGACCACGCAGTTTGGTCCGATAGATTTACAGACATTTGAACATTTCTAATAAATAACGTCAAATACCGAATACTATAATTGTATTAAATTAACAAATAAGTTGCATTAAACTCAATTAAAGGAAATGGTTAAAAATGTCTGGAGAAGTGTAGCTGCAAACCTGTTATTTACGTCTCTTTTCCTGCACTACTCGTGACTCTAACCACTATGCTAATACGTTGTCTTAAAAAGAAGCAACAATGAATATCGGATATTACACTTAAATTAGCAAGGAAGAACCAGAAACGTTAAGGAAACAAGAAAGGGAAAAATTAAAATATTTCGGAAGTGCACAAGCGCGAACCTGTTTCACTTACAGTGCTAGTCTGTTTCGCTACCAACTGCCCTATTCCTACACCTGGACAACTACTGTCGTTTTCAGGTATACTACGCTCCTAAATCTTGGTGTAATACGTTATTTATCTATGACGTATCATCGCAAAGACGCTTCTTTGATAGAATGCGTTATACCGTAGCAAAGGGACGGTAAATTTCCTTGAAACGGAAAAGCTTCTTTCTATGAATCAGCACGGGTTTAGGCAACATCGTCCATGTGAAACCCAGCTTGCCCTTCTCTCACATGACATCTTGCGAGCCATGGATGAAGGGCAACAGGCGGATTCTGTTTTTCTCGACTTCAAAAAGGCGTTCGACGCGGTGCCACACTGCAGACTGCTAACGAAGATACGAGCTTACGGAATTGGTTCACAGATTTGCGACTGGCTGGAAGACTTCCTGAGTAATAGAACGCAGTACGTTGTTCTCGACGGCGAGTGTTCATCAGAGACGAGTGTATCGTCAGGCGTGCCCCAGGCGAGTGTGATAGGACCGCTATTATTTTCTATCTATATAAATGATCTGATGGACAGAAAAAAGTTGTAATTTGCGGCTGTTTGCTGATGATGCTGTGGTGTATGGGAGGGTGTCGTCTGTAACTGACTGTAATAGCATACAGGATGACTTGGACAAAATTTTTAGTTGGTGCGAGAAATGGCAGCTAGCTCTCAATGTAGGAAAGTGTAAGGTGATGCCCATGAGTAGAAAAAACAATCCTATAATGTTCGAATACAGCATTAGTAGTGAGCTTCTTGATGTTGTCGCGTCGTTCAAATATCTAGGCGTAACATTGCAGAGCGATATGAAATGGAACGAGCATGTAAGGACAGTTGTGAGTAAGGCGGACAGCCGGCTTCGGTTTATTGGGAGAATTTTGGGAAGATGTACTTCATCTGTAAAGGAGACCGCGTATAAAATGCTTGTACGACCACGTCTTGAGTATTGCTCAAGTGTTTGGGACCCGCAGCAGATCAGTTTAAAGGAAGACATAGAGGCGGTTCAGAGGCGAGCAGCTAGATTTGTTACCGGTAGGTTCGACCAATGCGCGAGTGTCACGGAAATGCTCCGGCAACTCAATTGGGGATCACTCGAAGAAAGACGACGTTCTTTTCGTGAATTTCTGTTGAGTAAATTTAGAGGGCCGGAATTTGAAGCTGAGTGTAGTACGATCTTGCTGCCGCCTACTTACATTTCGCGTAAAGATCACAAAGACAAGATAAGAGAAATTAGGGCTCGTACGGAGGCATATAGGCATTCTTTTTTTCCTCGTTCAATTTGGGAAAGGAAATGCCTAGTAGTGGAACAGTGTACCCTCCGCCACGCACCTTACGGTGAATTGCGGAGTGTGTATGTAGATGTAGATGTACTGTTTCACATTATACAAATTATAACACTGACACTCGTTAAATACGAGAAGCTTTAATTCCACGAAAATTTTGTTTCCAGTAATTTATCGCAACAAATCATACCTAGAATGACGCGTTTTCAGAAGTTCTTCAGTATTGTAACGCTTTATATAGATTATATACATGCATCGTACGCTACAACGAAAGAAGGAACGAAATACGGAGTTCCGTTTGCAATATGGAGGATAAAAAGTTGTGCTCGTCACGTGAAGACCAGGTCGCTTTTGACTGGCCACGTTCCACTCCACGAAGCAGAAAGCTAACATGCCGGATCCTTCATTCCACGCTTGGCAGGGCAGTGGGACGCGGTACTGCACGCTGCAACGGCACCACGTCCTCCTGCACGTGCGGTTCCACGTCCCGTGACAAGACGGCATAAGAGACTCATGAGCTCGGCAGCGGAGGGTAAGAGGAGTCGAGGTAGACCAAGGAGAAAGTACTTGGATTCGGTGCAGAATGATTTTGAAGTAAAAGGCATAACATCAGACGAGGCATCAATGTCATAAGTTTGTAAGTGTGGTGTCGCACAAGTCCAAAGTGCGCGCCACCTACTTTCGCCGCGCGCCGCCATGCACGCACGGTGCGGCGTTCTTACGACGACAGCCACGAGCGCCCTCTGCGGCAACTCCGCTCGTGGCCACCAGTGAACGACATCGTTCACTTGGGACTGAGTTAGGAACCAGTAAAGACTTCGGAATCCGATAGGCACCAGTGAAGACTTGGCTATCAGTTAGGCACTAGGCAGGACTCTAGCTCAACTATGTATCAACATTCTGCAGTACTATGTAAAAGTTAAGTATTGTATAAATTCTGTGCAATATATATCTCGTTCTAATTTACTCTAGTGTTTCTAGTTTCTGGCTGCTCCCCTCCGTACCTGCACCAGCGTGCTATCTTTATTCCTGTGTCGGTCTCATTCCACTCGGCCACCGACACCTACGACGGAAACGAGACACAAAAGCGGCGACGAGGCTGGGACACAAAAGTAAGTCTAAGGACTGATGATGACCATAGCAGTTTTATGCAACTACCATTCGGCCGTTATCACTTCTCACTTCCGTTTATCCATTCTTCATTTGTGTGGCCATGACGTCCGTCTATGCAACTGCAAATAAAAGTAAACTTTTTTGTTACCAGACGCGGTTTCGTTTTATTGATAGCAAAACATTTTACAATTTTGAACATGGCCTTATATGCAGCAACTGGATGTAAAATAGCCGGCCGCGGTGGCCGAGGGGATTGCGCCGCGCCAGTCACGGTCTGCACGGCCACTACGGTCGGGGGTTCGAATCCCCCCTCCTTAGTGTTAGTTAGTTCATTAGTAATTTGTAAGTTTAGGGACTGATGACCCCGTAGTTAAGTCCCATAGGCTATACAAACATTTGAACATTTGATGCAAAATAATTTTGACAAATTGCAGCCCCCAGAAATTGCTTTAAAATAGTTACATCATCATCATCATCATTGTTAGAGACTGATTATGCCTTTCAGCGTTCAGTCTGGAGCACAGCACCTCTAATAAAATTCCTCCGTGATCCCCTATTCAATGCTAACATTGATGCCTCGTCTGATGTTATGCCTTTTACTTCAAAATCATTCTGCACCGAATCTAAGTACTTTCTTCTCGGTCTACCTCGACTCCTCTTACCCTCCGCTGATGAGCTCATGAGTCTCTTACGTAACCTTGCTTCTCCCATGCGTGTAACATGACCCCACCATCTCAGTCTGTTCGCTCTAACTGCTTCATCTATGGTGTTCATTCCCAACCTTTCTTTGATTTCCTCGTTATGGACACCCTCCTGCCATTGTTCCCATCTATTAGTACCTGCAATCATACTTGCTACTTTCATATGTGTAACCTCTACCTTATGAATAAGGTAACCTGTGTCCACCCAACTTTCACTCCCATACAACAAAGTTGGTCGAAAAATAAAGCCGTGCACTGCTAACTTAGTCTTGGTACTTACTTCCTTCTTGCAAAAGAGAATAGATCTTAGCTGACCACTCACTGCATTAGCTTTGCTGCACCTCGAATCCAGTTCGTTCACTTAATTAAAAAAAAAAAAAAAAAAAAAAAAAAATCTAGATTTCGATCACAGTACGGAGGTCATGATCAGACATGTAAAATTACCACACGCAACTTTTACAGAAGTAAGCAATATTCGTGTTTTTAGAAAGGATTAAAAAACAATATGCTAGTAACTTGCTGCTCTCACGCCGCCTTGATTTCGCTGACACAAAGGGCAGCCCCTAGGCAGCTTGACACTGTTTTAATTTTTTTTTATTTTTTCAGACTGCTAGCCAATAACTAGTATATAATGTTCCTAATCCTAACCATACGTATGCTCAAAGTTTGCTTTCCTCCACATCTATTAAAACAGTTAAATATTTATACATGTGGCGTCTGTTCCGAAAGAACAGACGTCACTTCTGATCCTGCAGTTGTTATTATTTATTTAATATTCACAGAATATATGACATCAACTGCGATTGGGCAAAGCTGAAAATGTGTACCCAGCCGGGATTCGAACCCGGGTCTCCTGCTTTCTAGGGCAGGGCGAAGCTGGGAATTTGTATCTGACGGGAGGCGTGCTTAGGTAGTCCTTGCAGGTGCGGTGATCACTGTATCCCCAGTGGTGTAGGGGTCAGCGCAACTGCCTAGAAAGCAGAAGACCCGGATTCGAATCCCGGCTGGGTACACATTTTCAGCTTTGCCCAATCGCAGTTGATGTCATATATTCTGTGAATATTAAATAGTTAACTATTTGTTACAATGAAGAGGATAAAATATCACTTATCCTCAAAATCGCAACACATTAGCAAAAACGTCGAAACAATATAGAAGTCAATGTTGTTAGCCATATCTGTTAAATGGAAGATTGAGTTTACAAAAAAAAAAAAAAAAAAAAAAAAAAAAAAATTACCGTCGGTCTCTAACGAATACCTTCGTCTCCACTACGCGATGGCGCTAACCGCAGGATGTTCTTGGTAGGTGGAGATTTGCGATGTCATAATTATTGATGATCGGATCTTCTGAAGCGTCAGTTGAAGGGAGTTAATTTAGCTATCAAGTATTTTACCAAATATGACGTGTTCTGATGAATCTTCAATGCGCCAAAAAGAAATTTGAAGGGCGGATGTTGCCTTAATGGAGGATTTGCGCATGCGCAAGGCGAAGTGTGCAGTAGCTCCATAGCCTTTGCCTCGGCACCATTCGTGCGTAACCGCCATAGCTCGAGTATCCAGGAGCTGGCGCCTCTACCAGCTCCGACGCCAGTGTTAGAAGCGTCGTTTCCCCTCGCCCCTCCATGCTGCCCATATGCCGCCTCCAGGGGGTTCAGCAGAGAATCTGAACCTCAGCCGCGCATGCGCATTGCAACGCTGCGGCCACTGCCGCCTATATTAAGCGGACGCGCTACGACTCGTATACCTGCTGTCGCCGTGATGTGAAATGTTTCTCATGCGATAAAAATACTTCGAATGTACATATAAAATTAATCTGATAGATGAACGAAAGGAAGAATGATACTTTAAAAACACCTTTTATTTTATTCATTTATTTACTTTTTTTAACGACGAGCTTTCTTCCGGAAGTTGTGTGAACCAGTGAACACTTGGGACGCGCAGCCACTGTCCATGTCTCATGTTTATGTATATCCTGTACCCATTCACACAGCATTATTAAATTACGTATTTTATAAATGAGTGTACTCTTTTTTTGGCCCACTTTAGGTTACGGTAGTAACACTAAAAGTGGGCCTTTGCGATTGTCTTTTGAAAGCACTAAACTTAAATGAAAATAACGGCTTAAACATTCATCTGATACGAAAATTGAATAACCGAAGTTGTAGAGGAGAAAATTCTCTACAACTTTGCTCTCTTACGTTTTTTTTTTTTTTTTTTTTTTTTTCATATCTCGTATCGTTTGAGACATATTTGCAAAAATAACGGAGTTCTGACACCCTCCATTGAATTAACGAAAACCAGCCGTTCGCAGATGTCACGTGACATTCCTCGCCCAGAATTCTCTCTGGCATACGCCATCTTGCGTTGCGTATTTGATGATTTTCTTTTTGTAACTTACACGTTGTCATTTCAAAGCAAAATACGTCATACAAAAATACGTCATTCTTCGTACGATAAATGATAATCTAGTGTATACAAATGCCATCTTAGCATCACTTAACAACGGTCATCAATAGTAACGCCTATGAGATTAAAGAACGCAAGTACTAACTGTTAGCTGTAGTGGGCAATTCATTGGACTGTGACGCTGAAGGTCAGTGGTTCGGAACTTGCCACTACCTAACATTTTTCCCCCCTAAAAGGGTTTCAAACACTCTTGTTAGTTAATTTTTATTATTTAGATTATTATTCTGGTTCAAAATGTTTGCCAAAACGTATAAATCTACAAATCTAAAGTGGGCCATAAAACACGTCAATGCGATTTTTTCGCTACCATTTAATATGTAACATGTCGATCCAACGCCTTAGCGGGTACAGTTAGTGTCGCAATAAAACTGTACATTGATATCGAAGTTGGTTGTGTATGTCTCTCCGTGATGCACCGTACGAAATTTAATGTTGACAGTGTTTTGAAGGTCAAGTATTACAAATTCTAACAAAATTTAGTTAATTACCTCTGACTAACCGCGGAGCAATGTTTATCGAGTTAATGCGATTGAAATGGAGGCGACAGCCGTTTTCAACAGGCATCGTTACTCACCGCCAGGTGTGCGAAAAACGTCTCAGTCAGAAAGTGAAGCAGGGCTGATGCTTACCTGTAACGAAAACAGAAAACACAACATTAGAAGATACAGCGCAGGCAAAAGAAAACGAGTCTGTTGTAAAAGAAAAGAAGCACAACACAGCAAAGACAGAGGTACAGGAATATTGCTGATAAACGTAAATAACTGTGTGGTAGCTAGTAAAACTGCCTAATAAGGTGATTAATCGAATGTACTCTGCCGGAAAAAAATTCAACTATACAAATGTTTTTAAATCTAAGAGACTTAGCCGATGTGGTTAATAGTCCATAGGCTTCGATACTACTTTGACTTATGCTAAGGCCAACACACACACACACACACACACACACACACACACACACACACACACACGAGGGAGAGAGAGGACTCGAACCTCTGATGGCGAGAAAACCGCGTTCTTTGCAACAGGCACTTTAGTTTCCGGGAGTGTATTTTCTGTGATATGGTTGTTTCTTTTCTTCATGTCGCCACTCTAGATTTCTAGTACTGTTTACGAGGTCATCACTTTGCACATTTGACTTTTCAAATGATACTTTTACACCTTATTTCTGAGTCTCCCCTTTCATTAGTTGTAATCTTTTCTTTGGTTCCTGTACGATTTCAGCTACTAACACCAGATATGCACATGTGGTGTCAACAGACACTATCTACAAACCGGCAGCTATCAAAACATGACACGAAGTAATATTTATGATGTTACCTGCCAGTGGTAATTGAGGTGAATTAATGGGACAAGATGAAAATTAGAATCCACCCCTGAAAGGAAATACAAACCACCATGGTGGTCATATCAAGAGTCTGGAGCCACTGCATCTAGAGTCTGGTGGGCTGCTGCCTGTGGTCTGTGGTCTTGGCTAGTCAGACTCCACTGCCACCCGCCAGCACACACTGCCGCTACACTGACCAGACAGCGCTACACCTCTTGAGTCTCACTGCCTGTTGCCCTCTCACACCTTCAGAACTTCCTAGTGGCTACATTCCGACGGGACAACGCGCGACCACGTTCCGACGGGACAACGCCCGACCACGTTCCAACGGGACAACGCCCGACCAAGATCCAACGGGACAACGCCCGACCAAGATCCAATGGTACAACGCCCGACCACGTTCCAACGGGACAACGCCCGACCAAGATCCAATGGTACAACGCCCGACCACGTTCCAACGGGACAACGCCCGACCAAGATCCAATGGTACAACGCCCGACCACGTTCCAACGGGACAACGCCCGACCAAGATCCAACGGGACAACGCCCGACCAAGATCCAATGGTACAACGCCCGACCACGTTCCAACGGGACAACGCCCGACCAAGATCCAATGGTACAACGCCCGACCACGTTCCAACGGGACAACGCCCGACCAAGATCCAACGGGACAACGCCCGACCAAGATCCAATGGTACAACGCCCGACCACGTTCCAACGGGACAACGCCCGACCAAGATCCAATGGTACAACGCCCGACCACGTTCCAACGGGACAACGCCCGACCAAGATCCAATGGTACAACGCCCGACCACGTTCCAACGGGACAACGCCCGACCAAGATCCAACGGGACAACGCCCGACCAAGATCCAATGGTACAACGCCCGACCACGTTCCAACGGGACAACGCCCGACCAAGATCCAATGGTACAACGCCCGACCACGTTCCAACGGGACAACGCCCGACCAAGATCCAACGGGACAACGCCCGACCAAGATCCAATGGTACAACGCCCGACCACGTTCCAACGGGACAACGCCCGACCAAGATCCAATGGTACAACGCCCGACCACGTTCCAACGGGACAACGCCCGACCAAGATCCAACGGGACAACGCCCGACCAAGATCCAATGGTACAACGCCCGACCACGTTCCAACGGGACAACGCCCGACCAAGATCCAATGGTACAACGCCCGACCACGTTCCAACGGGACAACGCCCGACCAAGATCCAACGGGACAACGCCCGACCAAGATCCAATGGTACAACGCCCGACCACGTTCCAACGGGACAACGCCCGACCAAGATCCAATGGTACAACGCCCGACCACGTTCCAACGGGACAACGCCCGACCAAGATCCAACGGGACAACGCCCGACCAAGATCCAATGGTACAACGCCCGACCACGTTCCAACGGGACAACGCCCGACCAAGATCCAATGGTACAACGCCCGACCACGTTCCAACGGGACAACGCCCGACCAAGATCCAACGGGACAACGCCCGACCAAGATCCAATGGTACAACGCCCGACCATGTTCCAACGGGACAACGCCCGACCAAGATCCAATGGTACAACGCCCGACCACGTTCCAACGGGACAACGCCCGACCAAGATCCAACGGGACAACGCCCGACCAAGATCCAATGGTACAACGCCCGACCACGTTCCAACGGGACAACGCCCGACCAAGATCCAACGGGACAACGCCCGACCAAGATCCAATGGTACAACGCCCGACCACGTTCCAACGGGACAACGCCCGACCAAGATCCAATGGTACAACGCCCGACCACGTTCCAACGGGACAACGCCCGACCAAGATCCAACGGGACAACGCCCGACCAAGATCCAATGGTACAACGCCCGACCACGTTCCAACGGGACAACGCCCGACCAAGATCCAACGGGACAACGCCCGACCAAGATCCAATGGTACAACGCCCGACCACGTTCCAACGGGACAACGCCCGACCAAGATCCAATGGTACAACGCCCGACCACGTTCCAACGGGACAACGCCCGACCAAGATCCAACGGGACAACGCCCGACCAAGATCCAATGGTACAACGCCCGACCACGTTCCAACGGGACAACGCCCGACCAAGATCCAACGGGACAACGCCCGACCAAGATCCAATGGTACAACGCCCGACCACGTTCCAACGGGACAACGCCCGACCAAGATCCAATGGTACAACGCCCGACCACGTTCCAACGGGACAACGCCCGACCAAGATCCAACGGGACAACGCCCGACCAAGATCCAATGGTACAACGCCCGACCACGTTCCAACGGGACAACGCCCGACCAAGATCCAATGGTACAACGCCCGACCACGTTCCAACGGGACAACGCCCGACCAAGATCCAACGGGACAACGCCCGACCAAGATCCAATGGTACAACGCCCGACCACGTTCCAACGGGACAACGCCCGACCAAGATCCAATGGTACAACGCCCGACCACGTTCCAACGGGACAACGCCCGACCAAGATCCAACGGGACAACGCCCGACCAAGATCCAATGGTACAACGCCCGACCACGTTCCAACGGGACAACGCCCGACCAAGATCCAATGGTACAACGCCCGACCACGTTCCAACGGGACAACGCCCGACCAAGATCCAACGGGACAACGCCCGACCAAGATCCAATGGTACAACGCCCGACCACGTTCCAACGGGACAACGCCCGACCAAGATCCAATGGTACAACGCCCGACCACGTTCCAACGGGACAACGCCCGACCAAGATCCAATGGTACAACGCCCGACCACGTTCCAACGGGACAACGCCCGACCAAGATCCAATGGTACAACGCCCGACCACGTTCCAACGGGACAACGCCCGACCAAGATCCAATGGTACAACGCCCGACCACGTTCCAACGGGACAACGCCCGACCAAGATCCAATTGTACAACGCCCGACCACGTTCCAACGGGACAACGCCCGACCAAGATCCAACGGGACAACGCCCGACCACGATCCAACGGGACAACGCCCGACCAAGATCCAATGGTACAACGCCCGACCACGTTCCAACGGGACAACGCCTGACCACGTTCCAACGGAAAACGCGCGACCACATTCCAACGGGACAACGCCCGACCACATTCCAACGGGACAACGCCCGACCAAGATCCAATGGTACAACGCCCGACCACGATCCAACGGGACAACGCCCGACCAAGATCCAATGGTACAACGCCCGATCACGTTCCAACGGGACAACGCCCGACCAAGATCCAACGGGACAACGCCCGACCACGATCCAACGGGACAACGCCCGACCAAGATCCAATGGTACAACGCCCGACCACGTTCCAACGGGACAACGCCCGACCAAGATCCAACGGGACAACGCCCGACCAAGATCCAATGGTACAACGCCCGACCACGTTCCAACGGGACAACGCCCGACCAAGATCCAATGGTACAACGCCCGACCACGTTCCAACGGGACAACGCCCGACCAAGATCCAACGGGACAACGCCCGACCAAGATCCAATGGTACAACGCCCGACCACGTTCCAACGGGACAACGCCCGACCAAGATCCAATGGTACAACGCCCGACCACGTTCCAACGGGACAACGCCCGACCAAGATCCAATGGTACAACGCCCGACCACGTTCCAACGGGACAACGCCCGACCAAGATCCAATGGTACAACGCCCGACCACGTTCCAACGGGACAACGCCCGACCAAGATCCAACGGGACAACGCCCGACCAAGATCCAATGGTACAACGCCCGACCACGTTCCAACGGGACAACGCCCGACCAAGATCCAATGGTACAACGCCCGACCACGTTCCAACGGGACAACGCCCGACCAAGATCCAACGGGACAACGCCCGACCAAGATCCAATGGTACAACGCCCGACCACGTTCCAACGGGACAACGCCCGACCAAGATCCAATGGTACAACGCCCGACCACGTTCCAACGGGACAACGCCCGACCAAGATCCAACGGGACAACGCCCGACCAAGATCCAATGGTACAACGCCCGACCACGTTCCAACGGGACAACGCCCGACCAAGATCCAATGGTACAACGCCCGACCACGTTCCAACGGGACAACGCCCGACCAAGATCCAACGGGACAACGCCCGACCAAGATCCAATGGTACAACGCCCGACCACGTTCCAACGGGACAACGCCCGACCAAGATCCAATGGTACAACGCCCGACCACGTTCCAACGGGACAACGCCCGACCAAGATCCAACGGGACAACGCCCGACCAAGATCCAATGGTACAACGCCCGACCACGTTCCAACGGGACAACGCCCGACCAAGATCCAATGGTACAACGCCCGACCACGTTCCAACGGGACAACGCCCGACCAAGATCCAACGGGACAACGCCCGACCAAGATCCAATGGTACAACGCCCGACCATGTTCCAACGGGACAACGCCCGACCAAGATCCAATGGTACAACGCCCGACCACGTTCCAACGGGACAACGCCCGACCAAGATCCAACGGGACAACGCCCGACCAAGATCCAATGGTACAACGCCCGACCACGTTCCAACGGGACAACGCCCGACCAAGATCCAACGGGACAACGCCCGACCAAGATCCAATGGTACAACGCCCGACCACGTTCCAACGGGACAACGCCCGACCAAGATCCAATGGTACAACGCCCGACCACGTTCCAACGGGACAACGCCCGACCAAGATCCAACGGGACAACGCCCGACCAAGATCCAATGGTACAACGCCCGACCACGTTCCAACGGGACAACGCCCGACCAAGATCCAACGGGACAACGCCCGACCAAGATCCAATGGTACAACGCCCGACCACGTTCCAACGGGACAACGCCCGACCAAGATCCAATGGTACAACGCCCGACCACGTTCCAACGGGACAACGCCCGACCAAGATCCAACGGGACAACGCCCGACCAAGATCCAATGGTACAACGCCCGACCACGTTCCAACGGGACAACGCCCGACCAAGATCCAACGGGACAACGCCCGACCAAGATCCAATGGTACAACGCCCGACCACGTTCCAACGGGACAACGCCCGACCAAGATCCAATGGTACAACGCCCGACCACGTTCCAACGGGACAACGCCCGACCAAGATCCAACGGGACAACGCCCGACCAAGATCCAATGGTACAACGCCCGACCACGTTCCAACGGGACAACGCCCGACCAAGATCCAATGGTACAACGCCCGACCACGTTCCAACGGGACAACGCCCGACCAAGATCCAACGGGACAACGCCCGACCAAGATCCAATGGTACAACGCCCGACCACGTTCCAACGGGACAACGCCCGACCAAGATCCAATGGTACAACGCCCGACCACGTTCCAACGGGACAACGCCCGACCAAGATCCAACGGGACAACGCCCGACCAAGATCCAATGGTACAACGCCCGACCACGTTCCAACGGGACAACGCCCGACCAAGATCCAATGGTACAACGCCCGACCACGTTCCAACGGGACAACGCCCGACCAAGATCCAACGGGACAACGCCCGACCAAGATCCAATGGTACAACGCCCGACCACGTTCCAACGGGACAACGCCCGACCAAGATCCAATGGTACAACGCCCGACCACGTTCCAACGGGACAACGCCCGACCAAGATCCAATGGTACAACGCCCGACCACGTTCCAACGGGACAACGCCCGACCAAGATCCAATGGTACAACGCCCGACCACGTTCCAACGGGACAACGCCCGACCAAGATCCAATGGTACAACGCCCGACCACGTTCCAACGGGACAACGCCCGACCAAGATCCAATTGTACAACGCCCGACCACGTTCCAACGGGACAACGCCCGACCAAGATCCAACGGGACAACGCCCGACCACGATCCAACGGGACAACGCCCGACCAAGATCCAATGGTACAACGCCCGACCACGTTCCAACGGGACAACGCCTGACCACGTTCCAACGGAAAACGCGCGACCACATTCCAACGGGACAACGCCCGACCACATTCCAACGGGACAACGCCCGACCAAGATCCAATGGTACAACGCCCGACCACGATCCAACGGGACAACGCCCGACCAAGATCCAATGGTACAACGCCCGATCACGTTCCAACGGGACAACGCCCGACCAAGATCCAACGGGACAACGCCCGACCACGATCCAACGGGACAACGCCCGACCAAGATCCAATGGTACAACGCCCGACCACGTTCCAACGGGACAACGCCCGACCAAGATCCAACGGGACAACGCCCGACCAAGATCCAATGGTACAACGCCCGACCACGTTCCAACGGGACAACGCCCGACCAAGATCCAATGGTACAACGCCCGACCACGTTCCAACGGGACAACGCCCGACCAAGATCCAACGGGACAACGCCCGACCAAGATCCAATGGTACAACGCCCGACCACGTTCCAACGGGACAACGCCCGACCAAGATCCAATGGTACAACGCCCGACCACGTTCCAACGGGACAACGCCCGACCAAGATCCAATGGTACAACGCCCGACCACGTTCCAACGGGACAACGCCCGACCAAGATCCAATGGTACAACGCCCGACCACGTTCCAACGGGACAACGCCCGACCAAGATCCAATGGTACAACGCCCGACCACGTTCCAACGGGACAACGCCCGACCAAGATCCAATGGTACAACGCCCGACCACGTTCCAACGGGACAACGCCCGACCAAGATCCAACGGGACAACGCCCGACCACGATCCAACGGGACAACGCCCGACCAAGATCCAATGGTACAACGCCCGACCACGTTCCAACGGGACAACGCCTGACCACGTTCCAACGGAAAACGCGCGACCACATTCCAAAGGGACAACGCCCGACCACATTCCAACGGGACAACGCCCGACCAAGATCCAATGGTACAACGCCCGACCACGATCCAACGGGACAACGCCCGACCAAGATCCAATGGTACAACGCCCGACCACGTTCCAACGGGACAACGCCCGACCAAGATCCAACGGGACAACGCCCGACCACGATCCAACGGGACAACGCCCGACCAAGATCCAATGGTACAACGCCCGACCACGTTCCAACGGGACAACGCCCGACCAAGATCCAACGGGACAACGCCCGACCAAGATCCAACAGGACAACGCCCGACCAAGATCCAATGGTACAACGCCCGACCACGTTCCAACGGGACAACGCCCGACCAAGATCCAACAGGACAACGCCCGACCACGATCCAACGGGACAACGCCCGACCACGATCGAACGGGACAACGCCCAACCAAGATCCAATGGTACAACGCCCGACCACGTTCCAACGGGACAACGCCCGACCAAGATCCAACGGGACAACGCCCGACCACGATCCAACGGGACAACGCCCGACCACGATCCAACGGGACAACGCCCGACCACGATCCAACGGGACAACGCCCGACCACGATCCAACGGGACAACGCCCGACCAAGATCCAATGGTACAACGCCCGACCACGTTCCAACGGGACAACGCCCGACCACGTTCCAACGGAAAACGCGCGACCACGTTCCAACGGGACAACGCCCGACCACATTCCAACGGGACAACGCCCAACCAAGATCCAATGGTACAACGCCCGACCACGATCCAATGGGACAACGCCCGACCACGATCCAACGGGACAACGCCCGACCACGATCCAACGGGACAACGCCCGACCACGATCCAACGGGACAACGCCCGACCATGATCCAACGGGACAACGCCCGACCATGATCCAACGGGACAACGCCCGACCACGATCCAACGGGACAACGCCCGACCACGTTCCAACGGGACAACGCCCGACCACGTTCCAACGGGACAACGCCCGACCAAGATCCAACGGGACAACGCCCGACCACGATCCAACGGGACAACGCCCGACCAAGATCCAATGGTACAACGCCCGACCACGTTCCAACGGGACAACGCCCGACCACGTTCCAACGGGACAACGCCCGACCAAGATCCAACGGGACAACGCCCGACCAAGATCCAACGGGACAACGCCCGACCACGATCCAACGGGACAACGCCCGACCAAGATCCAATGGTACAACGCCCGACCACGTTCCAACGGGACAACGCCCGACCAAGATCCAACGGGACAACGCCCGACCACGATCCAACGGGACAACGCCCGACCAAGATCCAATGGTACAACGCCCGACCACGATCCAACGGGACAACGCCCGACCAAGATCCAATGGTACAACGCCCGACCACGTTCCAACGGGACAACGCCCGACCAAGATCCAACGGGACAACGCCCGACCACGATCCAACGGGACAACGTCCGACCAAGATCCAATGGTACAACGCCCGACCACGATCCAACGGGACAACGCCTGACCACGTTCCAACGGAAAACGCGCGACCACGTTCCAACGGGACAACGCCCGACCACATTCCAACGGGACAACGCCCGACCACATTCCAACGGGACAACGCCCGAAAACATTCCAACGGGACAACGTCCGAACACATTCCAACAGCACAATGCCCGTGCACATTCCACGACCACATGGCAACAGCACAACATGCAACCACATTCCAACAGCACAACGGGTGGTCAAAATTCCAACAGCACAATAGGTGGTCAAAATTCCAACAGCACAACAGGTGGTCAAAATTGCAACAGCACAACAGGTGGTCAAAATTGCAACAGCACAACAGGTGGTCAAAATTGCAACAGCACAACAGGTGAACAAAATTGCAACAGCACAATGCCCGTCCACATTCCAACAGCACAATGCCTGACCACATTCCAGAAGGACAACGCACAAGCACATTCCAACAGGACAACGTATGACCACATTCCAGAAGGACAATCCAGTACCACATTCCAACAGCACAACGCGTGACGACATTCCAAGAGAACAACGCGCGACCACATTCCAAGAGAACCAAGAGAACAATGCGTGACCTCATTCCAAGAGAACAATGCGAGACCACATTCCAAGAGAACAACGCGAGACCACATTTCAGATGGAGACTCCACGACCACACACAGTGTTGGGACAGCCTTCTCACCCCAGCCCGCCTGTCCTGTCAGACACTTCTGTCTGAGGTGAGCGAAGCGACTATACGGGACGTTCAAGCTACCGCTACGCAACAGAAGCCCGGCATGTGGACTGCTGTAGCTGCACCCAGACACACGGACAGGGAGTCTCTGGCTCAGAGCTAGGGCATGTAGCGGCGGTTACAGCCAGCCATGACCACACAACACTCGACACTCACTACGTCATCTTCCTCACTCTACATGGCACCGTGTTATCTGTATAGAGCGTGTTCCTCGCATATGCAGTCGGTCGTTACTGGTGTCGCATTTCGCACGGCCAGCGGTGTATTCCTCGCAGGACGCGCTCGGTGGACCGCGAGTGCGAAGAAGCCCCAAGCTGGCAGAGAGAGAGAGAGAGAGGGGGGGGGGGGGAGGTGGTTTAAAAATAGCGTCGTCCGCGTGTAAAGGGCCGGTTGACGCAGGGCAGGAGGGCCGCGCCTTGAAGGGCCCAGCGGAGTAAGCGGCCCTACACCGACACAGCCAACGGCAACGACTCAGCAGCACCACGCCTTGTGACTGCCGCAGCGGAACACGAGAACAGGAGAACAGGGCGGCCAGCGAAGCTGCAACACAGTGTAGGCGACCAACGACCTGTGTAAACAACATAGACTGGCTAAGGTGCTGCCGTACTTGAAGCAAACTGAAAGGCCGCGGTGGCCGAGGGGACTGAGGCGCGCCAGTCACGGTCTGCACGCCCACTACGGTCGGGGGTTCGAATCCCCCCTCGGGCATGGATGTTTGTGCCGTCCTTAGACGTAGCTAGTTCATAAGTAGTTTGTAAGCTTAGGGACTGATGACGCCGTAGTTAAGTCCTATAAGTCCTACAAACATTTGAACATTTTTGAAAGCTCGACCGCCATGTTTCAGAACGTCACGTAGGCGTAACCAGTCGTCTGCTACAGCAATGAATCATGCCACTTTCACTTTGTGCAATTACTTAACAAACCATTCTCTACCTGCTTATTGTTATTTTTATAGCCAACCGAATATTGACAAAGGATAAATGATAGACAACAAGTGTGTGATAGACAAATCGGAAAGTTTAGTTAAACATGTCACATACACATCGTCTCATTCATAAAAAAACCATGCCTTTTCCCTGTCCTTTAAACAATATTAATTTCGTGTTCAAATGTTCAAATGTTTGTTGAGTTTATGGGACTTAACTACGGAGTCATCAGTCCCTAAACTTACAAACTACTTATGAACTATCTAAGACTAAGGACGGCACAAATATCCATGCCCGAGGGGAGATTCGAACCCCCGACCGTAGTGGCCGTGCAGACCGTGACTGAAGTGCCTCAGTCCCCTCGGCCACCGCGGCCGGTAATTTCGTGTTCATGTGCCTAATCTGCTAACCTCTTTCCTCCGCAGATTTGGCTTTATATAAATGATGTATTCTACAACTGAAGTAATATTTTAATAACTGGTTTATTCGGATGGAGTAATAAGATTCCTCTCAAAATTCCGAGGACACCTTTAAGTGCTCCTAGTTGGTAAATAAAGTAGGTTTGTTTTCCAACATTCTAAATACATCTACATACATTCGCAAAAGAAAATTTTTCTTCCGTAACGATATTTCGTGATTTTCCCAGAACCGTTTCTGCAACTTCGAAAAGTTATACAAGATCTTTATAGGGACTGAGCACACTGTCTTTTATACCTTTTAATCCGATTAATCCTGTTTTACTCTCATTTTTAGGAGCTAGTAGAACTTCCAAGCAATCTAAACACTCAGGTTTTTTTTTTTTACTCGCGTGCCTAATTATGCTTCCAGAAATATGTTCAACTACATAGTCGTGGTCAAACTCAATAGACCTACTGCTCTCTGAATGACTTAAATGTTCAAATGTTTGTTAAGCTTAAGGGACTTAACTACGGGGTCATCAGTCCCTAAACTTACAAACTACTTATGAACTACTTACGAACTAGGACGGCACAAATATCCATGCCCGAGGGGGGATTCGAACCCCCTTGACACTTCTCTTAATGCCGAAACCGGCCGCGTGTCCCCAGTCAGGTGAGTGGACCGCCTGTTTGGGTATAATGACTTGACACGCAGTCCGCCTCGCCTCTGCCGTGTGTCAGACCTGATGTACTGTACTGTACTACTGTACGCTGTGCCACCACGTCAGTCGGTGCCTCTGGTGACAGCTGTCAGCATCGCTCGCTCCCAGACAACGCTCCGCCATCTGGTCGGACAGACCGCTCGGTCGCTCCGAATCGCCGCTGATTGGACTCATGCAAGTCAATCAGCCGGGCTGCGCTCGCCGGGGAACGCGTCGCTCAACAACCAACAGCCCTAGCACGCGCTTCCCACTCGTGAGACATCCGACACACATTCTACATCTGCATCTACATGGGACACTCTGCTAATCACATTCAACTCCCTGCCAGAGGGTTCATCGAACCAACGTTAAACTATTCATCTCCCATTCCATTCTCGAATAGCGCGCGGCAAGAAGGAACACCTGAATCTCTCCGTTCGAGCTCCGATTTCTCGTATTTTATTCTGATGATCATTTCCACCTGTGTAAGTGGGAGTCGACAATATATTTTCGCATTCGGAGGAGAATGTTGGCGATTTGAGTTTCGAAAGTAGCCCACGCCGCAGCGATAAGCGCCGTTGTTGTAATGATTCCCATCCCAGATCCTGTATCATTTCCGTAACGCTGTCTCCCCTGTATCACGACAATACGAAACGAGCTGCCCTTCTTTGGACTCTTTCCATGTCCTCCGTCAAACCCACCCGATAAGGATCCCACACTGGGCAGCAATACTCCAAAAGAGGACGGACAAGCGTAGTGTATGCAGTTTCTTTTGTAGTTCTGTTGCATCTTTTAAGGGTTCTGTCAATAAAACGCAGTCTCTGTTTCGCCTTTCCCACGACATTATCTACGTGTTCGTTCCAATTTAAGTCTGATGTAATAGTAATTCGTAGGCATTTCGTGGAGTTTACAGCCTTCACATTCGATTGATTTATCTTGTAAACAAAGATTGACGGATTTCTTTTCGTACTCATGTGGACGACTTCACGCTTATTTAGAATCAGTTGCCAATTTTTACACCATAGTGATATCTTAGTCAGATCGTTCTGCAGTTGGTTTTGATCTTCAGATGATTTTACTAGATGGTAAATGACGGCGTCATCTGCAAACAACCTAAGAGAGCTACTTAGATTTTTCTCCCAAATCATTTATGTAGATAATGGACAGCAGAGGACAAATAACACTACCCTGTGGAACGCCCGATATCACCTCTGTTTTAGTCGATGCCTTACCATCGATTACTACGAATTGGTGCCTCTCTGACAGGAAATCCCCTATCCCCTCGCAAATCTGGGGCGATATCCCCACAACCACGCAATTCACAAAAACGTTCTTGCGTCTAATTATTTGTATGTAAAGTAGCCTGCGTCTGTGTTCATCTTCTTCCACTGGCGTTGTACCCATTCCGGCACTATCATTCTGGAAGCACTACCAAAACTCGACATAACGTCTTAAAAGTACACCTACCTCCCAAAGTGATTTACAGCAACAAATGACTATACTAGGTGCCTTTGAGAAGTTCGTAAATAAAAACTACTAATGTGTTGGGGGACAACCCTTTTTTTATTTTTCGCCATAGTCTCCTTTTAGACTTACACATTTCAGCCAACACTGTTCTAATCTGTTAATGCCTACCAAATAATAGGAATTGTCAGAGCCTGCAAAATAGCTATTAGTTTCTGCAATCACCCCTCGTTTGAATGAAATCTTCGTCCCACCAGCCATTTCTTCACATTGGGGAACAAACAGCAGTCCGAGGGAGCCAAGTCTGGAGAATAGGGGGGATGTGAAACGAGTTGGAATTCTGTTTCCAATCATTTTGCGACCACAACTGCTGAGGTGTGTGCTGGTGCATTGTCGTGATGGAAAAGGACCTTTTTTTTGTGTGTGTGCGCCAATCGCTGCGGTTTTTCTTGCGGCTCGGTTTTCAAACGGTCCAATAACGATAAATAACATGCACCTGTAATAGTTTTACCCTGTTCCGGGTAGTCGATGAGGATTCTCCCTTGCGAATCCCAAAAGACCGTCGCCATAGCCTTTCCGACCGAAGGACCGGTCTTCGCCTTTTTCGGTGGAGATTGTCCTTTGCTAACCCATTTTTAGATTGCTCTTTGTTCTAAGGAGTATAGTAATGTATCCATGTTTCATACACATCCTGCTCAATCTTCCTGAACAGCTGCAAACCTTCCTTGCAACACATCAGAAGATTCCGGTTTTGGTCAAGCGTGAGCAATCGCGGCACCCACCTTGTGGATAGCTTTCTCGTGTCCAAATGTTTATTCAAAATATATTGTACACGTTCATTCGTGATGCCCACAGAACTAGCAATCTCACGCACCTGAACTCTTCTGTCATGCATCACCATGTCGTGGATTTTATCAATGATTTCTGGAGTCGTAGCCTCTACAGGGCGTCCAGAACGTTCAGCGTCAATGGTGCCCATATGGCCACTCCGAAATTTTTGAAACCACTTGTAAACTGTTATAATCAAAGGTGCAGCTTCACCATAACGTTTATCAAGCTTCTCTTTAGTCTCCTGATGCGTTTTGTATTTCATAAAGTAATGTTTATTGACGGTTTATCGCAACCAGCTGCCTTTTTGGACGTTTTTTATTTAACCCAGAACTAGTTTACGAGCCACTGCAGGCTCGCCTTCAGTGGATACAGGAACATTTATCTTGCACTAAGTGTAGGTTATGCTGTCATGTTGGTTCTGGTGACATAACTGAACTTTAGTAAACGAGAACAGAATAAACCGGAATTAAACGTATTGTAATTTTATGTACTTACTGTGTTCTTATTGTGGGTGTACGTGTAACCAAGTTGTGCAACGGGAACTGACGTTTTTTTAACACAGAGCACTTTCGCAACTCTTAGCGTTACACATTACAAAATATAAACACTGAATGTGGTGCAAAGAGGATGGCTATGGGAGATGCTGCACTTCAGTAATTAATGTTCTTTGCTTTGAGACATTGTGAATGTATAAATAGTATGTAACGGATTAAAATTATATTTTACACATTATATTGAATTTGGTAGTATCTAGTTACATTCAAAATGAAACAATTGAGATACATTAACAAATATAAAATAAATATGAAAGAGTGAAATATTTACAGTCTGGTTGGACAATAATGTGGCTATGCTAATATAAACAGATTAAACAAAAACAGGAGTATTATTATTTTGGCCGGCCGCGGTGGCCGAGGGGACTGAGGCGCTCCAGTCACGGTCTGCACGGCCACTACGGTCGGGGGTTCGAATCCCCCCTCGGGCATGGATATCTGTGCCGTCCTAGTTCGTAAGTAGTTCATAAGTAGTTTGTAAGTTTAGGGACTGATGACCCCGTAGTTAAGTCCCATAAGCTGTACAAACATTTGAACATTGAATTCAAATCGAACCGTGGTTACCTTAAATCCGGTATGACGTTCTTCAAACATTTGAACATTGAACATTTGAACATTTAAGTAAGAGCGTAGTGAAGTTAAAGGCAGAAGATTAACAAGTATGATCAGGAGAAAATAGAAATTTGAGAAGTAAAAACACGAAAAGGAAGGGTGTGATATTCCTGGCCTATGGCCACTTCATATTTCTGGCCGCTGGCCGTTTCTTTGCTACCATCGTACGTGCCTTAAACGCGAAAGGGAGACAAAAGTGCAGCATATGTTGAAATGTGGGGTGGGGAGCAGTAGCATATGGCGCAGTAGGTGGTGGTTCCCGTGGGAAAGCCCGCCTATATTACTGGTGCTCTCCTCGCATTGGCTGCTGCATTTCACGTCACGTGATTTCGTTTGAAATTAGTTTTGTTTATTATAAACTAAATATTCATTATTCAGAGCTGAGAATTTGTGATAAATATCTCTCAAGGACACGCTAGGTTTTGACAATTTAAAAAGTTTAAGGTGCCTTCTCTTATTGTAACAAGAGAAGAGCGATTTTGCAGAAGGCGCGCGACGGCCCTGTTTTGGCGCTAAACAGAGCGTCAGGTGTCCTCTAACACAGAGTAACATATATATGTCTGTGCCTCTAGTCTCGCAACGCGCCGCAGTTTCAGTCTCGAGCTGACCGCTATACGCGCCGGACCGCACCGGTGATGAGTAAAGATTTTTGTAACAAGTGATAACTGTCGAGGTCTCAACATGAACTATGGGCAGCATAGGCCGTGTCGTATTAACAATAGTTGTTCATATTTTTATTATTTATTTAATAAATGGCATCCCTGATAATTAAAAATCTCGCGAGTCGCTTCTTATGCTTCCATCATACAGAACTTTTTTTAGCCTCACTTGTATGCTGTAGGAAAACCAACGACCTGTGTGCTGTCTTCTGCGCTGGGGACACAACTATAGAAGACAACAGGTTAGTCAGAACTCTATGTTTTCCATAAAGACTTGGACAGCAACTACGGCACCTCGTGCGTACTGTAGGGCGGTACAAACGCACACTGCTACGCAACAGCATCCGCAAGGGTGTGGAGGTTTTAGGGGACTTGTGGGAGGAAGCAGTGTTAACTTCTCCGTCCGCAAATAAACCCCTAGGAAGCTTGTAAGGGGTTAAAATGTAAAGAGGAGGAAGTAACAAATTAAGGAGGAGGAACGGAAGGACGAGGAAAAGTAGATGGAAGTGTAAAAAGGAGAATGAGCAACAAGTGGAGGAAACAGAATTCATAGCAGGACGAGGACAAATAAAACACAAGAAGTCGAGTAGAGAAGGACGAGAGGGAGATAACATAATAAGTAGGAGGTTGTACAAAACATATGGAGAGCGTTTTGAAGGAGAAGACGATATGAAAGAAGAATAGTAAGAGTAAGAGGAGGATGTATAAGGGTTAGGAAAACTAATAAGGGAAATCAGAAAAAGATATTGAAGGAGAGAAGATCGTGAAGTACAGAAGCGAGAGAGAAAAACTATACATGGCAGTGGATGTGTGTCAGAAGGAAAGGGAACTGCGTGGTGATTGATGTCTTTGGAATGCTGCCGGCGCTCGACTATTATCGCTGGACGCCACAACACTTGAACGACGTATGGCGGCAATAAGGAAGGCTAGCCTCTTGAAGCGCCTGGATATACGACCGGCGCGGTGTCTGGAAATAGCGGGGCAGCCATCAACACGGGACCGTTTAGCGGCGGATATTGGCCCCTAGCAGTCCAGGGAGAGCATGTGCGCTCGTAAAAATCTGAGGCAGGCTAGGGGAGGGGTGTGTTTACATCGACTACCAGGGCACAGCCAGGGAACGACTGGGAACCGTGCTCTGCAGACTCCACGAGATCTGTACGTGTCTGTGATTAGGAAGAACAGGACATATTTCCTACTGTACATTTAACTAACTGAAAACCCGGCGCTGCCCGGGTATTTATTTATTTATTCCTTGAAAGGTTGCAAACTAATATTCCAGAGCTCGATCAGAGGTGCAAGGATTATGATATGAAGATCAGCATCTCCAAAACGAAAGTTATGGTCTGTGGGAAAGGGATTCAAACAGATTGAGTGACAAATAGGAGGAACAAAGTTAGAACAGGTAGACAGTTTCAGGTACCTGGGATGTATTTTCTCACAGGATGGCAACATAGCGAAAAAACTGGAATCGAGGAGTAGCCAAGCTAATGCAGTGAGTGCTCAGCTAAGATCTACTCTCTTCTGCAAGAAGGAAGTAAGTACCAAGACTAAGTTAGCAGTGCACCGCTCGATATTTCGACCAACTTTGTTGTATGGGAGTGAAAGATATGAAAGTAGCAAAAATGATTGCAGGTACTAATAGATGGGAACAATGGCAGGAAAACTGGGAATGAACACCATAGATGAAGCAGTTAGCGCGAACAGACTGAGATGGTGGGGTCATGTTACACGCATGGGAGAAGCAAGGTTACCTAAGAGACTCATGAGCTCGGCAGCGGAGGGTAAGAGGAGTCGAGGTAGACCAAGAAGAAAGTACTTATGATTTAAGAAAACTGCTCCAGTCACTTTTTCTTGAAATGATATTTATTCCATGAACCGGTTTTCAAACCTTTTCAGGTTCATCATCAGATAGATCATGTTATTATAACATTTTAAGCGTCATGTTGGATGCTGGCTCTATGGTGGGAAGAAGGAAATTATTTCAAAAAAACTCGAATTGCACGTTGTTTAGGTCGTGTTTGGTATTTGTAAGATTCCGTGAAATTTGATGATTTACTTACTGCGACTGTATGGCGAACTAGGACATAACTACAGGAACCCAACCCATGAACCCACACCATGAACCAAGGCTGTAACCTGTCACCACTGTTGTTCATACTATTCATATGTTGAAAACAGTAGACTGGCAGGGCGGGATTAAAATAGGTGAAAACAAAATAAGCAGTCTCGCATATGCGGATGACTTAGTTGTAATGGCCGATTCGATTGAAAGGTTGCAAACTAATATTTCACAGCTTGATCAGAGGTGCAAGGATTATGATATGAAGATCAGCATCTGCAAAACGAAAGTAATGTCTGTGGGAAAGAGATTCAAACAGATTGAGTGTCAAATAGGAGGAACAAAGTTAGAACAGGTAAACACTTTCAAGTACCTGGGATGTATTTTCTCACAGGATGGCAACATAGCGAAAGAACTAGAATCGAGGTGCAGCAAAGCTAACGCAGTGAGTACCCAGCTAAGATCTACTCTCTTCTGCAAGAAGGAAGTCAGTACCAAGACTAAGTTAGCAGTGCACCGGTCTATCTTTCGACCAACTTTGTTGTATGGAAGTGAAAGTTGGGAGGATGCAGGTTACCATATTCACATGGTAGAGGTTACAGATATGAAAGTAGCAAGAATGATTGCAGGTACTAATAGATAGGAACAATGGCAGGAGGGTGTCCATAATGAGGAAATCAAAGAAAAGCTGGGAATGAACACCATATATGAAGCAGTTAGCGCGAACAGACTGAGATGGTGGGGTCATGTTACACGCATGGAGGAGCAAGGTTACCTAAGAGACTCATGAGCTCGGCAGCGGAGGGTAAGAGGAGTCGAGGTAGACCAAGAAGAAAGTACTTAGATTCGGTGCAGAATGATTTTGAAGTGAAAGGCATAGCATCAGACGAGGCATCAATGTTAACAATGAATAGGGGATCATGGAGGAATTTTATTAGAGGTACTATGCTCCAGACTGAACGCTGAAAGGCATAATCAGTCTCTAATGATGACGATGATGATGATGATTTATTTCTGCCATTTTTCAGGTATATCTTCATTTGTATAAGGGTTGTATATGTGTTAGGAGTACAATTAGTAGTAAAGAAGTAAAAAAAAACTTGGTGCATGATGGGGCGGTTTTTGATGAACGTTACTGTTTATGTGGTCATATCTTATTAAGTACGTGTCGTACTGTGATAGAATTTACAAGCTAAATTCAACTATAAATGTGTATACTGTCTGTAAAATTTCCTGTCGCTACAATTTGTAGTGTTCAAATTATAAATTGTGACGTGATATCAAGAGCCGTAGTTTTACTCCATAAACAGCGGAAAAGTAGTAAGTGAGAAACCTTTTTCCTTTCATCATTTTACTATGGTTACCAGCAAGAAAAAGTTTAATAAAGGTTTGAAATTATGTTTAAAGTTTGTTGCAAGTCACTAAGTACTGTCATTCTCATACAGTGTATTTCGAAAGTCTCGCCGCATTATATGGCATTTTTTTGCGATTTCTATTGGTTATGACGTAATACCTTTTGAACCGTGTGCCGTATGTGATTCTTAACCATGCAGCAATTGGTACCTCACGGTAAGGAATATGTGTGCCAAATTTGGTTGAAATGGGTCCAATGGTTTAGGAGAAAATGAGCAGCATTGTCGAAAAATGCAGCAGTTTTTCGCGCATCTCGTTGTTTATGACGTCATATTTCGTGAACTATATATCGTACATGATTCTTACACTTACGGCGACGGTCCTCAAGGATTGAAGCTCACTTGTATAAAATTTGATAAAGATTGGAATAAAACTGTAGATTTGTATTGAATACGTACACACATACGGAAACTCTGCTTTATATATTAGACAATTAGAGCAGTCTGAAACTGCTTTACTGCTTGTTAATAGCAATATCTAAACGTAATTTTGTCAAATAATAATTTATTTCCAGAGCCGTAATTGTCTCACTATATCAAAGATATTAAGCAGGAGACGAAGCATTGAATTAAATTTGTGCCACGGCGAGGATTTGAACCCGAGACCTCCTAGACAGTCGCTTTACTCACTCAGTCAATTTTAATTCAGTGCCTCGCCTTCTAAGAAATGTTGTACGTTAACACTCTGAACGTCAAGTACCATTTTGTTTCACATCTAGGTTGTTAAGTACAGTCATCGCCAGAACGAACTAAAATGGCAGGACGTCTTTCTGTGGGCTCTATGGAGTAGAGGCAACATTGCGGCAGTCAAGATAGTGGTTATGACAGAAATTTGCTGCAGAGGGGGTTAATTTTGACTTGTGTTAGCCCCACCAAACGAATTACACAGACAGTTGAGTTCAGACAGTGTAGTTAGCAGGCAATGCAACAACAACGCGACTTACCGGAAGCTCGGGGATGGAGAGCTACAGGAAGTAGTCTTGAGTAGTTCGCGAACTAGTTCGGAAGAGCGCTCCCACAGGCGAACTAGTTCGCAGATCCCTCGCCTCTTAGTTCGTCCGCTCCTTTTTCCGAAGACTGACGGGGAACAGCGAGAGGGCGCGAGAGCGCGCAGAATCGCGTGATTCCCTTCTGCCAGTTGCCGTCATTTCGAGTTGGGATGCAGCTCAGCTGTAGTTTCATAGACATTACCCAAAAATGCGGGTAATACCACACGCTTGAGCAACAAACAAACAAAAATGTTCAAATGTTTGTTAAGCTTATGGGACGTAATTACAGGGTCATCAGTCCCTAAACTTACAAACTACTTATCAACTACTTACGAACTAGGACGGCACAAAGATCCATGTCCGAGGGGGGGATTCAAACCCCCGACCGTAGTGGGCTTGAGCAACACTGATCATTACATAAAAAAAGCTGTTATAACAAAAGAAAGAGCTCTTTTAGTAGCGGTAGCAAAAGCCAAACAGAGCGGACGAACTAAAAAGAGCGACCTACTTCGCCGCCGAGCTGCGAACTAAAAGGAGAGCTACAGGCCGCGAACTAAAATATGCGAGATCGGTCGCGAACTAAAACATGCGTTACCGGTCGCGAACTATTATGCCCAACGTATCTCTTCCGAAGACCGACGGGCAATAGCGAGAGGGCGCGCAGCAGAATTAAAAATCACGTGTTTGCCTTCTGCTGATGAGAGCCATTTCGAATCCCCCCCTCGGGCATGGATATTTGTGCCGTCCTTAGTATTAGTTAGTTAATATGTAGTTTGTAAGTTTAGGGACTGATGACCCCGTAGTTAAGACCCATTAAAAAAAAAAAAAAAAAAAAAAAAAAAAAAAAAAAAAAAAAAAAAAAAGCCATTTCGAGGTGAGCGTCTGCCTGCTAAATTACATAGTTCAGTGCTACAAAATTTCTGCTTTGAAGTATTCTGCACTCTGCAATATCTGACTAATAAATTCCATAATGCCAAGATATAGAGATAGCTCTAATCTTAAACGCGAGAAATTATCCACAGACTGTTTCTCTTGGTTTGCGTGATATCGTTAGCGGCTCACGCAGCAAGCGCATGAAGCAGCTAGGTGGGGGAACTTCTCCCTCCACCTGCACGCGCAGACCACGCCGCTCAGCCGTCACTGGGAGCGGACGAACTGAAAGAGCGAACTAAAGTGAGCGCTATCGATCGCGAACTATTATGCGCAAGTCTAGTACATAGGTGGCATTTATAGAGAGTATGGCGGAAGTAGGAGGAATCAGGCTCTGGTGCACCGGTGCAATGAAATGAGTCAGTGGCGACATGAGATATTAGAGATGATGATGATGACTATCATCCACCTCGTAGGCTATCACCCACCACGTCGACTATCACCCTATGATGACATCAACTGCGTGAGTACGACAAAACATTATGTCGACGACGACAAAGTCGCGAGGATGCCGAAAACTAGATTGTGACGAGTATGACAAAGATTATTTGATTATTGTGTTGATGGTCGTGGAAAAGTGTAGAAATGTTGCATCGTTTGACTTACTACGTTGGGCAGAATTGGAGATTAATACAAGAAGAACGATCAACAGAGGACGGGAGTAGGTCTACAGTATTACGAGTTGAAGCATTATGCCATTATTCCCGATGCCTATTTCCGTAGAAGCTGGCTCTGAAACAGGTTACTGCTCAGTGCCTCATCGTCACACGATCGTCCTGCGTCAGAAGGCCCGTTCGACAACCCCATTAATTTCCCCATAAAAGGGAGGCTTCATTTCCGCCATACGCCGCCGCCGCATGCAGAACGCGGATGCGAGTGGCAGATTGGGAACGAATATGGCCGCGGTGACATCAAACGATCACCTAATGACGTCCTGATGGCGGCCACCACGCGCGCGCGCACACACACACACACACACACACACACACACACACACACACACACACTTACATATGGCGGTAGCCGCATCGGATGCTAACGCGTCACGGTAGACCACAAAGGGCACAGGCAGACCCCAAAGCTTCGGACCGCACACGATTTGCGGTTTCGCGTGGGCAGCTGTGCCAAATATCAGACGCGCCAGCGACAAAGAAATGAGCCATTTTACCCATTTTACGACTTTGCGTTTGTCATTAATGATTTCACCCTTTTTAACCCGTTAGATGTTATTTTGCTGCTTTCCGTAATGTAAGTCTTGCCACAGTATGAGGTTTTCACGCCATATTGCTTCTTTTAGCACTTCGCGCGAAATTAACCAGGAAAGCCGTATTTTACCTGTCAATTCATACTATTATTATGGTAAGAGAATTGCAGGCTATTAAACACAAGGTGCATGCGAATAGGTTTGCACAGTCGTCTCCAATCTTTTTATTTTTTTTGCAGAAGGAAAATGACATTTTTTGTCAACATACTTGCAACACTTAGCTATAAGTTCGTTTATTAAAGTTGTGTTGTTGTGGTCTTCAGTCCGGAGACTGGTTTGATGCAGCTCTCCACACTATCCTGAGCAAGCCTCTTCATCTCCTCATAAGAGCCGGCCGCGGTGGCCGAGGGGACTGAGGCGCTTCAGTCACGGTCTGCACGGCCACTACGGTCGGGGGTTCGATTCCCCCCTCGGGCATGGATATTTGTGCCGTCCTAGTTCGTAAGTAGTTCATAAGTAGTTTGTAAGTTTAAGGACTGATGACCCCGTAGCTAAGTCCCATACACTCTACAAACATTTGAACATTTTCCTCATAAGAACGGCAACCCACATCTATTTGAATCTGCTTACTATACGCGTCTCTTGGTCTCCCTCTGCGATTTTTACCCCACACACTTCCCTCCAATGCTAAATTTACGATTCCCCGATGTCTAAGAATGTGTCCTACCAAGCGATCCCTTCTTTTAGTCAAGCTATTCCAAAAATTCCTTTTTTCACCAATTCTGTTCAGTACCTCTTCATTAGTTATGCGATCCACCCACCTAATCTTCAGCATTCTTCTGTAGCACCACACTTCAAAAGCCTCTATCCTCTTCCTGTCCACACTGTTTATCATCCATGTTTCACTCCCGTACAAGGCAACACTCCACACAAACGCCTTCAGAAAAGACTTCCTTACGCTTAAATCAATATTCGATGTCAACAAATTTCTCTTTATCAAAAACGCATTTCTTGCCATTGCCATTCTGCATTTTGCAACGTCTGTACTGCGGCCTAAGTAACAAAACTCATCTGCCCCCTTTATTGTTTCGTTACCTGGTCTAATTCCTTCAGCCTCACCTAATTTTCTCAGACTGCATTCCATTATTTTTGTTTTGCTCTTGTTCATCTTATATGCTCGTTTCAACACAACGTCCATTCCGTTCAACTGCTCTTCCAGGTCCTTTGCTGTCTCTGACAGAATTACCATGTCATCGGTAAAACACAAGGTTTTTATTTCTTCACCGTGAACTGTAATTCCTTCTTCAAATTCCTCCTTGCTTTCCTTTATAGTTAGCTCAATGTGCAAATTGAATAACATCGGAGAAAGGCTACAACCCTGTCTTACACTCTTCCCAACCACTGCATCCCTTTCATGCCCTTCAAGTCCGATAACTGCAGTCTGGTTTTTGTACAAGTTGTAAATAACCTTCCGTTCCCTATATTGCACTCCTGTTGAGTTTCATTAGCAGAAGAAAATATACAATTCGCTCTCTTTAATTTCACACATGTCACTGTATGGTAAGGGAGAAGAGGGGGAAGGGGGTTCACCACGATATTTTTATTCGAAGGAAGGGAGGTCGGAAAATAAAAAAGAAAACTAGTGGTTTACCGAATGATAATCCATTGATTCAATGTAAACAACACTGTACTCATCCTCCAAAGATAATCCAGCAATACATTACTACAGATACCATCCAAATACAAATGTGATAACATATCTTTGCAGTTGGTTTTGTAATAATCTTTGTCGTATCCTTTGTCCTCATTAACCAGTTGCCTTTGTGATTTTATGGTGAACACAAACCTATTTTATTATTTTAAATTAAGATGTGGGAACGAATGTGTCACCCCATTTTATAACTCCAACATGGATTCAACTCGGAATATTTTATTGTTTTTATTCCTATGACCATGACCTGAGGAAACTTATCTGACAACTTTTATGTAAGTAACCAACTTATACCACTGTAATGTGCTTTGTATTTATACTTCATATTAGTTTATATTAATTCAACTAATGTCTTTTTGAAAATGATAATGAAAATGAAAATGATGGTCTAAGGCCCAAACCAGGTAGTTCAAATGTTCCAATGTTTGTATAGCTTATGGGACTTAACTACGGGGTCATCAGTCCCTCAACTTACAAACTACTTATTAACTAACTAAGACTAAGGACGACACAAATATCCATGCCCGAGGGGGGATTCGAACCCCCGACAGTAGTGGCGGTGTAGACTGTGACTGGAGCGCCTCAGTCTCCTCGGCCACCGCGGCCGACGAAAACCAGGTGGTGATAGTAAACAAAACTTTCAGTCAAATGGCAGTCAGCTCTTTTAAAAAATTTTACATGACTCAGTCTCCTGACACCTACAAAATCATACTAGTATAGGCTTTCTGTCCACTGGGTGGAATATCGGGAATCCACTTCGCTGTACAGTCAACGGGCTACTGCTTCTGTGCCTAATCAAAGCCCGTGTGTGCTCCACATGCGAGAACAATCCCTACCGGCATATTTGAACAGCGCTTTGACACATCCGCATGTGACTAGTCGGTAGGGGGCAGAGACAGCAGTAATTCGACTACGGTCTCGAGTTCGCTTCCAGAGCGTTCTGTACAATTATTTGCCGTCGAGACATTGGGGAGCGTGGTCGGCGGCGGCAGAGCCACCTCTCGGCGGGCAGGGGAAACACTAGAGGCTGCAATCAGCCCCTGAGGGGTAGGCAGCCCGCCGCGCGCAAACCAGGTTACCGCCAATCGCGGCGCGGCTAACACACACACACACACACACACACACGGTGTAAACAGAAACGACATAGGCGCCGTCCTGCGGTATGCGGTGGCGACGGCAAATTTGGGAGAGTGAGGGGAAGGCAAGGCAGAGACCGACAATTGGATTTGGCGTCGTCGCCGGCATCGACTGTGCCGCTTTATACAGCGGGCGGCTGAGGCAGGGAGGCGATGGGGAGGGGATGTGCTGGTCGCGTCCGGAGTTGCTAGGGGAGGTTCTGAGGGAAGGGAGGAAGTTGGGAGGTGGTGGCTTCATAGGGGGAGAGTAAAAAATTGTGCGAGGGTGTTTGCTGCTGCAGTTCACGCGGTGCTTCAAATGCTACCAGACATTAGGGGGAAATATCGGGTGAGTTAGTTGGCAACAGTAGCAGTGCGTCGTACGTTTTCACTGGTTGATTAAACCCTCGGAATAAAGCTCGTCGAGAAGAAAAAGTAAATAAATAAAAAGTGTTTTTAAACTACCATTCTTCCTTTCCTCCTTCTATCAGATCATTTTATATGCTCATTCAAAGTATTTATATCACAGAAACGTTTGAGAAGAAATAAAAAGTTTGCAGTTTGCCGATGACATGGTAATTTTGTCACAGACTGCAAAGGATGTAGAAGATCAATTGAATGGAATGGACAGTGTCTTCAAAGGAAGATATAAGATGAACATTAAGAAGAGTAAACGAAGGTAATGGAATGTAATGTCAGAAAATCAGGCGCTGGTGAAGGAATTAGATTAGGTAATGACACAATAAAAGTAGTAGAAGAGTTTCGTTATCTGCGTAGCAAGATAGGCTGTGAAGGCCGAAGAAAAGAAGATATAAAATGCAGAATGGCTATGGGGAGAAAAGCGGTTCTAAACAAGCGAAACTTGTTAACATCCAATATTAATTTAAATGTTAGGAAGTCGTTTCTGAAAGCATTTGTCTGGAGTGCAGCATTGTATAGGAGTGAAACGTGGACGATAAGGAGTTCAGCCAAAAAGGTGATAGAAGCTTTTGAAATGTGGTGCTACAGACGAATGATGAAAATTAGATGGGTAGATCACGTAACTAATGAGGAGGTGCTTAACCGAATTGGGGAGAAAAGGAGTTTCTGGCGTATCCTGAATAAGAAAAGTGATATATTGGTGGGACACATTCTGAGACATCAAGGAATCGTCAACTTAGCATCAGAAGGAAGCGTGTGAAGTAAAAATCATAGAGGGAGACCGAGGGACGAATATAGTAAGCAGATTCAAAAGGATATAGGTTGCCGAACGTATTCTCAGATGAAGAGCTACCGACTCTAAAGCGTGTCGTGGGACATACGTAATAGGGGAGGAAGAGGACTCCATTGTAGCGGGTAGTACGGCCCAAGTTGTGCAGGGGTAGTCGCTGCTAGTACAAGAGTCCTGTGGGAAAGTTTAATCCTCGCTGCGGCCTCATTACGGAAACTTTACGCCCTTAGCACCAGCTATGGGCGTTTGCGAGGCAGCGGAGAACAACCAACAACCAACAACCGCATTCTGGCCTCTCGCTAATGCCTAACAACCATGAAGGCTTCCGAATGTGAGTCACTGCTAATAAGGTCGCTGTTGTTGAGAACATACACTGGCGTCAAAAGCATCTGAGCCGCGGTGGAGTAGCGGAGCGGTCTAAGGCGCCTCGCTGCGGAGCGCGCGGTTGCTCGCCGTGGGGGTTCCAGTCCTCCCTGGGGCATGGGCAGTGGCGTAGCTATCATAGGGCTAGGCGGGGCAGTGCCCCGGGGCCCCCGAGATCGAGGGGCCCCTCGCCCTCCGTGAGCAAAGTTCGGAAAAAGTTACAGTTGAGCGTCGTTTTTATTTTTATTTATTTATTTATTTTACCTACCCACCCTACCGTCCATCAATTCACCCCTCCCGTCAACCTAAGCTGCCCACAGTAGCCGCACAGGGTGACGGAACATAGCTTCTAGTGGAGCCTGCCAACAGGCCAAGCCGACAGTCGCTGAGTACAATAATTAATCGGCACACTCCAGTCGGCAGAAGTACAGTAGCGGCAGCATCACAGCTGCTCACGGTAACAGCTGCGTCTTCCAAGTGTTGCGGCGTGCAATGTGAAGGATCGCGCGACTCCAAATACAGCATAAAAAATTTACTGTACAGTACTTCGTATTGGCAAGTAGAAGTGTACAGTTCGATTATACGAATAATCGGTTTTCCGAACATCCATGTCCCCCAATTACACTTCGGATAATCGACGTTCTAATGTATATAATATTTTAGGTGACTGAAGGATTTTCAACTTTAAACTTTTTGAACACTGCCAACAAACTTCAAACGCACGAAGTGAAATCCAAAAATTATTCCCATCTCAGAATATAAACATAAAAAGGTATTGCTTGTCCGCTAAGACGTGCACCCTGCCACCTGCTGAATTACTAGCAGTGTGTGACAATACTGTTCCTGGTTTGATTCGCGGCAGGGGGCCATACTTTCGTGGTTGAGGAAAACTTCATGGTTCACTTTTAATAGCTTCTGCCTGCGACTTCATTTACCTAGTATGGAGCAACTTCGAAAAACTATTCCACGGTAGTTTTATCTGGATGTCCTACCCAGGTCCAACTCTATCCCTCTCCAAAATTTCATCCAAATCCACCCAGTAGTTTCTGCTTGAAAGCATAATTAACTTTCACAGTTATAATTATATTAGAGAGTATGATTAAATATTATTTGCTGCGTAACACACAGTAATTTACTTAAGAGTAGGTTTGCCTTATTATATCTTCCAGTAAGCGGTAAGGGCCTGATGAAGTAGTATTGCATCTGTATAATTCATAGGCGCCGATTACGGGTATGCTCGATCGCTCAAGCATACCCCAAAATTTGAGTGGGTATGCTCGGCATACCCCACTGAAAATTTTGGTATTATTTTTTTCTTTACGTTATATTTCTTTTAAATTCGACTCTCTCATTCCATTGATGGGCGACTGGCTTTTGAAATACACCGCTGTAAAAAGATTATCTAAAACAAACAGGTAACTGAATTCGTAGGCATTGAAATTCATGTTGACATGTGAGGGAAGTGATCTTTTGTAAATAGCCCGAATGTTAATGGAATGCTGCTTGTAAGTTTAATATCGTAAACTGAAGACGGTAGGTAACCTTTAATTGTTGTATTAAATAACTAGAAATGAAGTGGGTTTGGTACGATATGATGAAAATGTGTATACTACTAAATTAACGTTTATGTATTCTCTTAGAAGTCAATTGTCTTCAAGGAATCGTGTTAGTGTTAAGTCGTAACATTTTTCATCCTGTTTACTGAATTGGTGTGTGATGTAACAATGGGTTGTGAACCTATTGGTATCGACAGACATGGTATGACAGCAGAAGTGGTTATGGACTATTTTCGTAATACTGTACAGAAAATAAATCTGCAGAAGAAAGAAGGCAGGAAGACCATTCGATGTTAGTTTTTTACGATAATGAACACAGTATTCACAATACAGCCACATCATTATCTGATATGCATGTCTCAGAAGACGAAAATTCTGAAAATGACTTCTGTAGTTACTAAAACGGGAAAATCAGGTTCAAATGATTGCAAAAGCCGCCCAGTAGTTCTGAAACGTGAAATTGAAATTAACGGCTCTTAATTTCTTTACTGTATGTTAAAAAATTACTGTTCTCCTTTCAGAGACTAAAATGGGCCTAAATTAACACCAGATGAAGCAAAAAAGAAGAAATACTACTAAAATAAAACAAAATTATTACTTTACCTTTGTACCTGGAATTAGAAAAATATAATAAAGATTTTTTTTTTTTAGAAATACCGGTCGGGGGGGGGGGGCTGCAGGCCGGCAACCACTTTCCCCCTATTGGAAACACCACTGAGCACACCCCAAGATTTTAAAAAGTTTAGAGAGGGCCCCAACGTCATTTTTGCCCTGGGGCCCTTGATGTAGTAGCTACGCCACTGGGCATGGGTGTGTGTGTGTGTATTGTCCTTAGGTTAGTTTAACTAGGTTTAAGTAGTTTGTTAGCTACGGACTGACGACCACGCAGTTTAGTCCCATAGATTTACAAACATTTGAACATTTAAGTTTGAGTGCTAATTACGAAACACGTTTTTTTATATATAAATACTGACGGGTAAATAACCCTTATATTTGCGTGGCAGTTTTATATTGCCCCTGAAGAGCCTTGTACATCTAAATCTTTTGAACTGTTCCATATGTGTAATTGAATTCTGAGTAGTCAGTTTTGAGGATCTTATTTCACATTCGGATTCAGCGACTTTAAATACCGCAATATTAAAAAGAAAGAGTTCAAATATATGGATTCACATGGTGTTTCATGGTGGATAACAAACGATCCCGTTATATATGGGTTGTTTACCTATCAAACATTTATGCTTTTTTCAATAGATTCTAATTCCGTAGAACTAATCTTCTAATATATAAAGCAGAATGTCCGTATATTTGTACGTGTTGCCTACAAATTTACAGTTTTGTTCCAATCTTTATGTAATTTTGTACATGTTAAGATTCAGTCAAAAAAATGTTCAAATGTTTGTAAAGCTATCGGACCAAACTGCGTGGTCATCAGTCCGTAGCTTACAAACTACTTAAACCTAGGTAAACTAACCTAAGGACAACACACACACCCATGCCCCAGGGAGGACTCGAACCTCCACGGCGAGCAACCGCGCGCTCCGCAGCGAGACGCTTTAGACCGCTCGGCTACTCCACCGCGGCAAGCTTCAATCCATGAGGACGGTAGCCGTAAGTGTAAGAATCACATACGGTATATAGTTCACGAGATGTGACGTCATAAATAATGAGATGCGCGAAAAACTGCTGCATTTTGTGACAATGCTGCTCATTTTCTTCTAAACCACTGGACCGATTTCAACCAAATTTGGTACACACATTCGTTGCCGTGAGGTACCAATTGCTGCATGGTTAAGAATCACATACGGCACATGGTTCAAAACATATTACGTCATAACCAATAGAAATCGCAAAAAATTCCATATAATGTGGCGAGAGTTTCGAAATACACTGTATGAGAATGACAGTACTTAGCGACTTGGAACAAACTTTAAACATAATTTCAAACCTTTATTAAACTTTTTCTCGCTGTCAACCATAGCAAAATGAAGGAAGGAAAACAGTTTCTCGCTTACTACTTTTCCCTGTTTATGGAGTAAAACTACGTCTCTCGGTATGACGTTACAATTTATAATTTGAACACTACAAATTGTAGTGAAAGGAAATTTTACAGACAGTATACACACACACACAGCTGAATATACCTTCGATATTGTATCACAGTATGACACGTAGTTCATGAGATATGAGCACATAAACAGTAACGTTCATAGAAAACCGCCCCATCACACACCAACTTTTAATCTATTACTTCTTACAGTAATTGTATTCCCATGAGATTTTACAGACATACAGACCTTATACTAATGAATTTATACCCGAAAATGGCACAAACAAATCAGTAAATACCCGGGCAACGCCGGGTTTTCTGCTAGTTTTAGTATGGAAAAAAATGTCTGTTTAGGGGTAGTTGAACACATTATTTTCACTACCCTCTTGTGCAATATACCTAGACCGATTTTCGTCTTTTATCAAAAGCTATTTGCGTAACGAAAAAATCATTAAAATCTCTTCACTTATTCCATTTTAGCCCACATTTTAGAGTGTGTAGATTGGAAAAAATAAGTACCAGCCGAAGAGGTTTTGTTTTTATTATTACATTAGCACCATCTCATCTTCAGGCCCCCGTTGCCTAAGTGTCACAAGTAATAGCGCATTTAAAAGGGTACATCACTTGTCGTTTGATACCCGTCTTGCAAGGGCGAAGGAATTTACGTTTAGCCGGCCACAGAGGCCGAGCGGTCTGCTGCGCGCCAGTCACACTCTGCACGGCCGCTAGGGTCGGGGGTTCGAATCCTTCCTCGGGCATGAATGTTTCTGTCGTCTGTAGTATGAGGTAGTTCGTAAGTAGTTTGTAAGTTTGGGGACTGATGTCCCCGCAGTTAAGTCCCTTAAGCTTAACAAACATTTGATTGTTTTTAAATTTACGTTTACCGGTGTGAACTGTTACCCTTTTCAATGCGCTCTTACCTGTGACAGTCGCGCAACGGGCGCTTGGAGATGGTGCGAATATAGCAATGAAACCTGTCGCTTAGTTTATTAAGAAGTGTAAACACAGCTTCCGGTGCTTTCTTTCACTCTACACACTTATCTCAACTGTAGTCCCAGTCCATTAACTACGGGTAGACTGAAACCCGTTTTGGAGGGATCGTTTCATCCGTTAACTATGTTTTACCGCCACTAAAGGGGGGAAAAAAAGTGTCGCTTAGTTTTTGATGTGTTATAGCATATCCAAATTACAGAAAAATCGTAGAGTGACACTTTCGTAGGTTTACTTGTGAGCAGCAATGCCCCCATTTTTTGTAACTCAGTATCCCGAACCGTTACGTACCCGACCTGGCAAAACATGTAGTGAAACAAGCAAACATTGGCGGGTTTCACTTGGTTCTGGGTCGCGAAAGGAAAGCATGTCGTAAAAAAAAAAAAAAAAAGAAACAAACAGTTACTGTTATTTTAAAATGTTAGATTTAGTTACGACTCAGTCATATACTGTGCGCGGGATTTTAGATCTTTTATGCAGATCGCACGGTGCACAACATACGAGCGCTCGATGCGTCACACACGTTAATTGTGCAGCAAAGTGGACGTAGTAAAACGTCATGGACAAAGGAAAAATGCAGCGAAAATTAAAAACCATACCTGTTTATAATAACACAAATTGAAAACTTACTTACTTACAGAAATACGTTGAGCCTACAAAGCCGATGTCTAAAGGACATTTTAAAATAGTTGGACGTGATTATCGTCAATTATTGTATTTATGGTAAAACTTCTAGGTAGATTAAAATTGTGTGCCGGAACCGGGACTCAAACCCGGGATCTTTGCCTTTCGCGGGTAAACGCTCTACCGATTGAGCTATCCCGACACGACTCACGATGCCAACTCACTCTGTATTTTTGGCGTTTCAAATAGAGTTTGATGTGAAAGTCAACATTCTGTTCACGTATCTTTATTTTAAAAACAAATTACGAGAAGAACCGTTTTTACCTGCAGAAGTTTGGATAATGTCGATGTCTATGATTCCTAAATATTGCGTGGTTACAAGATTTACGAAGAAGATGTTACATGGCGACCGAATTATTTAATAAACGTCTACTTTAAAAGCAGTCGACATATACGGGGGAGATAAAAGTCAGTATAAATTTGAAATCACCAACTTTGTTGTATGGGAGTGAAAGTTGGGTGGATACAGGTTACCTTATTCACAAGGTGGAGGTTACAGATATGAAAGTAGCAAGAATGATTGCAGGTACTAATAGATGGGAACAATGGCAGGAGGGTGTCCACAATGAGGAAATCAAAGAAAAACTGGGAATGAACGCCATAGATGAAGCAGTTAGAGCTAACAGACTGAGATGGTGGGGTTATGTTACACGCATGGGAGAAGCAAGGTTACCTAAGAGACTCATGAGCTCGGCAGCGGAGGGTAAGAGGAGTCGAGGTAGACCAAGAAGAAAGTACTTAGATTCGGTGCAGAATGATTGTGAAGTAAAAGGCATAACATCAGACGAGGCATCAATGTTAGCATTGAATAGGGGATCATCGAAGAATTTTATTAGAGGTACTATGCTACAGACTGAACGCTGAAAGGCATAATCAGTCTCTAATGATGATGATGATGAATAAATCGCGGAATAATGTAGATAGAGAGTTAAAGATTGACACACACGCTTGGAATGACATTTGTTTGTATTAGAACCAAAAAGAAAAAAGTTCAAAAAATGTCCGACAGATGGCGCTTCATCTGATCAGAAAAGCAATAATTAGCATAACAAATTAAGACAAGGCAAATGCGGTGTTCTTTACAGGAAATGCTCAGTATGTTCACCATCATTCCTCAACAACAGCTGTAGTTGAGGAATAATGTTGTGCACAGCACTGTAAAGCATGTCCGGAGTTATGGTGAGGCATTGGCGTCGGATGTTGTCTTTCAGCATCCCTAGAGATGTCGGTCGATCACGATACACTTGCGACTTCAGGTAACCCCAAAGCCAATAATCGCACGGACTGAGGTCTGGGGACCTGGGAGGCCAAGCATGACGAAAGTGGCGGCTGAGCACACGATCATCACCAAACGACGCGCGCAACAGATCTTTCACGCGTCTAGCTATTTTTTTTTTTTTTTTTTTTTTTTTTTTTTTTTTTTTTTTTTTTTTGTTCAAATATAACCCCATGTCATTCCAAGCAAGTGTGTCAAACTTTACCCCTCTATATACATTATTCCGTGATGTATTAAGTTTTCAAATTTATACTGACTTTTTGATCACCCGGTATATACAGGGTGTCCAGAAAAGGACTCCCTGATTTCAAAATTAAATATCTCGAAAAAAAAAAAATCGATAGAGGAATGCAGTAAACGGTATGTTTATTGTGACAGCTGTAAGAAGTTTTACAGCACTTTGAAATAATAGTTACAAAAGCTGCTAACAGACGGCGCTGTAATCGCCATACGTTATGCCTAGTATAAATAGTGATCCGAAGCCCAGAGCGATCAGTTCCACTATTGAAACGTGAAAGGAGGTTAGCGTACCGAAGGAAGAGATTAAAACCGTGTACTCCATTGAACAACGCGTTTTCCTGGTGCTAGAGTACCACAGGTTAGAAGAGAGTCCTACGGCAACAAGGCGAAGTTTTCAAGTACGATTTAATGTTCCAAAAGGACCCGATGCGAGAACCATTTGTATGCTCTTCGCAAAATTTGAACGAACAGGCAGTGTAACTGATGATCTAGTGGGGCATGTTGGCCGCAAGCAAACAGCAGTTACGCCTGAAAATATCGCCACAGTTTCTGGAATTATTCAGCGAAATCCAATGTCATCCGTCCGTAGAATTGCATCTGAGACTGGTTTGAAGCGTTCCAGCACGCAGAAAGTACTGAGAAAGAGCCTACACATGTTTCAATTCAAAATTCAAACGCACCAGGCCATACCCGTACGAGCTGTGCAACAAAGGGTTGCCTTTGCTAATCAGATGCTCACAATGATTGATAGTGAAGGATTTGATGTTGGCTGCATCTGGTTTACAGGTGAAGCACACTTCCACCTGAATGGATACGTGAATAAGCAGAACTGGCGATTTTGGGGTTCCGAAAAGCCATATTGGTGTGAAGCGAAACCCCTGTATTCTCCTAAAGTTACTGTGTGGGCTGCAGTTTGCAGCAGAGGCATTATTGGCCCTTTTTTCATTCGAGAAACGGTCACTGGTGCACGTTTCGTTGCAATTTTGGAACAATTTGTCGCCACACAGCAAGCGTTAGGGGATCGACCAGGTACTGAATGGTTTATGCAAGATGGAGCCCGACCACATTGGACCGAACAAGTGTTTCGCGTTCTTGAGGAATACTTCGGGAATCGAGTCATTGCTTAGGAATATCCCAAATTTACTGGTGCAGGCATGGATTGGCCTTCATATTCGCCGGATTTGACTCCCTGTGACTTTTTTTGTGGGGCACAGTGAAAGACACGGTCTACCCGAAGCATCCCGCCACGCTGGACGAGCTCGAATCGGCGATCTCTGTGGCATGTGAATCCATTTCGGTTGAGACATTACGAAATGTGATGGCAAATTTCATTCTTCGTTTACGCCACTTCTGTAGTGCCGATGGTGAACATTTTGAAAACATTGTGATGTGATTGTTTGCAAAGAGTGTTTTCAGACGATTATTTCACTTATTATATGAGCTGTACAGCGTTCAGCGCCATCTGTTAGCAGCATTTGTAACTATTATTTCAAACTGATGTATAAACTTCTTACAGGTTTCACAATGCGATTATTTCATTTTTGTATGCTAATATATATGCCGTATGTATCGAATATTAATTGAAGTTTAAGGAAGTCTTTTCTGAAGGCATTTGTGTGGAGTGTTGGCTTGTACGGAAGTGAAACATGGACGCTAAGCAATACGGACAGGAAGAGGATAGAGGTTTTTGAAATGTGGTGGTACAGAAGAATGCTGAAGATTAGGTCGGTGGATCACATAACTAATGAGGAGGTACTGGATAGAATTGGCGAGAAAAGGAATTTTTGGCATACTCTGACTAAAAGAAGGGATTGCTTGGTAGGACACATTCTTAGACATCGAGGAAAAGTAAATTTAGTATTGGAGAGAAGTGTGTGGGGTAAAAACCGCAGAGGGAGTCCAAGAGACGCGTTTAGTAAGCAGATTCAAGCGGATGTGGGTTGTCGTTCTTATCAGGAGATGAAAAGGCTTGCTTAGGATAGAGTAAGGTGGACAGCTGCATCAAACCAGTCTCTGGACTGAAGACCATAACTACAAAAACAACAACAACAATGATATGCTGATATGAGCTGTACAACGTACAGCGCCATCTGTTAGCAGCTTTTGTAACTATTATTTCATACTGCTGCATAAACTTCTTACAGCTTTCACAATAAATATACCGTTTACTGCATTCCGCTATCGATCTGTGTTTTCTAGATATTTAATTTTGAAATCAGGGAGCCCTTTTTTGGACAACCAGTATATATCATCATCATAGACACTTTAAAACTTAAAACTTCGAGTGTTGTCGAGTTACGAATGGATAAAGCATACAGTAGCTGATGAGAAACACTTCCCACCGTGATCATACAATGTAAGCTTTAACGGCCGGCGTCAACTTCATTTAAAATCGACCACGGCTTATGAGCCCGGAAGTTTTAAATGAACTTCCCACCGTGTCTATCGGGGCAGGCCGCGGTGGCCGAGGGGACTGAGGCGCTCCAGTCACGGTCTGCCCGGCCACTACGGTCGGGGGTTCGAATCCCCCCTCGGGCATGGATATTTGTGCCGTCCTAGTTCGTAAGTAGTTCATCAGTAGTTTGTATGTTTAGGGACTGATGACCCCGTAGTTAAGTCCCTTAAGCTTAACAAACATTTGAAGATTTTGTCTATCGAGAAGTCCGTGCACCGAGTTACGTTGTGAAACGAGATGGCCTCGACTGCGTAGCAAACAGTGGTTCGCTGGGGCGTAAAGCTGGGATTTGGATGAGCTACATGCAGGCGAAGGCAGCGGAAGTGGTGTGCTAGCGGGCGGCATAGCGCACGACTGTACGGGTCGCGGGTTCGACCCCAGCAGGGGCGCGGCCGCGTGGCGCCGACGTGGGACGGCGGTGGGGCACGCGAGCTAGCCGCCCGCATGAAACACCAACACCAACACCGACACTGAACACACAGGAAGGACGCTTCCGCGACTCGCTCTGACCGCCGAGTGGAACTTCCTGCTAGCGCCGACGCAGAACAGCGGCCTGCAACGGGGACACCCAGCGTTGAATGCCGAACCCGGCAGTTGCGTGTGGTGGGCTTACTGAGGTTTGGTGGCAGCATGGACAGTGGTCTGACAATGAATAACAACAAAGCAGAGAGGCTAAGTTACCGTGAACCCCATAGTGAACTTACCGCAGGAAAGATAGACACGCAGCAATACCGACCTCGATAGTGCAAGTTTACATGACAACTAGCTCTGCCGATGACGAGCAGATCAAAGAAATTTCTTGTTATTGTTGTTGTGGTCTTCAAAAAAAAATGTTCAAATGTTTGTAAAGTCTATGGGACTTAACTACGGGGTCATCAGTCCCTAATCTTACAAACTACTTATGAACTACTATCAACTAAGGACGGCACAAATATCCATGCCCAAGGGGGGATTCGAACCCCCGACCGTAGTGGCCGTGCAGACCGTGACTGGAGCGCCTCAGTCTCCTCGGCCCCCGCGGTCGGCGTTATGGTCTTCAGTCCGCAGACTGGTTTGATGCAGCTCTCCACGCTACCCTGTCCTGTGCAAATCTCTTGATCTGAGAATACTAACGGCAACCAACATATTTTTGAATCTGCTAACTGTATTCGTCCCTCGGTCTCCCTCTACGATTTTTACCCCACACACTTCCTTCTAATGCTAAGTTAACAATTCCTTCATGTCTCAGAATGTGTCCCACCAATCTATCCCTTATCTTAGTCAGGATGTGCCAGAAACTCCGTTTTTTCCTGATTCGGTTAAGCACCTCATCATTAGTTACGTGATCTACACATCTAATTTTCATCATTCTTCTGTAAAACCACATTTCGAAAGTTTCTATCACTTTTTATCAGAACTCCTTATTGTCCACGTTTCACTCCCATACAATGCTATACTCCAGACAAATGTTTTCAGGAAGGACTTCCTAATATTTAAATTAATATTGAATGTTAACAAGTTTCGCTTTTTTAAAAACGCTTTTCTTCCCATAGCCATATTGCATTTCATATCTTCTTTACTTCGGCCATCAGAAGTTATCTTGCTACCCAAATAACAAAATTCATCTACTACTTTTATTGTCTCATTACCTAATCTAATTCCTTCAGCATCGCCTGATTTTCTGACATTGCATTCCATTAAGTTCGTTTTATTCTTATTAATGTTAATCTTATATCTTCCTTTCAAGACACTGTCCATCCCATTCAACTGCTCTTCCAGATCCTTTGCAGTCTCTGACAAAATTACTATGTCATCGGCAAACCGCAAACTTTTTATTTCTTCTCCCTGCACTTTAATGCCCTCTCCAAATTTCTCCTTCCATGCCTTCACTGCCTGCTCAATATACACATCGAACAACATTTCGGGAAAGGCTGTCTTACTCCCTTCCCAACCTCTGCGTCCCTTTCTTGCCCTTCGACTCTAATAACTGCCGTCTGGTTTTTGTATGGGTTGAATATAACTCTTCGCTCCCTTCATTTTACCCTTGCTACCTTCAGAACTTGGAAGAGTATATTCCAGTCAACATTGTCAAAAGCTTTCTGCAAATCGACAAACGCTAAAAACGTAGGTTTCCCTTTCCTTAGCCTATCTTCTAACATTAGTCGTAATGTAAGTATTGCCTCCCGTGTTCCTACATTTCTCCCAAATCCAGATCATCTTCCCCAAGTTCCAATTCCCCAAGTTTCTCCATTCGTCTGTAAATAATTCGTGTTAGTATTTTGCAACCATGACTTATTAAACTGATAGTTCTGTATGTATGTATGAGGAGATAAAGGAAATTATTCAGACAGTTTAGGGAGACGGAAACTTGATTGTGATGGGCGACTGGAACATAGGAAAGTGACGAGAAGGAAATGTAATGGGTGAATATCGTCTGGGGAAAAGAAAGGAAAGAGGAGATTGCCTGGCACAACTTAATCGTGACAAACACTTGGTTTAACCACCATGAAATAAGGTGGAAGAGGCCAGGAGATCCTTGAAGGTATTTTGTAATGATAAGGCAAAGGTTTAGAAACCAGGTTTTAAACTGTAAGGCATATCCACGGGCAGATATAGTCTCTGACCATAACTTATTGGTAATAAACTGCAGATTAAAACTTAAGAGACTGCAGAAAGATAGAAAAGTTAGGGGATGGAACCTGGACAAATTGAAGGAACCAGAGGTGGTTGAAAGTTTCAGAGGGAGCATTAGGCAAGGGTTGGCTGAGACGGGGGAAAGTAATACAGTAGAAGAGGAATGGGTAGCTTCGAAAGGTAGTGAAGGCCACAGAGGTAGAAGGATGAGGCCTGATAGAAATCCCTGGATTTAATTGACGAAAGAAAACAAAAATACAGCAAGTGAATAAGGCAAAAGAGAGTACAGACGAATGAAAAATGAGGTTGACAGGAAATGCAGACTGGCTAAGCAGGAGTGGCTACAGGACAAATTCAAGACCATAGAAGAATGTGTAACTAGGGGAAAGATAAATACTGCCTACAGGAAAATAAAACAGACATTTGGAGACAAGAAAAGCAGCTGCCTGAATTCTGGTGAAAAACCACTACTAAACAAAGAAGGAAAAGCTGAAAGGAACATATAAATTACGTATACAAAGGAAATGAACTCGAAGGCAGTATGCTAGAAATCCCTTGAAATCCCAAGGGAAGTAGAGAAAGATTAAATGGTAGACACTACGAGAAGAATTTGACAGAGCACTGAAAGATTCGAGTTGGAACAACGCCCCTGGAGTAGGTGATATTCCCTCTGAACTGCTGATATAGTTGGGCCAACCCGTCATGAAGAAATTGTATCAAACAGATGAAGTACCCTCCGATCCAAGAAGAATACGTTAATTCCGATTCCAACCAAAGCATATACAGGTGAGTGTGAAAATTACACAACTATCAGTTTAATAACTCATAGTTGCAAAATCCTAACACACATTTACACAGGAATATAAAAACTGATGGAATCAGACCTTGATGACGATCAGTTTCGATTCAAGAGAAATGTAGCAACACAAGTGGCAATACTCATATTACGACTTGTCTTAGAAGACAGGTTAAGGAAAGGGAAACCTACGTTTTTAGCTTTTGTAGATCTGGATAAAGCTTTTGACATTGTTGACTGGAAGACTTTTTCAAATTATCAAGTTAGCAAGGGTTAAATATAGGGACTGAAGTCTTTTATTCAACTTATACAAAACGTGGCGTCAGTTATTAGATTCAAAGGTCATGAAACGGACGCAGTGGTTGGGAAGTGAGTAAGACAGGGTTGTAGCCTAACCTCAGTAGCCTATATGTTGCGGTCTTGTTTTCTCTCCGATCGTAATAGGTTTTTCTCGGTACAAGGGAACAGTAGTTAGCAGTATATTGCAATTAAACATGTTCACAAAAATCATCATCATTTTCATTATGCCTTTCAGCGTTCAGTCTGAAGCATAGTGCCTCATAAAATTTCTCCATCAACCCCCATTCAATACTATCATTTACACCTCGTCAGATTTTAAACCTGTTACTTCAAAATAATTCCTTGCCGAATCTAAGTACTTTCTTCTTGGTCTACCTCGACTCCTCTTACCCTCCGCTGCCGAGCTCATGAGTCTCTTAGGTAACCTCGCTTCTCCCATGCGTGTAACATGACCCCACCATCTCAGTCTGTTCGCTCTAACTGCCTCATCTATGGTGTTCATTCCCAGTTTTTCCTTGATTTCCTCATAATGAGCTCCCTCCTGCTATTTTTCCCATCTATTAGTACCTACACTTAATCCTCGACACTTTTATATCTGTGCCCTCAACTTTATTAATAACGTAATCTGTGTCCAGCCTGCTTTCACTGACATGCAACTAAGTTAGTCAAAAAAAAGAACTGTGCACTGATACCTCAGCGCGCGCAATAAAAAGAAAAATTAAACGCTACTTAAGGAAATAAATCGTTATTTTCTGCGTATTTTGTGTTGTGGTAGTCATTTCCGGGCTCTAGGATTTGGTAGTATCTACTAGTCATGTTGATATTGTGCCTGAAGACTAAAGAGAACTTTCCTACAAGAAGCGATGCAGGACTGTGGAATTTTTTGTAGTAGCTGTACAGTAGAGACTCGTTAATTCGAGGTGAACGGAAGTGGGACCACCTCGGAATATTGAAATTTACGGGCGAAAAGAAGTAAATCGACCCTGAAAAGAATGCACGTGTCAAAAATACGAAGTTTTTTTAAACAACCAAATTATTAAATGGTCATTTACATTGGTAGTCTAAAGGTAGTCTTTTGTAGTTCGCGAACGAACTAGTTCGGAAGAACGCTCCCACAGGCGAACTACGCGAACTAGTTCTCAGATCCCTCGCCTCTTAGTTCGTCCGCTCCTTTACAGAAGACTCGACACTTTTATATCTGTGACCTCAACTTAATTAATAACGTAATCTGTATCCAGCCTGCTTTCACTGACATGCAACTAAGTTAGTGAAGGGAAAGAACTGTGCACTGATACCTCAGCGCTCGCAATAAAAAGAAAAGAGAGGACGCGAGAGCGCGCAGAATCGCGTGATTCCCTTCTGCCAGTTGCCGTCATTTCGAGCTGAGATGCAGCTCAGCTGTAGTTGTAGTAGCGGTAGCAAAAGCCAAAACGAGCGGACGAACTAAAAAGAGCTACCTACTTCGTGGCCGAGCTGCGAACGAAAACGAGAGCTATCGGTCGTGAACTAAAAAATGCGCGATCGATCGCGAACTAAAACATGCGTTACCGATCGCGAACTATTATGCTAAACGTATCTCGGTTCTTAGTTCGTTGGATTCTTTTCCGAAGACCGACGGGCAATAGCGAGAGGGCGCGCAGCAGAATTAAAAATCACGTGTTTGCCTTCTGCTGATGAGAGACATTTCGAGGTGAGCGTCTGCCTGCTACATTACATAGTTCAGTGCTGTAAAATTTCTGCTTTGAAGTATTCTGCACTCTGCAATATCTGACTAATAAATTCCATAAGGCCAAGATATAGAGATAACTCTAAACTTAAGCGCGAGAAATTATCCACAAACTGTTTCTTTTGGTCTGCGTGATATCGTTAGCGGCTCAAGCAGCAAGCGCATGAAGCAGCTAGGTGGGGGAACTTCTCCCTCCACCTGCATGCGCAGACCACGCCGCTCAGCCGTCACTGGGAGTGGACGAACTAAAAGAGCGAACTAGTTCGCGGCAGAGGCGCGAACTAAAGTGAGCGCTCCCGGTCGCGAACTATTATGAGCAAGTCTACTACTCACCGCCAGGTGTCTGTTAAACGTCTCAGTAAGCAAGGAAGGCGGGGTCGGTGCTTACCTGCAGACAAAACAGAAAACAAAACATTATTAGACACAGCACAGGTAAGGGAAAACAAGGCAATAGTAAAAGTTAGAGAAGACGACGGAACTATAAAGCTATTGGTGATAAACACAAATGAGTGACACAATCGCTACCTAAAATGATTACAAAAATATCACCCTGGCGTATCTTATTGCCCACTTTTAGATTTTCCGTTAGTTTTATGACTTCTTTGCAAACATTTCGGATGGAAATAATAAAAATAAAAATAATAAACATTGAGGGTAAATAAATTTAAATATTTGGGAGAAATGATTCAGGAAAATGGCTTAGAAAAACTTGCTGTAGAAGAAAGAGTACATAAAATGGAGAGAGCATATGGTATAACCAGGAACATTTACAACAAAAGGTCCCTGTCTAAAAATCTGAAAATACAGCACTACAACACAGTAGTAAAGCCAGAATGTCTTTATGCAAGTGAATGTTTAGTACTGAATTACAAATTACATAAATTTGAAGTGCTAGAAAGAAACATCATTCGAAATATACTTGGTCCATTAAGAAATACAGAGGTGTGGAAATTAAGAAGTAATGCAGAAGTTTATCGCAACATAGAAAACATAACCGAAACACTTCGGAAGAGGCGACTGCTATTTTTTTGACATTTATACCGAATGAACAGCAACAGGTTAACCAAACAGATTTTTAAATGTCTCTGGGACAAGAAGTCAACAATAGCATGGATTCAAGAAGTTAGGAAAGATTTGGAAAGAAACAATACAAGTGAAAAAGATGAAACAAAAAGAGAAACTTTTAAGAAGAAAGTGTTAAGAATGGAAGGATTCCAAGGTAGGAGGGAGAAGAAGACAGGAGTATAGTGTTCTGAGGAGAGAAAAAGGATGCACAGTGAAAAGATGAAAGAATACTGGAGGAAAAAGAAAGAAGAACAAAGGAGGAAACATTGAAATTGGTGCGTGGTCCTTAGATGGCCGAGACGAAGAAAGAAAGAAGAAAAAATTGTGGATGATAAGATTACGACTCTACTATTGTAATATCTATGCAATCAACATGTAATGTTCTTTCACCGTATTTTAACCAAGCGGTAAAATTATTAGATTTGACAAAAACACTTTTTTTTTTTTTTTTTTTTTTTTTTTTTTTTTTAAATTAGCTCTACAAACTTATTTCACTATCTCTCCCATATTTTCATTATCTTTCTCCGTTTAAATGGTATCACCTGTGTTCCCACGGTAGTTTGTTCTCTTTTTCGAGTTTATTTTCATGTCTTTACTAGTTTACGTAAATTCAAGTGCCAGTGTCTAATCGCTGTTATTATTGCAAATGTGTCTGAAGCAGAGCGAGTTATGGAAATAACAGAGCAAAGTTGTTCAGATTATTGCCCTCTATAAATGTATTTATTCAATTTTTGTCTCAGATGAACTGTTAAGGCGTTATAAATGGCCTATTTTTAGTGTTACTAACCATTTTTGTCCGAAATAGTGAAAGAGGGAAGTTCTGGTCGTTGGCGACCAACAATTCCGTCTGTAGAATTTGGTGCCGATCGGTTGAACGACGCGAACTAAAGAGTGGGAACGTGTTACAGACAGACTGACAGTGTCAAATCGCCCTTATTTTGCAAATATGTCTAAATCGATACGAGATATGAAAAATAAAAACATAAAACGTCAAAGTTGTAGCGACTTTTCTTCTCTACAGATTCGTTTGTCGAAGTTTTGTGCCACATGAACGGTTAAGCCGTTATTTTCATTTAAATTTCGAGCTGTCAAAAGGCTATTCAGAGGCCCACTTTTAGTGTTACTACCGCAACCTAAAGTGGACCCATAGCTATGCCCCCTTAGATGCTGAACGGGATGGATTTGTATCTACAAAAATCAATTGTGTATGTATGTATGTATGTATGTATGTACGTACGTACGTACGTATTTATTTCCCCTATAGACTCCATGACCGGTCGAGCAAGTTGGAAGAGAGCTTCAGGAAGTCTTCAGATGAGAGCAGCATGTGACCCTGTGAAGTTTGGTACCGATCGGATCGAGAAATTTACTGACCTGAAGAGTACGACGCGAAATGTGGAACGTGCAACGCCAGTACCGCCCCTAGCGGGCAAAGCGACAACCGCGGAGGAATGATCAGTAACGGAAGATACCCCAGCGCTTCATGCGGCAAAGCTGCAGAAACAGAACAACGTTGTGGTAGAAACGGAGAACTTGTTATGTTTCATGTTGTTGTTTCCATATTTCCCAGTCCCTGGACATATGAAAATTACAGACTACGAGTTCAATAAGTCATGGAGGCGAAATACTAACGTGAATTATTTATATCATCATCATCATCATCATCATCATCATCATTAGAGACTGATTATGCCTTTCAGCGTTCAGTCTGGAGCGTAGTACTTCCACTAAAATTCCTCCATGATCCCCTATTCAATGCTAACATTGATGCCTCGTCTGATGTTATGCCTTTTACTGCAAAATCATTCTGCACCAAATCTCAGTACTTTCTTCTTGGTCTACCTCGACTCCTCTTACCCTCAGCTGCCGAGCTCGTGAGTCTCTTAGGTAACCTCGCTTCTCCCAAGCGTTTAACATGACCCCACCATCTCAGTCTGTTCGCTCCAACTGCTTCCCGATTCCCACGCCTTCTTAATTATCCTGTGTAACCATTTGAGACGTGATATTCCACTGTATTTGACGAGTTCCGGCTTAATTTCTTCCACCCCAGCCACTTTATTGCACTGTAATCTACTGACCATTTTCTCCACTTCCTCAAATGAGATCCTGTTTCCATCGTCGTTTCTATCCCATTCTACCTGAATATCTGACACATCATTGAACGTTTCACCTACATTGAGCAATTCTTCAAAGTATTCCCTCCATCTGCTCAAGGCATCCACAGGATTGACTAGCAGCTTTCCTGACCTGTCCAAAACACTTGTTAATTCCTTCTTCCCTCCCTTTCGAAGATTGCTAATTACGCTCCAAAATGGTTTTCCCGCGGCTTGACCCAGAGTTTCTAGCTTATTTCCAAATTCTTCCCTGATTTTGCTTGGAGTCTGCAATTATCCGTTTGGCTTTATTTCTTTCTTCAACATAACCTTCTCTGTCGGCCTGATTCCTAGTATGTAGCTATTTTTGAAATGCCTTCTTCTTTTTACAGGCTGCCTTGAGTGTGTCATTCCACCAAGCTGTCTGCTTCTTCCCGCCTTTACACACTACTGTTCCAGGACATTCTCTAGCTGCTTCCAGTAATGTGTCCCTGTACCTTGACCATTCCTCCTGCAATGACTGTAAATCATTACATTCAACTAACTGGTACCTTTCCGAGATCACTGCTATGTACTTCTGCCTAATTTCCTTGTCTTGAAGCTTCTCCACTCTTATCCTTCTACACATGGACTTGACTTTCTGCTCTTTTGGCCTCACAAAACCAATTTCACTGCAGATTAAATAATGATCAGTATCATCAAAGAACCCCCTGAAAACACATGTGTCCTCGACTGTCTTCCTGAATTCCTGGTCTGTTATTATATAGTCAATGACAGATCTGGTTCCCCTTTCTTCCCAAGTATAGCGGTGAATGTCCTTATGCTTACAGAAGGAGTTTGTGATAACTAATTCCATACTGGAACAGAAATCCAAGAGCTGTTTTCCGTTCCTGTTGGCCTCCATATCCTCTCCAAACTTACCCATAAACTTTTCATAACCTTCTGTTCGATTTCCTATCCTAGCCTTGAAATCACCCATGAGTAAAACACTATCCTTATCCTTCACTCTAACAACTACATCACTATGTGCGTTGTAAAATCTGTCCATCCCACCTTGATCTGTCCCTTCACAGGGTGAATACACTGCCACAACCCTAATTTTCTTGCTGGAGATGGCCAGATCTACCCACATCAGTCGTTCATTTACATACCTTATTGCAATTATGCTGGGTTGGATTGCTTTCCTGATGTAAAATCCTACACCCCACTGTGCTCTTCCTACTTTGACTCCTGACAGGTAGGCCTTGTATTCACCGACTTCGTCATCTTTCTCTCCCCTTACTCTAACGTCACTAACAGCTACGACATCTAACCCCATCTTACTTGAAGCCTCCGCGAGCTCTTCCTTGTTCCCAGTGTAATCTCCATTGATATTAACAGCTCCCCATAGACGAATCGAAAACTTGTGGAATCCGAACTTAGGAAAAATAGATTTGGATTTAGGAGAAATATAGAAACAAGCGAGGAAATACATTACGCCTGGTCTTAGAAGATAGGTTGAGGAAAGGAAAATCTACGTCTTAAAATTTGTAGATCTGAAGAGAGGTTTTGACAATGTTGACTGGAATAAACTATTTCAAATTCTAAAGGTAGCAGGGGTAAAATGTAGGGAGCGAAAAATTATATTCAACTTACACAAAAACCAAACAGCGGTTATTAGAGTCGAAGGGCATAAAAGCGACGTAGAGGTTGGGAAGAGAGTAAGATATGGTTGAAGCCTTTCCCCAATGTTGTTCAATTTATACATTGAGCAAGCAATGAAGGAATGCAAGGAGAAATTTGGAGAGGGAATTAAAGTTCATGGAGAAGATATAAAAACTTTGCGGTTTGCCGATGACATTGTAATTTTGTTAGAGACTGCAGAAGATCTAGAAGAGTAAATGAATGAAATGGACAATGTCTTGAAAGGACGAGATAAGATGAACATTAACTAGAGTAAACAAGTGTAATGGAATGTACTATCACAAAACCAGACGATGCTGAAGGAATTAGGTTAGGTACTGAGGCACTGAAAGTAGTAGATGAGATTTGTTATTATGGTAGTAAAAAATTCTGATGAGCAAAGTAAAGATGATATAATGCAGATGGCTAAGGGAAGAAAATCATTTCTGAATAAGCAAAATTTGTTGACATGGAATATTAATTTGAATGTTACGAAATGTTTTCTGAACGGATTTGTCTAGAGTGTAGCATTGTATGGGAGTGAAACGTGGACGATAAGGAGTTCGGACAAAATGATGATAGCAGCTTTTGAAATGTGCTGGCTGCTACAGACGAATGATGAAGATTAGATGGATAGATAACGTAACTAATGAGGGGATGCTCAACAGAATTGGGGAGAAAAGGAGTTAGTGGCATATCCTGACTAAGAGAAGGGATAGGTTGGTGGGACACATTCTGAGACATCAAGGAATTGTCAACTTAGCATTAGAAGGAAGCGTGTGGGGTAAAAATCGTAGAGGGAGACCGAGGGACGAATACAGTAAGCAGATTTAAATGAATATAGGTTGCCGAACGTATTCTCAGATGAAGAGACTTGCACAGGACAGGGTAGCGTGGAGAGCTGCATCAAACCAGTCTGCGGACTGAAGACCGCAACAACAACAACAATTTTCCAACAGAAAGAGCACATAAATTTAAACTGTCGTGTGAAACAGCCAAAAACAAATCAATCGATACAGTAACTAAAATAACAACAAGTTGTCAAATATGCGACTGAATATTTCAACTCATTGTAAAGAACAGGAATGTAACCAGAGGTGTTACAATAAAACGTTGGATCATAGGTGATGCTCATTCGCAACTTAACCACACCACAGAAAATCGATACTAAATTTAATCGTCGCTACAGTCGTCTGTGTCAAAGGTGAAGACTTACTGACTCACGGATAGCGATGATTTTCTGCGATTGACAAGTCGAAAGCCAAAAGTTTATACGTTTATACTCCAAACAGAAAAAAAACTAACAAAAAAATGTCTATCCACTTGCGTCAACATTTGTCAGGCGACCTTTGCCACCTATCTTCTTACCATCTTCCAATACTATTTTTTTACTTTTCTTTTAATAATCTTCTTAACCTGGACCCCATTCTCTTCTGGACATGCCAAATGCACTCTAATTTAGAAATTATGACTTTAGGACCATAGGGTCGTGCTGCGCACTAAAACGTTTACTAGATTATTAAGTAATTACAGTTCAGTCATTCTAAAGATACTCAGCTTTTCAACATTACGATGTATGGGGGTTCTGCTCGCTGCAAAATTATTCACCTGGGGCGTCGTGGTGGAAATAAATACTCGTACGTACAATTTTTCACTTATTTAATTTGCAATCAAACTGCTTCTTACTCCACCAAAACATTAGAACTTCAAAACGTACACAATGCAACAGTATTTCCATTTCAAAAACAACAGACTGACATAGATTCCAGAACACTTGAGAAACGGCAAAACTCGAAACCCCCCCCCCCCCCCCACGCAAGGCCGTGAGGCAAATCTATAACATCGACAATAATGACATTACGTTATGCATTGTTCATAACAATTGAATACACTAATTTACAATTAAGAAACATTCAAGTAAAACATTTCATATACAAAAAAATAATCACAATATAAAACGAAAACTGTACATACAATAATTTTAGATGGCGCATATCTTTTTAAGTTTTAATCTCGGACCCTTTTGTTAGACAACAAACAACAATGTTAAATGTCAGTTAATTAGTTAATGAGTACATCACACATGTTCCTAACATATATTGAACTATCAAATATCTTGGCAATTCTCAAAATAAGTTCAAAATATCACGTCAGTCAATATATACAAAGAATTACAACATTGAAATATCGACTATTACATTAATTAACACAATTAGCTGGTCTACACAACTTATTTATGAGCCTAACATATATACAATGCTATTTATTTTCATGTCTCTTTGTTTTACAAAGGTTTTTACAATTCGTCTGTTTAGTTCTTGAAATGATGTACAATGAGGAAACTTTTGATTATAGAACTGTCTGGAAAGAAAATATATGAATCTCTTAATTAATGAAATCTATCACTTGTTTTGATCACAGTATCACCGAGACACTGTCCTACACTGATTCCTATGCTGGCTATTTCGTTTGTAACTTCACACGCAACATGTATCACTATTGAACCACACGATTCCGTTCCGACGCAGACGGTATCGTAGGATGACATTGAGATGAGAGGACCCGGCAGACGGTATCGTACGATAACATTGAGATGAGGGGGTCAGCAGTATCATGACAGCATACCCGATCATAAGCCTTGTTGTCAGCGTCCTTTAAATACAGAGAGTCAGGAAAACCATCATCACTCACGAAAAAAATCGTATTTACATGAAACAAAAACTGTTTTACGCAGTAAATACCAGGCATTTGAAATACGCTAAAATCTAAAAATCGACTTTTTTTGAACCCGCTTGCCTTCCGTCTCCCCTTAAGTGCGACTTAAGTGATCAGGCAGACATCACGATGGTGTTCGAAACCGCCACGTGCGAAATTGCGATTCTTAAAGTGCGCATACATCAGGTTGTATTGGTCATACAGCGGTACATTTTTATACTACTTGTCTAGGGACTAATGACCCGCAGATAAGTCCTTTAAACTTGTAAAAAACACTGCGTCTTCCACTCTCTCTCTCTCTCTCTCTCTCTCTCTCTCTCTCTCTCTCTCTCTCTCTCCCCAGCGTCACTTACAGCTATTTTCCTTTATCTCAAAATAGCGCTAATATGTTCGCTTGGAAAAATTCTTGGTGATGCATATTGAGGGCTGAGCCAGCTAATTCCCCAGTTTTCCTAATGAAAAGTGTGAAGTCGTCCACATGAGTACGAAAAGAAATCCGTTAAACTTTGTTTACAACATAAATCAATCAAAAGCGAATGCCGTAAACTCCACAAAATACCTAGGAATTACTACTACTTCAGACTTAAATTGGAAAGAACACGTAGATAAAGTCGTGGGAAAGGCGAACCAGAGACTGCGTTTTATTGGCAGAACGCTTAAAAGATGCAACAGAACTACAAAAGAAACTGCGTACACTACGCTTGTCCGTCAATTTTTGGAGTATTGCTGCCCAGTGTGGGATCCTTATCAGGTGGGTTTGACGGAGGACATCGAAAGAGTCCAAAAAAGGGCAGCTCGTTTCGTATTGTCACGATACAGGGGAGACAGCGTTACGGAAATGATACAGGATGTGGGATGGGAATCATTACAACAACGGCGTTTACCGCTGCGGCGTGGGCTACTTACGAAACTCCAATCACCAACATTCTCCTCCGAATGAGAAATATATATTGTTGGCTCCTACTTACATAGGTAGAAATGATCATCAGAATAAATTACGAGAAATCAGAGCTCGAAAGGGGAGATTCATAATTCAGATGTTCTTCCTTCCCGCGCGCTATTCGAGAATGGAATGGGAGATAAATAGTATAGTGGTGGTTCGATGAACCCTCTGCCAGGCACTTAAATGTGATTTTCAGAGTATCCGATGTAGATGTAGAGTGCTTCTAATGTACAAGTGGCCCAAATATTGACCCCTTTGGGACCGCCCGAAATAGGTCACTTTTTCTTTAAATTGCGCCTTGCAGAAACTGTGAGTTGTATCGGTGAAATACGCTGGTATAGTATCCTCCGTTGAGCCAGGATCGTCGGCAGCATCGGTGTGTTTACGATCGCGGTAGTGAGTCACGTGTGCTGCAGTTGCCCACCTGGGCTAGAACAAACAGGGGTCCGATAGCGCAGGTGTAGCGGATAACGGGATCACACCGCCACGCTGTGACATGGCGTCGGGGGTCGCTGGTGGCTAGTGGCTAGGGGGCAGTCCTACCAGATAACAATCCAGCCGTTTATCGGGGGCGCTGGAGACGCAAATGGATTACCACCCCACGCTAACAACCCCAGCACTATCCCGCCAAACCCCTTGCCACCCTCCTCGGCGCCACACCGATAACACCCGATACGCTAGGGTTCCCGTAATCCGCAGCCATTTCACGTTGCCCGCCTTATCTCACGCTAGCCTGAACAATGACACGACACTCACAGGCGAATTCGCACATCGATCCAGAAGTGTAGAATAAATAACGTAGACAGCCACATCGTCACCATCAAGTAGCTGGTAGCTGGTGTCTCCGTCTCTAGCAATTATAAGGCTAATTACAACGCCAGGTGATTTTCTCCGCTGCAGGTGAACGATCTACATCTACATGGGATACTCTGTAAATAATATTTAAGTACCTGGCAGAGGGTTCATCGAATCACCTTCATACTATTTATCTCCCATTCCAATCTCGAATACCGCGCGGGAAGAAAGAACACCTGAATCTCTCCGTTCGAGCTCTGATTTCTCATATTTTATTCTGATGATCATTTCTTCCTGTCTAGGTGGCTATCAACAACATATTGTCGCATTCGGAGAAGAATGTTGGCGCTTGGAGTTTCGTAAGTAGCCCACGCCGCAGCGATAAGCGCCGTTGTTGTAATGATTCCCACCCCAGATCCTGTATAATTTCCGTAACGCTGTCTCCCCTGTATCGTGACAATACGAAACGAGCTGCCCTTCTTTGGACTCTTTCGATGTCCTCCGTCAAACACCTGATAAGGATCCCACACTGGGCAGCAATACTCCAAAAATGGACGGACAAACGTAGTGTATGCAGTTCTTTTGTAGTTCTGTTGTATCTGCCAATAAAACGCAGTCTCTGGTTCGTCTTTCCCACGACATTATGTACGTCTTCTTTCCAGTTTCAGTCTGAAGTAATAGTAATTCCTGGGTATTTCGTAGAGTTTACGACCTTCACTTTTGATTGATTTATCTTGTAAACAAAGTTTAACGGATTTCTTATCGTACTCATGTGGACGACTTCACACTTATCATTATTTAGAGTCAATTGCCAATTCTTACACCATACAGATATCTTATTCAAATCGTTCCGTAGTTGGTTTTGACCTTCAGATGATTTTACTAGACGGTAAATGACGGCGTCATCTGCAAACAACCTAAGAGAGCTACTTAGTTTTTCCCCTAAATCGTTTATGTAAATAAGGAACAGCAGAGGACCAATAACACTACCCTGTGGAACGCCCGATATCACATCTGTTTTAGTCGATGCCTTACCATCGATTACTACGAACAGTGTCCTCTCTGACTGGAAATCCACTATCCAGTTACAAATTTGGGGCGATTTCCCATAAGAACGCAATTTGATTAAAAGCCGTTTGTGAGGTACGGTGTCAAAAGCCTCAAGTTAAACTCACTGTAGCACACGGAGGGTGCGACGCTGGGCTGTAATTGTGTCTCCGTGAAGAGAAAGTTGTTCGACATAGAAGTTTTATGGGTGTTGTACCTCGTCATGATGTAAGACGGCTATTACTTTAATAACCGATCTTTGGCCAAAGTTGCACTGGCCTTCATCTGGGTATACTGATGTGAGCTGGTTGTTACTATATTTTATCTTTACTATCACCTAGACATTACGTCATCTATATATATAAAAGAAAGTCCTGTTAGTTACACTATTTATAACTAAAGAATGTCTGAACCGATTTGACCCAAAACTGGTGGGGAGGTAAATAGCTTAGAAGCCTGAGACGAACATAGGATACTTCTTGTCCCGTTCGATCGCGTTCACGTGTTACGTGACATAACACTGAAAGTACACTTCTAGATCGGATAATTTTCTAGATTATCCAAAAATGAGCTTATTCATTCGTTACTCGCCTAGCGACAAAATACGCTGCATCGGAGCAAACAAATACGCCAGGAGGTTAGATTAAAGGGAGACGGCGTTATCAAGGCCGAGAATACATGAAAAACATCAGCTTCCTCAGTGAGTTTCATGTGTCTGAAACTAAATTATTATGCGCATTATCAAAATATTATTGTTTACTATGAAGAGAAAACAACTGTTGCCACCTAAAATTTCAGTGGCTACCTCAAGCTTTGCTGCGATTGGTCGGCTTAATTCCCACGATCCAACAGCTGTTGCCAACATAGCTATACCATGCCTGTGTCGCGGATTGTAAAATTTTACCGGTATATAGCAATGTTGTTCATCGTGTTTCAATTAGATTCCTAATAAGAGTTCATTATTCACTTACAGGTCAGGAAACAAACAGACGAATATTGCTGCCAATTACAAAAACCATACTATCTGGTTGACCGAACTAGCCATTTTGGCAGTGAAAAATAAGGACGTAGACGATTTGAACAAAAAAATTCAAACCCAAATCGCTGGCCAATAACATTCATTTAATAATAATGTCTCAAGGAAATGTATAATGGTTGATATTTGCATTCATTTACTTCGTTGGTTTCCATTTCCGATCCTGTTGATGTCGTCAATTATCCAACAAAATTCCTGAATTCATTGGATTTGCTAGGAATGCCACCGCACGATTTGCAAATCAAGGTTGGATCTGTGATAATCATGTTACGGAATCTAAGGCAACCGAAACTATGCAGTGGAACAAGACTCTCTGTCAAGTAGCTGATGAACAGTGTGATTGAAGCAACGATAAGCACAGGAAAGTTCAAAGGAGAGGATGTTCTGATTCCAAGAATGCCACTGATTCCAAGCGACTTGCCGTTCCAATTTAAGCGTGTCCAGTTTACGGTTCGGTTTGCATTCGCAAGGACGATTAATAAAGCGCAAGACCAGTCGTTGGAAGTTTGTGGATTAAATCTTGAATCGCCGTGTTTTTTCACCTGGGCAGTTTTACGTCACGTGTTCAAGAGTTGGTAAACCATCTGCACTGTTCGCTTTCTCTCCGGACGAAAAGACAAAAAATATCGTTCATCAACAAGCGTTACAATGAACGCAACTCAAACTATTCCGAAACGTATTTGTATTTTACTGAATTATTTTCTTTCATAAGGATTTTCTATCGTTAAATTATGATCACGCTATAAGAAGGTGTTGTTGTTGTGGTCTTCAGTCCGGAGACTGGTTTGATGCAGCTCTCCACAATACCCTATCCTGAGCAAGCCTCTTCATCTCCACATAAGAATGGCAACCTACATCTGTCTGAATTTGCATCTCTTGGTCTTGGTCTTCCCCTGCGTTTTTTTCCCCACACACTTCCCTCCAACGCGAAAGTCACAATTCCTTGATGTCTAAGAATGTGTCCTACCAATCTATCCCTTCTTTTAGTCAAGGTATGCCAGAAATTTCTTTTCTCCCCAATTCTGTTCAGTACCTCCTCATTAGTTATGCGATCCACCCACCTAATCTTCAGCATTCTTCTGTAGCACCACATTTCAAAAGCCTCAATCCTCTTCCTGTCCGCACTGTTTATCGTCCATGTCTCACTCCCATACAAGGCAACACTCCATACAAATGCCTTCAGAAAGGACTTCCTTAGGTTTAAATTAATATTCGATGTTAACAAATTTCTATTTTTCAAGAACGCTTTTCTACCCATTGCCATTCTGCATTTTATATCCTCTGTACTGCGACCATCATTTGTTATTTTACTGCCCAAGTAACAAAACTCATCTACCTCTTTTATTGCTTCGTTTCCCAAACTAATTCCTTGAGCATCACCTGATTTTCTTACACTGCACTCCATTACCCTAGTTTTGCTCTTGTTAATGTTCATCTTATATGCACCTCTCAGCACACTGTCCATTCCGTTCAATTGCTCTTCCAGGTCCTTTGTTGTATCTGACAGAAGGTATAAACAAGTTATAAAAAGCATTTCTATTCTGCTCGCTGCGAGAAAAACTTGCTAAGCTGTGCTGTAAAAATGTGCCTTTTGTTTTCCTTTCCAGTCATTTTTAACTTGAAAAAGGAAAGTTTCTTTATGCTTAAATGTATAATGATACCTGTTTGTGCAATAGAGTCATTAAAAGTAGGGCCATTAAAGCTACTAAACTCACAGATAGGACAACTCGAAAGGTCTCTCTAATAACCCGTTTCCAATTGACTAACCCATCCACTTTGACTTATGTTACCAATCAGGGTCCCAATAACAAGAAATAAGATCAGAGAGAGGTGGAGGCGCAGATTGCGAATGAAATGGATTTAAAAAGGGGGGATGATAGAAACGCAGAGAGGAGGTGGAGGATATGGATATGGTGTGGGACAAGAGGGAGTGGCGTGAAGGTGATGAAAAAAAAGACAGGGGGAGGAGGCGATGTGGAAATGAGGAGGGAAGAAGGGACAGACAGAGGGAGAAGAAGGGGGGAGATAGGGGTATATAACCCATACACATTAGCTACTGCCAAGCGTTGCCGGGTTTGCTAGTATTGTTTAAATTCAACGATGCTACTGGTGGTTTTTGGCGGAAGAATGGAAACTTTATTATGACAGGCTGCTGAGGTGGAAGAAGGGGGGATCAGCCGCTGTAAGGTGGCTACTGAATAGAAATTTCCTACCTTAAGTTTTGGGATTATATATGTTGCAAACAACATATATATAAACATCTTTAATGGGTCTGCAAAGATTATCTTTGGCGGCCGGTAGGCGTGGAGTCGGAGAGTAGTACCGCGGTGGCCGAGGGGACTGAGGCGCTCCAGTCACGGTCTGCACGGTCACTACGGTCGGGGGTTCCAATCCCCCCTCGGGCATGGATATTTGTGCCGTCCTTAGTATAACGTACTTCGTAAGTAGTTTGTAAGTTTAGGGACTGATGACCCCGTAGTTACGTCCCATAAGCTTAACAAACATTTGAACATTTTTTGACGGTTGCACTGGAGCTCGCGGTGGACACAGCCCGGAGATCTTCATGATGCTGCAAATTTTTTGGTAATTTACTTTAATTTTTTTTTTTTTTTTTTTTTTTTTTTTTTTGCATTGCGTAAGTAGTTCATCGGATTTGATTTCATTTTGTCACTTTCCATTCAGTAGGAACCTATACACAACCTTGATTCAAAAATGTTCAAATGTTTGTATAGCTTATGGGACTTAGCTACGGGGCCATCAGTCCCTAAGCTTACAAACTACTTATGAACTAGCTAACACTAAGGACGGCACAAATATCCATGCCCAAGGGGGGATTCGAACCCCCGACCGTAGTGGACAACCTTGATTAGTTCGTGACTCGTCACTGTAATTGTTGTAATGACATGGATAGCGCATTAACCAAACGTAATAATAAAAAAGCAGTTCCTTTCACTTTTTGTCATTTTGACTTTTTATAATTAATCCTTTCCTGAGGGTAGGGCTGCATCCTTGTTTTAGAAACTGCCTCATTGCACGACTTCGCAATAATATGCACATTCTTCATTTTTATAGTTTATGTTACTCGTGTCGAATTTGCTGATTGCTAATTTTCTAATTTTCTTTAATACAGATTTATTCATTTTGATTGGTTTAATTTTGAGATTATTCTTGACGCTGTAAGTGATCGTAAGTTAATGGTAATTAAGTACATTGTAGCAAGTGGGTGACATGAACGATACAAGTGAAGAATGTGAGCTGGTGTGAAGCGAGGTATCACTTCCCTTTTTACAACAAAACAATATTTCTTGCACGCATTCATTATTTGTGTATGCAGACTGATTGTATAGTAATACTAAGACAGGGCCAACTAGTACAACACGGTAAGACATTCTTTTATTGTTCTCGTAAAGTGACTATCAGCCAACCAAGATTTTGCATCTTTTTAATCCTTCTAATTTTGCAGTCAGATAGCTCAAGTTTCGACGCGCCCAAGCTTGCCTTACGTTGGTCAGTATTACGTTGCACACTAATTGTCAAGTTACTTTCCTAGTAGTATTGCAGTCAGACGCATAATTTTAGTAGCCCGATACGATCTTTCATTTTTTGTAGACCTCTTTTAGTACTGAAGGCAACACACACACACACAATATATATATATTAAGCAGCCCCTTAACACATACATCAACCTGGCCCGTTGCACCGTTGCCTATTGCTTCTTGCATAGCGAGCCATGATTGGTGGTCGTCGGTGAATGAGCTGAGGGCTTCCGTTTCTGTCCTGTTAGTGGCTGGTTTGCCCCTCTTAGCTACCAGCCATCACAGTGAAATAGGCCGCACTGACAACTCAACACCAGCAAACAGGTGGCCGGAAGACTGGTTTGATTTCTTGCCTGTTTAGGACTCTGCCGATCTTACTGGTTGTAGCGCGGCAGAATGGCAAACGCGCTTTGTGTGTTGCTCTTCTTGCCTAGTTTCATCCGCGTCCTGTCTTGGTTCGCTCGACAGGGTTGATTTAATATCGCGTCCAGTGTACCACATCTTTCTGAACACCGTCTTCTAACGGCCGTCTGGCTCAACCCTTATCTCAAACAACTTTCCTCTTGAAAACGAGAGAGGTTGGCTGGCCAGTACTTCTGTTCCGGCGACAGTCGCAGAAAAACACAAAAATGGAAACGAAAACTACGACACAAGGTTTCGGAAATATTTTCCTTCGTCAGGTACGAGAGGAGGGAAGACAAAGAAAACGGAACAGAGGTTATTCACGACCTAGGCCACGAGGAGGTGACGGGTGATCTGTGGAAGTCACAGATACCAAGTTATCATCAACAGTTGTTGTTGTGGTTATTATGGTCTTCAGTCCGGAGACTGGTTTGATGCAGATCTCCACAATACCCTATCCTGAGCAAGCCTCTACATCTCCACATAACAACGGCAACCTACATCTGTCTGAATCTGCTTACTATACGCGTCTCTTGGTCTTCCTCTGCGGTTTTTACCCCAAACACTTCCCCCCAATGCAAAATTCACGATTCCTTCATGTCGATCCCTTCTTTCAGTCAAGGTATGCCAGAAATTACTTTTCTCCCCAATTCCGTTCAGTACCTCCTCATTAGTTACGCGATCCACGCACCTAATCTTCAGCATTCTTCTGTAGCACCATATTTCAAAAGGCTCTACCCTCTTCCTGTCCGCACTGTTTATCGTCCATGTTTCACTCCCATACAAGGCAACACTCCATACAAATGCCTTCAGAAAGGACTTTCTTGCGCTTAACTTAATATCTGATATTAACAAATTTCACTTTTTCAAGAACGCTTTTCTACCCATTGCCATTCTGCATTTTATATCCTCTGTACTATGACCATCGTTTGTTATTTTACTGGCCAAGTAACAAAACTCATCTATCTCCTTTATTGCTTCGTTACCTAATCTAATTCCTTCAGCATCACCTGATTTTCTTACACTGCACTCCATTACCCTAGTTTTGCTTTTGTTAATGTTCATCTTATATGCACCTTTCAGCACACTGTCCATTCCATTCAACTGCTCTTCCAGATCCTTTGCTGTCTTTGACAGAATTACTTTGTTGTCGGCAAAACGCAATGTTTTTAATTCTTCACCCTGAACTTTAATTCCTTCTCCAAATTTCTCCTTGCTTTCCTTTATAGCTTGCTCAATGTACAAATTTAATAACATTGGAGAAAGACTACAACCCTGTCTTACTCCCTTTCCAACCGCTGCATCCCTTTCATGCCCTTCAACTCTGACAACCGCTGTCTGGTTTTTGTACAAGTTGTAAATAACCGTACGCTCCCTATATTTTACTCCTACTTGCTTGAGAACATAGTTTATTCCAATCAACAGTGTCAAAAGCCTTCTCCAAATGTACGAAAGCTAGATATGTAGGTTTGCCTTCTCGGATAAGCCGTAAAGTGAGTATTGCCTCCTACATTTCTCCTGAACCCAAACTTATCTTCCCCGAGGTCGGCTTCTACCAGCTATTTATCCTTCTGTAAATAATTCGTGTTAATATTTTCCAACCATGAATTATTAAACTCATGGCTAAATTTCTTAAAATAGTCTAATTAAAAAAACATCCTTTTTTCCATATTTACGTCTAATTTAAGCTGTTTATCACCTTGTATACCACAGTAGCCACAATCTTTCCGCAATCATGCTTTCACCATAGCCTGAACGATACAGATAGCTGTGTGGTATCAGTGTAGAGGCCAGACAAACGTGTGGTTCCTATAGAGGGGCAGCAGCCTTTTCAGTAGTTACAGGGGCAACAGTCTGGATGTTTGTTGCTCTGCTGTGTTTGCACAGATGGTTCAAACCACTATCCACAGTGAACAACAATAGTACAAAACGAGCTTCTCTTCTCCGAGAGAAGGCCAATACATAGAAGCTAGAAAGTATAAAACCGAAATGAGATTCCCGATACAAAAGGTGCTCCGTATGTGCAGCACTGTTCTTTTAATCGGATACTAGTGAAGCCTCTCTCTCCACTGTAGTGAAGCAAGAGGACTGTTTCCATTAACCCGCGATTACTCGCGTCGTTAGAAAAAATCTAACATTGATGATTTTAGTTGAATATTCCATCATATTTCAAAGCTAATGAACTGACCGACTACAAATACATTCTTTCATTTCTCGTGATTTGATTAATCTGTGACTCGACAATCAAATTTAAACAATAGTTTGCTAGTTGTGGCGTTATTTGAATTGGTGCTCAGTGTTAGATTTTTTTCTAACACGGGAGTCTTTACGTAGCAATTACTTCTCCTGCCGTGGAAAACCGCCTTGCTTCACTTTTAGTCTGTTAGTTGTTTTGTAACACGAGGCTGTGTTCGTTTGTTTTCTCCTGAAAGTGGTCAGCATATGTTACATCTTTTATGAGGAAAGTAAATATTCTTATTGAGTTTTGCGAATTGAATGAAGCAATTGTTTATACAGAGCATGCCTACATGACATTCTCTGTTGGTAATGGAAGTATATAAAATTGAAAAAGAGTGTAAGGGGCCAGCGGTTTTTTTTCTGAAACACAATAGTTTGATTTCGAACGGTCTACAACATCTACACCTCCTTTTTTGAGATTGTGGAGTGTAATTTCTTCAAATTTGTTCGCTTCTCCTCTGTCAGCTTCTACAGAATCGTCGCTGTGCATGGTGGATAACATTAGAACGTTCTTTTTTTGTTTATTTTTTTTGAGACGTATGAGCAAATGAAGGAGTTGTTGCTTGGTTTCTCACAAAATGCTGCTCTTTAGTTGCCTACATTTTACGTCCAGAAGTTCCGGTGGAATTTCTCTTTTATTCTTCCGTAGAGCATCTACTAATATGAATCGATGACTGGCGTACATTTTATTACCCAGTGGTATAGATGTGAAATAATTGTCCGTCACGTTTCTGCCTGTTTTGTCGATCGGTCTAATCAATCGTAACACCACATGCTCTGCATCATTTGCTACTTGATATGTCCCAGTAGGCTGTTTGCCTGCATATACGTCCATATTTAGCGAATAAAAGGTTCTGGCATGACAAAGCGCATGTACCTCGATGCCACATTTTGCAGGCTTGTTTGCTATAAACTACCTCAATTTGAAACGTCCACGGTATGGTTCTAACATCTCGTCTATCGTTGTCAATGCTTCGACACTATAGCTCTTCTTGCAAACATCCACAAATTCGTCAAATTACATATTCCATACCATGTTTATACTAATTTATAGCGAAGTATTTCATCCATTTCAGCAACTGTTCAGATTATAAATCAATGAAATGCAGCAACCAGTTGCTTGTGGTTATTTATTTTTAACTTTAACCACCGGTTTCGGGCGCTTGAGTGTCCTTCTTCTGGTCTATTTTTGTACTGTTGCTTAATGAATATACATGCTGGTAGTGGAATCAACGCTAAGCGCTTTGGTAATAATAAAGAAATGATTTATTGTATAAACGTGTCTTTGTCTGCCATAAAGAGATAAACAGGTGCAAGATCTCATTGTTAGAAAAAATCTAACACGGGAGTTATCGCGTGACAGTGGCGTCACTAGGACTTGGCTTTGGGGGGGGGGGGGGGGGGAATAGATCGGCTTCACGAGCAAAATTGTAGTCAGTTTCCAGACAGACTACCATCTACCACTCCCGTTGAAGAAACTAATTCACTCCCATCCCATGGTAAAACACCACTAGTTTTCAATCTTTACCAGATTGCTGTTATAATATTTTATTTCCTTTCTTTCTCTCTCTGTCTCTCTCTCTCTCCCCTCTTTTTTCGGGTTCTGGGGGGGGGGGTTTCTATCCCCCTCATCCCCCCCCCCCATAGTTACGCCACTGTCGCGTGACAACAATATAGGCGAGCGACCACTGGTTCACCGTGCCGTCGTCTCGCGCTGTTTGGGCTGTGTCGGGACTCGCGCATTCGCCTCCACATATAAAAACATATTACACTAACAATGCAGACTTTAAAGAATCGTGAAGGAATCGATTCACACTGTGGGATTGAATCGCAAGAATCGATTAAAAAAAAGAATCGTGTTGGCCAACTCTATCGTTGAGTGGAGCAATACGACTCTGTTTCCGTTAACCGTGCCGTCGTCTCGCGCTGTTTGGACTGTATCGGGACTGGCGCATTCGCCTCTACATGACGTCACCACAGAATAGGGAGCATACAGAAGGGAAAGCTGGGGGCGGCGCCTTTGATCTGTATGTTACCAAGCGCTGCGCTCGACGCCATATTGAAAAGCAGTAAACCCGGAACTATAGCCACTTAGTACTTTGGCTGGAAATGAACTTTTTACGAACTGCAACTAATCTCACCGACTTTTACGAAAGGAAACGGATTTCACCTATTTTGCGCCATCTACTTGCACCTAATTGTAATCCAACAAAAAAATAGGCCTGAATTTTAATACAACTACGAAAATGTACAGTGGAATCGATGATCGTTTTATTTGGTGCTTATCTCTAGAAAAATTCCAAATAACGCGGAGTTGTGTGTGGGAAAGTAGTTATAAACAAGAAAGTGAATTTACAACTGCCAGGCTTTATTTGACACGAATAAATTCGCACATAATATTGAGTCAGACTTAGCAGTACAACGTGATTGCACAGAACTAATGACGTCTGGGCATATATAAAAGTTGTATTTGCTTTAGGAGTATCATTAATTTACTGCTCAGAGAAGAGCATATAGAGAAATCAGAGCAGGAACAGCATAAAATAATTATTCCCCTTAATCTATTTGTTTGAGTATCCGAAGAGCATTCATTGCCAACATTAGCACACTACGCCTCCAATGCCGTAAGTAAAATTTTGTCTGCCTACTTACGCACTATTCTTTGTCATTCATTTTATATTATTCCCTGCAACTTTAAACTTATAAAATGTAAATGTACTTCAACATTTCGATGCTGTTCAACTGCTGCAGCAACAGCGAGAGTTATCGTCAAGAGAAGAAGCGAGGCTACTTTTAATAATCACGCACACATTGCTTTCATTCGAAACTGATAACATTTAACTTTCACTACACATATAGCGACGTTCACTTACTGCTCAGCATCTTTTGGGAAGGTGAAGCAGCTTATATCCTTATTTGTATTCGAATTATTACGGCAATTAGGTGCTGAACACCATCGACCGCCTTTTATTGCTGCTCATAATAAAAACGGAACAGCTGCAACTACTGACACACAGTTCTTTCTTTTCACTGTACCAAATACTTGTTTACTTTTATGCGATTCAGGCTGTTAAAATACACAGTTAACAAACAAAGACAGCGCATTTCCACGCCACAGAATAGGGAGTGATCACACGTTTACTGCTTTTCAAGATGGCCGATTCCGCGCATGCGCACTAAATTTTGGACGAGAGACTGCAGCGGGAGTTTCCTTTCTGTATACTCCCTATTCTGTGACGTCACGTGACGTCACGTCTGCAGTTGCGCTGCTCAATGGCGCTGGGCCTACACAACGGCTGTGACGTCACAGCGGGGCTTCCCCTCGCGGCCACAGCTGCACTCCGCTGATTGCGCCCAGCGGTGAGGGAGGGGGGGGAGGCCGGGCGAGTGGCATCTCTTCCGGGCCGCCCCGAGTGCTCTGACCCGTTATTCCTCTGCCACCAACGAGCTAGAATTTCATAGAGTGGCTGACACACGAGTTACAGCGCTCTTTGCGGCAACCTGCGTAAACTCGGCCGCCATATTGGCGGTGGTCAGTACACTAGACAGGAGTCTGTCCATAGTATGTTGTTGTCGAAAGTGAAGTACTGTATTTAGTGTATGTTGCATTTAGTGGACATTTTCTGTACAATGTTTGCTTCTGCAATATGTCTAAAGTGTATTCAGCATTTAAATACACAAATCGAGATATTAAAACGACAAATATTTCGCGAAAGCATACCAGTTGTTTTTCTCTTTTGGTCTCTGTCTGTCTATACACAAACAAAACTCCTGGCTAATGATACGTAGCTTCCCCAAGAGTGAAGCTTTAGATGACCTATCTTGCAATTCCCTTGAAGTAAACTCCATAAAAAGGGCTCAGCTTTCTGCCTAGCGTCTGTGTGTTTCTCCTTCTGTTGCTGCTGCAGTTGATGAAAGAGTGTCTTATCTGTTGAATAATAAAATAAACACTTTTGAGTGTCTACACCTCCTTTAAAAATATTTGCATTTGTTGTTGACAAAACTTGATCAATCATGGTTAACATATTATCATGTAAAGTGCAGAAGCAATAATAATAGCCGGAAGTTTTCACTTGTTAAATGTCTGTATTCTGTGTAGCAAACATTTACGTATATCAGCGTGGCAACAACGTAAGTCATTAACGATATGTTATTTCGGCGTAGAATGCTTTGTGGCAGCTGACCTAGGCGCATTTTTAATTGAAGTCTTCTGTTGTTACTTTCGATTTTGTTCTAAAATTTCGTCAACCAAACTTCACAACCAAACCCTTTAACAGCAATTTTACGAGTATGTGGACTTTATACGTTTAATAAGCACCAGATAAATGTGTCTTAGACCCTATGAAAGCAGTTGTTACAACACAATAACAACAGATGCAAATCCGTGATCATGATTGTTTGTCATAACAATTACTGTCACTGTATAAGTTTCGCAGCAGTTTTAGATTATAAACTTGCATTATAATTAACACAAATATTTTCAAAGTGGCACTTTCTTTGTTGGATCAAACCTCAGCTGTTATACTTCGAACTGGAAGTGTATTACTGACAGATTCGTGATATTTCATTACCGCATTTTAAGAAAATACGCTGTCTGGCTCATCAATTCGCAGCTTTGATAAAGTCTGGACACACCATCAGAACGTCATGCTCATCTCTACTCTATAGTCAATCTTCATTTAAAACGTAAAACTGTGTAAATAAGTAAAATTGTCTAGTGGGTGTGGCGTACCAGCTGTCAGATGATACCCCAAATAACATGGCGAACGCCAGTTCAATTTGCCTCAAACATGGCGGACCTATCGCCACTCTATGAAATTCAAGCTCGTTGTCTGCCACTGACTAGTCTTCCGCTGGAGCAAGCTCAGGATTGCACATCGTCATGATGTAGTATTAGGGATGGGAAAAGCGTACCGGTATTTCAGTTCCGAATAACGTGATTATTGATTTTCTATGCGTCAGGAGCCTCAGTCACATAATCTTTTTTTAAAGAACTGACCGCTATTTGGCTGAAAGTTGTTTTTTTCGTCACAACCTGGTTTCGGCCAGAGGCCATGACGGACATGAACTCAACTCCGAATATTTTTATGATTATGACCACGACATAACGAAACCTCTTGTCGCAAAGCTTGAAAATGGCCTGAGGCCGAAATCAGGCAGTTACAATAAACAAAAATTCAGTCAAATGGCGGACAGTTTTTTTAAGTTATTTTTGGTCTGTTGTGACCGTTTTGTTTTGTTTTTCTGTTATCCCTAATAATATGACACTGCCTGGCAGATTAAAATTGTGTGCCAGAACCGGTACTCGAACCTGGGACCTTTGCCTTTCGCGGGCAAGCGCTCTCCTGCGAAACATGCAAGAATAGCACTCCTGGAAGAAGAAGGGATATGGTGGAGACATGGCTTAGTTTGGAAAGTAGGAGGCGAGGTACTGGCAGAAGTAAAGTTGTGAGGCGGCATCGTGAGTCGTGTCGGGATAGCACAGTCGGTAGAGCGCTTGCCCGCGAAAGGCAAAGGTCCCAGGTTCGAGTCCTGGTTCCGGCACGCAATTTTAATCTGTCAGGAAGTTTCATATCGGCGTATACTCCGCTGTAGAGTGAAAGTTTCATTCTGCAGATAGTAAATAAATTATTTTATTAATTAAAACGAAGATACATTAATTATATATTATATAATTATATTTACATTCCTTTTAATTGCTTAATTAAATGAGTATTTTTCCACTGAATGAATATTTTTTGACAATGTATCATTTTATAAAAAAACAAATTGGAAATTTCGAAGCAATAAATGTCCTTGATATTGAATTTTACGGTAAGTGCTGCAGCTAGAGTATCAATATTCAATCTCTACTTCTCAACTGTCCGAAAGTCATTGGTATGAAGGGAGCCTTTTAGTTCGGCGAAAGAGATTGAAAGATTAATTTCAAAATATTGAAAAGGAGGGCAGGCAGGAGGAGAATTCTCTAGGAAGGACACAACCTGCAAAAGGAGGAGTGTCCTTCCTAAAGGGGGGCGATTGGTCACCTTACTAATAATCTATACTGAAGATCTGTCGCAAAGCGCAATGAAGAAAGTTCAGGTTTGCTGACGACTGGGCCCTCGCTACAAGATGTGGCACAGTTGAAGCATCTGACGGCATCCTTAAGAAAGTCCTGAAGATAGCGGGTGAATACAGCCGTACGTGGAGACGTCAACCAAATGCTTCCGAAACAGAGGTTAGTTGCTTGCATCTCAACAACGAGCTCGCTGGAAAAGAACACTCGATTTCAATACAACATTCTCGGGCACAAGAAAACCCCGAAGTACTTGGGCATTACGCTGGATAGTACATTATCTTTTAAAAGAGCACCTAACGAAGACTGCCGAAAAATTGAAGACAAGAAACGACATTATTCAAAAGCTGTGTCTCAAACATGCAGTTTTGGCTGATGGTCACGAGACAGTGGGCCGTGCCACTCGTCCAGTCAGCTACGCTATCGCAGCCTCTGCCCCCGAAACTTTGAACGGTTGTAGCTGCCAAACTAAACGTGATAAAAATATCGTTCAAAATTATTTGTAAACAGCTGGAATCAAACATTCCAGTGCATGAAACAGACAACCATTGTTCCATTTGACAAATTGTGTATTTGCATAAAAAATTCACTTTCTAAGTAATATTACAATCTGTTTCTTGGCTAACAATACGCGCCCCTGACTAGCAATGCAGTCTATGACAACAGCGCATCGATCGCACTTTCCGTTTCCGCAATAGGTGATTCACCCAGTATGTTAAGATTACAGCTGTTAACACACATATGACAAGGGGAGGCCGCCAATTGTGAAATTCAGATTCGATTCATACTGCGCATAATGAAAGCTCATGGCCAGAGGTGTAACTTGACAAAGCACCAACATGCACTTCTCAGCTATTGTCGAGAAATACTCTCTACGATCTCTACTATTGGCAATACTGTAGAGAGGTTTATCATAGCGGTAAGCGCTCGGGTCCGTAATCCGAAGGGCGCCGGATCGAATCTCGCGGGATGCAACTTTTTTTTTTATTATTTGTTTTTTGTAATTCAAATGTACACACACACACACACACACAAATTTTATGTTGAAAGTCGCCACTTTTTCAACGACAATCGACTTTCAACAAGTTATTATATGTAACTGGCGACTTCCAACATCATTATGTTTTCCACAAACAAAGTTGTATTTCACAAATGTTATTAATTGTATTCATAATGTTTACCACGTATAGTTAATGGAATAAGTATAAACAATATTCCGAAACGAATACGTACAGTGTAAGTCAAACCTGACGAACGATAGAACAATTTTTCAGAATGTCAATCAGGTGTGTTTCCCAACGAATAATTTAAAAAACAATTGTTGTTCTAAAAACGCATCGTTTATCAGATGTGCTCGATGTCGTGCTGTTTTTTGCTTTCCATAATTCTATAATAACTATCACTCTGGTTCGTGCGATATATATTTGAATTACAAATAATAACAATAAAGTGGCATATTGCGAGATTCGATTCGGCGACCTTCGGATTACCAACCCAAGCGCTTACCGCTACGCCACGCCTCTGTACAATACTAATCGTAGAGAGTGTGAACTTTAAAATTCTCCCGGCGGATCGAATATTCATAGAAGTTTCGGGTATGCAGCCGGTCGTCGTCTAAAACATCACACGATATTTCGGCCAGACACCTGCTAGCAATCTTCAGGTGAGTCGATGAAGAGTGCGTCCAGCTTCGATCTGAGCAAATTTTAGAAATGACGGGATTCCATGCTTTGTCAAGATTGTAGCCACTATCCCGATTCATCAAATTTTCCGAGACACGTATTTCCACAGATTCTTTGATAATGGAGTCCCAAAAAGATGTCGCTGTTGTCAAAATTACCGTTTTATCGTACTCCATAGAGTGTCCGGTGGAAATGCAATGTTCAGCAACAGCAGACTTGCTCGGCTGTAAAAGGCGTGCGTTGCGTTTGTGTTCACTGCAACGATCTTCAACAGTGCGCGTAGTCTATATAAGCCATCCCACATTGGCAGGGAACTTTGTAGACACCAGCCTTACGTAACAACAAGTCATCCTTCACCGAACCCAGCAAGTCTGACATTTTGGATGGTGGGCGGGTGGGCGGAAAATTACTTTCACTTGAAAATTATGGAGAATTCTTGCTATTTTAAAAGAAATATTGCCCACAAACGGAAGAAAAGCAAGGGATTTTGCCGGTGTGTCCTCCTCGTTCTCCACTTTCTTGTTCTTCTTTCTAAGTGATAGTGCCTTACTTATTTGCTGGTTAGAATATCCGTTGTCTCGGAACACTTGCTGGAGGTGAGCCAGCTCTTGTGGCAGACTATCAACATCTGAGATTGTATGGGATCTGTCAACAAGTGTTTTAAGGACACTACTGGTTTGCGACGGATGGTGACAACTTGAAGCCTGTAAATATAAATCAGTATGAGTTGGCTTCCGATAAACTGAGTGTCCAAAAGAGCCATCATCCTTACTTTTAACTAAAACATCCAAAAAAGGTAATCATCCATTTTGCTCTACTTCCGTAGTGAAACGGATGTTATCATGAAGGGAGTTGAGATGGTGTAAAAATTTCTTTAGATTATTCAAACAACTTACGCCGGGAAAAGTTAAAGTCTCACATTCTTTAGATTATCTTCCCCATGAGGCCACACAATGAAAGTATCATCTACATACCTCCAAAACACCGTAGGTTTAAGGGGTGCAGATTCAAGGGCTCGTTCCTCGAAGTTCTCCATAAAAAGGTTAGCCACCATGGGAGACAGAGGGCTACCCACGGCGACACCGTCAGTTTGCTCAAAGTATTCTTTGTTGAAAATAAAATAGGTCGAGGAAAGAACATGCTGAAAGAGAGCAGTGACATCAGCTTGAAAATTTTTACCAATTAGTTTCAAAGAATCTATGAGAGGAACCTTTGTAAAAAGAGATACCACATCCAAGCTGACTAAAAGATCAGAGCTACTTAGACGAAGAACCCCCAATCTATTGATAACATCTGCAGAATTCCTGATATGGTGCGAGCATTTGTCCACTGATGGTCTGAGTAAGGAAGCAAGATGTTTTGCTAAGTCATATGTGGGGGCACCAATATTGCTAACTACGGGACGCAAAGGCAAATTTTCCTTATGGACCTTAGGAAGGCCATACAATCTAGGTGGTACAGAGCCATGTGGTCTTAATCTCTTGATGGTAACTTGAGGTAATGAGGAAGAATTTAAAAGAGAAATAGTCTTCCGTTGCTCCCGTCCTGTAGGATCATCATCCAACTTCCTATAGACAGAATCACTTAATAGCCCATACATCTTATCTACGTACACAGTACGAGGTAGTAGAACTGTTGCATTACCTTTGTCAGACTTCAAAATCACAGTACCAGGATCTTCTCTCAGATTCCTTAGTGCATCCCTTTCTGCGGAGGTTAAATTACTGCGTTGTGGAGGAGCTTTCATCAGAGCACGGCTGGTCTCTCTTCTTACTTCTTCTGCAGCATCCGTCGGAAGGCGTCGTACGGCTTCTTCAACCCCACTCACAAAACTTATTAAAGGAAGTGCTTTGGGTGTAGTAGAAAAGTTTGGACGATATGACGTTATCTGTTTTAGGTAAAGGACTAAATTTTGCACCTACACCCAAAGCACTTCAAGCACTTTCAAGTGAAAGTAATTTTCCGCCCACCATCCATAATTTCAGACTTGCTGGATTCGGTGAAGGATGACTTGTTGTTACGTAAGGCTGGTGTCTACAAAGTTCCCTGCCAGTGTGGTATGGCTCATATAGACTACGCGCACTGTTGAAGAACGTTGCAGTGAACACAAACGCAACGCCCGCCTTTTACAGCCAAGCAAGTCTGCAGTTGCTGAACATTGCATTTCCACCGGACACTCTATGGAGTACGATAAAACGGCAATTTTGACAACAGCAACATCTCTTTGGGACTCCATTATCGAAGAATCTGTGGAAATACGTGTCGCGGAAAATTTGATGAATCGGGATAGTGGCTACCAACTAGACAAAGCGTGGAATCCCATCATTTCTAAAATTTGCTCAGATCGAAGACGACAGAGAGCGCCGACGTCGGCTGTGAGCGGCAGTGGCAGAGCAGAGGACAGCTGAACTCCGCGGCTCCACCAGCGAGGGCAGTGTGGCCTGTCTGTTTATGTTCTGACGCATGCGCTGTAACCGCAAAGTTTTCTGTATATAGTGGAACGCTGGACACACTCTTCAGTCTTCATCGACTCACCTGAGGATGGCTAGCAGGTGTCTGGCCGAAATATCGTGTCATGTTTTAGACGACGACCGGCTGCATACCCGAAACTTCTATGAATATCGTAGAGAGTATTTCACCGCAACATTTTTTTTTTTTTTTTTTTTTTCCTCGAGAACGGCTTAGAAGTGCATTTCGGTGCTTTACTTACACCTCTGGCCATGAGCTTTCATTACGCGCAGTATGAATCGAATCTGAATTTCACGATTGGCGGCCTCCCCTTGTCAGTAAAAGTTTCAACACATTGCGCTTCACAGCAGCTCCAGAGCACGCTGTTCACATGGGCTGCAGAACCCGTGCCCAACATTCGCACATTTCCCAGCCCTGCAATTTTCTGGCGGGACAACATTTCGCCTCACATTAGCGACGAGTGCCACTGAATTCTGTGACGACCCACATCACAGCTGGGCGAAAATTTCACGCCAGGAGAGCAGAGAGCAGTGGGCACAGCGCATCAGAAGCCGCCGTCCCTACCCTCTCACGCGCTGGGTGACGCTCAAACGGCGCGGGAACCCCGATGGCTTCCCTGACTTCTGTTCAGAAACCAGAAAATCCCCGCAGCTAACGGGATCTATGGTGGGGTCCCCGCCACCTATATTTGGGCCGCCGAAAGAACGACCCTGACAGTTCGCGCACGTGGGCTGCAAAGGGTAGGGCGACACTCAACCACCAACCTGAGCCCTGGAATTCGAAACGTTGCCGGGGTAACGGTGCCGCGTTGCCACCCTGCCACTCAAGGTCGCACAGGGTGGCGTGCAAAGCATCTGTCGCGTGTTCATCGTTTGCTCGTTCTGTTACAAAAACAAAAGCAGAAAAATCATTTATGAAATTGACACAATTGCTGAAGAAATTGGCCATAGAGTGTTGCGCCTTCCACCATATCACTGCCATTTCAATGCAATAGAACTCGTGTGGGCTCAGGTGAAATCGTACGTTGCAGAAAGAAACAAAAATTTTTCATTAACAAAAGTAGAATTCTTAGTTCATGAAGCATTGGGCAGTATTACTCCCACAAAATGGAACGATGTTGTCACACATACGTGGCACATCTTAGAAGAGGCATGGGAACGAGAAGGTACACTAGAAAAACGGGTAGAAGGATTAATAATAAGATTGGAGGACGGTAGTAGCAGTAGCATCGCACATGATGCTGGCCGTGACTGATTTTTAATGTATAGTTTGTTTCGCAAGCAAAGATCATTTACTGAAAAATTACGTTATTTTATTTCTACTTCTGTGACCGATAGACTAGCTGTCGAAACTGATCTGATAATATTACTCAGACACTATACTATGGCAGTCAACAGCGACCGTAAACGAATGAGACACAAAAAAACTTTTCTTTTCATGCAAGAAGACAAATCATTTCACTGGAAGAGGCGGTTTTACTACTTGTAAAGTGGTAGTCCTTATTTGTTTACCCTTTCGGCCGACTGTCACAATACAGTGTCCGAGTAATACTAACAGCGAGCGAGTCTGTGGAAAATAGTTATAGAAGATGAAGTATATAAACAAAATTCTTCAACTAGCAAACTTTGGCTAAAGACTAAATTTAATAATGATTATGCAGCCAAGATCGCATTTTTCATGCAGTTTCGGCGTACTTGGCGCTATCTTCAGACCTGTCGTAATTTACATAATTTCACACCATTTTTATATACTAAAAGAGTACATCCAGGTTTTATAGTATATAAAAATGGCGTGAAATTATGTAAATTACGACAGGTCTGAAGATGGCGTTGAGTGCGCCGAAACCGGTCAAGTAATAAATGAAAAATGCGATCTTGGCTGCATAATCATTATTAAACAATTATAGATCGCCCCGCTTAACTATGAGTTCCTTATATAAAGACTAAATGATACATTATATTTAATGGAATACTGGAACATATGAAGCTTTACTTTAACTCGACATATAATTCGAAACATTTTCTTTTTAGCTGCAAAAAGAGTGTTTTTCATCACTTCGTGGTTGTTGTCGTTCGTTCATGCTTTAGTAGAACATAGCAACGGTCCCAAAATTTTCGGACGTGATATTCGTATGCCGTCGACCGACACGGCTTCACAACAAACAGCCGCGTAGCAGCATTGGCGAGATAGCCGCTAGCTGTCAGGGTCGTTCTTTCGGCGGCTCCACTATAGCTACAGAGACAGACCATCGCTGAGCTCGTCAACCAGTGATCCAGTTTGGGCCTTTCGGCAGACAGCGCACTACGCTACTCGCCTCGGCAGCACTTTTCCGCCCGCCACGGCCAACTCGCGCTTTTCCACTTTCCCCCGGAAAACTTTGTGCGCGGTAATGATCGCTAACGAGGCTCCATCCCCCCCCCCTAACCTCGCTATCTCCCACCCCTTCCACGTCTTCCTTCAAACCCCACCCCCCTTTGCAACCTTCCCCCCACCACTGGGTCAATTTCTCTCTCCCCCCTCCCTTCCACCCTCTAACACACCCCTGACAAAAGCACCAACTTCACGGGATGGGTACCGCAGCCTCAGCTGCTGAAAAGAACGGGGAAGGAAAACAGTGTATCCCTCGCTCTCCACAATGCCAAGCTAGTTCTACATCTACATCTACATGGGATACTCTGCAAATCACATTTAAGTGCCTGGCAGAGGGTTCATCGAATCACAATTATACTATTTATCTCCCATTCCATTCTCGAATAGCGCGCGGGAAGAAAGAACACCTGAATCTCTCTGTTCGAGCTCTGATTTCTCGTATTTTATTCTGATGATCATTTCTGTCTATGTAAGTGGGAGTCAACAATATATTTTCGCATTCGGGGAGAATGTTTGCGATTGGAGTTTCGCAAGTAGCCCACGCCGCAGCGATAAGCGCCGTTGTTGCAATGATTCCCATCCCAGATCCTGTATCATTTCCATAACGCTGTCTCCCCTGTATCATGACAATACAAAACGAGCTGCCCTTCTCTGGACTCTGTCGATGTCCTCCGTCAAACCCACCTGATAAGGATCCCACACTAGGCTGCAATACTCCAAAAATGAACGGACAAGCGTAGTGTATGCAGTTTCTTTTGTAGTTCTGTTGCATCTTTTAAGGGTTCTGCCAATAAAACGCAGTCTCTGGTTCGCCTTTCCCACGATATTATCTACGTGTTCTTTCCAGTTCAGGTCTGAAGTAATAGTAATTCCTAGGTATTTTGTGGAGTTTACGGCCTTCACGTTTGATTGATTTATGTTGTAAACAAAGTTTTTGCTGATGATACAAGTATCGCTATCACACCCGAATCACAGGAATTAACTGATGAAATTGTCAATGAAGTATTTCACAGAATTATTAGGTGGTTCTCTGTAAATGTAATCTCATTTCGAAAAAACTCAGTATATTCAGTTGCACACAATAAATGGCATCAGACCATTAATTAATATTGACTTCAACCAGAAATCTATAGCTAACGTAGAATATTCAAAATTTTTAGGTTTATGCATTGATGAGGGATTGAATTGGAAGAAACACATTGAAGACCTGCTGAAACGTTTGAGCTCGGCTACTTATGCTATTAGGGTGATTGCAAACTTTGGTGATGTACAACTCAGTAAACTAGCATACTATGCCTATTTTCATTCTCTGCTTTCTTATGGCATCATATTCTGGGGTAATTCATCATTTAGTAAGAAAGAATTCTTTGCCCAAAAGCGGATCATCATCATAATTGCTGGAGCCCACCCAAGATCATCCTGCAGACATTTGTTTAAGGATCTAGGAATCTTCACACTAACTTCACAATATATATATTCACTGTGGTGCCGCACAAGTCCAAAGTGCGCGCCACCTACTTTCGCCGCCATGCACGCACGGCGCGGCGTTCTTATGACGTCAGCCACGAGCGCCCTCTGCTGCGACTCCGCTCGTGGCCACCACTGAACGACATCGTTCACTTGGGACTGAGATAGCAACCAGTTAAGACCTTCGGAATCAGATAGGCACGAGTGAAGACTTGGCTATCGTACAGGCACTAGGCAGGCCTCTAACAACTATGTATCAACATTCTGCAGTACTATGTAAAAGTTAAGTATTGTATAAATTCTGTTCAATAAATATCTCGTTCTAATTTACTCTAGTGTTTCTGGTTTCTGGCTGCTCCCCTCCGTACCTGCACAAGCGTGCATCCTTTATTCCTGTGTCGGTCTCATTCCACTCGGCCACCGACACCTACAACGGAAACGAGACACAAAAGCGGCGACGAGGCTGGGACACAAAATTCACTTATGAAATTTGTTATTAACAATCGAACTGAATTCAAATGTAATAGCAGTGTGCATAGCTACAACACTAGGAGAAAGGGTGACCTACACTATTCAAGGTTAAATTTAGCTCTGTCACAGAAAGGGGTTAATTATTCTGCCACAAAGTCTTTGGTCACGTACCAAGTAGTATCAAAATTCTGACACATAGCCAACTAGCATTTAAAAATAAATTAAGAGAATTTCTGAATGGCAATTCCTTCTACACTTTAGATGAATTTCTAGATAAAAGTTACTACTTTAGAAAAAAAAAAAAAAAAAAAAAAAAAGGAATAAAAAATTAAAAAATAAAATAAAATATTCAAAAATTGAGTGTCATGTAATATTAAGTATAGACACATTCATTTAACTGACACGTTCCACATCGTTACGAAGTGTCGTATTCATGATCTATGGAACAAGTATTAATCTAAGCTAATCTGTTACTACGGCTGGGCAAATGATACTCGCATTCGCACGTGTTCGGGATTTCCCGATACAGCAGAGAACTCGATACAGTATCGAACTGTTCCAACACTCGGATAATAAATGAATGGCGCTGCCTATCTGCCAACGATATGCGGGAAATTTTCAAGTCAGCGGGCTGTCGCTTTGCTCAGAACTAATTCCATAGGAAGTACAAGTTCATGTAAAGTAAAAGAAGGGCAACACTATGAAAAACTGTATATTTTGTTTAAAACAGTGCATACGTGACGTGTCTGGTGTTACTGCATCATATGATCCATTGATAAGCAAAATATCTGCTCAATGAAACTTTCACTCTGCAGCGGAGTGTGCGCTGATTTGAAACTTCCTGGCGGATTAAAATTGCGTGCCGGAACCGGGACTCGAACCTGGGACCTTTGCCTTTCGCGGGCAAGCGCACTACCGACTGTGCTATCCCGACACGACTCACGATGCCGCCTCACAACTTTTCTTCCGCAAAGGTCCCAGGTTCGAGTCCCGGTTCCGGCACACAATTTTAATCTGCCAGGAAGTTTCAAAATATCTGCTACTAGAACAGAACTACGGCACCTCATTACTGACGGCTAACATTCAAAGGAATACATGTGAACCCTTCATAAGTAGAAATTACATTTAATGTGGTTATAAGAGATTGGTGCCAAATGATCATTCCATTCCCTGTTAATACAGTAAAGTAATGTATAAAAATGTTAGCACCTTTTAATCGCCTTGAAATCAAGGTTAAAAGAGATTAAATAGGGAAAACATTAGAAATTTAATACCCAATAACGGAAGTAAGACGTATAAAAATAAACTGTAATTGCAACCTCGGAATAAACGGTGCACGAACTGGTCTGTACGTAGTATCAACAGGAGTCGCTAGATCGCAGCACTATAATTTTTAATCGCGACTGCTATTGTTTACTTTTAGCCTACATTCGGTATTGTTTTTACTTATGCCCTGCACCCAGAAGCTACCATAGTCGGAATTTCACACTTATTAATCCCCATAGTACATTAATGACACCCTATATTCGTTATAAATCGTATACATCACAGCACAGAAAAAATTTAGGAATATCATCGTTGTAAATCGTAGAGGTAGTACCTCCTGGAATTTCTAGACAGCGCCGTGATCGAAATTTCGAACATTTCCCGAGCCGTGACGTAAATTGTTCGAATAGTTCGAGTCATGTTCAAACCCAGCTCTAGCTGTTACCCAGACGTTCCACCCAGACATTCCCTGTTTTACTTCCTAGGCGAGAGATACAAGCGCTGCATTAAAACTAATCGCAACTACTAGTTTTTTTGTTTGTTGATGTTGTTGTGCTCTTCGGTTCGCAGACTGGTTTGATGCAGCTCTCCCCGCTACCCTGTCCTGTGCAAGTCTCTTCATCTGACAATACGTTCGGCAGCCTACATCCTTTTGAGTCTGCTTACTATATTCGTCCCTCGGTCTCCCTCTACGAATTACCCCACACGCTTCCTTCTAATGCTGAGTGGACAATTCCTTGATATCTCAGAATGTGTCCAACCAATCTATCCCTTCTCTTAGACAGGATATGCCAGAAACTCATTTCCTCCCCAAACCACCTCCTCATTAGTTACGTGATCTACCCATCTAATTTTCATCATTCGTCTGTAGCACCACATTTCAAAAGCTTCTATCATCTTTTTATCTGAACTCCTTATCGTCCACGTTTCACTGCCATACAATGCTACACTCCAGAAAAATACTTTCAGAAAAGATTTCCTAACATTTAAATTAATATTGGATGTTAACAAGTTTCGCTTCTTCAGAAACGCTTTTCTTCCTACAGCTCTTCTGCATTGTATATCTTCTTTACTTCTGCCATCAGAAGTTTCTTTTGCTACCCAGATAAGAAAACTCATCTACTACTATTATCGTCTCATTACCTACTCTAATTCCTTCACCATCGCCTGAATTTCTGATACTACATTCCATTATCTTCGTTTTTCTCTTGTTAATGTTCATCTTATATCTTCCTTTCAAGACACTGTCCATTTCGTTTAATTGCTCTTCCAGGTTCTTTGCTGTCTCTGACAGAAATGCTATGTCATCAGCAAACCCGAACTTTTTATTCCTTCTCACTGCACTTAATGCTCTTTCCAAATTTCTCCTTGCATTCCTTCATTGCCTGCTTAATGTAAAGATTGAACAACATTGGGGAAAGGCTACAACCCTGTCTTACTCCCTTCCCAACCTCTGCGTTCCTTTCTTGCACTTCGACTCTAATAACTGCTGTCTGGTTTTTGTATAGGTTGAATATAACTCTTCGCTACCTATATCTTACCCCTGCTACCTTCAGAATTTGAAAAGTGTATTCCTGTCGACATTGTCAAAAGCTTTCTCCAAATGTACAAATGCTAGAAATGTAGGTTTGCCTTTCCTTAGCCTGACTTATAAGATAAAACGTGAGTATTGCCTCCCATTTTCCTATATTTCTCCTAAATCCAAATCAATCTTCCCTGAGGTGGAATTCCACAAGTTTTTCCATTCGTCTGTAAATAATTCGTGTTAGTATTTTGCAGCCATGACTTATAGTTCTGTAATTTCCACATTTGTCTGCACTTGCTTTCTTTCGTATTGGAATTACAATATTCTTCTTGAAGTCGGAGGGTATTTGTTCAGTCCCATAAATATTGTATGCTAGGTGGAACAATTTTTCCATGATTGGCCCTCCTATATATCACCAGTTCAGACGGAATATCATCTACTCCAGGAGACTTGTATCGACTCAAATCTTTCAGCGCATTGTCAAATTCTTATCGCAGTATTATATCGCCTATCTCATCTTCCTCCAGTTCGTCTTCCATTCCTAGAATACTGCCTTCAAGTTTGTTTCTTAGCAAACAATAGTTTTTTGTTCATTTACAACCTCCTACAGTAAATTTCGGTAAACCGTCTTTTAAATTTAACGTGGAGTAACTATGAAGTACATAATGTCGTTCGAAATATTCACTTCTCGTAGCGATGCACAGCAGAATTTTTTTCCGCAAATGTTTGTAAATCTATCGGATCAAACTGCGTGGTCATCAGTCCGTAGCTTACAAACTACTTAAACTAAGGTAAACTAACCTAAGGACAACACACACACCCATGTCCCAGGGAGGATTGAACCTCCGACGGCGAGCAATCACGCGCTGCGCAGCGAGGCGCCTTAGACCCCATTTTATTTTTATTTTTTATTTTTTTTAAGGAACTGTTTCTCGGTATTGCCTGTGGTGGGCAAGTGTTTTCGTGCAACCTAAACACCCACCATACTCACCGGATCTCGATCCTGCGTTCTTCCTATTCCCTCGACTCACACTCGCTTTGAAAGAGATTTAATTATATTCCTCAGATCCAGCGAAACATGACGACGCATTTGAACACCACGCTAAAGAAAGATTTTGTACCTAGTTTTCAGGACATTTATCACAGAGCTCATCGGTGCATATTTGTGGTAGATGATTCTTCTAAAGGTCAGTAAGTTAATTTTAGTTTACAGTTCATCTATGATAATGTTACAGGAGCAGTAACCGAACTTCATCGTCGGAGGTTCGACTTGTTGAAGATAAGTTGGACAAGAATAAGTGTGGGTTTAGGCATCTTAGAGGCTGTCAGGACCAGATCTTTAGCTTACGGCAGATAATGGAGAAGTGGAAGAGGGAATTTTAACTTTGTTCCACAGATCTAGAGAAGGCTTATGACCGTGTTCCTAGGAGGAAGCTTTTGTTTGTCTCTCAAGATCATGCAATAGCCATATGTAGGAATGAATTGTAAGAATGGAAGGTCCAGATTTCAATGTCAAAAAATGTTCAAAAGTTTGTAGAACTTATGGGACTTAACTACGGGGTCATCAGTCCCTAAGCTTACAAACTACTTATGAACTAGCTAACACTAAGGACGGTACAAATATCCATGCCCGAGGGGGGATTCGAACCCCCGACCGTAGTGGCCGTGCAGACCGTGACTGCAGCGCCTCAGTCCCCTCGGCCACCGCGGCCGGCTTTCAATGTCAAGAACGAATTCTGTCATGTAACTGGGCTTCTACTAAATAGCTACACACACACACACACAGCAATTTCCCCTGGCTTATATTATTTTTTAAGCAACTGCTTTTGCTTCTTCAGCGAAAATGAACAAATTCGAGTTGCTTCGTTTTCATTGCTTAACCATCCATAGTATTTTTCAATAAAGAAATATCCAAAATCGTTTACGCCAGTTAAAAAGTATTTATATTTGAATAAATTTTTTTTATCCAAGTGCAGCAGCATACGTTGATCATTTGTGACAGGAGAAGAACGATCACCCGCGAAATATTTTTGATTTTATTAATTTTTAATTACAAGACGATTTCGCCTCTTCGATAGCCATAAACAGTGTATACTAGCAGGAGTGGTCACAACATGTGCACCTGAAGGGCTCTTCCCACGTTAGCTCTGTAGTAGCCGAATACGATTTGTAATTTTTTTAAAACGGAAAAATAATTTTGCGACTGTTGGCTGTTTCCCCGTTACAAAAAAGTATGTCTACGTTCACTGGTTAAATAAATGCTACCACGTTTACTACTCTGGCTTCATTGTCCTGGGAAATGTAAAAATAAATCTCTATGTATATAAAAGCGAAAGGAATGTCAGTCTCTCACTCACTGACTAACACGAAATTTCGAAAACTACTTCACCTATGACGCTGAAATTTGGCAGGAATGTAGTTTGTAGGTAGACGACGTCAGCTAAGAAACGATTTTGCGATAGGGCAGATAGTTCAGAAGATATGACGTCATAAACAATGGAAACTTCCTTCTTGTGGCACGTGATAGTGTGACTATCAGTCCACTATTTGAGGAGAAGAGCACATAGCGACTTGCAACAAACATTAAACATCATTTCAAACCTTTAGGAAACTTTTTGCCGCTGACAACCACATCAAAATAATGAAATGAAAAAAGTTTCTCGATTACTACTTTTTATGCTGTTCACGGAAGTAAAACTACGGCGTTCGGTATGACGTTACAATTTATAATTTCTACACTACAAATTGTAGCCGCAGGAAATTTTATAGACAGTATACACACATACCGCTGAATATACCTTTGAAATTGTATCACAGTACGACACGTTCTCGATGGGATTTGACCACATAAACTGTAACGTTCATGGAAATTCGCCCCATTACGCACCAAGTTTTATTGTATTACTTCTTGATTAGTAATTGTATTCGCAACAGATGTTACAGACATACACCACTCAAACAAATGAAAACCTGAAAAATTATACAATAATTGTTCGCTATGTAAGTCAATATGAGATCGCAGGCATTGTATACGTTGCCGCGGTGGAGTAGCCGAGCGGTCTAAAGCGTCTCGCTGCGGAGCGCGCGGTTGCTCGCCGTGGAGGTTCGAGTCCTCCCTGGGGCATGGGTGTGTGTGTTGTCCTTAGGTTAGTTTACCAAGGTTTAAGTAGTGTGTAAGCTAGGGACTGATGACCACGCAGGTTGGTCCGATAGATTTACAGACATTTGAACATTTGAACACTGTATACGTCACTTGTATTTCGCGTACTATCTTTCTTTCTTTGGATTCTGCACTTATAATTTTGTACATTATATGAGATAGACTTATTTCTTATTTATTCTTCGATAAATATAGCATGTTTTTAGATAAAAGGAGATGGACAGGAATAGAAGGGATAGGAGAAGTACTAACTCAAGGCACGAATAAATAAGTACCGGGACAAAGCTGGGTTTTCAGATAGTAAAAAAATAAATGCAGATAAAAAAAAACAATCCGAAGATTGGTTTGAACATCACAGTGGTTTACTGTTTGGAGGTGGGATGCCATTGCCTTCTTTCGACCTTCGAACTGACTTACCCAGCCAGTTATAGGGGGACCTACAGTTTAACGTGGGTTCCGAACCACGGTGCTACTCGGTATTTTTCACATGAGCAATACTGCCAGAAGTGAAAGAAGTGGAAAGTGAAAGATAAAAATCCTAGGACCTAGCGGAGATCGAACCCGGGACCTTTGGATATGTATACCACTGTGCAACCGAGGCGCACTAAATGCAGATTTATGAAAAGTATATTTTAATTTTCCCGATTTCAGGAGCAATGCCCCTATTTGCGTAACCCAATTGTTGCCGCAGCTGTTTCGGACGCTATCGGTCGTTTCCTCGTCACGCAGGCGAAATGCGTCGTCTTCGTTTCCCTCGCTGCCCCCGACTGCGTATGACGTGCTGCGTGGCATTCTTTTATTCCTCTCCGTCAGTCAACACGGGCCGTCCACTCTGTCCCTTTCACCACACACACACACACACGGGGACGCATTTGACGACAAATGATTGGCGCAGCTCCATTCATCGTCGCTCCCCCCCCCCCCCCACCCGTTGCGTGACTTCTGCGCTGCACACGAGGAACTAATTCACTCTGTGACGTCACAATCGACGCAGGAGCCCACCCTCGTATTTGCTGGGTGGCACTAAACGAAAGGCGAGAGAGAGAGAGAGAGAGAGAGAGAGAGAGAGAGAGAGAGAGAGAGAGAGTAGGGGAAGGGGATGTTTGAAAAGCGATAGACAAGGGCAGGGGGACTGTAGGAGGCACGGGAAATAAAAAGATTTAAAAAAAGCAAACAACTGGAGGATAAAAAGAGCGATTGGGGAGGTTTCAGATTGTAGGGGGGGGGGGGGGGAGCTTTTAACCCCTGCTGATATTGCCCACGCTACCGCAGCGACGCGCGGCGGCTGTGAGGGTAATTAAAAAATAAAACAACTGGCAGAAGAGCCACAGTCTAACAAATACAGTCCCGACACTCACTGCTGTTAAAGTTGTTACCAACTGACAGTTGCAACGACACTAGCGCTCCTAGCGGTGGGCAAGCCGCCGAAAGAGTGATGTTCGTTTGTAATTATTTGTGTGCGTAATTAACGAAATAGTTAATATAATTTTTGTGTTACAAGAATTAGTAATAATAATAATAATAATTTGGTGTGTCTCATTGTCCTGGTGCAAGTCTTTCAATTGGACGCCACTTCGGCGACTTGCGAGTCCCTAGCCTACCCCAGTTATCCAACCGGGGAAAGGAAAGGAAAGGAAAGGAAAGGAAAGGAAAGGAAAGGGGACCTACAGCTGAACGTGGAATCCGAACGTGGCGACTCCTCACACGGTTCAGAAGCGAAGGATGGGTTAAACTGCAGAGTGAAAAAATCCGAGGTCCGACCGGGTTTTGAACCCGCGACCTTTCGGTTTCCAGTCGAGCACTTTACCCACCGGGCCCGACACAAGCAAACATAATACGGAAAGTAATGTAAAAAAGAAAAAACACACAACAGTCGAACTTACTGATTCAGTGGTATAACGAAGAACTTCGTCATGAACCAATACTTACGAATATGTGTATCTTTGCAGCTTATTCCGCTGAAGGTAAGTATAATATAAACATAACAGAAAGATACATTTCTATTTTGGTGTGTTCTTACTATGACAGAGTTTTTTGACACGTATCGTTATGGTATGGGGTCTAATGATTCGCACATTTTTTTAGGCTTCACTCGTCTTTATTATAAGCGCATATTCTTTTGAGTGTGATTATTTTTGCTTAAGAAGACAATGTCTTGAAGATTCTTGCCTTAGTGGTTCAGCTGTAGCAACAATTGCGGAATTCGGTTATTCTTTCTTGAATACAGTTCGATTGCTTTTTCAGTTTTCTTGTCACGTTTCTGATGTTTTTCCTTCAGCTACAGTTGTGGTGGCTGATTTGGTACGTTAAATACCGTAGTTATTGCATTCTACGTTCGTTTCTTACGTTCCACCCTCACTGATTTCACTCGAACTGGATTGGAGAAACGCTAACGTTCTTCAGAAGAAAAAACACGTCTTTCTGCCAAAGGGCGGGTATTCGGTGTTTCCTAGCCATTTTTCTATTTTTAATAGTAAATTAAATCATTCAGTACAACCCTGTGGGATAGAAGATGTTGTTGTTGTTGTGGTCTTCAGTCCGGAGACTGGTTTGATGCAGCTCTCCACAATACCCTATCCTGAGCAAGCCTCTTCATCTCCACATAAGAACGGCAACCCACATCTGTCTGAATCTGCTTACTGTATCCATCTCTTGGTCTTCCTCTGCGATTTTTACCCCACACACTTCCCTCCAATGCTAAATTCACAATTCCTTGATGTCTAAGAATGTGTGCTACCAATCTATCCCTTCTTTTAGTCAAGGTATGCCAGAAATTTCTTTTCTCTCCAATTCTGTTCAATACCTCCTCATTAGTTACGCGATCCACCCACCTAATCTTCAGCATTCTTCTGTAGCACCATATTTCAAAAGCCTCTATCCTCTTCCTGTCCGCACTGTTTATCGTCCATGTCTCACTCCCATACAAGGCAACACTCCACACAAATGCCTTCAGAAAAGACTTCCTTAGGCTTAAATCAATATTCGATGTTAACAAATTTCTCTTTTTCAAGAACGCTTTTCTACCCATTGCCATTCTGCATTTTATATCCTCTGTACTGCGACAATCATTTATTTTACTGCCCAAATAACAAAACTCATCTACCTCCTTTATTGCTTCGTTTCCCAATCTAATTCCTTCCGCATCAACTGATTTCCTTACACTGCACTCCATTACCCTAGTTTTGCTCTTGTTAATGTTCATCTTATATGCACCTTTCAGCACACTGTCCATTCCCTTCAACTGCTCTTCCAGGTCTTTTGCTGTCTCTGAGATTATTACAATGTCGTCGGCAAAACGCAATGTTTTTAATTCTTCACCCTAAACTTTAATTCCTTCTCAAAATTTCTCCTTGCTTTCCTTTATAGCTTGCTCAATGTACAAATTGAATAACAATGGAGAAAGGCTACAACCCTGTCTCACTCCCTTTCCAACCACTGCATCCCTTTCATGCCCTTCAACTGTAACAACCGCTGTCTGGTTTTTGTACAAGTTGTAAATAATCTTACGCTCCCTATATTTTACTCCTGCTTCAGAACTTGAAAGAGTTTATTCCAATCAACATTGTCAAAAGCCTTCTCCAAATCTACAAAAGCTAGAAATGTAGGTTTGCCTTTTCTTTATCTTCTAGGATAAGCCGTAAAGTGAGTATTGCCTCCCGTGTTCCTACATTTCTCCTGAACCCAAACTGATCTTCCCCGAGGTCGGCTTCTACCAGCTTTTCCATCCTTCTGTAAATAATTCGTGTTAATATTTTGCAACCATGACTTATTAAACTGATGGTTCTGTAATTTTCACACCTGTCTGCACCTGCTTTCCTTGGTATGGGGATTATAACATTTTTCTTAAAGTCTGAGGGTACTTCACCTGTCTCATGCATCTTACATACCAGGTGAAACAATTTTGTCATGGCTGGTTCTCCCAGAGACTTCAGTAGCTCTGAGGGAATATCATCTACTCCAGGAGCCTTGTTTCGACTTAGGTCTTTCAGGGCTCTGTCAAATTCTTCTCTCAATACAGTATCTCCTATTTCATCTTCATCTACATCCTCCTCCCTTCCTACAATATTGTCTCGGAGTTCATTTCCTTTGTAGAGCCCCTCTATATACTCTTTCCACCTTTCAGCTTTCCTTTCTTTGCTGAGAACTGGTTTTTCCATCAGTGTCCTTGATATTCATAGAGCTGTTTTTCTTATCGCCAAATGTTTCTTTTATTTTCCTGTAGGCTGTATCTATTTTTCCCCTATTTATACATTCTTCTACATCCTTGCATTTGCCTTCTAGCCACTCCTGCTTAGCCATTTTGCACTTCCTGTCAATCTCATTTCTTAGTCGTCTGTACTCCATTTTGCCTGTTTCATTTACTGCATTTTTATATTTTCTCCTTTCATCGATTAAATTTAGTATCTCCTGTGATATCCAAGGATTTTTTGTAGGTCTTGCCTTCCTACCTATTTTGTCCTCTGCTACCTTCACTATTTCATCTTTCAATTTTACCCATTCCTCTTCTACTGTTTTATTTTCCCCCGTTTCTATCAACTGTTGCCTAAAGCTGCCTCTGAAATTCTTAAGAACCTCACGTTCCTTCAATTTATCCAGGTCCCATCTCCTTATTTTCCTACCTTTTTGTAGTTTCTTTAGATAACAGTTAATAAACTGTGCCGCAATGTACCGTTTCCAACGTTGTCAGGGATCTTAGGAAACCTAAGAAAGACAAAGGTGGAGCTATTTTTAAGTTATCTATTTTATGATACTACATACATTCTCTAATGTAAAAAAGTGTTACAATCAATATAAACGATACTATTCGCACTCATCCACTATCGTATTCATTGCAGTAGCTTGCCCTCCGCTTGGAGCGCTGTTGTCGCAGTGTATAACAAAAATCCGCGGAAGTTTCGTGACTGTATATGTCAGACTCTGGTAGAGCTGCGTTTGAACATGACTCGAACTGTTCGAGCAATTTACGTCACAGTTCGGGAAATCTCAGGAAATGTTCGAACATTCGATCACGACGCTATCTAGCAATGTCAGGAGGTACTATCTCTACGATTTACAACGATGATATTCATAAACCTTTTCTGTGCTGTGCAGTAAACGATTTATAACGAAGATAGGGGATTAATAAGTGAGAAATTCGGACTATAGTAGCTTCTAGGTGCAGGGCACTAGTAAAAGCAGTGACGAATGTAGGCTATAAGTAAACGATAGCAGTCGCGATTTAAAATTCTAGTGCTGCGATCTAGCGGCGCCTGTTGATACTACGTACACAGCAGCTCGTGCACCGTTTATTCCGATGTCGCAATCACAGTTTACTTTTATATGAGTTATTACCATTATTGGGTATTAAATTTCTAATGTTTTCCCTGTTTCATCACTTTTAATCCTGTATTCAAGGCGATTAAAAGGTGGTAACATTTTTATCTGTTTCTGTACCGTATGAACAGAGAATGGAATGATAATTTGCAACCTATCTCTTATAATCACATTACATTTAATGCACTTATGAAGGATTCACTTTTTTTTCTTTGAATGTTAGCCGTCAGTAATGTGATGCATTAGTTCTGTTATAGAAGCAGATATTTTATCAATGAATCATATCTTGCAGTGATACGAGACAGGTCACGTATGCGCTGTTTTAAACAAAATATACAGTTTTTCATAATGTTGATTTTTTTACATGTACTTGTACTTCCTATGAAATTAGTTCTAAGCAAAGCCATAGCTCCGTAACTTCAACATTTCCCGCGAATCGTTTCGAGATACGCAGCGCCAGTCATTTATTATCTGAGTGTTCGAACAGTTCGATAGTGTATCGAGTTCTCCGCTGTATCGGGAAATCCCGAGATGTTCGAACACGAGTATCATTTGCCCAGCCCTAACTGGCAGACGCCTGCCTTGAGAGTTTCATGAAATGTCGACGTTGGGCTACAGAAGCGCCTCAAAACGCCGACGTCACATGACAGAATTAAAAAATGTTTGTATAGCTTATAGGACTTAGCGTTAACTCAGATTACGCGGAATTATTTTTGGTTTAATTTTTTCTCAGAAGTTATTAATTACCTTCATATGACTACACAAGATCGTTATAAGTGATTTTTTTTCCGCAATCACAGCATTAGTTTTGCTATACTGCCCTCCTTTCTGTAATGACGTCAAAATGAATGTCTTATAAATTTAATCTGATGAATCATTATTATTAAAATAACATTTAAGATTAAACATATACATATAACTGTCTCAAAATTTAAAAAAAAAAATTCAAGTAATATAAACCCAACTACGAGGAATTCTTGAGTATCTTCTAAATGAACCTCAGATTTGCAGCTGTATCCAACCACTTTGCAATCGACAATGGAAGCTGAACTGTCCTGCAAGTGGAGCAGGCGATTCAAAGAGTACACGACTTCTTACAGCCAACAAAAAAAAAAAGTCAGCTGCCGTTCTCGTCCTATCTGGGTTAATGTACAAGTTGTAGATAACCTTCCGTTCCCTATGTTTTTCTCCTGCTTGCTTCAGAAATTGAACCATCTCCAAACAGGACCATGCCTAGTAAAGCGCTGTGATGATCGAAACCAATCTAAAGTTGGCCAAAAGCTAGTATACAAAAATACAGAATCGGAAGTGGGCTGACGAATTTCAAAAAAATGTTTGTATAGCTTATGGGACTTAACTCCGGGGTCATCAGTCCCTAAACTACTTATGAACTAGCTAACACTAAGGACGGCACAAATATCCATGCCCGAGGGGGGATTCGAACCTCCGACCGTAGTGGCCGTGCAGACCGTGACTGGCGCGCCGCAGTCCGCTCGGCCACCGCGGCCGGCGTGACAGACCACCTTGTGTTAAAGTGCGGCTGTGTGGTCTTAGCTGCTGCTGAAATCGATAGGCATCGCGCAAATACAGGTGAGCAAAAGATTACTTTGAAATGGGAAAGTTCTAATGAACAATGCTGTTCCGTCGGCCCTCGTTCGAGTATAATCGACGAGAAAAAAATTATAGAAATTTGGGCAAGTTTCTAAAGCTTGAAAACAAAACGCTTGTTTTAGTCGCTAGCGTAGCGAAGTAGGTATCTCGTCTGTCTAATGTGCAAGAAGTTGAAGTCATCTCACGTGCTTCAACATGTTTTTATTTACTATAAAACTGGTTCCATCCCATACTGGTGGCTGGTACACCAACAGATTACGAATTTATCCCGAAAGTCAGTCTCAGTTGCAAAATTTTTATTTACTTCATCTACATCTACATCTACATCTACATACATACTCCGCAATTCACCGTAAGGTGCGTGGCGGAGGGTACACCGTACCACTACTAGGCATGTCCTTTCCTATTCCACTCCCAAATTGAACGAGGAAAAAAAGAATGCCTATATGCCTCCGTACGAGCCCTAATTTCTCTTATCTTGTCTTTGTGATCTTTACGCGAAATGTAAGTAGGCGGCAGCAAGATCGTACTACACTCAGCTTCAAATTCCGGCCCTCTAAATTTACTTAACAGAAATTCACGAAAAGAACGTCGTCTTTCTTCCAGCGATCCCCAATTGAGTTGCCGGAGCATTTCCGAGACACTCGCGCATTGGTCGAACCTACCGGTAACAAATCTAGCTGCTCGCCTCTGAACCGCCTCTATGTCTTCCTTCAAACCGATCTGCTGCGGGTCCCAAATACTTGAGCAATACTCAAGACGTGGTCGTACAAGCGTTTTATACGCGGTCTCCTTTACAGGTGAAGTACATCTTCCCAAAATTCTCCCAATAAACCGAAGTCGGCTGTCTGCCTTACTCACAACTGTCCTTACATGCTCGTTCCATTTCATATCGCTCTGCAATGTTACGCCTAGATATTTGAACGACGCGACCGCATCAAGAAGCTCACTACTGATGCTGTATTCGAACATTATAGGATTGTTTTTTCTACTCATGCGCATCACCTTACATTTTTCTACATTGAGAGCTAACTGCCATTCTTCGCACCAACTAGAAATTTTGTCTAAGTCAACCTGTATGCTATTACAGTCAGTTACAGACGACACCCTCCCATACACCACAGCATCATCAGCAAACAGCCGCAAATTACAACTTACTCTGTCCATGACGCGTTTCGCCCTTTTGAGGCATTATCAGATAACAGAAACGATATGCGGTGAGCTATGTGTCGTCATTACAAAATAAATTATATAGGATGGAAACCTATCGTCATATCTCCCAAATTTTAAACAACTATGACGGAAGGTTTCCATCGTAAAAAGTTTGTTTTGCAATGACGACAGATAGCTTACCATATATCGTCTCTATTATCTGATGATGCCTTAAAAGGGCGAAACGCTTCATTGAAATAAAATTTGCAACTGTAACTGACTTTCGGAATTTATTTCTTTTCATATCTTCATCAAAAGAGACTTTATTAACAATTTTAATCGATTAATGGCTGATGTGATTTTATAAACATAATTCTTTTCACATTGTTGTAAACATTGATCCTGTTATTCTTTATGTGGAAATGTGTGATTTTATTTTGCTACATGTATTAGTGGCGAATGCAATATTTTCGTTTTCGGATGGGCTGAGCTCAAAAAAATATTGTTGCTTTTTACTTCAAATTCACGGGGGAAAAATTGTGGGATCTCCCGATTCTTGCTTGGTTATGCCGTTTTCAGAACGAGCATAAAGTCACTGACCTGACCCTTATTTCTAGAATAAAATCTCTTGCATTCGTCTGAATTTTATTGTCAACATTAGTAGGGGAAGTGGTTGTAATATGGAACACTTTTTTGTTTAAGGGAAATTAATGTATTTAAAATGTGACTATTCGATAAATAAAATGTCACCTTTATTCGATTATATATCTGTGACAAAGGATCAATAATAATTTTGATGAAAAATTAACATTTTAAATAATTACAATAGATTATTTTACTTGCTGTAAATTAGGAGAATTTTGAAATAGGGTGGTAAAATGAAACAGATTTCAAATAAGTAAATATTTAACAATGTCTTTTTCGGTTTCATGGGGTAGAATAAGCTTTCTTCCAAATTTTTCACGTGTTAAAGTATTTAGATATGTATCCTTCCTAGCCACCTTTCTAAAGAGTGTAGCTTTCGGCATGCTGAAACCTCTTGCTGCTTCATTCAGAGTTCTATTTCTGCTTGACCCACGCACCATTTCTGTCCTATTCCCCTATTTTCAGGCATTAGCCTACTTCTTGGCATGGCGACACTATAAAAGAAACAAGGGGTCGAGTTTCATATTTCTACCTAGCACCATTTTGAAAACTAAAGAGTCCGCACTTTCGATAAACAATTTCAAGTATCTAAAATTATCATTTGTACGTTTAATTCCGTTACTCAGTCGTAAAGTAGAAACAGTAGCCTAAGTTCTAAATAAAGGTAGCAGAAAAAATATTTTAATCTTACGTTGCAAAAACTTTGGGAAGTTGGAAAGCAACGGCCATAAACAATGAGGTACTGGTCTCCAATGCTTATAGCGGCGGAATCAGAACATCACGAGTGTGATAACAAAATGTCGCCATATGACGTTCCTAGTCTCCAAATACTACGGTGTTCCATATCACAGCCCTGGTTCGTATTACCACCACTTCCCCTAATACTACAAATAAGAAAAAATTTAAACCAATTAACTGAATAAAGACAGTGGTCAAAGTAATTTCGATAAAGATTTGGAAATGGAAAAAGAAATATTGGACAACATGAGAAGATTCAAACCTATGCACCTTAGCACGACAAGCAGACACACTATCAGCTACTCTCTAGCAACTCGAAAGACTGTGGATTCATATTAAAGATCTGGACTCTGGAGTGAAATTGCGAATTTTTATTTTTTATTTATTTTTATTTTTATTTATGTATATTTATTTATTTGCGTTTGATTAGAGAGACACTTCACCTACTACCTAAATGTCTTCTTGGATTCAAGCCTCTAGAGATTTGTGCAAAATTCCGGATAAATTTTCGTCATCTCTATATATAAAAGGAAGTGTCCCGATTGACTGACTGACTGATTCATCATCGCCCAGCCCAAACCACTGAAGATAGAAACTTGACATTTGTGGAGGCTGTTGATCTTACTCTGTATGCGTCATTTAAGAAGCGATTTTTCGATATTCCGTCCGTAATAGGGTGAAATAGGGGATGAAACGTTTTTTGAAAATACGTAGCTATTTAGGCAATTTTGAAGCTAGAACTACAAAATTTCGGATTTTAATTCAGGGTTCGAATTTAAAAGACACGTGTTTCGGCATTTTTTGAAATTCGACAAATAAGGGGATAAAATAGGTGACGCAAAAAATTGATTTTCAAAAATATGTTGCTGTTAACTCAAATTTTAAGCTACAACTAGGAAACTTCAGATATGGAAGCTTGGTCAGGATTAAAAAGACACGTCTTTTGGTATTTTTGGAAATTTAACAACTAAGGGGGTAAAAGAGGGGATCAAAAATTCTTTTCGGAAATACATTGTTGTCAAGACAATTTTGAATCTGTAACTGCAAAAACTGGTATTTGTATAGTTGGTTAGAATTTAAAAAAAATACGTGTTTCGGTATTTTTGGAAATTCAACCATCAAGGGGGTTAAATTGAAGAGGGGGTGATTTTCGGAAATATATTGCTATTTAGGCAATTTTGAATTTAGAACTACAGATTTTCGGATTTGGATTCGGGGTTCAAAATTAAAAGGACACGTGTTTGGGTATTTTTGGAAATTCGACCTAAGGGGGTGAAATACGAGATGCAAAAAATTGATTTTCAAAAATATGGTGCTGTTAACTCAAATTACAAGCTATAACTACGAAACTTAAGATATGGATTCTTCATCAGGATTAAAAAGAAACAACTGGTGCTGACCAACCAGCCTACGCATGCGAAGCAGCGGGGGTTCAGCAAGTTTACTAATAAATGACTGCTCAGCATGATGAATGACCAACCTACACCGGCGTGTGATATACGGTTACAAAACGTCGATCTTCTAAGTGGGGACGTGTTCTTCTTAGTTATTAGATCGTACGCCCTGATTTATATTTAGATTTCTTACTTTTTATTGTTGAATAATGCGTTAAAGAAATGATTTTTAGATTAGGCAATGATGGAGCAAAGTAGTAAATGAGTTTTGCTTTTTGTGTAGCGAAATAACTTCTGACGACCGAAATAAAGAAAAGATAAAAAGGCAGAATGGATATGGGAAGAAAAGCGTTTCTCAAAAAGCGAAATTTGTTGACATCCAAAAATTAACTGAATATCGGTGTTACGACAGCTAAGCATTGGAGGAAGAATCGGAAAGACATCGAATCCTATACAGTTACGATTAATGGTGTAAACACTCTGGAGAATCGCAAAACATTTTTAAAAAAAAGGCTAAACTTGAACTCCTTGATAACGCACTGTGGATGTGGTTTTGTCAAGAAAGAAGGAAAGGAACTCCAATATCCGGACCAATTATCAAAGAAAAAGCGACAGTTTTGCAGGAAAAACTGTAAGCTGAAAGTCAATTTGCTGCCAGTGAAGGCTGGATGATCATTGGAAATCTCGTCATGGAGTCCGATTTGTTTCTACAGTCAGTACAGTACAGTACTGTACTGTAATTTATTTTTCGTTTATCCTTTTAAAACCAATACATATTATAGTGTGTGTAGACGTCCTTTAGTTAATATATATTGTTCAACACTGTGTAAAAAAATCTCTTTATATTACTGTAGATGTCTTTTAGTTCTAAAATCGTTTAATTTTTTGTACTAAACATTTTTTTTTTTTTTTTTTTGCAATTAATATCAGATTTTTCGGATAAGCCGATCTTTTTGGCCCACTTTAGGTTAAGGTAGTAACACTAAAAGTGGGCCTTTGCGATCGTCTTTTGACAGCTCGAAATTTAAATGGAAATAACGGCTTAACTATTCATCTGACACGAAAATTGAATAACCGAATTTGAGAAAATTCTCTACAACTTTGCTCTCTTATGTTTTTTTCATATACTGTACCGTTTCAAAGATATTTGAAAAATAACGGCGATTTTGAGATGTATCTCTGTCTGTCCGTCTGTCTGTCTGTCCGTAACGTGTTCTCTGTTTTTAAGACGAACCGTTCAACCGATCAGCACCAAATTGTACAAACATGATTGTAGGCCGCCAGAGACCAGAACCTCCCGTTTTCAAATTTTTCGAAAAAAAACGGTAGTAAAAAAAAGTCGTTTGTAATATAATTGTAATTGCAAACGAACCGTTCACCTGATACGAAAATTGAATAACCTAATTGGTAAAGGACAAAATTCTCTACAACTTAGCTCCCTTATGTTTTCTTCATATCTCGTATCGTTTGAGACATATTTGCAAAAATAACGGATATTTGATACCCTCCACTGAATTAACGGAAACCAGCCGTTCGGAGATGTCACGTGACATTCCTCACGTATTTGATGATTTTCTAGTCGTAACTTACACGTTGTCATTTCAATGCAACGGCACACTGAGGAATTAACAAAAATACAACGGTCTTCGTACGATAAATGATAATCTAGTCTCTACAAATGCCATATTAGCATCAGTTAACGATGGCCACCAATAGTATGAGATTAAAGAACTCCTGTTTCGATTTATAGCCATAACGTAGTGGGCAAGGCGTTGGACTATGACGCTAAAGGTCGGTGGTTCAAAACCGGCCACTACCTAATTTTTTTTCATAAAAGTGTTTAGACACTCTTATTAATTAATTTATTATTATTTAGATTATTATTTTGGTCCAAAATGTTTGCAAAAACGTATAAAACTACACATCTAAAGTGAGCCGTAAAACACGCCAGTGCGATTTTTTTCGTTCCAACCACGCTCCCGGTCCCGAAGGTGACGGATTAGAGGAATTCTACTGTACCCAAGTCTGCCAACGTCAGCCGAAAATCTGCTGAATTGGCAACCCTGCTACATTCCGCCGCTCTCGCAGTAAAATGGCGACCGCGTGACGTCATAAACCATAATCCGTCGGCAGGAAGCACTCAGGCCACCGACGACGTCGACGTCGACAAACCCCTGTGTAATCACGGGCCGGCCGCATCCCATTATCGGAAATCTCCTCCACCCCAAATCGCCGGGACTTTCGAAAAAAAAAGAAGGAAAAAAAGAGAGAATATGTGTTCCGATATGGCTGCCGTTACACACCCTCTTGTTCCAGCTAATGACACAATTACCACCACTTCCCCGCCTAGCCACGCATACAGATTCTGTTTTCCCTTTCGTTCCTGGCGAAAAGCTCTTGCGCCGTGTCGTAGGGATTTGTTTCTGTTATTACAGTCGACTCGATGGTCCGTTGTCATTACAGGCAAGTCGTTTGGTCGTAGCGACGTAGCCAGACCGGATTTCCAGTAGCTTACTGAACATCTATATCTAATACGAGGCGCGTCCAGAAAGTAAGTTCCGTTTGGTAATAAAATGAAATTGTACACAGATGCAGAAGAAATTTTTATTGCACAAAATTCTGCAACTCAAACTACTTTTCCACGCAACTGCCGAAATTTTGCAGGCATTTGTCATAGCGTGGCACCATGTTTTGTATACCTTCTTCATAGAAACCTGCCGCCTGTGTCTTCAACCAGTTGGAAACAGTTTCTTTCAGCTCGTCGTCATTGGTGAAGTGGTGACCGTCAGGGAAAGACTTGAGATGTAAGAACAGATGAAAGTCGCTAGGAGCGAGGTCAGGGCTGTACGGAGGATGGTCAAACTCGTCCCAGCCAAATCCCTGCAGGAGGTTTTTCGTCACATTTGCTGTGTGTGGTCGTGCGTTGTCGTGAAGCAAAACAACACCTTTTGACAGCAGTCCCCGGCGCTTATTCTGAACTGCACGGCGCAATTTCCGAAGTGTCTCGCAATAAGCATCTGCTTTGATTGTTTGACCACGCGGTAAGAAGTCAATGAGTTTTTTGTGTTGCTCAGTGAGAATCTTTGGTACCCAACGTGAGCAAAGTTTACGGAATTTCAGTTGTTTGGTAACTATTTCATGCATCAGTGATCGTGAAATTTGGGGGAAGTCCAAAGCGAGAGCACTAATTGTAAACCTACAGTTTTCCTGGATCTTGTCATCAATCTCGTGAACCATTTCTTCTGTAACCAAAGGTGGACGCCCACTTCGTTCTTCATCGTGCACATCACTACGCCCGCCATTCAACTGTCGGACCAATCTTCTCACCATCGAATCACTCATCGCATTATCGGAAATTTGCCGATAAATTTCACTCGGCTTCACTTTCTTCGCATTCAGAAACCGAATCACCGACCTGATTTCACAGGCGGCGGGATTTTCAATCGACGCCGACATTTCAAACGAGCACAACAAAGCGTACGTAACTGACAGCGATCTCCAAATGGCGCACGTTCTTCTCCTTGATACACGTCGTCTACAGCGCATGTGCGGAACTGCAATCGCAGCGCTGCAGCGGAGATAAATTGAAACGGAACTTACTTTCTGGACGCGCCTCGTATATAAAGCAGAGTGTCCGTATGTTTGTAGGTGTTGCAGACAAATCTACAGTTTTGTTCCTATCTTTACGAAATTTTGTACACGTAAGTTTCAATCCTTGAGGACGGTCGACGAAGTGTAAGAATCACATACGATATATAGTTCACGAGATATGACGTCATAAACAATGAGATGCGCGAAAAACTGCTGCATTTTGCGACAATGCTGCTCATTTTCTCCTAAACCATTGGACCGATTTCAACCAAATTTGGTACACACATTCCTTAACGTGAGGTAACAATTGCTGCATGGTTAAGAATCACATACGGCACATGGTTCAAAAGATATTACGTCATAACCAATAGAAATCGCAAAAAATGCCATATAATGCGGCGAGACTTTCGAAATACACTTTATGAGAATGACAGTACTTAGAGACTTGCATCAAACTTTAAACATAATTTCAATCCTTTATTAAACTTTTTCTTGCTGCTAACCATGGTAAAATGACGAAAGGAAAAAAGTTTCTCGCTCACTACTTTTCAGCTGTTTATGGAGTAAAACTACGGCTCTCGGTATGACGTTACAATTTATAATTTGTGCACTACATAAGGTTGCTACAGGAAATTTTACAGACAGTATACACGCATATGGTTCAATATGAGCATGTAAACAGTAACGTTCATGGAAAACCGCCACTTCCCTCATCAAGTTTTAATCTATTAATTCTTTAATGCTAACTGTATTCCCAAGAGACTTTAAAGACTTACACCCCTTATACAAATGAATATATACTTGAAAATGGCAAGAATAAATATAAATAAATACCCGGGCAACGCCGGGTTTTCAACTAGTAGCCCTATATAAAAGAATGTCGTGTTAGTTACACTATTTATAACTAAAGAACGTCTGAACCGATTTGGCTCAAAATTGGAGACGGACATAGGAACATTTTTAGATACCCATTTATTAATATTTTATGTTTGAAACATCTATCTATATTAATAAAAATGAATTGCCGCATGTATGAAACCGCATCACTTGAGAATGGCTTCACCAATTTGGGTCGCCATTACTATCACGCAGTGAGGGGAGGGTATTGTTTGTGTTTTACTCCTAGTATATTTAATACGCGACCAAAATCTCTTTGGGTTTTCTGTCAAATTTCGGGAAAGAGTTGCGTTGTGGTAAGTATTATAGGCATCTCGCAATGAGGTCCTCGCTAAATTTCGAGCTTCTGTGTAGGATCGCTAATCCTGGGGATTTTGTGTTCGTTTAAATTATGCAAGCCCTCTCCGTTGCTTTTGCATCAGTTACCTGTTTTGTGTACCAAAGGGGATCACCTCCTTTTTTATTAATTTATTTGTTGGAAACGAGTGGAATCTGTCTTAGCCGGCCGCGGTGGCCGAGGTGACTGAGGCGCTCCAGTCACGGTCAGCACGGCCACTACGGTCGGGGGTTCGAATCCCCCCTCGGGGAGTTTGTAAGTTTAGGGACTGATAACCCCGTAGTTAAGTCCCATAAGAAAAAAAAAAAAAAAAAAAAAAAAAAAAAAAATCTGTCTTATTACTGTGGTAATATCTATGTACTCAACACATAGTTTTCTTTCTGGCCATATTTTAACACACTTGAGTTTCCAACTATTCCATGTTTTCATTATTCTTTTCTGTTAAAATATTATCACATATCTAGCCGTGGTAGTTTGTCATGTTTTTCAAGTCTTTTTTCTTTGCCCTTACTGGTTTACGTAAAATCAAGTGACAGTGTCAAATCGCAGTTATTTTTGCAAATATCTGAAACGGTGCGAGATATAAAACAGGAAACTTTTAGAGAATTTTCTCCTCTACAAACGCGTTTATTCATTTTTTGTCTCAGCTAAACGGTTAAGGTGTTATATCCAATTAAATTTCGTGTTGTCAAAAGGCCATCACAAACGGCCTACTTTTAGTGTTACTAACCTGTTTTTTGCCCGCAACATTTTAGGAAAGGGGGTTTCCGATTGCTGACGGCTATCAATTATGTCTGTAAAATTTTGGTGCCGACTGGTTGAACGGAGCGACAAAAAAGTAGGCACACGTCACTTACAGATACAAAGTGTGAAATCGCCGTTATTTTTGCACATATCTCTGAGACGTGATACGGAGAGAGCACAGTGGTAGAGACTTCTGTACAAATTCATTTAATCAATTTCCTAGCCGCGCGGTCTGGAGCGCCACGTTACGGATCGCGCAGCCTCCCTCGTCGGAGGTTCGAATCCTCCCTCGGGCATGGATAAGTGTGTTGTCCTTAGGTTATTTCAACTTAGGTTACGTAGTCTGTAAGACTAGGGACTAATGACCGACGTGGTTTCGTCCGATAGAATAACAAACATTTGAACGTATGAACATCAATTTCCTTTCGGATGAACGGTTTACTATATGCGTCTCTTGGTCTCCCTCTGCGGTTTTTACCCCACACACTTCCCCCCAATGCTAAATTTACGATTCCTCGATGTCTAAGCATGTGTCCTACCAATCGTTCCCTTCTTTTTAGTCCAGATACGGTATGTCAGAAGTTCATCTCCCCAATTCTGTTCAGTACCTCCTCATTAGTTACGCGATCCACCCACGTAATCTTCATCATTCTTCTGTAGCACCACATTTCAAAAGCCTCTATCCTCTTCCTGTCCGCACTGTTTATCGTCCATGTTTCACTCCCATACAAGGCAAGACTCCACACAAATGCCTTCAGAAACAACTTCCTTACACTTAATATTTGATGTTAATACATTTCTCCTTTTCAGAAACGCTTTTCTTCCCATTGCCTTTCTGCATTTTATATCCTCTGTACTGCGACCATGGTGTGTTTTTACTGCCCAAGAAGCAAAAGTCATCTACCTCCTTTCTTGATTCGTTATCTAATCTAATTCCTTCAACATCACCTGATTTTCTTAGACTGCACTCCATTACCCTAGTTTTGCTCTTGTTAATGTTCATCTTATATGCCCCTGTCAACACATTGTCCATCCCATTCAACTGCTCTTCCAGGTCCTTTGCTGTCTCTGACAAATTTACAATGTCATCGGCAAAACGTAACGTTTTTATTTTTTCACCCTGAACTTTAATTCCCTCTCCAAATTTCTCCTTGCTTTCGTTTATAGCTTGCTCAGTGTAGAAATTTAATGACATTGGAGAAAGGCTACAACCGTCTGGCACTCCCTTCCCAACCACTGCATCCCTTTCGTGGCATTAATCACTAATAACAGTTGAAAGTACCCGGCAGATTAAAATTGTGTGCCGGAACCGGGACTCGAACCTGGGACCTTTGCCTTTCGCGGGCAAGCGCTCTACCGACTGAGCTACCCCGACACGACTCACGATGCCGCCTCACAACTTTACTTCCGCCAGTACCTCGCCTTCTACTTTCCAAACTCCACAGAAGCTCTCCTGCGTAACCTTGCAAGACTAGCACTCCTGGAAGAAAGGATATCGTGGAGACATATCAGCGCACACTCGGCTGCAGAGTGAGCTTGATTCTAATAACAGTTGTTTGGTTCATGTACAAAATGATCAAATGTATGTGAGGTCTTATGCTAGCATACGTCGTGGACATGAGTCGCTAGACTTACACACTAATTACTGAACTAATTTAAAGTAACTTACGCTAAGGACAGCACAAACATCCGTGCCCGAGGGAGGATTCGAACCCCTTACCGCAGTACCCGTGCTGATCGTGACTGGCGCGCCGCAGACCGCTCGGCCACTGCGGATGGCGTTAACCCAGATTACGCGGAATTATTTTTGGTTTAATTTTTTCTCAGAAGCTATTAATTACCTTCATATGACTACACAAGATCGTTATAAGTGATTTTTTTTTTTCACAATCACACCATTAGTTTTGCTATACTGCCCTCCTTTCTGGAATGACGTCAAAATGAATGTCTTATAATTTTAATCTGATGAATCATTATTATTAAAATAACATTTAAGATTAAATATATTAATATAACTGTCTCAAAATTTAAAAAAAAAATCAAGAAATATAAACCCAACTACGAGGATTTCTTGAGTATCTTCTAAATGAACCTCAAATTTGCAGCTGTATCCAACCACTTTGCAATCGACTATGGAAGCTGAACAGTCCTGCAGGCGATTCAAAGAAATAAAATATGATACAGTACACGATTTCTTACAGACAACAATAAGAAAAGTAAGCTACCGTTCTCTCCCTTCGGGAAGGACGTCAGCGCTGTCTGGGTTAATGCACAAGTTGTAGATAACCTTCCGTTCCCTATATTTTACTCCTGCTTGTTTCAGAATTTGAACCACCTCCAAACAGGACAAAGCCTCGTAAGGCACTATGGTGTTCAAACCAATCAAAAGTTGGCCAAAAGATACGGAATGAATAAATAAACACCTGGGCAACGCCGAGCTTTCAGCTAGTATACAAAAATAGGGAATCCGAAGTGGACTGACAATTTTCAAAAAAAAATGTTTGTAAAGCTTATGGGACTTAACTACGGGGTCGTCAGTCCCTAAACTACTTACGAACTAGCTAACACTAAGGACGGCACAAATATCCATGCCCGAGGGAGGGATTCGAACCCCCGACCGTAGTGGCCGTGCAGACCGTGACCGGAACGCCTCAGTCCTCTTTTTTTCTTTCTTTTGTTTGTTTGTTTCTATTGTTCAGTCCATTCGTGTTTTCCCTTTCATGGAAATTTGGTAAAGTAAAAATACTTCTTCAAGCAATAATGAAACTCAAAATTTTCTTATATGTTCTGTTTCTTGAATGAAGATTATTGCAGCTATTTCCCTTTGCTGCTATATATATGTATGTAAAGGAATGTAGCTTCTGGTAGTGTAAATATTGTTCAGACTAAATGAAATGTACGTTCTTGCGCATAAGCGGAAAAGGAAATTAATCAGAATAAAAAATAGAAATAAAATGCACAAGTCTTCTTTCTCTGCAGTTCGATTTCAGTGTACTCGCCACCTCAGAGATCGTCTTCTCGAAGTTTGTTGTTAATTTTGTCCGTTTCTTCCTCTTGTGGTACGTCCGTTTCCCGGAGGTTTTTTTCCTACCTTTTTTTAGTATTTCTTCTCATAACTCTGGTAGCGTCATACACTGAAAGATCCGCATTCTTACTTTGAAACATTTATGAAATGAACTTGTGTAAACTAATTTTGATTCATGCCTGGACCATGATTCTCAACATGTTACCATACGTTTCTTTGTAGTCACTGTGTGTACTTATCTCTGCATGCTCATATTCCATGTATGAGCAGTAATCTATAAGCGTCGCCTGGCGGTTGAGGATGACGTAGGCGGCAGTGTGTCCTAAGACCCAAAGAGCCGCGTTGTTCTTCTTTCGGGGATACCGTAATTTTTCTGGTCGTTTGAGTTCCGTAATCTCGATGGTGTGCGGCACTGTACGGTCTATAATGGCCAATCTTTCCCGCATACGTGCCACTATGAGCCTCGCATTACCGCAGGTGAACCTGTGTGTTAACGTGTCCACGAGACCACATATTGCACAAGCAGGTGTTGGGCTCAGGTGAATGTTGTTGAGCTTGTCGTTACTGGGTACCTTGTCATTAGTGAATAAATACCACATGGATCTAATGCGTGATGGCAAAAACGCACTGTGGATGTTTCGCAAAATGGTATTCCACTTTGCATGCGGGTACTTTTGAGTGACTCTATTGCCTCTATTATCTGTTGTGAGGAAGTCATAAATTTTCTTGTTCGTGTAAGGCGGCAGGATTTTGTCGGAATGTCTTAGGTAGCTGATTTCACTGCAATAAATTCACGAAATGATACTGGTATCGCGGCTTCATGGATAGGTGGCGTCATAATGCGTGGCATTTTAACTACTAAAACCTAGGTAAACTAACCTACGGACAAACACACACACCCATGCCCCAGGGAGGACTCGAACCTCCACGGCGAGCAACAGCGCGCTCCACAGCGAGACGCTTTAGACCACTAAAAGAAATCCGCTGAACTTCAATTACGCGATAAATCAGTCAAACCTTAAGGTCGTAAATTCTACCAAATACCTAGGAGTTACAATTACGAACAACTTTGACTGGAGAGAACACACAGAAAATATTGTGGGGAAGGCGAACCAAAGGTTACGTTTCATTGGCAGAACGCTAAGATGCACCAGCTCCACCAAAGAGACTGCCTACATCACACTTGTGCTTCCTCTCCTGGAGTACTGTTGCCCAGTGTGGGACCCTCACCAGGTGGGACTGACGGAAGATATTGAGAAGGTTCAGAGAAGGGCAGCTCGTTTTGTTTTATCACGTTACGGGGGGAAAAGCGTCACAGAAATGTTGCACTAATTGGCGTGGAAATCATTAAAAGAAAGGCGTTATTCATTGCGGCGTGATCTGTTTGCGAAGTTTCAATCACCGACTTTTAGTTCTGAATGTGAAAATATTTTGCTAGCACCCACCTACTTAGGGAGACATGACCATCCCAATATAATAAAAGAAATGAGATCGAAAACGGAACGATGTAGGTGTTCTTTCTTCCCACGCGCTATTAGAGAATGGAACGGTAGAGAAAAGTTATGAAAGTGGTTAATGAACCTCTGCCAGGCACTTAAATGTGATTTGCAGAGTATCGATGTAGATGTAGATCGCTCGGCTACTCCACCGCGGCGTCCTCTCGGCCACCGCGGCCGACGCTGACAAATTTTGTGTACTGACAGTCTGGCAATTGCGAACGGCTCGGGCACAACGTCGACCCCTCTGACTGGAGGAAAGCAACCCTGACACGTCGAGGGTGTAACGCCTTATTAGTTTTAATCGGACTGTAGTGCAGGTCTTACTGTGTGCTAGGGCCAGACGCACTCTATATTCATGAGCGAGGCAGATAGCGACGTCAGCCCAACCCCCACCTGTAGGGCTGTGGCAGCACAGGAGAAGAGGGCAGAAGGCGACTGCGCGATTACCTGCCCGTCTATCCATCTATCTTCCTCTCTCTCTCTCTCTCTCTCCCTCCCCTTCGCCAGCTATTCACCGCTAGCCTGGCAGGGAATAGAATTTTAAAACGAGTCCCCGCGACCGACCACCACAAAAGACACCCGCCTCGCCTCGCGCATACCTTCCCCCCCCCCCCCACTCCCCCACCCCCTCTCGCTGACGTCACGTAACGACGACAAAAACGCCCTCCACGGTCCTTTATTTCTGTGCACCACTCTCCGCTTCCGCCTGCTTTTACATCGGTTCGTTATCACTTTGCGACGAATCATTTCATCTGGTGGGGAGCCGTTGTATTATGGAAGGCGGAAATCTTCAGCGATTCCTCCAAGTGTGAGAACGAGCGCGCGCGCGCGCGCGCGCGAGAGAGAGAGAGAGAGAGAGAGAGAGAGAGAGAGAGAGAGAGAGAGAATAATCAGACTGATGCTCCACAAACGGGATTGGAATACGCTACGCTGCAAAAATCACAAAGTTGTATAGACCGTCACTGATAGTATAATTTGTTTGCTGCCATAAGCAGCCTTTACAGTTTTCACCCACTTTAGGTTACGCTAGTAACACTAAAAGTGGGTCTTTGCGACCGCATTTTGACAGCTCGAAATTTAAATGAAAATAACGACTTCACCATTCATCTGAGACAAAAATTGAACAAACGTTTTTTCTAGAGGAGCAACTTCTCTACAACGTTAAAGTCGTAGAAGAAACGCATGTACACAACTTAATAATTAACTTCATTTTAATTAACAATTTTTCAAGTCTCTTAAATTTTAAGTATTTTTTGTAGCTATAGGTTAGGTGACCGTCTTATGGAACTGTAAATTAGTCTCGTCTAAAGTAGACTAATTTACAGTTCCATAACACGGTCACCTAACCTATACGAACTGTGTAACGGCAACTTCAGAGGAGGAGGCCAAAAACACAAACAACTATTGTAAGTATTTTGTACAGAGTCTACATCTACATCGGATACTCTGAAAATCACATTTAGGTGCCTGGCAGAGGGTTCATCGAATCACCGTTATACTATTTATCTCCCATTCCATTCTCGAACAGCGCGCAGGAAGAAAAAACACCTCATTCTCTCCGTTCGAGCTCTGATTTCTCGTATTTTATTCTGATGATCATTTCTACCTATGTAAGTGGGAGCAAACAATATATTTTCACATTCGGAGAAGAATGTTGGCGATTGGAGTTTCGTAAGTAGCCCACGCCGCAGCGATAAGCGCCGTTGTAGTAATGATCCCCATCCCAGATCCTGTATCATTTCCGTAACGCTGTCTCCCCTGTATCGTGATAATACCAAACGAGCTGCCCTTCTCTGGACTCTTTCGATGTCCTCCGTCAAACCCACCCGATAAGGATCCCACACTGGGCAGCAATACTGCAAAAATGGACGGACAAGCGTAGTGTATGCAGTTTCTTTTGTATTTCTGTTGCATCTTTTAAGGGTTCTGCCAATAACGTAGTCTCTGGTTCGCATTACCCACGACACTATCTGCGTGCTCTTTCCAGTTTAAGTTTCAAGTAATAGTAATTCCTAGATATTTTGTGGAGTTTACGGCCTTCACGTTTGATTGATTTATCTTGTAAACAAAGTTTAACGGATTTCTTTTCATACTCATGTGGACGACTTAACACTTCGCATTATTTAGAGTCAATTGCCAATTTTTACACCATACTGATATCTTATTCAGATCGTTGTGCAGTTGGTTTTGATCTTCAGAATTTGAAAGAGTGTATTCCTGTTAACATTGTGAAAAGCTTTCTCCAAATCTACAAAAGCTAAAAATGTACGTTTTCCTTTCCTTAATCTATCTTCTAAGACACGTCGTAAAGTGAGTATTGCCTCCTGGGTTCCTACGTTCCTCCTCCAAGGGTATTACGCAGCATATTGTTGTTAATACGAATTCTGGTGTATTTGCTTCGTCCTCTTTGGTGAAAATTTCTGAAAACTGTGTTAAGCAATTGTGATTTAGCAGAACTGTCGTCAGTGGAACCACCGTTGCTATCGCGCAGTGAAGGTATTGATTGTGTTTTATGCCGCAAGTATACCGACTGGAGTAGTAAGAAGAAACGAGGACAGCCTTACCGATGACGAATTTCCGATGCATCATCGAAGGAGTAATGTCCTGGTAGCCATTAGGAAGCGCTTGCTAACGACCGCCTAAGCACTTAGAACGCCGCGGGTAAGTATATGCCATTGTCTGTCTCTCAGCTAACTGCAGTCTCCTCTACAAACAGCGCGCTACGTAGCTGATAGCGTATGTCCACCGAAACTTTTCCCACTCAAAAGCCGCCGAACATCTCAGAACAGAAAATCAAACTGTTAGAATAATCTAATAATTAGTTCTTTGTTTCAGATACAATACGTTCGGAAGAAAGAAGTGTACGGTTTAATCTACCGTTACAATCGTGATCATTAGAAACGGAGTTCATGCTCCGTTATTCCTTTCTTTACTTTTTCTTACTCTTCTTCTTCTTCTTCTTCTTCTAAGGTTAATTCTGGGAAAGAAAAGTTGTATTAATTTGAGAAAAAAAAGCAGTTATACGAGTGGAAAGGCACGAAAGGGACATAGTTATTGAAAAAGGAGTAAGACAGGGTTGTAGACTTTCCCCAATGTTGTTGAATGTCTACACTGAGCAATATGTGAAGGAATGCAAGGACAAATTTCGAGAACGAATTAAAGTTCAGGGTAAAGAAATAACAAGTTTGCGGGTTACCGATGATATTGTAATTCCGTCTGAGACAGCGAAGAACTTGGTATGGTAATTGAACGTAATGGACAGTGTCTTCAAAAGAGGGTACAAGATGAACATTAATAAGAGCAAAACAAGTCTACGAAAATGCGACGCTGAAATAATTCGATTTGGAAACCAAACAATAACAGTACCGCATGAGTTCTTTGGGTAGCAAATTAACTTCTGATGTTATAGTGTAGGTATTTCACTTATCTGTCTATGCAAGTGATTTAATAAAATATGATATTGCCATATGCATTTCGCCTTTATTTGGAAGGCATCATCAGTGGCAATATTTCATGGATATAGCTTTACATCTGGTGTTCATTGGTCGCTTCCAGCTGTTGTGCTTCAATTCCCTGCATTTTGCTGTGTTTGTTGTTCCAGCACTTCACAGTTAGCACCACTAGGCTCATGCCATTTTTGAAAAAAAAAAAAAAAAAAAAAAAAAAAAAAAAAGAAAAAGAAAAATGACAAAAACAGCAAAATGCACAGAATTGAAGCAGAACAGCTGGAAGCGACCAATGAGCACCAGATGTAAAGCTATATCCATGAAATATTGCCACTGATGATGCCTTCCAAATAAAGGCGAAATGCATATGGCAATAGCATATTTTATTAAATCAGTTGCATAGACAGATAAGTGAAATACCTACACTATAATATTATAATATAGCAACCGTGGGAAAAACAGGACAAAAGGAACTAAAAATGTAACTTCTGTTGGCCGAAGAGAAGAAAAACATTTTTCATAAAGCGAATTTTGTTGACATCTAATTACAAACTTTTCGTTTCTGAAAGCATCTGTTTTGAGCGTAGCATTGTAGGAGACTGCAAGGACGACGATAAAGATTTAAAAGAAGATGATAGAAGCTTTTCAAACATGGTGCAACAGACGAATGCTGAAGATTAGATGTGTAGTACTAATGAGGTGACTGAAGCGCTTCAGTCACGGTCTGCACGGCCACTACGGTCGGGGGTTCGAATCCCCCCTCGGGCATGGATATTTGTGCCGTCCTTAGTCTTAGCTAGTTCATACGTAGTTTGTAAGCTTAGGGACTGATGACCCCGTAGTTAAGTCCCATAAGCTTAACAAACATTTTAACTAATGTGGTGGTGCTAAAAAGAATTGGTCAGAAAAGAAGTTTGTGGCATATCCTGACAAAGAGAAGGGACCGATTCGTGGGACACATTCGAAGCATTGGTGGGAAGTTTGTGGGGGGGAAAATCATAGAGGGAGACCGAGGGACGAATACAGTAAGCAGATTGGAATGAGCGTGGATTGCCGTTGTTATGAGGAGATGAAGAGGCTTGCACAGGACGGGCAGAGCGGAGAGCTGCATCAAACCACTCTGCGGAAGGATTAGGTAAAGCAGTCAACAATCGGAAGATTGGTCTGAACACCACAGTGCTTTACTAGGCACGGTCCTGTTTGGAGGTGGTATGCCGTTGCCTTCCTCCGACCTTCGAACTGACTTACCCAGCCAGTTACAGGGGGACCTACAGTTTAACGCGGGTTCCGAACCACGATGCTACTCGGTATTTTTACCATCAGCAACACTAACAGAGGTGAAAGAAGTGGAAAGTGACAGATAAAAACCCTAGGGACCTGGCGGGAATCGAACCCGCGACCTTTGGATTGGTAGTCCGGCACTCGACCACTATGCAACCGAGGTGCACTCCGGAACGATAACAGCAACAAAAGGGAAGGAAATGGACAGTGCTCTTTCAAAGCGTGGGGAAATTATCTCAGTCTGGTCGGGGTAGGTTTGAACCGCCGTCCCCCAGAATTCGAATCCAGTATGTTGCTGCGGCTGAGGTCATCTCGCTCGGTAGTACGTTTTGGAAGTTGGTTGTGCACAGATTTACGTTGAAACTTCTAAACACGGTTGAAAGAACACAGGTTAAAAAAAAAAAAAAAAAAAAGAATTAAAAATCAAATCCGATTAAAAAATCTATTTTTTTGTTGGTTAAAATTTCATCGTTTACTTCATTTTATGTACAACTATCTGCGTTGCCCGGGTGTTTATTTATGCTATGCTACACTCTCGTAGTCCACAACCCACTTTCCCCGCTCTCGGCAAAGTTTTCTGCAAGGTACCCTCTGCCATGTACCATACATACGTTTATGTACCCAGTGACCTTCCTCTTAGTTTAAAGGTGATGTGTGCAAACATTCATAAAGATCGGAGCAAAACTATGCGTTTTGTAAAATTCCTTAAGTACCCTCCACCATGCACCAGACGAAATTTTATACAGACAGTGACATTCCTCTAGTTTTTAAGGGAGAGTGTGCAAAATTTTATCAGTATCTGAATAAAACTATAGATTTATATGCAATAGAAACGCAGGATCACATTGAAAAACGCACGTCGTTGTTCTCAAATATTCCAGTTTTATTTCATACAACCCTTGTTCTGAGAATAACGAAAACAACAACTAAAAAAAGGTATTTAGGAATCCATTTTTATGTTGCAAAGTATCCACCCCCACGTACCGCATGAAACTTAAGGTAGACGGTTACCTTCCTGTTGTTTTGAAGGTAAAGCGTGAGAAATTTCTTGAAGATCGGAATGAAAATGTAGATTTCGTGAGTCTGTAGGAGAAGTATGCTCCGCCATGCACCTATCAGAAAATACTTTCTTAGCTGACGTTTTTCACCTATAAACTACATTCCTGCCAAATTTGAGCTTCATACATGAAGTAGTTTTCGAGATTTCGTGTTCAGTCAGTGAGTGTTCTTACGCTTTTATATAGAGACCAGTTTATGTGCCCGTGCTTCGCAACGGTTGGTGAAGAGGTACCTGTGTATATCATGGTTTTTTAGGGTTCCGGACCTAGGTGAGCAAAAACAGAATACTTGCTGGGTTCCTCTGTGAATAAACTCAGTTCTCATAGCCAAGATGTCAAATTTAAGTAGAAGTCATTGTCGAAAATGATGAAGGTTCATAAAGCTTTTGATAGAAAAAGTGAAATCAGTTTAAGTCAGTACTCCGGAACGATGTAAATTCAATGTTAGGTTGTGTTCATAAAGTTAAGACTGCGGTGTGTAATTGTCTGTTTGGCGTACACGTCTGAAAACACTTCTATCGTTGAGACGAGATATAATAATAATAATAATAATAATAACAGCGCCATGTATTGGTTCTATGGAGTAGTACTGAACTGTTTATCTCTCACAGTAAGTGTATGCTGAAGTATTAGAATGTTACAGTGTAGATTCTGTATGCATTGCTCCCTATTATCAAAAACTCGATGAATGCTGAAAGTCTGGTGATTCAATCAAATGTTCAAATGCTTGTAGAACTTATGGGACTTAACTACGGGGTCATCAGTCCCTAAGCTTACAAACTACTTATCAACTAGCTAATACTAAGGACGGCACAAATATCCATGCCCGAGGGGGGATTCGAAACCCCGACCGTAGTGGCCGTGCAGACCGTGACTGGAGCGCCTCAGTCTCCTCGGCCACCGCGGCCGGCGTGATTCAATCAACAGAGTAGTTCATGTCTGCTTAAATAAGACGTCAAGGTGGTGTTAATGTGCGATAAACTAAGTCTGCGTAATCGTTGAAGGAATTATGGTAGCCCCATGGTGCCTCGATCTAAGTAAATGCCATATAAACCTAAAGTAAAGAGTTGAGACAGCAAAGTATCGTACTGTATCACACACAAATTACAATTGTAGCCAATATCTGAATAAATTGCGTAACCGTACCTATATTGTGTTTGATATCTCGCCTAACTGCTTTGCTGTGTTGTAACGATACACTGAGATTTTTATTTATTTTTTGTTTATCTTTGATCAGCGATACTTATCGCCTCCGGTTCCCTCTGACTCGTAATACAACTAATTTAATTTCGTACGTCATTTTTTACTTAAAAACAAGCGAGAAGACGGAACCGAGATAGTAGTTTTTTACTCACTCTCTTGTCTATGTTCTTTCTGTACGGACGTCTTCCATTCATGTATCTATTCAGGTATTGTCATGCAAGTTGTAAAAATATATTACTTAAATTTAAAATCATCCCCTTTCTTTGGCTTTTATTTAAATGACTCCCTCCACGTCAAATACTTATTTTCTATTGTTTTTCAGCTCCTCTACGTCCGTAATAGTTTAATGTTCAGACGCTTCGCATTGTCTGCAAAATTTCAATCAATCATCCTTATACTATACTTTGCTTGATTTTAGAACCTGCAGTCATTTCTTTAGTAATTTCACGAAGTCCGATCATTTTTTTTTTTAATTTTTTTATCGTTACCAGTAACTTCATGTTCCACCCACGGTCACACAACAATGAAAAGCGAAGTGAGCAGTCTGAACATTAAACTATTACGGACGTAGAGGAGCTGAAAACAATAGAAAATAAGTATTTGACGAGGAGGGATTCATTTAAATAAAAGCCAAAGAAAGGGGATGATTTTAAATTTAAGTAATATATTTTTACAACTTGCATGACAATACCTGAATAGATACATGAATGGAAGACGTCCGTACAGAGTTAACGTAGACGAGAGAGTGAGTAAAAAACTACTATCTCGGTTCCGTCTCCTCGCTTGTTTTTAAGTAAAAAATGACGTACGAGATTAAATAAGTTGCAATGCAAGTCAGAGGGAACCGGAGGCGATAAGTATCGCTGATCAAAGATAAACAAAAAAATAAATAAAAATTTCAGTGTATCGTTACAGTGTGCCTCTTAAAATGTGTGCAAGTCGCTGTACAGCGTGTAGCACTGTGCGGACAGTGGTGCCAACATTCCCGCCGTGATCTAGTGTCCCGCCACCTGTCACCTGGCTATCCAGGCGAAGGTCCCCCGCGCACACTTTTGGCACGCCTGGCGCCGAATAGTTGGCACCACTGACCGCCAGTGCTGGCCTACATACTATCCAAACAGTGGCTGCGAGGCAATTCGGCACTTACCCGCAAGCACAGTGTTCATACTAGGCGGGTTGTGTGGCCGTTGAAGAACCAAAACCCTCCTGTTGAACAGTACATCGCAACATTTTGGGAAAGAGTATCCAAAAAAATGTTACACATTTTGTCACTGCCCTAAATATTTTGGTGGCTCCTATCGAATGGCAGAACAAGTAACTCTTGAATAAAACAATGTCTTGGTTACAAAAAAATTTATTGAAATGACGCGTTTCGCCCGGTTAGAGCATCTTCAGATTTGTGACAAAGATGAATAATGGTCCACATCTTACTATTGTTACATGGCTATTGCCTGCACCATGGTTCAATCCCACTATCGTGGAACAAGGCAATGATTATATTGATACATAAAAAAGGAAGTATTCACAACATCAAAAACTATCGTCCTATCAGCTTGCTCTCAATTTCTGTACAAACTTTTCACAGAGATCCTGTTAAATCGAATTAGTTCCACCCTAGACTCAGCTCAACCTATGGAACAAGCAGGATTTCGAAGCAATTTCAATACTATTGACCACATTTTGACCGTTAGTGAAGTGATAAGCAGAGCAAATGAATGCCAAATGCCTCTCTGCATTGCGTTCGTTGATTTTGAAAAGGCGTTTGACTCCGTTAGCCATACAGCTGTCCTCCAAGCCTTGAGAGAGCAGTGAGTGGAAGCAGCGTACACTGAAGTGCTCAGAAATATCTACGAGACTTCTTCAGCTTATGTCAATATCGGCGAGTCAACTCGAGAATTCCGCATCATGAACGGTGTCAAGCAAGGTGATCCCATCTCCCCAAAACTGTTCTCGGCTGTACTGGAAATGGCTATGTCAAAGCTGAACTGGGAAGGCAAGGGAATCAGAATTAATGGAAGAAGGCTTACCAACTTGAGATTTGCTGATGATATTGCCTTACTGGCCAACGACTTCACAGAGCTCCAAAACTTAGTTACGGATCTTGCTTCGGAATGTCAGTTAGTGCCGGCCGCGGTGGCCGACGAGACTGAGGCGCTCCAGTCACAGTCTGCACGGCCACTACGGTCGGGGGTTCGAATCCCCCCTCGGGCATGGATATTTGTGCCGTCCTAGTTCGTAAGTAGTTCATAAGTAGTTTGTAAGTTTAGGGACTGATGACCCCGTAGTTAAGTCCCATAGACTATACAATTTTTTTTTTGTCAGTTAGTTGGCTTGAATTTGAACCTCTCTCCAAAACAAAAGGAATGTCAAACAAATGGGTCCCAGCTGGTAATGTGAAAGTCAAGGACAGTCCATTAGAAGAGGTCAGTGAATATGTCTACCTTGGCCAGATTATAAACGTGAAGGGAGATGTAAGGCCCGAAATCTATCGGCCATCAAGCTTGGCTGGCAAGCATTTGGGAGGAATTGTACAATATTCAGATCAAAAGTGCCGGTAAAACTGAAGAAAACAGTGTTTGATCAATGCATTCTTCCTGTGCTGACGTATGGCTGCGGGACATGGACACTGAACTCAAATACAAAAGGGAAACTTAGGACAGCATAGAGAGCCATGGAAAGAGCAGTGCTGGGCTATAAAAGAAAGGATAGGAAAAGGGCAGATGACATCCGATCTGTGACCGAGGTTAAGGACATCTTAGAGACCGTAGGCCACACCGCGAGAAGAAAAGACAGCAGGTGGATGAAGATAGTACTGGAGCGGAGTCCGAGAGAGCACCGGAGACCTAGAGGAAGATCGCTGGTAGCGCCTGGAAGAGAACTGCTCAATACCGTTCCACTTGGAGAGGACTGCTGAAAGCCTGCCTAAATCCACGACTCGAAGAGGCCACATCATTAAGTGATTGAAATGGCTGATGATGATGATGATATTACAAAAAATTTTGAATTTTTTTAGCGACAAAACGATGTTGAAACCAGTAATAAGGGATTTTAATAATGTAGGTACTGATGTTTCACGTACTGACCGTTAAAGAAATTGATACAATGATCAACTGAATGGTCAGTGTTTCCGCTGATTTACGCATTACGTAGTAATTGTCTCGGTAAGACATCCGATGGCCGCATTTTGACATAAACACCCTCTATCACAGAGCAGGTAAAACATCACTATCTACATTATTACAATCCCTTATTATTGATTTCAACATTGTTTTCTAGCTAACAAATTCATTTTTTTTTATTTTTGTAATATAGCCATGTAAAAATTGTAAGATGTGGATCATTTTTCTTTTTTGTCAGAAATTTGAAGATGCTCTAACCGGGCGAAACGAGTCATTTCAATAAAAGTTTTTGGAAACAAGATTCTCTTTTATTCACGAGTTTGACTTAACACAGTTGCTGTACCATACCCCGCAGAAATGGAATGGGAAGAATTGAACAAGTAACTGGAAAAATACAACAGCGGGCAGAGCTTAGGGATGTAGCAATGTTCCAGATAGTCCCTGCGTTATGGCTAAACATCAGGCAGACGGTGAAAACATGCTTTATAGATGAGCGGTTCACAAACTTTTTTCGTCCTGGAATGCTTCAGATTAGTTTTTCTTCCCGTCTCGCTGAACCCTAACTATACCACTGACGATTACTAATCGATATTCTTTAATCGCTGACCTCCTCCTGTTCCCTAATTGTTCTGTTGACAGTAGATTTTCAAATGAGGGGAAAATATTATTTAAATATAAAAATTGTTGGATACAAGTGGAGACGTTTACTTTGGTACGGCAAGGAACTGATATAACCACAGAAGTTTTCCTTGGTCCAAGAAAATGTTTGGTATGATCACAAAGTCTTTTAGGTACAAGAAATTATTAACAAGTACATTCATTTTGATGCAAGAAAATATTTGTTATAACCGCAAACTTTTATGTTGCTACAAGATATTGTATTTACACTTAATGTTATGAATGAAATTCTTTCATTACTGTACTTAACCCTCTGGGTCACACCAATACTTTTGGACGTGATAGGTATCCTTCTTTATTGCCTTACTAGAGCACATTACAATTTTTTAAATTAAAACAAATATATATGCACAGAGGTGGTTTCACTGTAAGTCTTTCAAAGAGGCCATTAATTACGAATTTTTAACATTCGTTATCACACTAATGTTTTCTTTCATATTATTTTCCAAAAAATCAGTTTTTTTATCAGTTATGCACAAGCCGGCATCACACACTTAGCATGACCATCTCGTACTTCTTTAAACTACAATTTGCACATGTTTCGATTTGCTGTGAACACGCAAATGTGGTTCATTGGATTGTCTTCTGTCCACAGAGACTTTCATTGTGAAAGTCTTTTTAGGGCTTTGGTGTGAGACGGTGGTTTCGCAGATAGTCGCCTATGCCACAAACGTATAGGGCACAGCAACAAGTGGTTTCGAAGTCAGACCATTGAGACGCAAAGGGTTCAATTACTTTTGAAATAAATAGCGTCGACAGTTGATTACGTAAATCGGGGGTGGCATCCAATTTAAAATTAAAAAAAAGCATAAGGTGCGAAACCTGAGTTGGAAACAAAGGGGGCAGCAGAGCTTTTAGACAGCGTATTCGTCTACTGACGGGCATACTTCTGTGAGTCCTATCCACAAGTCATTCAGTGACACAGATTCAAAACTTGTTTTTAAAGAGGAGGTACAACGAATTTAATTGACATTTACATGTGGCGTCTGTTCCGAAAGAACAGACATCACTTCTGATCCTGCAGTTGTTATTGTTTCATATTCACAGAATATATGACATCAACTGCGAATGGGCAAAGCTGAAAATGTGTACCCAGCCGGGATTCGAACCCGGCTCTCCAGCTTTCTAGGCAGTTGCGCTAAGCACTACACCACTGGGGACACAGTGATCACCGCACCTGCAAGGTCTACCTAGGTAAATATAAGGAAAGGTTGTGGAAATGCCAGCCGACTATATTATAACCCCATACTGCTTCAACAAGCCTTTCAGTATAACAATTGGAAGTAGGGAGCAGTGGGAGAAAATAGTTAGACACCGTACGGGGGATATTGTCTGGTTCACTGACGGGTCAAAATCAGACCGAGGCGTTGGGGCCGGGGTATATGGGGTGCAGCCAAGACTGGAGGGCGTCATCTCTCTAGGGAAACTGGCCTCAGTATTCCAGGCCGAAATCACTGCCATCAGGGCGTGTATGGAGGAGAATTTACGTAGGTGCTACAAAGACCGTAGCATCTATATCTATTCAGACAGCCAGGCAGCCCTGAGATCACTGGCAGCTCCTGCAACAAGGTCTAAAACTGTTGCAGAATGTCACAGGGTTCTGGTGGACCTAGGGGAAAGCTATAGACAACCCCTATTGTGGGTCCCTGGCCACTCGGGGATCAGTGGCAACGAACGTGCCGACAGATTAGCCAGGATGGTGGCAGAGACTCCATTTATTGGACCGGAACCTGTCCTGACAATCACCAAGGCAATGATCAAATTGGAGCTACATAACTGGCTTAGAAGACAGCACGTAGAATATTGGACTAAAGTCTACCGACAAAAACATGGCAAGGTAATGATGCCAAAGCCATGTTTTAAAAGAAGCTCTGCAATCCTGGGTCTGAACAGGAGAGAGATTAGACTCACGGTTGGATTGCTGACAGGCCATGGAAATTTCAAAAAACACCTACATACAATGGGAATAACAGAAGAGGACCCTAAATATAGGATCTGTGATGACGGTGATGAAACTGCATCACATCTAATCTTCGAATGCATTGCATTGGAGAGTAAAAGGCACAGAACATTTGGGACAACCAGACCCGAAGAAATTGTGTCTAATAAAGAACTGGTAAAGGGACTCCTTGCACTGTTCAAGGGCATTGGTTGGCTTTACTAGATGTACAGGGAGCGATACCGCACAATAAACTTAGTTTCGGTGCGGGCAGTGGCGGGTTGGACCAACACTGTTTTGGCTTCCCTGAGGAAAATCAATTAATCAATCAAATCAATCAATAAAATCAATCTTCCAGATTCAGCCTGCCCACAGTGCTCAAAGTCTTAGTTATGAAACAAATTCCCGGAAGATTAAGGTCCACAAACTTGCCCACCCCTCCCCACTAACGATAGGATCATTGCCCGTCACCGGCATTTTATATTAGGCCTATATATATATGGCGTCTGTTCCGAAAGAATTTGTATCTTGCGGGAGGCGTGCTTAGGTAGTCCTTGCAGGTGCGGTGATCACTGAGTCCCCTGTGGTGTAGGTGTCAGCTCAACTGTCTAGAAAGCAGGAGACCTGGGTTCGAATCCCGGCTGGGTACACACCTTCAGCTTTGCCCATTCGCAGTTTATGTCATATAATTTGTGAATATGGAATTTAAATGAGTTGTCCATACTCTTGCACGGACAAAATGAAGGGCTTGCTTGAGAAAGGGGGATTTGCACACACACACTATAGATCATTGCTACAATCTGGGAAGTACTGCGACAGGGATACCACAAGCTGGAGATAAAACGATTTCCGGTGGCCACTGGGTGTCTGGCGAAACAGCTGCTCTGCCGACGTCCGCGTTGCAGCTGCGAAACAGGCGACCGATGCATTTGCTTGTTACTTGCATGACAAGTGAGCCAACTGACAGTCAAATAGTCGGAAACACACTTATTCGTGATTATATGATAACAAAATAAGCCAACAACAACGTTGGCCATTTCGTTTTTTCAATTTTTATTTATGATGGTGTGAAAGATCCGAAAAGGACAGTCGAACTGGCGAAACCGGTAACCTGAATAAAAAATTAAAAGCCGTTTGGGCTGTTATCTTTGATAAATTGATTGAAAGGATCGCCCTATCCCAAAAATAATTGAAAAAAGACAGACTTTTATATTACAAATATTTCAGCTTTCGACTGTTTCAGGGCACTGAATTAAATTCAAAGGGGAAATTGAAAATTTCAGCCAGGCCGAGACTACAACCCATTTTTTTTTTTTTTTTTTTTTTTTTTTTTTTTTTGCTTTTTGTTATGTGAGTAGATTGTCTCTTGTTTCTCAATGACTCGGATTTTTTATTTATTTGTTTACTTCTCTTTTCTTACAGACGACGTTTATCCCTCTGAGCGATCTGGTATCGAGGCTGTTTTCTTGGCCGACCCAAATCACTAACTTATCAAGTACCGTAAGTTCTAATGTTTGTAAATCTATCGGACCAAACTGCGTGATCATCAGTCCGTAGCTTACAAACTACTTAAACCTAGGTAAACTAACCTAAGGACAACACACACACCCATGCATGCCCCAGAGAGGACTCGAACCTCCACGGCGAGCAACCGCGCGCTCCGCAGCGAGGCGCCTTAGACCGCTCGGCTACTCCACGCGGCTTATCAAGTACCAGAAGTATCCACTACTCCACTTTGTCGCAGCTTTATCTGTATTCCTGCTAGGGATCGAACAACATCCGCCAAAAAAAAAAAAAAAACTTATTCCTTTCATTCTCCACTCCGAGGAGTGGAGCGGGCTGTTTGAGATCCGGCCCATAAAGAGTCGCGGTTCTATTCAGCCAATATCAGACAAGCTGATAGTGGGGCAAAGGGGGAATCCCAAGTGGGAATAAGTGGAAGGGGCTTACCAGTTCCGGCATACGCCTTACAACCAAGGAAAACCTCCCGAAAACCTTGGTCGGAACCGGGGGATTGGGACCAATTTAATTTGTCTCCGGGACTTGCCCCGGACTAAAAATGGATTATCGAGAGAACACGAATGCACTCACGACAATCAAAGATCGGACGCCCGAGTTACTCTCGTAATCTCGTAGGGATCAGCTCGACCAAAAGTGGACAAGCGTCCCCCTACAGGAACCGTGTACGGTGCCCTGTGCATCCGCCCACAAATGGACATATATATACACTTTTGTGGTTGATTGACTGAGAGATAAATGATAATATGCTTGTTTTTGGTAGTGGATGCACGACCAGTTTTGTGTAACAAAACTTTCGACACGTTAAGATAGAAATGCGACTAGAGATGCGTGGAGACGAGTTTGCTGCGAAATGAATGCCGTAGTTAAGTATGTAATACATACATCAGGGGCAAGCACGTTCGCGCCGAAACTTGTGGTCTCTGAGAAACAGAGAGAGAGAGAGAGAGAGAGAGAGAGAGAGAGAGAGAGAGAGAGAGATCGGGCGGTCGGAATAAGACCGACACCTTTTCCACTTCATAAGACCACAAGTCCGGCGTACAAACGGCTACAGTATACAGTGCGAAGCATTTTGTCCAGTTCCCCTCCTAACATACGACAATGTCTACCTTGTATAGAGCTGTAAGTGCGGGTGAAATGGAGACAACGGAAATCCACAAGAGACAGCGCTACTCACCGACAGGTGTCTGGAAAACGACTCAGGTAGCAAGGGAGGCGGGATCGGGGCTTACCTGCAAACAAAACAGAAAACAGCAAATTACAAGACGCCCAGGGACAGGAGGCAGTAGCAAAAGTCAAAAAATGTCGTGCAACACGGAAGTAACGTAAGGCACAGCGCCATTCGTCAGAGACACATATGGTGTTGTTGTTGTTATTGTTGTGGTGGTGGAGACGTCTGATGCAAATTTTGAAACGTTTGTCAAGCTTAAGGGACTTAACTACAAACTACTTATGAACTACCCTAACACACAAACAGCCATGCCCGAGGGGGGATTCGAACCCCAGACGGGGAACGGCCTCGCGCATCGTAGCATAGCGCCTCAATGCGCTCGGCCGCTCCGCCGCTGCTCGTCTGATGCAGCTCTCCACCCTACTCTATCCTGAGAGAGCCTCTTCATATCCACATAAGAACGGCTACCCACATCCACCTGAATCTGCTTACTGCATGCGTCTCTTGCTCTGCCTCTGCGGTTTTTACCCCCACACACTTCCCTCCAACGCTAAATTTACGATTCCTCGATGTCTAAGAATGTGTCCTACCAATCGATCACTTCTTTTAGTCAAGGTATGCTAGAAATTTCTTTTCTCCCCAATTCTGTTCAGTACCTCCTCATTAGTTACGCGATCCACCCACCTAATCTTCAGCATTCTTCCGTAGCACCATATTTCAAAAGCCTCTATCCTCTTCCTGTCCGCACTGCTTATCGTCCATGTTTCACTCACGTACAAGGCAACACTCCACACAAATGCCTTCAGAAAGGACTTCCTTGTGCTTAAATTAATATTCTATGTTAACTTTTTTCTTTATCAAAAACGCTTTTCTTCCCATTGCCATTCTGCATTTTATATCCTCTGTACTGCGACCGTCATATATTATTTTACTGCCCAAGTAAGAATAATAAGCGAGACAATCGCTACTGGAACTGTATACCCTTGGGTGATGAGCCGAATAGATTTGCACTGGATGAAGAGCAGGAGACTTTCATTCGCCTCATCAGTATCGTGCTGCACATCAACATCGTTAAGTCATCCACTGTACATTCCTGTTCAATGCTCAACATACCAATCACCGAATCTTCAAGAGCATAATCGTAGTTCTTACCAACCAAGTGATCATGACAATCCACTGATTGTCATAATCCAGTCGTCATGATAACGATTAAAACATGTCTCCCAAATTCTCACCCCTCCACAATCGGCACTATCATCATCATTATCACAATCTCCCGCTTACTCAGACATTGTGCAGGCGCGTTGGCTACGTTTACAAATTAACTGAAGTGACATTTCGGAAGAGCGACGTTAAAATCGTTGTTCAGTCAACTGGGTCGGATAATTTGAAACGGGCGTGGCGAATTATCTTGGCAATATCCTGTAACACAAAGTTACCATCATGTTGCTTCATTATTAAACTCTTACATTAATTAACTGACAAGCATCCACACCTGATCATAATCACCACAGTGAGTCATCATCAACAGCAGCAGTCGTCGTCGTCATCATCAGCAGCAGCTGTCGTCGTCGTCGTCGTCATCAGCAGCAGCTGTCGTCGTCGTCGTCGTCGTCGTCATCAGCAGCAGCTGTCGTCGTCGTCGTCGTCGTCAACAGCAGCAGTCGTCGTCGTCGTCAACAACAGCAGCAGTCGTCGTCGTCGTCGTCAACAACAGCAGCAGTCGTCGTCGTCGTCGTCAACAACAGCAGCAGTCGTCGTCGTCGTTGTCAACAGCAGCAGTCGTCGTCGTCGTCGTCAACAGCAGCAGTCGTCGTCGTCGTCGTCAACAGCAGCAGTCGTCGTCGTCGTCAACAGCAGTCGTCGTCGTCGTCAACAGCAGTCGTCGTCGTCGTCGTCATCATCAACAGCAGTCGTCGTCGTCGTCATCATCAACAGCAGCAGTCGTCGTCGTCATCATCAACAGCAGCAGTCGTCATCGCCGACAGCAACAGTCGTCATCGCCGACAGCAACAGTCGTCATCGCCGACAGCAGTCATCGCCAACAACAACAACCACGATGACAGTGACAATGACAAAGCATTATTTTCGTGATTTTCGTCAAGATCAACTACACAAACCACTCACTGCCATTAGGTTTATGAAGTACTTATCGTGACCATCATTATCCACCATAAATGATTTCCATCTTCATTGTTCAGAGGTGTTTTTGGATGTTGTTGTTGTTGTGGTCTTCAGTCCCAAGACTGGTTTCAGTCAGCTCTCCACTTGTCCCTATCGTGTGCAAGCCTCTTCATATCGGAATAACAACGACAAACCCACTTCCTTTTTACACTACTGACTTTACACGTTTCGTGATATTCCTCTGCGATTTTTACCCTACATACGTCCTTCAAAAATCCCTGCAACAGAAGTTCTTAAAGACATTCTCAGTTCTAGCATGATAAATTTCCTTCAGACGGCAAAGGTTTTATCCATGCACGAACAAGGCTGTAAAAAGCATCGTCTGTGACTGAGCGTGTCATGACACATTCCGAGTAACGGATGAAGGGTACCAGGGAAAGCGCATATTTCTCTATTTTCGAAAGGCGTTTGACACAAGGCCGCACTAGAGACTGCTGGCCAAGCTGCGAGCGTAACCAAATACGTGACCGACTTGAATTCTACGTAAGTTAAAAAAAAGTTCAAATGTTTGTAAAGGTTAAGGGACTTTACTGCGGGTCATCAGTCTCCAAACTTACAAACTACTTATCAACCATAGACTAGGGTATCGTCAGGAGGCATCCGGGAAAGTGTGATAGGACCGCTATTATTTTCTATCTGTATAAATGATCCGACGGACATAGTGAGCAGGCAAATAATAAATGTTCAATTGTTTGTAAACCTATTGGACCAAACCTATGGCATCAGTTCCTAAGCTTATAAACGAATTTAAGTAATTTATGCTAAGGACGAACCCCCCCCCCCCCCCTCCCGACACACACACACACACACACACACACACACTAACACGCCAGAAGGAGGAATGGAACCTCCGACGGTGAGCGACCTCACGCTCACGCTCCTCTGCAAGGCGCCTTAGAGCTCTCGTCCACTCCACCGCGGCCCCCTGTACAATACAAGATAAAAGGCAATCCTAGTTCGTATAGCATGCAAATGGTGTTTCATTGCAAAGTCTTGCTGTAGTAATACTGTTGCGAGTAGTGAGATCGCTAAACAATCTATATACATGTGGCGTCTGTTCCGAGAGAACAGACGTCACTTCTGATCCTGCAGTTGTTATTATTTAATATTCACAGAATATATGACATCAACTGCGATTGGGCAAAGCTGAAAATGTGTACCCAGCCGGGATTCGAACCCGGGTCTCCTGCTTTCTAGGCAGTTGCGCTGACCCCTACACCACTGGGGACACAGTGATCACCGCACCTGCAAGGACTACCTAAGCACGCCTCCCGTCAGATACAAATTCCCAGCTTCGCCCTGCCCACAGTACTCAAACTCGTATATAATATGCCGGTGACGGGCAATGATCGTATCGTTAGTGGGGACGGGTGGGCAAGTTTGAAGCCCTTACTCTTACGGGAATTAGTTGCATAACTATGAGTTTGAGTACTGTGGGCAGGGCGAAGCTGGGAATTTGTATCTGACAGGAGGCGTGCTTAGGTAGTCCTTGCAGGTGTGGTGATCACTGTGTCCCCAGTGGTGTAGGGGTCAGCGCAACTGCCTACAAAGCAGGAGACCCGGGTTCGAATCCCGGAAGGGAACACATTTTCAGCTTTGCCCAATCGCAGTTGATGTCATATATTCTGTGAATATTAGCTAAACAATCTCTCACCTCACAAACAAATCTGTGTGTGAGATGTACGGTATTTCTTGGTGTTGGATGTTTAATGGCGAGCAGTGCAGCTACAACAACAACAACAACTGCAGCTCCAGCGAGTCCCTGCTGACCACGACGTGGACGGCTCGTTTATACCGCAGTCGCCTGCCTCCTTTCCACAGCTACGTCAGCAGGCTGTACGTTTCATCCTCCGCATCTGCCGGCTTCTCCGACGTCTGCGTGAGATAGGCGTCCTAAGCACACACACAGAGAGTCCTTATCGCACTGTCGCCCCTCCTAACTTTGTCCCAGGCAGCGAAGGGAACCTCGTAAGCCTACACTCCCACGTCGCGACACTCTTGTACGATAAACACGCCGATACACCAATTTCGAGTAATTCATACAAAAATCTGCACCAACGTGAAACAACAGCTTCGTAGCAAACGGGATAAGGTTTCTGGACAAACATCACTGCTCGTCCAAGAACCAGGTCGCAACACTATTCGTATCCACGGAATGTATGACATTAACTTTGTAGCGATACATTAATTTTTTTTAATTGAAAATTATATCTGCGACGCTTGTCGCAAGCATCCGTTCTCTCTGCCAATAAATATCTGATTATCCTTGTTTCAAGTTATACCTTCAACTATTTCAAACGATCTGGAGAGAAAACGGAATGGCTCGTTTTTCTACCTTTGTACTGAGCGGACGTATTTTACTCGACCTCCATAATCATGTAAGTGTGAGCTCTGGTTAGCACCCTTTACTTAATAAACTTTAACTTTCATTTGCAATTCCTATTTTATTTAAATAATGACTACTTCTCCCCATCTTTCACTTAACTGATGACTTATTTTCAGCAATATTAGTAAATTGATGCTTGGTCATTGTTGCCTATTGTCTCATGATGACAAAAGAACATTCTCGATGCAAAATTTATTTACTCTCATTTTATATTAAAAATTGAATTCAATGCCTGCAGGAAATCTTCATTCTGTTAAAAGCGAAGTCCGATAATTTCTTTAACTTTCGATAACCATAGTGATCAAAATTGCACACGGTCTTAAAACTTTAATAATTAATAGTCATGAAACCAAGCATCAGTATACGAGAACGAAGATATTAATCAGTTCATACAGATTCAACTGCAGTGTCACGGCTTCCTCCAATGAATGCATACCAGGTAACTGATTCCGCTATTTTCTTATGTAATGGTGCTTTCTGGTGTTGTCGTAATTTTTTTAGTTACGTTGCTACTGAAAACTGACGGCGGAATCTTTTTTAGTCCTCTCAGTGTATTAACCATTTCAAAAATTAATATTCATTGCTGATCTTACGGTTAGTTAAATTTCAATTCCGGTTTTCAACTTTGATCTTGTGACAACACCAGCGATAAAATTAAAAAAAGAAAAGTAACATTACAACTTCCAATGGGTAAAAATGAAAAGGTGTACCCAGCCAGGACTCGAACCCAGGTCTCCTGCTGGTTAGCCAACTGCCCCTACACTACGATCACCACAACTGTACAGACTAGTCTAGCAAGCCTCCGTCTGGTACAAGTTCTCATCTTTTCCCTGCTTACCATTAGGCTTACTCAAACTCGTGGCTTTGCAACCTTAATCCCGTATCAGTAAAGGGCTAGGGGTGTCTCCATAGTGAACGTAACGATCATTCAATACTGAAAAAATACAGCTCATCGGTTGCAAAGCAAGAGTTTGATTACTTTGCCAAGGTTTCTGCCTCAACTTTGGAAGCCTTCATCAGAAGAAAACAAAAACCTATAAACAAACTCAATATTATTATAAAGGAAGCAGTATAAATTCCGTATGTGAAGAGTTGAACGAAGAAAATTATTTGCATGAAATGAACAGTCAGTGGTTCTTGGTTCTCAAAAACCACTGACTGTTCATTTCGTGCAAGTAACATTCTTCGTTCAACTCTTCATATACGGAATTTATACTGCTTCCTTCATAATAATTTTGATTTTGTTTATAGGTAAATTTTTGTTTCCTTCTGACGAACGCTTCCATAATTGAGGCCGAAACCTTGGTAAAATTTATAATTACGTAGGCTTCCGCGGCCAGAGTCAGATGACATAAAAGTTTTCTGGGTGTTGTACCGCGTCATGATGTAAAGAGGCTATTACTTAAATAACCAACTTTTTTTAAAAAAATAAGCGATGTTCCGCCAAACATTCACCAATGACATCGCATATTTAAAAAAAAGTATGACGTAATGTCTAATTGAAAGTAATATAAAGTGTAGTAACAACCATCTCACATCAGTATACCCAGATGAAGGCCACTGTAACGTTGCCCTAAACGTCGGTTATTTAAGTGATAGCTTTCTTACATCATGACGCGGTACAACACCCAGAAAACTTTCATGTCACTTGGTAAAATTATCAAACTCACTCTAGCTTTGCAACCGATCAGCTGTATTTTTTCAGTGTTAATCTTTCACGATTGGTTGCTGTCTCAACAGCCATGTTTAGGATATTAAAAGGATCATTGCCCGTCACCGGCAAATTACCAACTTGAAACTCGCTCTTTCGTGTCTTACGACCTGTAACGATACATAATTAAATTAATATATACAGGGTGTTACAAAAAGGTACGGCCAAACTTTCAGGAAACATTCCTCACACACGAAGAAAGAAAATATGTTTTGTGGACATGTGTCCGGAAACGCTCAATTTCCATGCTAGAGCTCATTTTATTACTTCTCTTCAAATCACATTAATCATGGAATGGAAACACACAGCAACAGAACGTACCAGCGTGATTTCAAACACTTTGCTACAGGAAATGTTCAAAATGTCCTCCGTTAGCGAGGATACATGCATCCACCCTCCGTCGCACGGAATCCCTGATGCGCTGATGCAGCCCTGGAGAATGGCGTATTGTATCACAGCCGTCCACAATACGAGCACGAAGAGTCTCTACATTTGGTACCGGGGTTGCGTAGACAAGAGCTTTCAAATGCCCCATAAATGAAAGTCAAGAGGGTTGAGGTCAGGAGAGCGTGGAGGCCACGGAATTGGTCCGCCTCTACCAATCCATTGGTCACCGAATCTGTTGTTGAGAAGCGTGCGAACACGTCGACTGAAATGTGCAGGAGCTCCATCGTGCATGAACCTCATGTTGTGTCGTACTTGTAAAGGCACTTGTTCTAGCAGCACAGGTAGAGTATCCCGTATGAAATCACGATAACGTGCTCCAGTGAGCGTAGGTGGAAGAAACACTAAAATAATCAAATCAGTTTCGCGAAGTCCTGTTTGTTACTTGCGTAATCAAACTTTAGTACACGGTCCGTCAACACTGACTTACGAGGAGAACAGTCTGAACATTATTTTACTGCGGAAAGTGTCGTAAAGTTTATATAAACCACTCAACAGCTTCACATTTTCAGCAGCTGTGATCAACATTTCCAGGAAGAAACTGCAATGGATACTTTCCGTAAGTTTTCTCTGTGACGTTAATTTTTGTGTGTTGCCTCAACCCCAATCTATATTCCGCCATTTCATCTACTCAATCATTTCGTGCATTAATTTCACCCACCCATGTCAAAAGTATTTAGTCAGATTTTTATCCGATTTTTCTATGATAGAAATTTTAACAAAAATCCTTAATCTTTTAATCGCGGAGATTAACATTAATGCGTACAGGCAACAATACAAAAGTAATGTTACAGACCCAATCTGTTTTACATGCAGCTGTATGATTTTTTTGCAAGTATTTCGAACAAAAAATTATAAAAATGTAAATAATACAACCTCCGTCGAAGTTTGGTGAATAGTCCTGTAACTTTACCGTAGATGAACTACAGGTACCTCATTGTCCTTCGAAACAGTCACCTCTCGTAAGTATGCACCGCTGCGCTCTGCGAGCCATGTCTTGTAAACTTTGCACGAAGTCTTTCTTCAGGAAGGTGTTCAAAAGCCTAGTCACGTTTCCGTGGATGACAGGATTCTATATCGACATCCATACTCCGCAAGCCACCCGACGGCGTGTGGCGGAGGGTACCTTGAGTACCACTATATGTTCTCCCTCTTATTCCAGTCTCGTATTGTTCCTGGCAAGAAAGATAGTCGTTATACCTCTGTGTGGGCTCTAAGCTCTCTGATTTTACGTTCATGATCTCTACGCGAGATATACGTAGGAGGGAGCAAAATACTGCTAGACTCCTCGGTAAAGGTATGTTCTCGAAACTTCGACAAAAGCCCGTACCGAGCGACAGAGCGTCTCTCCTGCAGAGTCTTCCACTGGAGTTTATCGATCATCTCCGTAACGCTTTCTCGATTACCAAATGATCCTGTAACGAAGCGCGCTGCTCTCCGTTGGATCTTCTCCACTTTCTCCATCAACACCACCTGGTACGGATCCCACACCGGTGAGCAGTATTCAAGCTGTGGGCGAACAAGTGTACTACAACCTACTTCCTTTGTTTTCGGACTGCATTTCCTTAGAATTGTCCCAATGAATCTAAGTCTGGCATCTGCTTTACCGATGATTGATTCTATATGGTCGGTCCATTTTAAACCACTCATAATGCCTACTCCCAGATAATGTATGGAATTTACTGCTTGCAGTTGCTGACCTGCTATAGTGCAGCTAAATGATACAGGATCCTTCTTTCTATGTATGCGCAGCACATTACAAATCTGTTTCCTTTCAAAGCCAGTTTCAGTAGAGGGAATAGGAAGTAGTCTGGGATACTGGGATCCGGCGAGTATGGATTCAGAGATATTTCTGAACATAACGGCGATTTGTCATTTTGCGTGTCTGCCAGTAACGTGTTGCCACTTTCCCGATGCGACGTCCAACCGATCGGCACCAAATTCTTCAGACATGTTTGTAGGCCACCAGCAACCAGACCCTCTCCGGAATTCGCTGGAGGAAACCAAAAAAATTTCAGTTAAACTTGTTCAGAATATCGAATAAGTTCTTTTGAAGTATTTTTATCGATATTTAGAGTCGGAAAGGTAGTACAAATGTCTACATCTACATACATACTCCGCAGTTCATCGTAAGGTGCGTGGCGGAGGGTACACTGTACCACTACTAGGCATTTCCTTTCCTATTCCACTCCCAAATTGAACGAGGAAAGAAAGAATGCCTATATGCCTCCGTACGAGCCATAATTTCTCTTATCTTGTCTTTGTGATCATTACGCGAAATGTAAGTAGGCGGCAGCAAGATCGTACTACACTCAGCTTCAAATTCCGGCCCTCTAAATTTACTTAACAGAAATTCACGAAAAGAACGTCGTCTTTCCTCGAGCGATCCCCAATTGAGTTTCCGGAGCATTTCCGTGACACTCGCGCATTGGTCGAACCTACCGGTAACAAATCTAGCTGCTCGCCTCTGAACCGCCTCTATGCCTTCCTTTAAACTAATCTGCTGCGGGTCCCACACACTTGAGCAATACTCAAGACGTGGTCGTACAAGCGTTTTATACGCGGTCTCCTTTACAGGTGAAGTACATCTTCCCAAAATTCTCCCAATAAACCGAAGTCGGCTGTCCGCCTTACTCACAACTGTCCTTACATGCTCGTTCCATTTCATATCGCTCTGCAGTGTTACGCCTAGATATTTGAACGACGCGACAGCATCAAGAAGCTCACTACTAATGCTGTATTCGAACATTATGGGATTGTTTTTGCTACTCATGCGCATCACCTTACATTTTTCTACATTGAGAGCTAGCTGCCATTCTTCGCACCAACTAGAAATTTTGTCTAAGTCATCCTGTATGCTATTACAGTCAGTTACAGACGACACATCCCATTACACCACAGCATCATCAGCAAACAGCCGCAAATTACAAGTTACTCTGTCCATCAGATCATTTATATAGATAGAAAATAATAGCGGTCCTATCACACTCCCCTGGGGCACGCCTGACGATACACTCGTCTCTGATGAACACTCGCCGTCGAGAACAACGTACTGCGTTCTATTACTTAGGAAGTCTTCCAGCCAGTCACAAGTCTGTGAACCTATTCCATAAGCTCGTATCTTCGTTAGCAGTCTGCAGTGTGGCACCGCGTCAAACGTCTGTTTCAAATCGAGAAAAACAGATATGCCTACAATTGTTCCAAAAGGTCTACCGCCATAATCTTCCGCTGAAAGTCATTGAATGGAGGTCTGAATAATGATTTTAGATTGATATTTGGTCTACGGATAAATAATTTGCAGGAAAAATAACTTTTTATTAGAGAAATAAAAAAATTAAAGTCATCAATTAACATTAATACTTACAATTCATGATAACTGGGATCGATTTCGTTATTTCCTTACCCGCTCCAAAAGTGTGAATTTTTCACGTAATACAATTTTTTAGGAAAGGTCTTCAAGAAAAGGGCTAGAACTAAAAAGAAGTTTAAAAATCGCACTGGCGTTACTTTCTCCCCGGTTTTCTAATTATTTAGGACATAAAACTATAAAAATTTAAATAATATAAAATGATATAATAAACTGTTATTAAATATATGAAAATGAATGTTTGCTTGTTCGTATTTTATGCACCGCCCTACCGCTCATCTGACTGAGAAGAAACTTCTTGCACGCTTCATAACAAGCGGAAGGTCACTGTTCAAAATGTTTGTTTGTAAATGTATGGGACTTAACAAGTGTGGTTCTCAGTCCCTAGGGTTACAAACTACTTAATCTAACATAAGGACATCACACAAACACACACACACACACACACACACACACACACACACACACACACACACACACACACATGCCCGAGGGAGGACTCGAACTTCCGACGGGGAGTAACCGAGCGCTCCGCAGTCAGGCGCCTTAGAGCGCTCGGCCATTCCACCGCGGTGAAAGTCATTGTCTACGTAAAATTTTGTATGCTGCACAGCAGAGTGTAGTTTACCAAAGAACTTCGTCGAAATCTACGGTCTTATTCCGATCTTCTTGAAATTTTTCACACTAATCACGTCTACCTAAGATTTCATACGGTGCATGGCGGAGGATACCTTGCACAGTGGCGAATATAGCATATATTTCGGGAGAGACCGAGATTAATGTAAAGGTAAGTATCAGTTTCGCTGCTCATATTCAAAGAATAATGTGAGCTGAGGCTCCTTTTACTTAACTGACATCAAGCATGTTTATTGATGACATCATAAAAAATATAGCTATTAAAAAAATCGCATTCCAATGTTTAATGGCCCACTTTAAATTTGTAGTTTTAGTTATAGTTTCGGACAAAAAAATAATGTAAATAATAAAAAAATTATAGTGATATGATTACGACTCTACTATTGTGATAATATTTATGCACCCAACACGTAACCCTTTTAGGAAAAGAGGAGAAAAAAATTTCTGGTAGTGGCGGGTCCTGAACCGCGGACCATGTGCATCACAATCCAACACGCTGCCCACTACACTACGGCGAACAATTACGAATTTCACCGTTAATTTTCGTACTACTGACGACCGTTGTTCACTGATGCTAATATGGCATTTTTAGACACTAGATTATCATTTTTCGTACGAAGAACGAGGTGTTTTTGTTAATTCTTCAGTGCGCAGTTGCTTTGAAATAACAACGTATAAGTTATAACAAGAAAATCATCAAATACGTAACGCAAGATGGCGTATGTCATAGAGAGTTCTGCGTGTGGAATGTCACGTGACATCTGCGAATGACTGGTTTTCTTAAAATCATGGAGGGTGTCAAAACTCCGTTGTTTTTGCTAATATGTCTCAAACGATACGAGATATGAAAAAACATAATAGAGCGAAGTTGTAGAGAATTTTCCCCTCTACCAATTGGGTTATTCAATTTTCGTGTCAGATGAACGGTTCGTTTGAAATTACAATTATATTACAAACGGCTTTTTTTTGTATTACTGCAGTATTTTTTGTCCGAAAATTTTGAAAAAGGGAGGTTCTGGTCTCTGGCGGCCTACAATTATGTCTGTAAAATTTGGTGCTGATCAGTTGAATGGTTCGTCTTAAAAGTCGGAACACGTTACGGACAGACAGACGAACAGAGACATACAGACATAAATACATCCCAAAATCGCCGTTATTTTTGCAAATATCTCTGAAACGATACGAGATATGAAAAAAACAAAAGAGACAGCAAAGTTGTAGAGCATGTTCTCCTCTATAAATCAGGTTATTACATTTTCGTGTCAGATGAATGGTTAAGCCGTTATTTTCATTTAAATTTCGAGCTGTCAAAAAACGATCGTAAAGACCTACTTTTAGTGTTACTACCGTAACCTAAAGTGGGCCAAAACTGGCATAAAATTCACACCACTGTCACCCCCCAAGAAAGCTATGTTTGAATGTCTACCACGGCGATGACTACACGCATCTATCATTGAAATAATTCAGACAGCGTACTCTTTTTGTCCCTTATTCATTATTTCGGAGAGGGGGGGGGGCAGGTGCCCTGGGCCCATCACTTATATACGCCACTAACCGTGCAATAAACATAGACTCCAGTTTACTTATCAACATGAGAAAGTTAACAGAGTTCTGTAATACTTAACAGACAGATGAGGCTACACAGTGAAAAGGTGGAACAAGAGTTGGACAGAGAGACGAGGTGATTGATGGAGAAAGGGGGAGGTGGGGAAAGGCAGAAAGAGGAGTAGGGGGAGACGAACAGAGACAGAGGATGAATGAGGAGATGAACAAGCAGAGAGACAGAGAAGAATAGGAGATGAAGAGAGTGTGAGAGAAGGAAAGATAAGGTGAACAGGGAGAGAAAAGAGGAGAGATGGACTGACTTATGACTGGAATACGTGCGGCATCGGGTTTTCAGCTACTTATTAATAGAAAATGAGGCAAAGCTCTCCTATAACTTACACAACAAACGCCACTGTATACGAGGGTGAGTCAATTATTATCCGCAATTTAGTTATATTTTTGTTTATGTTGGTAGTACTGTCGTTTTACGTTGGTGACACATGCTTTGTTTATTTGTTGTTATATCTTGGAAATTTTCAAGCTGCTACGTTAGTTTTCTTGTCGCTGCCGTGCTGTTAATCATGGCTGCTCCGCTGTCTTTTTGCACCAAAGAAGAGCAACGTTCAGTGATACGTTTTTTGTGGGCGGAAGGTGTATCAGGGGCCGAAATTCATACAAGACTTTCAGTACAGTACGGGAGCAGTGTTTTGCCACAACAAAGTGTGTACGAGTGGATTGAAAAATTCTGAAACGGTCGCACGAGTGTTGAGCACGATGAAGGAGCCGGACGACCGTTTACCGCCACAAATGAAGAGACCATTGAGCGATCACGTGAAAAGATTCTCTTAGACAGGCGATTAACTATTGATGAAGTGGATCATCGTCTCAAATTAGTCACGGTTCTGCCTACGAAATTATGCACAACAGACTTGGGTTTCGTAAAGTTTGTTCAAGATGGGTCCCAAAACAACTCACAGTTGCATAAGCGAATGCACCGCTACAAAAAACATTTGGATCGCTATGCTAACGAAGGGGCAACTTCTTAGACAGAATCATTACTGGTGACGAAACATGGATCCATCATTACGAGCCGGAGAGTAAACGGCAGATTACGGAATGGAAACATCCAAATAAGTCGTGCAAGAAAAAGTTAAAGACCCAACCGTCTGCAGGAAAACTGATGCTTACGGTTTTTTGGGATGCACGAGATCCTGTGCTGGAACATTATGGTGAAAGGGGCACAACAATAAACAGTGTACGTTACAGTGAGATGCTTACTGACAGGCTAAAGCCTGCAATTGGAAGCAAACGCCGAGGATTGCTGTCAGAAGGTGTTGTGTTGTTGCACGACAATGCCCGTCCGCATACTGCTGTCCACACTGCTGAAACGCTCCAGAAACTCAAATTCGAAGTACTGGATCATCCTCCATATAGTCCCGATCTTGCCCCTTCTGACTATCACTTGTCTGGTCCACTCAAACAGGCATTAAGGGGCCGTCGATTTGACTCGGACGAAGCGGTGAAGGAAGCGGTGCATTCCTGGCTCGCAGCTCAACCGAAAACCTTCTTTTATGAGCGCATAATGAAGCTTGTAGAGCGATGGACGAAGTGCATTGAAAAGCAAGGAGACTGTGTCGAAAAATGATGATCTTGTAAGTTTCGTATTTTATTACAATTAAATTTTACAACTACTTTGCGGATAATAGTTAACTTACCCTCGAACAATCACTTCCTACCATCTACAATCTACGTATACACTCGCGCGTGTGGCACGAATCTTCCCTCGCTGGCTGGGAGGTTTTACTGTTTGCAATGTTTGTGTGGCGTGGAAACTAATTCAGAACCGCCAATGGGCGTCAATTAATTTTTCCCTGGCGTTGGAAATTTAAATTAGCAACTCGTTTGGAGCCGACGGTTTTTATACAGTTTCCCCAAAAATACCCGGTGATTAAAATGTCAGTATAAATTTGAAAACTTAACAAATCACGCAATAATGTAGATAGAGAGGTAAAAATTGACACACATGCTTGTAATGACAAGGGGTTTTATTAGAACAAAAACAAGTATCGGTAGACGCGTGAAAGATCTGTTGCGCGCGTCGTTTGGTGATGATCGTGTGCTCAGCCGCCACTTTCGTCATGCTTGGCCTCCCAGGTCCCCAGATCTCAGTCCGTGCGATTAGTGGCTTTGGGGTTACCTGAAGTCGCAAGTGTGTCGTGATCGACCGACATCTCTAGGGATGCTGAAAGACAACATCCGACGCCAATGCCTCACCGTAACTCCGGACATGCTTTACAGTGCTGTTCACAACATTATTCCTAGAGTACAGCTATTGTTGAGGAATGATGGTGAACATATAGAACATTTCCTGTAAAGATCATCATCTTTGTTTGTCTTAATTTATTACGCTAATTATTGCTTTTCTTATCAGATGTCCATCTGTCGGACACTTTTTTTTTGTTCTAATAAAACCCCATGTCATTCCAAGCATGTGTGTCACGTTTTACCTCTTTATCTACATTATTCCGTGATTTGTTAAGTTTTCAAATTTATACTGACTTTTTGATCAGCCGGTATTTCCACCCCCTGAAGTATGCCGACACGGAAAGGTACCTTGAGTCCGTCGCTTGCGACATACTGACTATACGACCGTGATTGGCGTCGGAAGTTCACGAGTTATAACGACATAAACAATGAGATGCGCGAAAACTGCTGCATTTTGCGACAATGCTGCACATTTTCTCCTAAACCATTGGACCGATTTCAACCAAATTTGGTACACATATTCCTTACCGTGAGGTAACAATTTCTACATGGTTAAGAATCACATACGGCACATGTTTCAACGGATATTACGTCATAACCAATAGAAATCGCACAAAATGCCATATAATGCGGCGAGACTTTCTAAATACACTGTGTGAGAATGACAGTACTTAGCGACTTGCAACAAACTTTAAACATAATTTCAAACCTTTATTAAACTTTTTCTCGCTGACAACCATAGTAAAATGATGAAAGGAAAAAAGTTTCTCGCTTACTTCTTTTGCGCTGTTTATGGAGTAAAACTACGGCTCTCGGTATGACGTTACAATTTATAATTTCTACTCTACAAATTGTAGCCGCAGGAAATTTTGCAGACAGTATACACGCATATAGTTGAGTGTACCTCCTACATTATATCACAGTACGACACATAGTTCATGAGATATGACCACATAAACAGTAACATTCATGTAAAACCGCCCTAGCACGCATGAAGTTTTTATGTATTACTTCTTTACTACTAATTGCATTCCCAAAGGATTTTACAGACACACAGCTCTTCTACAAATGAATATATACCTGAAATATGGCAGGAATAAATAAATAAATACCCGGGCAACGCCGGATTTTCAGCTAGACCTTAATAAATTCGTTTTTCCCTTAGCCAAGAAGTCAAATATAAATAAAATCTAACGACACAAGTAAAGGAAATTTATTTAGTTTCTAGAAAAGCAAATGAGTAAATATATATACCATAGTCCAGTGGCTCAGTAAACGTGTTTCGGTCCAGATTTTAAACCGATCATACTTTACAACCGTTCGCTCAACAAAGTATCCGTACCCAAAGAATGCAAAGTTACGAACGTAACATCGACAGGTAACACGAATAATACACTGAATTAGAGATCGATTTGCATCACGGTTTTGTAACATGTACCGAGTTCAAACCTTTTGAACTGCCTCGACGAGAACGGATTATTGTACCTTAGTCAACACGGATTCAGAGAGTACCGTAATTGTGTTTTTAGCATTTCCAGAAGGTTTTTGACACTTGTACCTCACAAGCGGCTTACGATCAAAATCCGTAGATCGATCAAATCTGAATGCCGCAAATTCAACTGAATACTTAAGGATTACTATTATGAGGGAAGTGATTTGGAAAGAACTCATGAATAGTGTCATAGCGAAGGCGAACTAAAGGCTACTATTCATAGGCAGAAGTCTTAGAAGATGCAACAGCTCTTGTAGTGCACTTGTACGTCCCGTTTCTAAGTATTACTGCGAATTGTGGGACTCACACCAGGTAGTACTAACGGAGGAAGTACAGAAATATGAGGGAAGGGCAGCTCGTTTTCTCTTATCGCGATGCGGGGAGGGATGGGGAGTGTCACAGAAACGACGCACGAGTTGCGGTGGAAATCTTTAAAGGGAAGTCGTTATTGCTTGAGGCGATGTCTATTTGCGAACTACCTCGTTCTTTTAGTTCGTCCGCTCCCAGTGACGGCTGAGCGGCGTGGTCTGCGCGTGCAGGTGGAGGGGGAAGTTCCCCCACCTAGCTGCTTCATGCGCTTGCTGCTTGAGCCGCTAACGATATCACGCAAACCGAAAGAAACAGTCTGTGGATAATTTCTCGCGTTTAAGTTTAGAGTTATCCCTATATCTTGGCATTATGCAATTTATTAGTCAGATATTATAGAGTGCAGAATACTTCAAAACAGAAATTTTGTAGCACTGAACTATGTAATCTAGCAGGCAGACGCTAACCTCGAAATGTCTCTCATCAGCAGAAGGCAAACACGTGATTTTTAATTCTGCTGCGCGCCCTCTCGCTATTGCCCGTCGGTCTTCGGAAAAGAATCCAACGAACTAAGAAGCGAGATACGTTTGGCATAATAGTTCGCGACCGGGAATGCATATTTTAGTTCTTGACCGATCGCGCATATTTTAGTTCGCAGCTCGGCTGCGAAGTAGATCGCTCTTTTTAGTTCGTCCGCTCTTTTTAGTACGTCCGCTGTTTTTGGCTTTTGCTACCACTACTAAAAGAGCTCTTTCTTTTATTACGACAGCTTTATTATATAATGGTCAGTGTTGCCCAAGCGAGTGCTGTTACCCGTATGTTTGGTTATTAGACATCAAATACTTAAGCAAATAAACCAGTTATTTACACTAATGGGTGATACAATGGTATTCAACTACTTTGCATACAGAGTACTCTTAGTAAATATTATTTAGACACTGCTGAATACCTTAGAAAAGAAAATTTGTGGCATTTAACTATGAAACTACAGCTGAGCTGCATCTCAGCTCGAAATGGCGGCAACTGGCAGAACGGAATCACGCGATTCTGCGCGCTCTCGCGTCCTCTCGCTGTTCCCCGTCAGTCCACATCTACATCTACAACCATACTCCGCAAGCCACCTGACGGTGTGTGCCGGAGGGTACCTTGAGTACCACTATCGATTTTCCCTCCTATTCCAGTTTCGTACTGTTCGCGGAAAGAAGGATTGTCGGCATGCCTCTGTGTGGGCTCTAATCTCTCTGATTTTACGTTCATGATCTCTTCGCGAGATATACGTAGGAGGGAGCAATATACTGCTAGACTCCTCGGTAAAGGTAAGTTCTCGAAACTTCGACAAAAGCCCGTACCGAGCGACAGAGCGTCTCTCCTGCAGAGTCTTCCACTGGAGTGTGTCGATCACCTCCGTAACGCTTTCTCGATTACCAAATGATCCTGTAGCGAAGCGCGCTGCTCTCCGTTGGATCTTCTGCACTTCCTCTATCAACCCCACCTGGTACGGATCCCACACCGGTGAGCAGTATTCAAGCTGTGGGCGAACAAGTGTACTGTAAGCTACTTCCTTTGTTTTCGGACTGCATTTCCTTAGAATTGTCCCAATGAATCTAAGTCTGGCATCTGCTTTACCGACGATTGATTTTATATGGTCGTTTCATTTTAAATCCCTCCTAATGACTACTCCCAGATACTTTATGGAATTAACTGATTCCAGTTGCTGATCTGCTATAGTGTAGCTAATTGATAAAGGATCTTTCTTTCTGTGTATTCGCAGCACATTACACTTCTCTACATTGAGATTTAATTGCCGTTCCCTGCACCATGCGTCAATTCGCAAAAGGAGCGGACGAACTAACAGACGAGGGATGTGCGAACTAGTAGTTCGCCGGTGGGAGCGCTCTTCCGAACTAGTTCGTTCGCGAACTACACAAGACTAGTGAAAATAGTGTATGTAATTCGTATACACACTCAGGAGCTTGAGAATGGCGAACTGCTGAAACAGCTATCACTATGAACATTAAATCTACAGCGGTGATACTTTGGTTTCATTACTGTGTATGGTCTACGAAGACATTACGATGCAAATCCGTTGATAGAGGTAGATGTGTTGGAACAGATTATAGACGCAGGCGGCGTCTTTATAGTTTAACCACAGTCTAACAAAAAAATCAAATCTTTGTAGAGCTTATGGGACTTAACTACGGGGTCATCAGTCACTAAACTTACAAACTACTTATGAACTAGCTACAATTAAGGACGGCACAAATATCCATGCCCGAGGGGGGATTCGAACCCCCGACCCTAGTGGTCGTGCAGACCGTGACTGAAGCGCCTCAGTCCCCTCGGCCACCGCGGCCGGCACAGTCTAACATATAGAGTCACGACACTCCCACAGATTCTCGTTATACGCTGCGATAGCAGCGCTCCAAGCGGCCAGCAAGCTACGTTTCTGAATACGGTAGTTGATGAGTGCGAATAGTATCGTTTAGATTGACTTCAGCATACTTTTTACATTAGGGAACTTATGTAGTGCCTTATAAATAGGTAATAATTTTAAAATAGCTCCGCATTTGTCTTGCTTCGGTTTCGTAAGATCCCTGATAAGGTACGAAACGGTACATTACAGGACAGTTAATTTACAATCATCCTGTAACCTACAGGCTTTAAATGAGTAATTTCATTTTCTATTAGAAATAAAAACGCGTAGGAAATACAAGGAGACATGCTCTTTAGCAGAGAGACGTCAGTTTCTACGCAGGAACGTTAAGTATTCTCCATTACAATTACAGTAAAATCGGTGAGGATGGAACATAGGAAACGTATATAGAATGCAATAAATACAGTATTTAATATACGAAATTAACCATCACAGCTGTGGCTAAAGGAAGAACGCCATAGACGTGGCAATATAACGATAAAAGCAACCAAACTGTTTTCCAACAAAGAAGAACCCAATTTCACAATTGTTGCAACAGCTGAACCACAAACGGCAAGAATCATCAAAACATTGGATTTTTAAAGCTAAAGTAATTACAATTAAAACAATATGCAGTATAACAAAGACGAGCGACGTGTAAAAATGTGAGAATCATTAGACTCCATACCCAATTGATTCACGTCAAAAACTGGATGTGATGGTAAGAACAGACCATAATAGAAATTTATTATACCATTATGTTTATATGCAACTTACTTTCAGCGTAATAATCTGCAAATATACATATATTGGTAAGTAATTGTTCATCACAGAGTTGTTCTGTATGCCATTGAATCATTTACATTAGACTGTTTTTATATTAATTTCCGTATGATGTTTGTCTGTCAATATTTTAATAATGCTCGTAACGCAAAAATTATAGCAAGTATTTGGTTGATTACGTACAAAAGCGATTATAAACAAACACCACTACTTCGGCGGCTTGTCCACCGCTAGGAGCGCTAGTGTCGCAGCAGCTGTCAGCTGGTAACAACTTTTACAGCAGTGACTGTATACGTTAGACTGTGGTTTTAAGGTGCAACACACTTAGACAAATAGGCATTGAGGAAACAGCCTTCTACGGCTACGCGCTGAGGTAGCGTATCTGTTGTCTGCGAGAGAACGGTCTTACGTAACGGCCAACCACTCCAGCACGATCGTTTGACGGCGAAAGAGGTTCGGGGGGGGGGGGGGGAGGGAGGGCGTAGGAGGGGCAGGACAGCCATTATCGATCGCCATTTGTCGCCGCTCATTTGTTCCCGCGCGGCGCCAGAGATGCGACAGCTGCGCCAGAGAGGTTTATCGCGCGGCGGCGGGAGTAGGAAAATCTCTGCCGCCAGAGACGATTATGACGCTGGTCTTTAATAGCGCTGGATTAGAGGAGCGGCGAGGAGGGGCGCTGGTAGGAGGATAGCAACGTGTATATGCTAGAAATACTCTTCATCTTGTACCGAGAAGCTCAGTTGTAGTCTAAAGAGCTGTCCGTATACAGGGTGAGTCATAGACGAGGAAAAATATTTCCTGCAAATAGTCACACACTCAGCTACAAACATAAATTTGTTTTCCGCATGTTCCTATGTCAATATATGACCAAGGGCCAAGGGGACAGATAGGTGACAGGGCACAAGTTCCTTTCCCAATGCCAACTAGCTACGATGCATAATACTAGCCAGCGAAAACGGTACGATGTACATGTGAGCTCTGTTACAACTCGCCGTGTCACACAGACCGTCGCTTGACGCCGCACGCCTCGCCTTCTGGTGAGCGGCTAGACTACCCGCAACACTCGCATGCTGTGCCGTGTTGCCGACCTGTCCCCTTGGTCAATGTTGGCGCACAGTAACACCTAAACACCCACTGCATTTCCAGACTTTTACCATTCAATTTCATTGTCATTTATTGACATAGCAACTTGCGGGAAACGTATTTATAGTTGCAGCTCAGTGTGTGACAATTTGCACAGAATATTTTTCCTCATTTACGACTCACCCTGTATAAAAAACGGAAGTAAACACTCAGATGAAATGCTTCGTTTGCGACGCCTATATACTGATGTCTGGCGCAGGCTATGGGTCGGCTACTGCTGCTTCAGTGGCAGGTTATCACGAGTTATGGAAGTTTGAATGTGGTGTTGTAGTCAGCAGATGAGAGATGGCATGCAGCATTTCCAAGATAGCGATGAGGTGCTGATTTTCCCCTTTGACCATTTCACAAGTGCACCATGAAAATCGGTAATCCAGTGAAACGTCGAATCTCTGACACTGCAGCAGCTGGTAAAAGATCCTGCAAGAAGGGGGACCAACAACGACCGAAGAGAATCGTTGAGCATGACAGAAGTGCTGCCCTTCTGCAAAGTGGAGCGGATATAAATGCCGGGCCATGATAAAGTGTCAGTACGGGAACCATTTGATGAAACATCATTGATATGGGTTTCCAAAGCTCGAGGTCCACCCACTGCACGAGACACAGGTTTACGCCTCATCTGGGCCCCTCAACACCGATACTGGACTGCTGATGACTGGAAGCATGTGCCGTCCTTTGACGAGTCTGGTTTCCAGTTGTATCGAGCGGATGGTCGTGTATGGGATGGAGACAACCTCATGAATCCATGGACCCTGCGTATCAGCAGTGTAGTGTTGCAGCTGGAGCCTGACACGTCTGGACAGCAGACACGTGACAACGCAGTGACAGTCTGCTCACACCTCCGCTGGCCACCAGAATCCCCACACATGATCATCAACTATCATATGTGGGCCGCAAGTGCAGCGCGCTGTTCAGAGACACCTCCTCTCCTCTCCTCTACCCCTGTCGGTGTCACCGGTTGCTGAAGAGCCCTGCAGTTCCTCCAGCACTGCGCCAGACATCTGTACAGGACACGACACGGCTTGTTGAGCCACTCCTGCAGGGGCCTTACACCGTATTAGACAAGTGTACCAGTTATTTCTGCTTTTCATTGTATTTCGTACGTGTTGTTGTGGTCTTCAGTCCACAGACTGATGCAGCTCTCGACGTTACCCTGTCCTGAGCAAGCCTCTTCAACTCCACATAAGAACGGCAACCTACATCTGTCTGAATCTGCTTACTGTATCCATCTCTTGGTCTTCCTCTGCGGTTTTTACCCCACCACTTCCCTCCAACGCTAAATTCGCAATTCCTTGATGTCTATGAATGTGTCCTACCAATCGATCCCTTCTTTTAAGGTATGCCAAAAATTCCTTTCCTGCCCAATTCTGTTCAGTACAAACGGCTCATTTTTAGTGTTACTAACCTATGTTTCGTCCGAAATATTGAAAGAGGGAGGTTCTGGGCTCTGGCGGTCAATTATTGCGTGTGTAAAATTTGGTGCCGATCGGGCCGCGGTGGAGTAGCCGAGCTGTCTAAGGCGCCTAGCTGCCGAGCGCGTGGTTGCTCGCCTTGGAGGTTCGAGTCTTGTCTAGCGCGCGCGCGTTTGTGTGTGTGTGTGTGTGTGTGTGTGTGTGTGTGTGTGTGTGTGTGTGTCCGTAGGTTAGTTTACCTAGGTTTAAGTAGTTTTTAACCTACGGACTGATGACCACGCAGTTTAGTCCGATAGATTTACAAACATTTGAACATTTTTTGGTACCAATCGGCTGAACGGCTCAACCTAAAAAGTCGAAACACGTTACAGACCGACAGACGGTGCGGGATATGAAATAAACGTAAGTGAGCAAAGTTGTAGAGAACTTCCTGCTTCATAAATTCGTTTATTAAATTTTTGTGTCAGATGCTGTCAAAGGTCCACTTCTAGTGTTATTCCCGTTACCTGAAGCGGGTCAATCAAAAATAAATAAATCTCCTTTATGTTTGAGACACCCTACTGTAGACTCCTCGTCCCTCGTCCCTCTCGCACCCCTCTTGCTCAAGAAAAAGTCCATCTTCTGGCCAGCACACTTCTAGAGACACTTCTACGCCAAGTGGCAATTTTTGCCAACGATAGTGTACGTACTGTATTGGCTAGCGGACACTTCCCCGATACGTCCAGACCAGTTTCCTCTCTTTCTCTGTCTCTCTCTCCCCCCTCCTCGCCTTTCCTTTGGTCTCACACACACACACACACACACACACACACACACACACACTTTGACAACCCCGTCGCCTGCAATACAGCGTCTCCCACATGACGCCTCGCAACCCCGCGAGACAACCCCAGTGGCCGCTAGTTCCCCCCACGCTGTCTTTGCCATCCTTCCATCCCCCACGCTTCCACCCTTCCACCACCAGAGGCGCTGCTGGCGGCTCTTAATAAAGTTTCCCCCCAGCCGACGTCTGCCGCAGGGGCGCCAACTCAACTTCCCATCGCCTGCGGATTGCAGGATCCTCTGCTGCCGCCTACTTGGGGGGAGTCTGCTAGGGTGGAGTGGAGGCAGAAATTATTACCGCACACCAGAAATCTTATTTTCCCGCGTTCCCAGTCCCCCGGCAGAAACGCTCATGCGGTCGGATATCACCCGGGGAGCGATGGAAAATGGCGCGGAAACTATGGTCCCCATATAGAATCCTGTGGAACACTCTTTTAAGCTAAACAGGCACATTTATAACGGAATTAATCACAGCTTTGAGAGTTTCCTATTTGGGAAATGGCGTTAAAAGCATAATTACACCATACTTATAAACGTAATGTAAAAATTAATGTAGTTTGAAGATGTAACTGTGTTACCATAGAATCTTCGTTTACTAATATTCAAAAATGTTCTAATGTTTGTATAGCTTATGGGACTTAACTACAGGGTCATCAGTCCCTACACTTACAAACTACTTAAGAACTAACTAATACTATGGACGGCAGAAATATCCATGCCCTAGGGGGGGATTCGAACCCCCGACCGTAGTGACCACATTTAGAAGGCGCACTGCATTATGCGCAGCGTCTGTGGTATCTGCCCCTGAAACTTTGAAGGGTTGTGGCTCCCAAACTAACAGTGATAGGAATGTAGCTTAAATTGATTTGGACGCAGCTGGTTTCCACGAATCCATTGCACGATAGAAAAAACTATTGTTCCATTTAAAAAATTATATCTTTGTGCTGTTACTCTTTGGAAAATGATACAATAAACTATGTTCATAGCTCCGCAGAAAGTGTAACATTTCTTGTGTTGACGTACCGCATTAAAATTTCCCGTCACCTATTATTTTATAAGTTACAGAGGCAAACACACTTAGTGAAACACCCTGTATATATATATATATATATATATATATATATATATATATATATATATATATATATATACCTTCCGCTCCTCAAAGAAAGCAGTTCTATATAATATGGATGTATAACACTGGTTTCTGAGTATAGAACTACAGCATGCCCGCATATGTTTTCCTCGTGATTTTGCATTTCCCGCCATCTTCAAATTCGACAAACGAATTTCCATCGTACGTGGCAAATAATTGCTTCATTGTTTGATTGCTTCTTGTTTTCAATTCCATGTCAATATGCAATGTAATTGAATCGTAAGGGAACAGAATCGATTTTCTTTTTGTGTTAATGTAACATTTCTTAGCAGCCATATTCGAATTTGGAAAGAATCTAAATCCTAGCAACCTTGAAGAGAACAACCTATGAACCAATAGTGAACACGGATTCAGAAAGCATCGCTCTTGCGAAACACAGCTTGAAATGATAAGTGCCATCGACAAGGGATCTCAAATCGAATCCATATTTCTGGATTTCCGGAAGGCTTTTGACACTGTACCCCAACAAGCTGCTTCTTATGAAATTGCGTGCCTATGGAATATCTGCCCAATTGTGCGATTGGATTCACGATTTCCTATCAGAAAGGCCACAGTTCGTTGTAATTGACGGTAAGTCATCGAGTAAAACAGAAGGGATATCTGGCTTTCCCCAGGGATGCGTTATAGGTTCCCTACTCTTCCTTGTGTTTATAAACGATTCAGGAGACAATCTGAATAGCTCCCTTAGACTGTTCGCGGATGATGCTGTCGTTTATCGGTTAGTGAAGTCAACAGAGAATCAAAAGCAACTGAAAACCGACTTACACAAAATTTCTACATGGTGCGAAAATTGGCAATTGACACGAAATAAAGAAAAGTATGAAGTAATACACATGGCCACTAAAAGAAATCCGCTGAACTTCAATTACGCGATAAATCAGTCAAACCTTAAGGTCGTAAATTCTACCACGTACCTAGGAGTTACAATTACGAACAACTTTGACTGGAGAGAACACACAGAAAATATTGTGGGGAAGGCGAACCAAAGGTTACGTTTCATCGGCAGAACGCTTCGAAGATGCACCAGCTCCACCAAAGAGACCGCCTACATCACACTTGTGCGTCCTCTCCTGGAGTACTGTTCCCCTTGTGGGACCCTCACTAGGTGGGACTGACGGAAGACCTTGAGAAGGTTCAGAGAAGGGCAGCTCGTTTTGTTTTATCACGTTACGGGGGGGGGGGGGGGGGAAGCGTCACGGAAATGTTGCACGAATTGGGGTGGAAATCATTAAAAGAAAGACGTTATTCATTGCGGCGTGATCTGTTTGCGAAGTTTGAATCACCGACTTTTACTTCTGAATGTGAAAATATTTTGCTAGCACCCACCTGCTTAGGGAGATATGACCATCCCAATAAAATAAGAGAAATCAGATGGAAAACGGAACGATTTAGGTGTTCTTTTTTCCCGCGCGCTATTAGAGAATGGAACGGTAGAGAAAAGTTATGAAAGTGGTTAATGAACCCTCTGCCAGGCACTTGAATGTGGTTTGCAGAGTATCTATGTAGATGTAGATATGGTCGACAGCTGAAGTTCAATGTCCAGTTAGCGTAGATATCAATGTCAGTGAAGCTACACGCAACTGAGTTGATCCACAGAACTGCCTTCTTCCCGCAGCTGTCGAGTTGCGAAATTCGCGGCTATTAACGCGTGCGGTAGCGTCACGTCGCGAGGCGGTGGGTAGGCTACCGAGGAGACGGTTGCGTAGCGGCCGAAACGTCGTTGCGAACCCGTAAAGCGTGCGCCGATAAAACTAAAAATAAAAAAGACGAGCGCCGGACGATCGGCAGCTGTCCGCAGCGGCTCAAGGCCAGAGACTGTCGCTGCGCGCCGCGCCGGCAGTCTTTTGTTCGTCGTGCTGTCGTGTCGTAACCTCTGTGGCCGATAGATTTTCAACCGCGGCCGGCGTCCGTTACGCAATCGCAGCGGCCTGCCTAGGTCAGTTCCGGCTACACTGCACTGCAAACGAACGCGGGATTGGCAGTCACGACTTTCTTCTACTTCTTAAGGCCTTATTACTAGGGCTGGTCAAATGATACTCGCGTTCGTACATGTTCGGGACTTCCCGATACAGCAGAGAACTCGATACAGTTTCGAACTGTTCCAACACTCACATAATAAATGACTGGCGCTGTTTATCTGCCAACGATTCGCGGGAAATTTTGAAGTTATCGGGCTGTCGCTTTGCTCAGAACTGATTTCATAGGAAGTACAAGTACATGTAAAGTAAAAGAAGGGCAACACTATGAAAAACTGCACCTTTTGTTTAAAACAGTGCATACTGTACGTGACGTGTCTGGTGCCACTGTGTGATATGATCTATTGATAAAATATCTGCTACTAGAACAGAACTACTGCACCTCATTACTGATGGCTAACATTCAGAGGGAAAAAATGTAAATCCTTCATAAGTAGAAATTACATTTAATGTGATTATAAGAGAATGGTTGCAAATGACCGTTCCATTCCCTGTTAATACGGTACAGTTACAAATTCAAATGTTCAAATGTTTGTAGAACTTATGGGACTCAACTACGGGGTCATCAGTCCCTAAGCTTACAAACTACTTACGAACTAGCTAAGACTAAGGACGGCACAAATATCCATGCCCGAGGGGGAATTCGAACCCCCGACCGTAGTGGCCGTGCAGACCGTGACTGAAGAGCCTCAGTTCCCTCGGCCACCGCGGCCGGCGTACAGTTACAGATAAAAATGTTATTACGTTTTAATCGCCTTGAAACAATATTAAAAGAGATGAAATAGGGCAAACATTAGAAATTTAATACCGAATAACAGAAATAAGTGATATAAAGATCAACTGTAATCGCAACCTCGGAATAAACGGTGAAGGAACTACTCTGTACGTAGTATCAACAGGAGACGCTAGATGGCAGCACTATAAGTTTTAATCGCGATCGGTATCGTTTACTTATAGCCTATATTCGCTACTGTTTTTACTTATGACCTGCTCCATAGAAGCTACTATAGCAGGAATTTCACACTTACTAATCCGCATAGTACATTAATGACACCCTATCTTCGTTATAAATCGTATACTGCACAGCACAGAAAACATTTATGAATATCATCGTTGTAAATCGTAGAGATAGTACCTCCTGACATTGCTAGATAGCGTCGTGATCGAAATTTCGAACATTTCCGGAGATTTCCCGAACCGTGACGTAACTTGTTCGAACAGTTCGAGTCATGTTCAAACCCAGCTCTATCTGGAACTACGTACTGCTTCACGTAGACCTGTTAACACGATGCACGGACGGCAGATACTCCTTGGCGCGAATCCGCGCATGCGCAATAGACAGCGATAACGCGCACGAATTGCGATCAAAGCCCCTCCTATACGAGACGAGCAACTCCCACTAGGAAGTGGTTGTCAGCTGCAGCGCCCCTTGCGGTAGACCGCCCAACTACAGAGAAGCGTTCAAACGGTTCGCATTTGTTGAGCCGTCTGCTTCACGTGTCTACTTGGTTTGTTGTCAACTTACAGCGAATGAATCGCGAAGTTAAGATCACTATTCGAAACTGTATGATATGATGTGATGATTAAAACATTTATTTGTGTTTTAGACTGCCACTGTGAAACTGTAATTGTTTTCGTGCAGTTCATGCGTAACTATGTCGCTCACGTATGTTAACGTCCCCGTTATAAAATGCGATTACATACTTCCAGCCCCTGCGGTTTGAGGCACTTATGTATATGATGAACAAGCTCAGGTGTCTATACATAGACCTTTCACTTTGATTAAGCTTCAAATAATGCTCACCACAATTAAATATTTCATGTGTTAACTGCAGCATGTATCAGGAAAAACAGCAAATATTTTAGAAGATGGTAATAAACACGATTCGCAGTTAAAATGTCATATAACGTGTGTCCAATTTTTATTGGGCACAGAGGTACAGCTCTTGGTATGTACAACAAACTGATTTGGGTATTTTGACTGATTCTTTCGTCGGTTCTTGGTAGATCACCATATTGACTTTTATTTAAATAACCGGTTTTCGACGTAGTTTAAAGTCTGAATATGTCCTAGTAAGCCCAAAACCGGGTAACTAAGTGGAAATAAACGTGTAGAACATACACAAAAATCAACTATGAAGTCAGTGATATGTGCTACCAAGAACCTACGGATAAATCAGTCAATATTTATTCATTTAAATTTGCTCTAAGTTCGTTTGGATTTCATATTAACAGCTATCTCTCTGTATTCAATAATATTTGTACACAGTTTATATTACGTTTTTAATGGAATTCCTCTGTAGTATCGCCTCCTAAAATACTTACGACCGAGTCTAAAAACTCCGTTGCTCTGAGCAGGAGACAAGTACACATTCTCAAACAAATTCGAGACTTGGCTTCGTTTGTCAGCTGGGTTCCCCATTCGGTCGTCTGCGCATGCGCGAAGCACTTCCACACGCGTGAGAATAGGACCCACCCTGTTCCGCCTGCTAGCGATCGTACGCGTGCATCTTGTGCAAGTGGACGCGTCTACACTGTACGCGGACGTCGTGACCGGTGCATCATGGGTAATCTCGTAAGCTTGCCCTTTCCGTGTAGAAAGGGCTTTAAGGCCTTATTACACGATACACCTGAGGCGTACGCCTATGCTGCAACGCCCCAAGCGTGGTTGTCTGGAGGTATGTACTGCTTCACATAGACCTATTAACACCAAGGAGGTTAGAATACAGGGAGACGCCCTTACACTGCAAAAATTGAAGCCTGTCTCCTCCATTTTGCTAAGTTCTGGATAAGTGCTCGTAATGTAGAGCTAATGTTTTATGTAACTGAAAACAGGAATTGTGCTCGCGTTGGTCGCGATCCAATGACTGTTAGCAGAATATGGAATCGGTGGGTTCAGAAGGGCAATACGGAACGCCGTGCTGGATCCCAACGGCCTCGTATCAGTAGCAGTCGAGATGACAGGCATCTTATCCGCATGGCTGTAACGGATCGTGCAGCCACGTCTCGATCCCTGAGTCAACAGATGGGGACGTTTGCAAGACAACGACCATCTGCAGGAACAGTTCGACGACGTTTGCAGCAGCGTGGGCTATCAGCTCGGAGACCGTGGCTGCGGTTACCCTTGACGCTGCATCACAGACAGGAGCGCCTGCGATGGTGTACGCAACGACGAACCTGGGGGCACGAATGGCAAAACGTCATATTTTCGGATGAATCCAGGTTCTGTTTACAGCATCATGATGGTCGCATCCGTGTTTGGCGACATAGGGGTGACGAACATTGGAAGCGTGTATTCGTCATCGCCATACTGGCGTATCACCCAGCGTGATGGTATGGCACTTTGAACAGTGGCCGTTACATTTCAGATGTGTTACGACCCATGGCTCTGCCCTTCATTCAATCCCTACGAAACCCTACATTTTAGCAGGATAATGCACGACCGCATGTTGCAGGTCCTGTACGGGCCTTTCTGGATACGGAAAATGTTCGTCTGCTGCCCTGGCCAGCACATTCTCCAGATCTCTCACCAACTGAAAACGTCTGGTCAATGGTGGCCGAGCAACTGGCTCGTCACAATACGCCAGTCACTAATCTTGATGAACTGTGCTATCGTGTTGAAGCTGCATGGGCATCTGCACCTGTACACGCCATCCAAGCTCTGTTTGACTCAATGTCCAGGCGTATCAAGGCCGTTATTACGGCCAGAGGTGGTTATTCCAGGTACTGATTTCTCAAGATCTATGCACCCAAATTGCGTGAGAATGTTATCACATGTCAGTTCTAGTGTAACATATTTGTCCAGTGAATACCCGTTTATCCTTTGCGTTTCTTCTTGGTGTAGCAATTTTAATGGCCAGTAGTGTAGTATAAAAATATGGCGGCGATATTTCAGTGAATACGGCATTGTCGGTCTAGTTATGTACGATTATTTTGTTCTCCTCTCTGGACAGAGAACAATTTTTGTTTTTCTTCCATCATGAGTGGACAGGAAGGTATTTTTTATTTTGTTTCTTCTCGTTCTTCATTTTGTCTGGAAGGAGATATGTCGTTGCGGACTTCCTCGATCTTCATAAATCTGTCAGAGTTCGCAGGACTATTTAATTAAATTATTCAGTTCTATCCTGTGTTGATTTGTAATTTCATAGTTAATCTTTCACACCCACATTCAGTTATTCTGTGGTCATTTCCAGCAGAAGTTACGGCTTGGAAGCCATTTGGCTGGTTTGCTTTAATGTGGCCATTAAATACGAAATTGTTTCCTCTTTTGCTCACATTATCTGCTTTTAGAACTGGCAATCTCGTCTTTTTATGTTGCGTTTTCCGATTGCTCTCTGCGACGTAGTACAATCATATTCCACAATACTCACGTCCCTGGCACCGAACCAAATCGTTTTCTCTTGAATCACTCCCGGATCGTAACGTAGCAACGGACGTAACAGCTGGTGTAGTCGGCCACCATTCATACAGGGAACTTGTTTCAAGGATGACGCCTTTCAGTCAGTACGTAATTCCGACAAATAATGTTAGCTGCCTCTTCGCTCCCCACTTTTATCATCATTGTATTCCAACTCCACTCCGTTACCACTATTGAACGTCAGAATACGCAATAATATCAGTAGTGAATTTCAACAATACCTACTTCGAAGTCATGCATAGGTTACATTATAAGATACAGGGATATGTGCACCCCAACTGTGTGTAGAGTAATACATATGAATGAGTGTCCTCGTTTCTTTTCCAGATGTTTGTGACTGAAGCAGAACTTGACTACCAGCCCAGTATTCACGTAGTGGGGTGTGGAAAACCGCCTAAAAACCACCATCCAGGCTTGCCGACACACCGTACTCTAGTGGGAAGTGTGTTAGGTTGTAATGTACATGAGGCGCGCGGTAGTCGCCGAGCGATCTGGAGCGCCACGTTGCGGTCCACGCGGCCTCCGGCGTCGGAGGTTCGAATCCTCCCTCGGACATGGATGTTTGCATTGTCTTTAGTGTAAGTTAGTTCATAAGTAGTTTGTAGTCCGACGCGGTGCCACACTGCAGACTGCTAACGAAGATGCGAGCTTATGGAATAGGTTCACAGATTTGTGACTGGCTGGAAGACTTCCTAAGTAACAGAACGCAGTACGCTGTTCTCGACGGCGAGTGTTCATCAGAGACGAGTGTATCGTCAGGCGTGCCCCAGGGGAGTGTGATAGGACCGCTATTATTTTCTATCTATATAAATGATCTGATGGACAGAGTAAGCTGTAATTTGCGGCTGTTTGCTGATGATGCTGTGGTATATGGGAGGGTGTCGTCTGTAACTGACTGTAATAGCATACAGGATGATTTAGACAAAATTTCTAGTTGGTGCGAAGATTGGCAGCTAGCTCTCAATGTAGAAAAATGTAAGGTGATGCGCATTAGTAGAAAAAACATTCCCAAAATATTCGAATACAGCATTAGTAGTGAGCTTCTTGATTCTGTCGCGTCGTTCAAATATCTAGGCGTAGCATTGCAGAGCAATATGAAATGGAACGAACATGTAAGGACAGTTGTGAGTAGGGCGGACAGCCGACTTCGGTTTATTGGGAGAATTTTGGTAAGATGTACTTCACCTGTAAAGGAGACCGCGTATAAAACGCTTGTACGACCACGTCTTGAGTATTGCTCAAGTGTTTGGGACCCGCAGCAGATCTGTTTGAAGGAAGACACAGAGGCGATTCAGAGACGAGCAGCTAGGTTTGTTACTGTTGGGTTCGACCAATGCGCGAGTGTCACGGAAATGCTCCGGCAACTCAATTGGGGATCGCTGGAAGAAAGACGACGTTCTTTTCGTGAATTTCTGTTAAGTAAATTTAGAGGGCCGGAATTTGAAGCTGAGTGTAGTACGATCTTGCTGCCGCCTACTTACATTTCGCGTAAAGATCACAAAGACAAGATAAGAGAAATTAGGGCTCGTACGGAGGCATATAGGCATTCTTTTTTTCCACGTTCTATTTGGGAGTGGAATAGGAAAGGAAATGCCTAGCAGTGGTACAGTGTACCCTCCGCCACGCACCTTACGGTGGCTTGCGGAGTATGTATGTAGATGTAGATGTAGACTGATGAACCCCCGGTTAAGTCCCATAATCTTTACAAACGTTAGAACACTTTTGAATGTACATGGTCAGTAGTTCGAAACCCGCAATTTTTGTTTCTTTTCTTTTTTTCCGCCTTCGCTCTTGAAGGGGTTCCTGGCACCCTTATTAATGAAATAGAGTTATGTTCTGCAATGATTAGAGTTGTGCATATGTAAGAGTGCTCCTTGTGAAATGTACATTTGTTCTACGTGCTGAACATGCTATCAAATACGTAACAATGAATTGAACAATGGTCTTCTGAAGCATATGCACATAAACTGGAAAGATACTGTAATAACTAATATTCTGAACAACGTGCTGATACTGGTAGTTTCATACATAAAAAAGTCCTAGATTTCTGTGGAAACTGTAGTTCATTACTGAAACGAAATCGAAGCATGAATTGCTGGAATGTATCCCGGTTGAACAGGAATAGAGTTCGAGACTATAAATCTAAAGGTCGCAGGTTCGATCCCCGCCAGGTCCTGGGATTTTTATCTGTCACTTTCCACTTCTTTCACCTCTGGGAGTGTTGCTAATGTGAAAAATACCGAGTAGCACCGTGGTTCGGAACCCACGTTAAAGTGTATGTAGGTCCCCCTATAACTGGCTGGGTAAGTCAGTTCCAAGGTCGGAGGAAGGCAACGGCATACCACCTCCTAGTGCCTAGTAAAGCACTGTGGTGTTCAAACCAATCTTCGGATTGTTGACTGCTTTAACTTTAACCCCGAAAAATAAATAAATAAAATTTAATAGAAATTTGAAAGGTATCCCGAATACATTTATGTTTAATGGAAATTTATGAGCACGACGTACGTGCAAAAGAGAACTTTTAAAAACTGAACAATGTGATGAGTACGACCACCAAGGTAAGCCTTAGAAAACATTAATAGGCGCAACGGACACGCCCGGGAAATAGGGGGAAAACACAAACATTAAATTTTATGGCCCTGACGAAAGGAATCCCACAGGGTACAACGAAACTGATCAACTTCAGTAATGAAAAGGAGGGGGACAATCCGATTGCGATACAAATAAAATAAAATTGCCTTACCCCGTATAATCTTATTACAAAACTGGAAGCCGCGGTGGAGTAGCCGAGCGGCCTAAAGCGTCTCGCTGCGGAGCGAGCGGTTGCTCGCCGTGGAGGTTCGAGTCCTCCCTGGGGCATGGGTGTGTGTGTTTGTCCGTAGGTTAGTTTACCTAGGTGTAAGTAGTTTGTAAGCTACGGACTGATGACCACGCAGTTTGGTCCGATAGATTTACAAACATTTGAACATTTTTGATTGGAACAAAACTGGAAACAGGAACAGCAAGCAGCTCTCGACATGTAGGTTAGGTGGGTAGTAAGTTCAACAACAAACATAAATGAAGGAAATGAAAGGAAGGGGGAACTAACTACCAAAATGAGAACGCAGAACGCGAATTGAATATTAGAAATTATGTATTCTTTAAAAAAATATATATGAAATAGAACAGATATTACAGAAAATTAAATTGGAATCATGCATTACAATAGTAGCCTGCTGCAGCAGACACTTGCCAACTGCCTTCTCCACAGCGTCCTCGCGCTACCTCTCCCACCAGCTAACTCTCGGCAATTCTCTCCCAACACAGCGCGCAACAGACTGGCTACTGAATGCTCTCTCTCTCGTAGCCAGAGCTCTTACTCTACTGCCGAACTTCCAAAGATTACTGCGGCACTTACAATATACATCTGTGGGCAGCTCACAAAACTAAATATTACAGAAAACCGACTATGTCGGGACCATAAAGACCTTACATTGCAACAAATCACCTTGTTTATTTTGTTTTCTAAGCAGTTATTCACTATTTATGGCATACAAAGATGGCCCGGTGAACTTCGTATCACAATATTTTGTTACTGTTGATTTGATTTGATTGATTTGATTTTTTTTTTTTCAGGGAAGCCAAAACGGTGTTGGTCCAACCCGCCACTGCCCGCACCGAAACTAAGTTTATTGTGCGGTATCGCTCCCTGTATATCTAGTAAAGCCAACCAATGCCCTTGAACAGTGCAAGGAGTCCCTTTACCAGTTCTTTATTAGACACAATTTCTTCGGGTCTGGTTGTCCCAAATGTTCTGTGCCTTTTACTCTCCAATTCAATGCATTAGAAGATTAGATGCGATGCAGTTTCATCATCGTCATCACAGATCTTACATTTAGGGCCCTCTTCTGTTATTCCCATTGTATGTAGGTGTGTTTTGAAATTCCCATGGCCTGTCAGCAATCCAACCATGAGTCTAATCTCTCTCCTGTTCAGGCCCAGGATTGCAGAGCTTCTTTTAAAACATGGCTTTGGCATCGTTACCTTGCCATGTTTTTGTAGATAGATACGTAATGCCTAGTATAAATAGTGATCCGAAGCCCAGAGCGATCAGTTCCACTATTGAAACGTGCAAGGAGGTTAGCGTACCGAAGGAAGAGATTAAAACCATGTACTCCATTTAACAACGCGTATTTCTGGTGCTAGAGTACCACAGGTTACAAGAGAGCCCTACGGCAACAAGGCCAAGTTTTCAAGCACGATTTAATGTTCTAAAAAGGACCCGATGCGAAAACCATTCGTACGCTCTTCGCAAAATTTCAACGAACAGGCAGTATAACTGATGATCTAGTGGGGCATATTGGCCGCAAGCAAACCGCAGTTACGCCTGAAAAATATCGCCACACTTTCTGAAATTATTCGGCGAAATCCAATGTCATCCGTCCGTAGAATTGCATCTGAGACTGGTTTGAAGCGTTCCAGCACGCAGAAAATACTGAGAAAGAGCCTACACATGTTTCCATTCAAAATTCAAACGCACCAGGCCATACCCGTACGAGCTGTGCAACAAAGGGTTGCCTTTGCTAATCAGATGCTCACAATGATTGATAGTGAAGGATTTGATGTTGGCTGCATCTGGTTTACAGATGAAGCACACTTCCACCTGAATGGATACGTGAATTAGCAGAACTGGCGATTTTGGGATTCCGAAAAGCCATATTGGTGTGAAGCGAAACCCCTGTATTCTCCTAAAGTTACTGTGTGGGCTGCAGTATGCAGCAGAGGCATTATTGACCTTTTTTTCATTCGAGAAACGGTCACTGGTGCACGTTACGTTGCAATGTTGGAACAGTTTGTCGCCACACAGCATGCGTTAGAGGATCGACCAGGTACTGAATGGTTTATGGAAGATGGAGCCCGACCACATCGGACCGAACAAGTGTCTCGCTTTCTTGAGGAATACTTCGGGAATCGAGTCATTGCTTTGGAATATCCCAAATTTACTGGTGCAGGCATGGATTGGCCTCCATATTCGCCGGATTTGACTCCCTGTAACTTTTTTTTGTGGAGCAAAGTGAAAGACATGGTCTACCCGAAGCATCCCGCAACGCTGGACGAGCTCGAATCGGCGATCTCTGTGGCATGTGAATCCATTTCGGTTGAGACACTGCGAAATGTGATGGCGAATTTCATTCTTCGTTTGCGCCACCTCTGTAGTGCCAATGGTTAACATTTTGAAAACATTGTGATGTGATTGTTTGCAAAGAGTGTTTTCATACTTTAAAGCGCCATCTGTTAGCAGCTTTTCTAACTATTATTTCAAACTGCTGTATAAACTTCTTACCGCTTTCACAATAAACATACCGTTTACTGCATTCCTCTATCGATCTTTGTTTTCGAGATATTTAATTTTGAAATCAGGGAGTCGTTTTCTGGACACCCTGTATGACTTTGTTCATGATACTTTCTTGTGGCAGATGAGCAGGTATTGTGTGGGAATGTGCTGAGTTCCTCCACGTTTCATGGAGTCGTGTGTCCCCTCCCTTCGACTCGACACCCGGTTTGACTGTCGAGTGCAAACACTCGTGGACACTCGACACCGCGCTGCTAACACCGCTCCCGCGCTCCTTGTTTGCCGGCGCGTGTAAACAACCAGGCAATACACTCCCAACGCCCAGTTCCTAATGCAGCTCCCACACAACTGGGACACCGGGCTGCGATTAGGATACAGTACCTGTCCAAAAATATCGCCTTCCACGTAGGATGACCAACTTTTCTCAAGGAAAACACGGGAGTTATATATATGACGAATTACAGCGTTCAAATGAATGAAATAAATCGCAATTTGCGATGTTATGGCTTCAGTGTTTTACGTTTAGATGGAATACCAAGCTGTGGCGAATGAAAATTTGTGCTAACTAGGCAGACGCTTTGACCACTCCGCCACCGAGGACACAGTGAGCAGCCCGACTGCAGAGGACTCTTCCCTGCACGTCTCCCGCCACACACAAATCTCCATTCGCCACGCTGTGTCTTTCCCATACCACAGTTTATTTATTCTATAACGCTCGCAGCCACAATACTGTATTCCCGCATCAGGGAGAACAGACCGTGAGGTATCGAGACACAATTAATTGTCGTCAGGAACCCAGCCTCGGCTTATATATATATATATTCGGTGGCAGAGTGGTCAACGCGTCTGCCTGGTAAGCAGGAGATCCCGGGTTCGAATCCCGGCCGGGCACTAATTTTCATTCGCCACAGCTTGGTATTCCATCTAAACCTAATACAATGAAGCCATAACATCGCAAATTGCGATATATTTCATTCATCTGAACACTAATTCGTCAAAAAAATATTATATATATGCCGAGGCTGGGCTCCTGACGACAATTATACTGTACTGATTCGAACCGTCTAAATCGCATAATATTCACCCTCTTCCAACCATTTCCTAGTTCCATGAAGTAAGCGGGCGAATCAAGTAAGTCTTCTGAGCCTCGAAATGTAAATCCGCTGCCGGCCGCGGTGGCCGAGGGGACTGAGGCGCTCCAGTCACGGTCTGCACGGCCTCTACGGTCGGGGGTTCGAATCCCCCCTCGGGCATGGATATTTGTGCCGTCCTAGTTAAGTCCCATAGACTATACAAACATTTGAATTATTATTATTTTTTTTTTTTTGTAAATTCGCTGCACTCTCCCAGTTTTAGTTCACAACTCACGCTGCTAGGAGATGCTTGGGAGCGGTCGCACGTTTCAGTGAAGAGTTTGCACTATTATATTTATGAGCTATTTGATACAAGTTTCTGCAACATCGCGACCGCAGCGCCACCAAGATACTGGGTCGTATAAACACGCCGCGATACGATTCCGTATTCAGTGCCGGCTGGAGCACAAGAACACGTGAACACCCTAAATTCTGACTCCTTGAGCATCCATTAATTACTTTTGTTTGAACAATATTAAACGTAATGCAGAAGCAGTTACGTTAAATATTCTGCAGTTAATTCTAGCGCGCTGTGCTACACCGCAGCTCGTGCCACCAGCGTCGAGAGGGCATCCTTCGGTGTGATCATTTTAAGGCGTTTCTGCGCATGCGCGACTGCCGTGACGTCATTACCTTATCGCCTGAATACACAAATTTGGTAGACGAGGTACACGCTTCGTTACGAGCACAGCACCGTTGCAAGCCCAGGAGCAAGGAAGCAAGGAAGCAAGGAAGGAAGCTTGGAGTTTAACGTCCCGTCGACAGCGTGGTCATTACAGACGGAACTGAAGCTCGGATGTTTCGGTAAGGATGTGGAAGGAAATCGGCCGTGCCCTTTGAAAGGAACCATCCCGGCATTTGCCTGGAGTGATTTAGGGAAATAACGGAAAACCTAAATGTGGAGAGCCGGAGGTGGATTTGAACCGCCGTCCTCCCGAATACGAGTCCAGTGCGCTATCACTGCTAAAGCCACCTCGATCGGTCAAGCCGAACAGACAGCCTCTATAGGGAGAGGGACCATGAGTCAAACGTGGCAGGCTTTGTCTATGTCCGCGTAGTACTATGTGCGCTTCTGTATGTAGAGGGTCTCCAATGCTTCTGACAGCGATTTCTCTGTACAGTTATACACAGGTTGTATTACGGTACCTACTGCTGCACTTTTGCACATCTTCTGTCTGATCTACTTATGTAAAATAAAGTGCTGTTTGTCGGTCGTTTACGGTAGGTTTAGAATTTTTATGATTAAACGCTGATTGGAAATGATTTACAGTGTGGTTAATAAGGTGTATTACGTAATCATTAAGGACAGTCAAGAGAAACGAATCGTTCCACCGTTGGCTGTTAAAACTGAAATGGTAAGTGATGCTTGTGTTGTCAAGAAACGAGGGAGGACGGAAAGCGCGAACAGTATAGATTCCTATCTGTGTGAAATAAATTCAGTACTGCCTTTGAAATTGCTACACCAATAACAAATGCAGATGATTCATTGGACAAATATATTATTGCTAGAACTGACATGTGATTACATTTTCACGCTGTTTGGATGCATAGATCCTGAGAAATCAGTACCCAGAACAACCACCTCTGGCCGTAATAACGGCCTTGATACGCCTGGGCATTGAGTCAAACAGAGCTTGGATGGCGTGTACAGGTACAGATGCCCATGCAGCTTCAACACGATACCACAGTTCATCAAGAGTAGTGACTGGCGTATTGTGACGAGCCACCATTGACCAGACGCTTTTAATTGGTGAGAGATCTGGAGAATGTGCTGGCCAGGGCAGCAGTCGAACATTTTCCGTATCCAGAAAGGCCTGTACAGGACCTGCAACATGCAGTCGTGCATTATCCTGCTGAAATGTAGGGTTTCGCAGGGATCGATTGAAGGGTAGAGTCACGGGTCGTAACGCATCTGAAATGTAACTGCCACTGTTCAAAGTGCCATCGATACGAAGAATAGATGACCGAGACGTGTAACCAAAGGCACCCCATACCATCACGCCGGGTAATACGCCAGTATGGCGATGACGAATACACGCTTCCAATGTGCGTTCGCCGCGATGTCGCCAAACATGGATGCGACCATCATGACGCTGTAAACAGAACCTGGATTTATCAGAAAAAATAACGTTTTGCCATTCGTGCACCCAGGTTCGTCGTTGCGTACACCATCGCAGGCGCTCTTGTCTGTGATGCAGCGTCAAGGGTAGTCTAACCGCAGACACGGTCTCCGAACCGATAGTCCATGCTGCTGCAAACGTCGTCGAACTGTTCGTGCAGATGGTTGTTGTCCTGCAAACGTCCCCATCTGTTGGCTGTCCGATCCGTTACAGCCATGCGGATAAGATGCCTCTCATCTCGACTGTTGCCGTTTTTGGATCCAGCACGGCGTTCCGTATTGCCCTCCTGAACCCAGCGATTCGATATTCTGCTAACAGTCGTTGGATCGCGACCAATGGAAGCAGCAAGGTCGCGATACGATAAACCGCAATCGCGATATACTTGTGTATTTAATATTTTGACCAAGTGCAATGTTGCAGTTTCTGCTTAACATCCGTTACAAAAATGAAAAAAAATACCAGATACATGACCACATTGTAGAATATATACGAGCAAATGATGATGGAAATCGATCGTCATGAAATTAATCTTCCTTCTGAAGATAATTTGACAGTATGTATCGCGCCATTCGTCTGTTGCAACTACTGTACTGCTGGAGCGCTAGCATCGTCTGAGTGACATCTTTTTTTTTTTTTTTTTTTTTTTTTTTTTTTTTTTTTTTTTTTTCGCCTGGACTACAGAGTTTGGCAACTGCGTGTGTGTGTGTGTGTGTGTGTGTGAGTGTGTGAGTGACAGAGACAGACAGCTTGAGACGCGTTGTGGGTGAGTGGCGGCTGTATACGCGCTTGCGGCCACGGGGGATCGGGTTGCGTGACGTCACTGGGTGGCGCCCGCCTATTCTGGGTGAGGCGGTGGCTGCGACGTGGAATCGCGCAGAAAATATCCACTGCGGCGCTTCACCTGCGGTTCGCGGAAAGCGAGGTCAGTCCGTGCGTGGGCGGCCCGTACCAGCCGCCCAACCACCAGACAGTCTGACGGCGACAAGTCTCCAGAACACAACTCCCCTCCAACAACACCTACCTGCTGACTTACTCATCAATTTATTCCTCTTTCTTCCCAAACTGTCTCTCTTTTATCTATATGTCTACAAAAATTCTTCCTCTCTCTGTATACCTACTATCCCACCTCTATTTTTTCTAGCTCCATCTTACTTCTCTATATCAATTAACCAGAGCTTTCCAAACTGAGTGTCGCGACACCCTGCGGTGTCGCGTAGTAGTATCAAGGGTGTCGCGAGACTAACAAATGTAGACTCAAAAAAAAAAAAAAAAAAAAAAAAAAAAAAAGAAACGCACTTACGTGTTTTACGGCCCACTTTAGATTTGTAGTTTTATACGTTTTTGCGAACATTTTGGACCAAATAATAATCTAAATAATAAAAAATTAATTAATAACAGTGTCTGAAACCCTTTTAGGAAAAAAAATAATTAGGTACTGCCGGGTTCCAAACAATTGCCCTTGAGCGTCACAGTCCAACACATCGCCCACTACGCTACAGCTAACAGTTAGGAATTGCGTTCTTTAATCTCATACTATTGTTGACCGTTGTTAACTGATGCTAATATAACATTTCTAGACACTAGATTATCATTTATCGTACGAACAACGACGTGTTTTTGTTGACTCTTCAGTGCGCCATTGCTCTGAAATGAGAACGTGTAACTTACAATCATGAAATACACAACGCAAAATGGCGTATGCCAGAGTCAGTTCTGGGCGAGGAATGTCACGTGACATCTGCGAATATCTGATTTTCGATAATTTACTGGAGGATGTCAAAACTCCGTTATTTTTACAAATAGATCTCAAACGATACGAGATATGAAAAAAACATAAAAGACAAAGTTGTACAGAATTTTCTCCTCTACAAACTAGGTTATTCAATTTTCGTGTCAGATGAATCGTTAAGCCGTTATTGTCACTTAAATTTCGACCTGTCAAAAGACGATCGCAAAGGCCCACTTTTAGTGTTACTACCGTAACCTAAAGTGAAATTCACTTAAAGGAAAGAGATTTATAGCCGCGGCAGAGCGGCTCGTGGCCGTTTCCCGTCGGAGTTTCGAATCCCCCTCGGACATGGATGTTTGTGTCTTGTTAGCCAACTATTTACCGAACAACCAAGAACGAACCGAACCATGACCGCAAAGCATAAATCTACCTGCAAAGAAAAAGAGGTTATGGCGGCTGCCTACTAAGCACGAGGTCCCAGGTTCGAATCCCGGCCGAGGCGTAAATTTTAATTCAATGCCTCTAATTCAATTTAATAACTGGAAAGAGATTTGACGATGTTCCTGGCTTCCAAAGTTTCGTGCTTTTGAACTGCATCCCAAAGGAAGATTTGATGCCAAGTTTCCAGTATATGTATCTCAGAGCTCAAGAGCTCAGCGGCGCGTAGTTATGGGAGGAGACTATTTGTAAGGTCACTAAGGAAACTGCAGTTCACCTACTTTAACGTTACAGAGCTGTTCGCCGAACTTTACTGTCAGGGGCTGTATATCCGTGTGGTTGACTGAATCCTGAGGAAAGCTCGCGTGGCGCCACTGAAGAACAGCAGGCACAGCTACGGCCACGCCCCAGTAGCTTAGCCGGAACAGCCAGCAAGTGTTCGCCCGCGCAGGCCACGAGATAAAAAAAAGTGTGTCTGAGGTGTCGGGTGTCAAATCTAAAGCGAGCCAGCCACGAGCAAGAAAAGGCGCACAGAAGAAAAGAAAAGAAAAGAAAAGTAGGCAACAGGAAAGCAGGCGCCGGCGAATTAATTAAGGAGCCCAGCAGAGACCGCCGAGTAGAAACAGCGAGAGGGCGGCACGGGATGTATACACCGTGCTCACAGGCCGTTCACCGCCTACTACGTGAATCACTTCCAAAATAAAAATAAAAAAACTACACAAAAATGTACACAAGTGAAAGCCTCTCAGCGAAGTCTTCCCACAGCAGGAAGTTGGAAGATCTCGTGTAAAAGCAAGACGCTGATATTATCTAGAAAAGGAAGCTTCTCTCTATTAATTATCTTCAAAAACTGAAACGACAAAGTCGCAATATGATTTATTTAGTGACGACCGGTTGGGATGGACTAAGCCAACATCATTTCAAAAACTGCATCTACCTGTTTCTATATATGGAACTCGTGGTTCGTAGACCACACTTGCGAATCGCCCTTTGGTAGTAGACCACACTTGCGAATCGCCCTTTGGTAGTAGACCACACTTGCGAATAGCCCTGTGGTAGTAGACCACACTTGTGAATTGCCCTGTGCCACAATACTACAGTTGTGAATCGCCCTGTGCCACAATACAACACTTGTGAATCGATCTGTGCTACAAGACCACACTTTCGTATCGCCCTGTGCTACAAGACCACACTTGCGTATCGCCCTGTGCTACAAGACCACACTTGCGTATCGCCCTGTGCCATTATACCACACTTGCCTATCGCCCTGTATCACGATACTAGACTTGCGTATCACCCTGTGTCACTACACCGCACTTGCGGCACTCCCTGTAGCACCACAGCACTTTACTTTCACCCTGTGATACTATGCAACATTTGAGTATTTGAGTATCGCCGGCCGCGGTGGCCGAGCAGACTGAGGCGCTCCAGTCACGGTCTGCACGGCCACTACGGTCGGGGGTTCGAATCCCCCCCTCGGGCATGGATATTTGCGCCGTCCTAGTTCGTAAGTAGTTCATAAGTAGTTTGTAAGTTTAGGGACTGATGACCCCATATTTAAGTCCCATAAGCTTTACAAACATTTGAACATTTGATCCCGTTTTATTTATTAGTATGACCGGTTCGACGTGTCTTACACGTCATCTCATGTATTAACAAATTTTGTACAAAAGAACGTTTACCAAAACATATCAATTTGTTGTTGTTGTAAATACTACACGATTTGTAAGATACACACTCACACACACACACACACACACACACACACACACACACACACACATATATATATATATATATATATATATATATATATATATATATATATATATATATATATATCGTACAGATGGTGCAGCATCAGCAACGGGTAATATTATGTAAACAATTTATTTTTCCGTCACAGTTGCACTATTATGGAGTTGGTGATTAGTTTCGGACTTAATCGTCCAATTTCAAACCGTTGGCCTTATTCCAACCGTAATAATACAATGCATGGAGCAAATGACTGATAAAATCTTGTACATTATCCACTGTTAATACATGATTACATTAATATTTAAAACTAGCTGAGAACCCGACGTTGCCCGGGTATTAATTTATTTCTGAGATTTTTCAGGTATTTATTCATTTGTATAAGAGCTATATGTCTCTAAAATCTCTTGGGAATACAATTAGTAGTAAAGAAATAGTGGATTAAAACTTGGTGCGTGATGGGCGGTTTTCCATGAACGTTACTGTTTATGTGATACAATTTAGAAGGTACACTCCACTATCTGCGTGTATACAGCCTGTAAAACTTCCTGCGACTACAATATCTAGTGTAGAAATTAAAAATAGTAACGTCATGGCGAATGCCGTAGTTATAGTGCATGAAAAGAGGAACCTTACTGTTTATGTGCTAATATCTCATGAACTACGTATCGGAATGTGATACAATTTAGAAGCTACATTCAGCTATATGTGTATATACTGTCTGTAAAATTTCCTGCAGCTACAATTTTTAGGGTAAAAATTATAAATTGTAACGTCATACCAAATGCTGTAGTTGTACTCCATAAACAGCGGAAAAGTAGTAAGCGAGAAACTTTTTTCCTTTCATCATTTTACTATGGTTGCCAGCGAGAAAAAAATTTAATAAAGGTTTGAAATTATTTTTAAAGTTTGTTGCAAGTCGCTAAGTATTCTCATTCTCATACAGTGTATTTCGAAAGTCTCGCCGCATTATATGGCATTTTTTGCGATTTCTATTGGTTATGACGTAATATCTTTTGAACTATGTCGTATATGATTCTTGACCCTGCAGCAACTGTACCTCACGGCAAGGAATATGTGTATCAAATTTGCTATAATTCGGTCGAGTGGTTTAGGAGAAAATGAGCAGTATTGTCGCTAAATGCAGCACTTTTTCGCGCATCTCATTGTTTATGACGTTATATGTCGTGAACTATATATCATATGTCATTCTTACACTTACGGCGACCGTTCTCATGGATTGAAGCTTACGTGTGCAAAATTTCATAAAGATTGCGACAAAATTGTAGATTTCTATGGAACACGTACAAATATACGGACACTCTGCTTTATATATTACACTCATGGTTCGTTGGGGCGATGTAGAATTAATCTATAGAGTTTTCCAGCCAAGATCCCGTTTTATTTCTCACTATGACCGGTTCGACGTGTCTTACACGGCATCTTCTCATGTATTAACATAAATTTTGTACAAAAGAACATATTTATCAAAACATAACATTTTTTTTCTTTTTTGTTGTTGTAAATATTACACGATTTGCAAAACACACACACACACACACACACACACACACACAGGGTAGCACATAGGTAGAGTGCCAGACTACAAATCTAAAGGTCGCGGGTTCGATCCCCGCAAGGTCCTACAATCTTTATCTGTCACTTTCCACTTCATTCACCTCTGGCAGTGTTGCTCATGTGAAAAATACCGAGTAGCTCCGTGGTTCGGAACCCACGTTAAACTGTAGGTCCCCCTATAACTGGCTGGGTAAGTCAGTTTGAAGGTCGGAGGAAGGCAACGGCATACCACCTCCAAAACAGGACCGTGCCTAGTAAAGCACTGTGCTGTTCAAACCAATCTTCGGATTGTTGACTGCCTTTAGAAGTTCCCCCACCTAGCTGCTTCATGCGCTTGCTGCTTGAGCCGCTAACGATATCACGCAGACCAAAAGAAACAGTTTGTGGATAATTTCTCGCGTTTAAGTTTATAGTTATCTCTATATCTTGGCATTATTGAATGTATTAGTCAGATATTGCAGAGTGCAGAACACTTCAGAGCAGAAATTTTGTAGCATGAACTATGTAATCTAGCAGGCAGACGCTCACCTCGAAATGGCTCTCATCAGCAGAAGGCAAACACGTGATTTTTAATTCTGCTGCGCGCCCTCTCGCTATTGCCCGTCGTCTTCGGAAAAGAATTCAACGAACTATGAAGCTAGATACGTTTGGGATAATCGTCCGCTCCTCCTAGTTCGTCCGCTCCTCCTAGTTCGTCCGCTCCTCCTAGTTCGTCCGCGCTTTTTGGATTTTGCTACCTCTACTAAAAGAGCTCTTTTTTATAACAGCATGTTTAATATAATGAATCAGTGTTGTCAAAGCTTGTGCTATTACCCGTATTTTTGGGCAATTTGACATCAAATACTTAGGCCAATAAACCAGTTATTACACGAATGGGTGACACAATGGTATTTAACTACTTTGAATACAGAGTACTCGTAGTACTTTATTTTTAAAATAGATTTCTTGTGGCAGTGAACAGCTGAGCTGCATCTCAGCTGGAAATGACGGTGACTGCCAGAAGGGAATCACGCGATTCTGCGCGTTGTCGCATGATCTCGCTGTTCCCCGTCAGTCTTCGGAAAAGGAGCGGACGAACTACGAGGCGAGGAATTTGCATAGTTCGCCAATGGGAGCGCTCTTCCGAACTAGTTCGTTCGCGAACTACACAAGACTACTACACAAGGTACAATTTGTCGAGTGGAGTAGCAAGAGGTAGGGAGGGGGGTGTCGGATGTCCGGTCAGCCCGAGCAATCTTAGGACGAGAAAAGTTGGTCGGGAAGTGCCTTCACACGTCCAATTTATCGGACCGCCCATACATCAGTCCCGACAAATCGCTACGTGTGTAGCTGTCTTTACGCAGGAGAACCAGTTTCTTTGTCTCCTCGGCGTATTTAAAAATGTAATCGGCAGTCTGTAGTATCTCTTCCATTCCACGTGAAAGGAAATGCAGCGATCTTGAGAGGTCACACACAGTGTTGTGTTCGCTGCATGTTCACTGTTACGCTGAACGAGGTGTAGAGTCGCGATGTAACGTAGAGGCAGGCAGCTCTGTGAAGCTGGAGGGGAGAGGTTACCGCCCCCCCCCCCCCTCTGGTCGTCCTGTGTGCCGCGATGGGTCGATACGTCACGGTCGATTAATCGGCAAGCAGCGCGTAAAGCGTAGGCCGGCTAGGCGGTCGCAGTTCCGGCTGGAGGGAGCCGATGCACTCGCTTCTGCAGCTAACAGGTGGCTCACACCCAGCGTGGCAGCGGAAACTGCGAGTCGAGGCTCATACGTGACGCACTGCATATACTGCCAGTCTTCCAACAGAGACTAAAATTGTGCGATACTTGCAATTTTCACGCAGAATTTACCTCAAAGTTGCAGGTTGTGGTGTAGGACTCCAGGCAGACTGCATATTTCTCGATTTTCGAAAGGCTTTCGTCAATGTGCCTCACCGCAGACTGCTAATGAAGTTCAAAATTGAATTGTTTCTAAATCTATCGGACCAAACTGCGTGGTCATCAGTCCGTAGCTTACAAACGTCTTAAACCTAGGTAAACTAACCCAAGGACAACACACACACCCATGCCCCAGGGAGGACTCGAACCTCCACGGCGAAGAACCGCGCGCTCCGCAGCGAGGCGCTTTAGACCGCTCGGCTACTCCACCGCGGCTGCTAATTAAGTAACGAGGTTATGCAATTGGTACCGAAATATCTGAGTGCCTGGAAGACTACTTACGTAATACACGCCAGTACGTTGTCCTCGATGGGGAGTCTTCATCGGCCGGCCGCGGTGGCCGAGAGGACTGAGGCGCTTCAGTCACGGCCTGCACGGCCACTACGGTCGGGGGTTCGAATCCCCCCCTCGGGCATGGATATTTGTGCCGTCCTAGTTCGTAAGTAGTTGGTAAGTAGTTTGTAAGTTTAGGGACTAATGACCCCGTAGTTAAGTCCCATAAGCTTAACAAACATTTGAACTTTTTTTTTTGACTAGGGTATCGTCAGAAATGCCCGCGGGAGGTGTGATAGTACCGTTAGTATTTCCCATTTACACTGTGAGACCAAAAAGTATCCGAACACCTGCCTGAAAATGAGTTACATCTTCGTCTTCAATAGGTATTGCTGCAGATCAATATGGTGTTGGCCCAACCTTAGCATAGATGGTAGCTTCTACTCTCCCTGGCACACGGTCAGTCAGGAGTTGGAAGGCCGGCCGCGGTGGCCGAGGGGACTGCGGCGCGCCAGTCACGGTCTGCACGGCCACTACGGTCGGGGGTTCGAATCCCCCTTCGGGGATGGATATTTGTGCCGTCCTTAGTCTTAGCTAGTTAATGAGTAGTTTGTAAGCTTAGGGACTGATGACCCAGTAGTTAAGTCGCATAGACGATACAAACATTTGAACATTTTTGAATAGGCCATTCTCCTCGATATACAGCATAATACTTGAGGAAGGTAGACTATGTTGTTGGTACGGTCTTCAGTCAGGAGCTCTCCACCCTACTCTATCCTGAGCAAGCCTCTTCATCTTCTCATATATTCTAAAATGCTGCAGCACACCGACGTCTATGATATGGTCCTCTGATTGTAATTGAATATTGTAGTAACCTGTGCAACATTTTAGTATTTTGGTGCGGATGTTTCGTTGAGCGAGCAGTTGTATTACGATAGCTAGCTACGTATGGAGGTATTGCATTAGCATTTTGTTAAAGGAAACTAATTGGTATACAACCTGGCGTGGGAGACTTCTTTTTGTTCAGTGATTAAAGTTTCTGTAGTGTTCCAAGAATATCCTGAATTAACACACGCTTGGATCTGCTAGGCAAATGATGCCAAATTTTTTATTATTGGATAACTAGTTTCAATAATCTAGCTGCAATCTTGAAATGCCTCTACAAACATCGTATTTGCCTAACATAAAATACTTATGCAGCTGTTAGTTTCTTCTTTATATAGCTGTAGAGGCGTCTGAAGAAGGGAGCTAGACTGCTGTAACTAGTTATACAATAATACAAAATTACAAAAAAGCGATCTTTGGCATTATATCTCTGTGAGAGCAGATAGCGCCCTGAAGATGTGCAAACTGAACTTGCTGCTATTCTTGATTCGAAATCTGGGGTATTTGCTTCATTTTCTTTTTCGTGAAGGAATTTCGGAAAAGTCCGTTTAGCAACTCTGCTGTAGCAGTTGTGTCATTTGTAGTATCTAGATTGCTGTCGCGTAGTTAAGCTATTGATAGTATCATTATATAAATACGCTAACACGAAAATTGTGGTACAGATTACTAATTTATTCGTACAAGAAGGCCAATGAAAGTTACATAATTCGAAAGATGGTTTGTCATAGATTTCACGAATATAAATATGTGTGCATTTAGCCATTAAAAGTGGTAAAAGGAAATAGAAATTTTCCTCTACAGCTTGGATCAAGTTCTACATTCTCCAACAATCAGCTCACTGATTGGCTATTCGCCTCGACCAAAGACGCTGTAATGCAGCGCATCTGCAGTATTGAAATAACGTATTAAAATAAGTGAATATCGAAACATGGAGTGCTCCCAACTCACTTTCTTGTGCCGTTCAAATGCTTCGTTTTCGCAGTGATTAAGAGTGGTTAAAGGAAATGGATGTTTTCATACGAATGTCGATATAAAGGATGATGCGCCGGGAGAGGCATCTAGCGGTGCACGGGTGGAACTACGAAGTCGACATGTTGTCAGCTCTGGAATTCTGAATATCGCAGTATCGAAATGACATTATTTCTTGACGTTGTATAAATATGCGAACACCGAAAGTGTAGTTCCATTTAAAATATTATGCTAATGACAGTTGTATAACTCGAAAATGGCATGAGAAGTATATACTTCCGTTTTTATTTGTTCTTATTGTGTCAGGCATTTTCCTTAACACGTAAAAGGTACCGTTTCATACCTCGCAGTGCCGGTTAAATTTTACCAAACATCCCAGCGGCCTCCTATGATAATGTTGGCAACAGATGCTGAATAGTGAGAATCCTGTGAGTGATCATTTTAGCCAATCGCTTGACAACGCTTATGTTTTCTCACGGAATCTTCGCTTTACGAGGGCAATTGTTTTTAGTGAGCGGACGAGGGTACATACAAGAACCTGTCAACCATAAAGCAGGAACAGCATTATTTGTTTACTTGATGGTCTGTACGATACACTAATCGAGTAATTCTATGTGGTTAGAACAAATAGGCAAAGATTTCATATCGTGTTGTTGATGTTGCCAACATAAGCACGCGAGGCCGCCGACATGATACGTAAAATTTTGCCCCCAGTGACCATTGTAAACAGAATTGGTCGATTTTCGACCACAGGCAATACTAGTAATAATAATTTGCTGTGGCTCCTTTGCCTGGTGCGAGTCTTTCAATTGGACGCCACTTCGGCGACTTGCGTGTCCCTAGCCTACCCCAGTTATCCAACTGGGCAAAGGAAAGGAAAGAGGACCTACAGCTTAACGTGGAATCCGAACCACGGGTCGTTTCTGGCGACTCCTCACATCGTTGAGAGGTGAAGGATGGGTTAAAAGGCAGACTGAAAAAATCCGATGTTCGACCGGGTTTCGAACCCGAGACTCTTCGGTTTCCAGCCGTTAGTGTATTTTTAGTAAAACCAGATTTCCTTGGAGTTTCTCCCAAATTGGTATTAGTGTGGACATTTGGTTCGCACTGGTTTTCATGTGGGTACAGGAGGAAATGGGCATAGTGTTACGAGGCAAGGTAGAGTGTGTGGTAGTTAGTTGTATGATGCGGGCAGGGCGGTCGGGACGGCGCTGGCTGTTACGTAAGTTTTGACAGCCGTGCCGCGCGAGATAAGAGTGACGTCAGAGTAGTGGGGGAGGGTATGGTAGGAGAGAGCAAAGTGGTGTCGCGACGTGTTTACGGACAGGAGGCCAGGTCTGGTCACCGGGAGACGAGATACCGCCGTGCTTTGCTGCTGCTGCTGCTGCTAGGGTCACAGCCGGCGATAAGGCAGGGATAGCGCCGTGCATCAGGGCATGTCGCTCCGACACACGCAGGATAATGTTGGGGCAGGCCGCCAGGGGCGACGATACGTAGCCGAGACACTTGCAGGAGCAACCGAACGCCATGGGCAGTGTCTCGAGAGCAGGCTACAAGCTGAATGTCGTCGAATTACATCAGCTGATGCTGGAGGAACTATATTAGGGAACGGGGCAATAAATGTAGTTGTCACGATCCATAATTATCTTTCCGACCATTTTTATTATATAATACTACTAGCTGTAACCCCGCTGCTTCGCATGCGTAGGCTGTTTGGTCTGCACCAGTTGTTTCTTTTTAATCCTGATGAAGAATCCCTTATCTTAAGTTTCGTAGTTATAGCTTGAAATTTGAGTTAACAGCACCAAAATTGGCTTAGTAGCAACGTATTTTTTCAAAAAAATGTTTCATCCCCTATTTCACCCCCTAATTGATTAATTTTCTGAAAATACCGAAACACGTGTCTTTTTAATTCTGACCAAGAAAACATATACCAATTTTTGTGGCTGTAGCTTCAAAATTGCCTTATTAGTACAAAATTTTTGAAAAACATCCCCTCTCCAATTTAACCCCCTTGATGATTGAATTTCCAAAAATACCGAAACACGTATTTTTTAAATTCTAACGAACAATACAAATACAAATTTTTGTAGCTATAGCTTCAAAATTGTCTTGACAAGATTGTGTTTTCGAAAAGAATTTTTGATCCTCTCTTTTAGCCCCTTAGTTGTCGAATTTCCAAAAATACCAAAAGACGTGTCTTTTTAATCCTGATCAAGAGTCCATAACCTAAGATTCGTAGTAATAGCTTGAAATTTGAGTTAACAGCAACATTTTTTGAAAATCAATTTTTTGCGTCACGTATTTTACCCCCTTATTTGTCGAATTTCAAAAAATGCCGAAACACGTGTGTTTTAAATTCGAACCCTGAATTAAAATCCGAAATTTTGTAGCTCTAGCTTCAAAATTGCCTAAATAGCTACGTATTTTCAAAAAACGTATCATCCCCTATTTCACCCCCTTACGGCCGGAATATCGAAAAATCGCTTCTTAAATGACGCCTACAGGGTAAGGTCAACACCCTCCCCAAATTTCAAGTTTCTATCTTCAGTGGTTTGGGCTGGGCGATGATGAGTCAGTGAGTCAGTCAGTCAATCGGGACACTTCCTCTTATATATAGAGACTAGCAGAACCCCTGCTGCTTCGCATGCGTAGGCTGGTTGGTCTGCACCAGTTTTTTTTTATATTTTTATTTTCATTTTTTTTTATTAAATCCTGATGAAGACTCCATATCTTAAGTTTCGTAGTTATAGCTTTAAATTTGAGTTAACACCGCCATATTTTTGAAAGTCAATTTTTGCATCTCGTATTTCACCCCCCTTATTGGTCGAATTTCCCAAAATACCGAAACACTTGTCTTTTAAATTTGAACCCCGAATCCAAATCCGGAAATTTGTAGTTCTAACTTCAAAATTGCCTAAACAGCGACATATTTCCGAAAAACACCCCGTCCCCAATTTAACCTCCCTTGATGGTTGAATTTCGAAAAATACCGAAACACTTATTTTTTTAAATCATAACGAACAATACAAATACCAATTTTTGTAGCTATAGCTTCAAAATTGTCTTGACAACAATGTGTTCTCGAAAAGAATGTTTGATCCCCCCTTTTACCCCCTTAGTTGTTGATTTTGTAAAAATACCGAAACACTTGTCTTTTTAATCATGATCAAGAGTCCATATCCTTAGTTTCGTAGTTGTAGCTTAAAATTTGAGTGAACAGCAACATATTTTTGAAAATCAATGTTTTGCGTCACGTATTTTACCCCCTTATTTGTCGAATTTCAAAAAATGCCGAAACACGTGTCTTTTTTATTCGAAACCTGAATTAAAATCCGAAATTTTGTAGTTCTAGCTTCAAAATTGCCTAAATAGCTACGTATTTTCAAAAAACGTATCATCCCCTATTTCACCCCCTTACGGAAGGAATATCGAAAAATCGCTTCTTAAATGACGCCTACAGGGTAAGATCAACAGCCTCCCCAAATTTCAAGTTTCTATCTTCAGTGGTTTGGGCTGGACGATGATGAGTCAGTCAGTCAGTCAATCGGGACACTTCCTTTTATTTATAGAGATAAATAAGATACACTTACCGATTACGTAAGATTAATGCCAGCTATTATATAAAATCTACATCTACATAGATACTCTGCAACTCACATTTAAGTGCCTGGAAGGAGAGTTCATCGGACCCCCTTTTATACTATTCATGTACCATGAACTGCCGTAACAAAAGCTCTTTTAGTAGCGGCAGCAAAAGCCAAAAAGAGCGGACGGACTAAAAAGACTGACCTACTTCACGGCCGAGCTCCGACCTAAAAGGAGAGCTACCGGTCCCGAATTAAAATATGTGCAATCGGTCGCGAACTATTATGCCAAACGTATCGCGCTTCTTAGTTCGATGGATTCTTTTCCGAAGACCGACGGGCAATAGCGAGAGGGCGCGCAGCAGAATTAAAAAATCACGTATTTGCCTTCTGATGATGAGAGCCATTTCGAGGTGAGCGTCTGCCTGCTACATTACATAGTTCAGTGCTACAAAATTTCTGCTTTGAAGAATTCTGCACTCTGCAATATCTGACTAATAAATTCCATAATGCGTGATATCGTTAGCGGCTCAAGCAGCAAGCGCATGAAGCAGCTAGTTGGGGGAACTTCTCCCTCCACCTGCACGCGCAGACCACGCCGCTCAGCCGTCAGTGGGAGCGGACGAACTAAAAGAACGAACTAGTTCGCGAACTAAATTGAGCGCTCCCGATCGCGAACTATTATGCGTAAGTCTATACTCCAGTATCCGTGTCTAAGTCAGTGTACAGTGATTTCACGTAACAGGCGGACGTGAACTGCCGTAACAGGTGAAGTATCAGAAACTGAAGCCGCCAACCGACAGACGACAGCGTTCGTCGGGAACTCCCCAGCATCTAGACACGCACCGAGGACGGCGAACGTAAACCGGAACGCCGCGCCGCAGTAAAAGACGACGCTTGGCCCTTAAGGGCAGACCCGGCCCTTCGCTGCCCTCTGACGTAACCTCCAGCCTCCCCCACCCCCTGGGCAGTAAAACCCCCGCCCCCTCCCTCCTCGTAAAACAGGGAGCCACAAACAAATTTCTGGCTGCCTCGTGTACCGTCTGACGTCACGACAGCCGGTAGAGCACTACATTGTACAAGCAGAACAATCCGCCATTTTGAATCCCACGTTGAAGGCGCACGTTTAAAGATACAGAACTCTTACGCTTTTCAACATTCTCTTAAGGCCATTTAATATTCTTTCCTAACGCAGAAAATATTACAGCGTAGCAAATTTATTTGCTTATATTTGACTGTAAGAGGCAAGCAATTTAAAGTTAGTGTTTAGATGGATATTTACAGTTATGATACATTCACTTACATTCCAAACTAAGGCGTATGATGAGGTTCTAAATATTTACCACATAAAGTTAAAATAAATTATAATTATCGTATTTTCCGGATTATAAATGATGCCTCCACATACGTTTACGATGTCAAAGAGTTGTATTCGAAAACAGTTACGGAATAATGTTAAATTGCGTTATTGTACTTTCCGTATTCCCCCCTCTAATGCCTCGCATATTTTACACACACCATGTTTCAGAGAAAATTTTACGTCAAAATGTGTTAAATACCATTGAGCGTTTGGTTTCGTTAGATAACGACAAAATAAGGTCTCTCTGGTAGTATGCACTGTAAATAAATGCCTTTCATGTACGACTTCCTTTCATTTTTTTGCAAAGTTAATTTTTACCAGACAATCTGTTCATTGGTGGGCTTAAGCCTACATATTCCCGGCTTGAGAGTCACATTCAAATAAAACACTGAACTAATGCGAAATAATACTCCTATAATTTAAAAACCACTAGCTGGGTGAAGCCAGCTGCACTCGTGCATAACTTAAAATACAATTAACAGCCCTTATAACAGCTTCTTAGTTGGTCTAAATAAAATCAAGAAAAGTAGTTTACTTTAAACAGACTGTATGACGTGTTATTTTAACAAACTGTAGCAAAATTAAATCATTGCTTACATGTATAGGTCTATATTTCCATTATTACCTTTCTATGACCATGACTGTTTCTAATTCAAATAAATAAAAGGTTTTGTTCTTAACGTTACACAGATAGTTGCTCGATTTTGGCGTCCATACTTGCCGTCTGATATTTACAAGCTACCTTTTACGCCGATCTATGTTTGAAGAAAACCGATACAACTTATAGCAACCATGTCTGCTATATTTGAGCAGTTCGGAGCAGCACAACCAACTATTCCACACTGTGAAACAATAAAAAAATCACGAAATATTCGCTGATTCAGTTCGCTGCACTACAAAAAGCATACGACACTATCGTCAGATTGGGATTCAAAATGGCGGATTGTTCAGCTCGGTATATCTGGTGCTTTATCAGCCGGTGGTCGCAGATCTGGTGCAGCAACATATGCTGCGGCAAGCACCAAACGGAATATCATAGCAGCCTCTACTTTTTTACTGCCAAGTCTTCCTAATGTAGCACAGTCTCTTATTTCGAAGCCAATATCTTGTTAACTACGACTATTATCGGAATGACGAGCATTTCGTCACAATGCTGACATATAAAGATTTGAGTAGCGGAAAAATTAAGTATTTCTAGCAGTTAGTTTTTGCGAAATCGTTTGTGAAAGATGGCAGGGCATGCGCCTCTACGCTGTCAGTGCAGCGCGATTCCAACCGTGTTGGGGAAAACATGGCGGACGATTCAGCCTGGGTGTTTAGGAGCTCTAGCCGAGCCTAAGGCTCCTATAAACCCGAGCTGAACTGTCCGCCATTTTTCCCCAGCTGCAGCAGTCGCCACGTTCCGGACGAAGCTCACGCGTTACCTCGCGTTCCATTCAACTCGCTCACACTCGCAAACTACTCACTGTACGAACGTGGAACTTTCACCAATGTCTTAGTTAAGAACTACACTACGTTTTCATTTTAGTTTTATTTATGGCAATTTATAAACAGCACAGTGGCGTCGTAACTATTGGGGGGGGGGGAATGAGGGGGATAGAACCCCCCAACCAGACCACCCTCCAAAAAAAAAAAAAAAATCGTATAACAGCAATCTGGTTAAAGGTAAAGATTGGAAACTTGGGGTGTTTTACCATAAGCTTTCATTGGATGGGAGTGAATTAGTTTCTTCAACGGAAGTGGTAGATGGTAGTCTGTCTGGAAACTGACTAAAATTTTGCTCGTCAAAGCCAAGTCCTAGTTACGCCACTGAGACACTATATACTGATAGTTTACGACCATGCACTTTCTGACAACGTTACGGAATTTTCGACATGCAAGGAACTTTTTTTCCGTTCAAATTAGTGAACACATTAAGCGAATGAAATGTTCAAAATACATCAAGTTTTCATCCTCTCCAAACAGAAAGTCTGTGAGAAGTGTATAACTTGAGATAATGTCAGTTAAATATGACGCACTGGGATCCGCCCGCCCGTCTTGTAGTAACACGTCTTCCGTATTAGAGCTGCTAATAATTAGGCACATGTTGTTACTGCATGACATCCATACTAGTACTGACTTCTTTTAAACCATTAAATTTAATAGTAGCAAACTACAAAGGTGTTGTGTCTCTATGTAATATTCAATTTCAATTTTTCAGTTATATGAAAAGGATATTCTAAATATCTCAATACAGAGTGCTTTATTATGTGAGGAAATGAGAACTCATCAGTTCGTTAGCTAGTGAAGAGATCCTTGCTATCTGTCATTTTCAAGACAAGTATTCTCACATAAAATCCTCATTAGATCAAGTAACTTCCGTTCTGTTACTGCTAGGCTTTAAACTGAAGGAAATGTAAGTCCTATTAGGGTTTGGAAACTGAGCAGTAGCTCTGAAACACAATAGAAAAGAAGCGAAGAAATAAACATTTGTGAGTGACGAAGGAATATCTGCAAATCGAATAATAAATCACTAACTTTTTTTCATTCTGCAACTATGTATTTCCTTGAATAACGCGACAATTAATGAAGTTTTGCGTAGCACCCATGTGGCAAAATACGCCCCTATTTGCATATAATCATTTGTCAAAATATAATTTTGATACCTCTAACCGAGTTTGAGATACGCAATGATTCATTCTGGCCTTATCGCCATCGGAAATGAGTGCGCTAAATAAAATAATGTTTAGCGGTATGAGTGAAAGGTAAAGATCTCCTCCTAAGTCGAAAATAAAATTCAGTCCATCAGGAAAGTTTCATCCGAAGCAACATATGGTGCAACAAGCACCAAACGGAATATCATAGCAGCCTCTATTTGTTACTGCAAACTTTTCCTAATGTAGCGCAGTCTCTTATTTCCAAGCCAATATCTTATTGACTAGGACTGTTGACGGAATGACGAGCATTTTGTCACAATGCTGACATATAAAGATTTAAGAAGAGGAAAAATTAAACATTTCTACCAATTAGTTTTTGCGAAATCTTTTTTGAAAGATGGCAGGGCATGCGCCTCTACGCTGTTAGTGCAGCGCCATTCCAACCGTGTTGGGGAAAACATGGCGGACGATTCAGCCTGGGTGTTTAGGGCCTCTAGGTCGAGCCTAGAGCACTCTAAAGTACAAGCAGAACAATCCGCCATTTTGAATGCCACGTTGAAGGCGTGCTTTTAAACACTACGGAACACTTACACTTTTTAATATGCTCTTAAGGCTATTAAATATACTTTCCTAATACAGAAAATGTTACAGCGTATTAAAATATATTTTCTTACAGTTGACTATAAGAGACAACAAACTTAAAGTTAGTGATTATTTGAGTATTTAGAGGTATGAGACATTCACTTACATTTTCCAGATTAAGGCATATGTTGCCGTTCTAAATATTTACCACATTCACTTAAAATGCATTACATTTCTCGTATTTTCTGGTTTATAAATGGTACGTCCATTCACGTTTACGGGAACTAGTAGTTGCATTCGATAACAGTTACGGAATATTGTTAAACTGCGATACTGTACCTCCTGTATTACCCACTTAATGTCGAACATATTTTACACACGCCATATTTCAGAGAAAATTTCCTTATAAAAATGTGTTTAACAACTTTGAACTCTGGTACATATTCCCGTGTTGAGAATCACATTTAAAGCAAACACTGAACTAATGCGAAACAATATAACTGAAAGATCAGTAGCTGGGTAACTCCAACTGCACTCGGGTGTCACTTAAAATACAATTACCACCACTTAGACTGACTCGTCAGTTGGTCTACATGAAATCAAGAAAAGTAGCCTACTTTAAAAACACTGTACGTCGTAGCAAAATTAAACCACAGCTTACATGAATAAGCCTATTTTTTCAGTACTGCTACTCTGTGAGCATAACTGTTTCTAATAAAAATAAAAAATAAAAACATTTTGTTCTTGACGTTGCATAGATAGTTGCTCGATTTTGGCTTCCATACTTGGCGTCTGGAATTCACAAGCCACTTTTTACGCCGATGTTTGTTTGAAGGAAAGCGGTAAAACTTACAGCCACCATGTCTGTCATCATCTGAGCATCTGTACCAAAGTGACTCGGCGAATATTTTGTGATTTTATTGTCCCACAGTGGTTGGCTGTGCTGCTCCGAAATGCTCAGATAACAACAGACATGGTCACTAGAGGTTTCATCGGTTTTCTTGAAACACAGATCAGCGTAAATTCCAGATGCCAAGTATGGACGCCAAAAACGAGTAATTATCTGTGTGACGTTAAGAATGAAACCTTTTATTTCCATAAAATAGTTATGCTGACAGAAGTAGTAAAGAAAATATAGGCCTATACATGTAAGCAATGGTTTATTTTAATTTTGATAGATTCTTAATATATTACGACACACAGTCTTTAAAGTAGCTTTTCCTGATATTATTCAGACCAACTATGTAGTTATTCTAAGATCTGTTAATTGTATTTTTAAGTGATGCATGCGTACAGCTGGCTTTACCCAGTTATTGGTTTTTAAATTATATTATTTCACATTAGTTCATTGTTTAAAAATGACTCAACACTGGAATATGTAGGCCTAAGCCAAACTGTGAACAGGATGTCTGAAAAAAAAAAAAATAATAATAAACTGAACTTCGCAAAAAATGAGACAGGAAATACGTAAAATCTTCTCTGAAATACGGTGAGTGTAAAATATGCGAGACATCAGATGGAGCAAAACGGAAGTACAGTAACGCAATTTAACATTATTTTGTAGCTGTTTTCGTGTGCAACTCTTAGTTTCCGTAAACGTACGTGGATGTACTACTTATAAACTAGAAAATACTATAATTGTAGCGTATTTCTAACTATACTAGGTATACATTTAGAACGGCAACATATGCTTTAATATGGAATGTAAGTAAATGTATATCTCTAAATCTCTCTCTAATCACTAATTTTAAGTTGCTTGCCTCTTACAGTCAAATGTAAGCCGAAAAATTTACTGTGCTGTAATATTTCTGCGCTAGGAAAGTATACTTAATGGCCTTAAGAGCATATTAAAAAGCGTAAGTATACCGTCACAGAATAAGGAGTATACAGAAAGGAAACTCCCGCTGCAGTCTGTCGTCCAAAATTTAGTGCGCATGCGCGGAATCGGCCATCTTGTAAAGCAGTAAACGTGTGATCACTCCCTACTCTGTGACGTGGTAATGCGCCGTCTTTGTTTGTTAATTCTGTATTTTAACTGCCTGAATCGCATAAAAGTAAACAAGTATTTGGTGCAGTGAAAAGAAAGAACTGTGTGTCAGTAGTTGGAGCTGTTCCGTTTTTATTATCAGCAGCAATAAAAGAAAAGGCGGCCGATGGTGTTCAGCACCTAATTGCCGCAATAATTCTCATACAAATAAGGATATAAGTTTCTTCACCTTCCCAAAAGAAGCTGAGCAGTAAGTGAACGTCGCTATTTGTGTAGTGAAAGTTAAATGTTATCAGTTTCAAATTAGAGCAATGTGTGGATAATTATTAAAAGTAGCCTTGCTTCTTCTCTTGATGATAACTCTCGCTGTTGCTGTTGCCGCAGCAGTTCAACAGCATCGAAATGTTGAAGTACATTTATATTTTATAAGTTTAACGTTGCAGGGAATAATATAAAATGAATGACAAAGAATAGTGCGTAAGTAGGCAGGTAAAATTTTACTTACGACATTGGAGGCGTAGTGTGCTAATGTTGGCAACGAATGCTCTTCGGGTACTCAAACAAATAGATTAAGGGAATAATTATTTTATGCTGTTCTCGCTCTGTGGTTGACAGATTCCTCTATATGCCCTTCTCCGATCAGTAAATTAATGACACTCCTAAAGCAAATACAACTTTTATAAATGCCCAGACGTCATTAGTTCTGTCTAATCACGTTGTATTGCTAAGTCTGACTCAATATTTTGTGGGATTTTATTCAAATGTTCAAATGTTTGTAAATCTATCGGACCGAACTGCGTGGTCATCAGTCCGTAGCTTACAAACTACTTAAACTAAGGTAAACTAACCTAAGGACAACACACACACCCATGCCCTATGGAGGACTCGAACCTCCACGGCGAGCAACCGCGCGCTCCGCAGCGAGACGCTTTAGACCGCTCGGCTACTCCACCGCGATTTTATTCGTGTCAAATAAAACCTGGCAGTTGTAAAGTCACTTTCTTGTTATAACTAATTTCCCAAACATAACTCCGCGTTATTTAGGATTTTTCTAGAGATAAGTACCAAATAAAATGATTGTCGATTCCACCGTACATTTTCGTAGTTGTATTAAAATTTAGGCCTATATTTTTTCGTTGGATTACAATTAGGTGCAAGAAGATGGCGCAAAATCGATGAAAGCCGTTTCCTTTCGTAAAAATCGGTGAGATTAGCTGCAGTTCGTAAAAAGTCCATTTTCAGCCAAAGTACTAAGTGGCTATAGTTCCGCGTTTACTGCTTTTCAACATGGCGTCGAGCGCAACGCTTGGTAACATACAGATCAAAGGCGCCGCCTCCAGCTTTCCCTTCTGTATACTCCCTATTCTGTGATACCGTAACGTTTAAATGCGCACCTTCAATGTGGTATTCAAAATGGCGGATTGTTCTGCTTGTGCTCTGGCCGAGCCTAATGCTCCTGTAAGTACGAGCTGACGCATCCGCCATTTTCATTCCCGTGGCTCGTAAGTTAAACACACGGCGGTGCTGTAGGATTTGCGTCTCGGCACTTTATCACGACATTACGGGTGGTTCTGTTGACATAAACTGCTCAAATCATCCCACAGGTGGCTACAGAACGTTTAGTTTCCCGAGAGATTCTAAGACAAGAAAAAAATGGATCATTAAATGTAGGCGCAAAAACTGGGAACCCGGACCGAGCACACAGTTACGTATTGTAAGTTACTAGTTATTATTATAACTTGAAGCAATATTTAATAGTAATAGTAAGAATCATCTGTGATATTTGAACTTACGGTTTTGTTTAGCTCTTCTGAAAGTCCTACCACCTCTTAACAGAGAAGCTGCCTGTAGGGAATTAGCAGCCACTAAATATCATATTACAGCAAAGCATCCCAGAAAAAAAAAAAATGTTCAAATGTTTGTAAAGTCTATGGGACTTAACTACGGGGTCATCAGTCCCTAAACTTACAAACTACTTATCAACTACCTTATACTAAAGACGGCACAAATATCCATGCCCGAGGGGGATTCGAACCCCCGACCGTAGTGGCCGTGCAGACCGTGACTGAAGCGCCTTAGACCCCTCGGCCACCGCGGCCGGCCATCCCAGAAAAATACAGTTTTTAGAGCACAATATGTGTGTCTTATATAGTATATTGAGAAATACACCTCATCAAAAAGTTTTGTACTGACATTGCACTAATTGTTGAAGATACTTCTGATACGTTATTGCGAGAAAGTATTACAAACGGAAAACATAAAGGTACTGGGCAAAAAGTTTCGTTACGGCTGTGGTAGTGTACTGTGCTGATACAGGCAACTACCGGTGAATGCTATTTGTGGTATTTCAAAGTTTTAGCGTCATAACTTGTAGTATGCAATTTCACAGAGTAGTACGGTACCTGATGTTTTATCACAAAATACACACTCAATTCAATTTCTTATTAGTACATGCCAATATTGACGCTTATATTTAAGAGGCTGTAACGTAACTGGCAAAGAATACTGGGTAACTTTTACTAACGGCTGCGGCGGCGTAGTGTGCTAATATTGGCAACGAAATGTTTGCTTTATAAGGATTATTAAATTACTGACAAGACAAGGGTACTGTTACATACGAAAACCTGTCAACCTTAGAGAAGCAACAGAATCATTTATTGATTTCATGATCAACACATTCTACTCGATTAGGTTTTCAAATAGCATTCAAAGGTCGTTGGTAACATCGGCACCGTGTGCCTCTACGACCGTAAACTTTAGATCCTGTACACTAATATTCTTTTTAGTTTTAGTGTTTGTGCCGGCCGCGGTGGCCGAGGTGACTGAGGCGCTCCAGTCACGGTCAGCACGGCCACTACGGTCGGGGGTTCGAATCCTCCCTCGGGCATGGATATTTGTGCCGTCCTAGTTCGTAAGTAGTTTGTAAGTTTAGGGACTGATGACCCCGTAGTTAAGTCCCATAAGCTTAACAAACATTTGAACATTTTTTTTATTGTTTGTAATACATTCTGAAACTTTCTCAGTAACATAATAGAAGTACTTTCAGCAATTTGAGTACAAAAATCCGATGTGGTGAATTTGTCATAGCAGACAACAAACACTCATTGAAAGACGGCAAACAAACCTCGCATATTGACAGTCATTATTCAAATAGAAGCCAAGATCTCTTAAAAATTTTATCTAGGTGACCAGTTTCCGCAGTTAAACGTAGTACGCGGTTTTTTAAATCACAGAACTATATGTTTCTTTAGTACGCGGTTTTTTTAATCACAGAACTATATGTTTCTTGCTCTTTTTTCTGTATTTGGACAGAAGCAGCAATAAGTAAAGAAAACGAGAAATTTTTGTGTTGTAGACAAGAGCGGAATGCAAGCTCAAAGTAGCACGATCTAAGGCTCTATGCCGGGCACTTCCAAAATATTTCATTAAAATTGAACAAATTAACACTGTTGGTATAAGCTGCGTGCTGTGTTTAGCATTCGCAAGGAATGAAAATGGCGGATGCGCCAGCCTGTGTTTTTGAGTGCTTTAGTCGAGCCTATGACGTCACGGCGCTGGCGTGGCGTGGCTTTCCCAGCGTGTGGGGCAGTATCAGGCATGCCAGAAACTATCAACGTGCGGCTGAACGACCACCAATGAGGCGGCAGAAAGCCAGCTACGTCACCAGCACCAGGCTACCCGGGGGAGGGGCAGCTCTTTTCCGCAACCGACCTGTGCGACTCGTCAACCCGACAGGCGTGGAGAACTGCATCCCCAACAAGTTGTTCGCCACGCTTAAGGCCGTATTACGCGATGCACCGCCTATGCAGCAGCGCCACTAGCGTGATTATCCGGAACTACGTACCGCTTCACGTGAACCTGTTACACGGTGCACGGCGGATACTCCTTCCCGCGAATCCGCGCATGCGCAGTAGACAGCCATGACGCGCGTGAAACGCGAAGAAAACAGAGCTCATCTAATCGTTCATTCAAACCACACAAGAACCCGAGAGAAGCTGTGGTTTCCTGGAACGTCGTTCATTTAAATTATTTCTGTATTACGTGGCATTTTGCTAGCGATGTTTCTTGAGTGAGAGAATATTCCGGTTACACCGTTGCCCAGGGGACGCCCGAACGCGCAGGTAACGTTCTTCGTGGAGGCTTCTCTGTTGTCCCAAGGAGGCGTCAAGGTCTCTACAGATAAACTGGGAAGGTATTTCACTAAAACACAACGCCACCCCTAACTATGTGGGTGTGACTCTTGACCGAACGCTTACCTACAAAGAGCACTGCATGAACACCAAATGCAAAGTAGCTGCTAGAAATAATATTGTTCGCAGGCTCAAACTGGGGTGCACCACCCAATACATTAAGACCCACAGCCCTGTCCCTGTGTTGCTGAGCTGCAGAATACGCGCGCCCAGTATGGTACAACTCGTGCCACGCTAAACAAGTGGATGTGGCTCTAAACGAAACCTGCCGCATCGTCACGGGATGTCTAAGGCCGACGCCAGTTGAAAAACTGTACTGCCTGGCTGGTATAGCGCCACCTGGGATTAGAAGGGAAGTCACAGCCAGAATGGAACGAGCAAAGGCATCGAAATTATCAACCCATCGCCTTTTTGATTATCAGCCAGCCCATAGCAGACTCAAATCGAGGAACAGTTTTCTGCATGCAACGACGGAGCTCGACAAATCACCACAACTGACCAGGCTGGAGATGTGGAGAGCAGAGATCGGGTACCTCGGTGGCTGGATGACCCCACAGGAAGCACTTCCACCTGGCTATGAGCAGGACTGGATGACGTGGAAGTCCCTCAATAGACTGCGGACCAACGTAACGAGATACAAAGTCAACGTGAGAAGGTGGGGCCAATCTGATGTATCTGAGATGTGGAGACCAAAGATCGAGGACCTCGGTGCCTGGATGACCCCACTGGAAGCACTTCCACCTGCCTATGAGGAGGACTGGATGACGTGGAAGTCCCTCAATAGACTGTGGACCAACGTAACGAGATCCAAAGTCGACGTGAGAAGGTGGGGCCAATCTGATGTATCTGAGATGTGGAGACCAAAGATCGAGGACCTCGGTGCCTGGATGACCCCAATGGAAGCACTTCCACCTGGCTATGAGAAGGACTGGATGACGTGGAAGTCCCTCAATAGACTGCGGACCAACGTAACGAGATCCAAAGTCAACGTGAGAAGGTGGGGCCAATCTGATGTATCTGAGATGAGGAGACCAAAGATCGAGGACCTCGGTGCCTGGATGACCCCAATGGAAGCACTTCCACCTGGCTATGAGGAGGACTGGATGACGTGGAAGTCCCTCAATAGACTGCGGACCAACGTAACGAGATCCAAAGTCGACGTGAGAAGGTGGGGCCAATCTGATGTATCTGAGATGTGGAGACCAAAGATCGAGGACCTCGGTGCCTGGATGACCCCACTGGAAGCACTTCCACCTGGCTATGAGGAGGACTGGATGACGTGGAAGTCCCTCAATAGGCTGCGGACCAACGTAACGAGATCCAAAGTCAACGTGAGAAGGTGGGGCCAATCTGATGTATCTGAGATGTGGAGACCAAAGATCGAGGACCTCGGTGCCTGGATGACCCCACTGGAAGCACTTCCACCTGGCTATGAGGAGGACTGGATGACGTGGAAGTCCCTCAATAGACTGCGGACCAACGTAACGAGATCCAAAGTCAACGTGAGAAGGTGGGGCCAATCTGATGTATCTGAGATGTGGAGACCAAAGATCGAGGACCTCGGTGCCTGGATGACCCCACTGGAAGCACTTCCACCTGCCTATGAGGAGGACTGGATGACGTGGAAGTCCCTCAATAGACTGCGGACCAACGTAACGAGATCCAAAGTCAACGTGAGAAGGTGGGGCCAATCTGATGTATCTGAGATGTGGAGACCAAAGATCGAGGACCTCGGTGCCTGGATGACCCCACTGGAAGCACTTCCACCTGCCTATGAGGAGGACTGGATGACGTGGAAGTCCCTCAATAGACTGCGGACCAACGTAACGAGATCCAAAGTGAACGTGAGAAGGTGGGGCCAATCTGATGTATCTGAGATGTGGAGACCAAAGATCGAGGACCTCGGTGCCTGGATGACCCCACTGGAAGCACTTCCACCTGCCTATGAGGAGGACTGGATGACGTGGAAGTCCCTCAATAGACTGCGGACCAACGTAACGAGATCCAAAGTCAACGTGAGAAGGTGGGGCCAATCTGATGTATCTGAGATGTGGAGACCAAAGATCGAGGACCTCGGTGCCTGGATGACCCCAATGGAAGCACTTCCACCTGGCTATGAGGAGGACTGGATGACGTGGAAGTCCCTCAATAGACTGCGGACCAACGTAACGAGATCCAAAGTCAACGTGAGAAGGTGGGGCCAATCTGATGTATCTGAGATGTGGAGACCAAAGATCGAGGACCTCGGTGCCTGGATGACCCCACTGGAAGCACTTCCACCTGGCTATGAGCAGGACCGGATGACGTGGAAGTCCCTCAATAGACTGCGGACCAACGTAACGAGATCCAAAGTCAACGTGAGAAGGTGGGGCCAATCTGATGTATCTGAGATGTGGAGACCAAAGATCGAGGACCTCGGTGCCTGGATGACCCCACTGGAAGCACTTCCACCTGGCTATGAGCAGGACCGGATGACGTGGAAGTCCCTCAATAGACTGCGGACCAACGTAACGAGATCCAAAGTCAACGTGAGAAGGTGGGGCCAATCTGATGTATCTGAGATGTGGAGACCAAAGATCGAGGACCTCGGTGCCTGGATGACCCCACTGGAAGCACTTCCACCTGGCTATGAGGAGGACTGGATGACGTGGAAGTCCCTCAATAGGCTGCGGACCAACATAACGAGATCCAAAGTCAACGTGAGAAGGTGGGGCCAATCTGATGTATCTGAGATGTGGAGACCAAAGATCGAGGACCTCGGTGCCTGGATGACCCCACTGGAAGCACTTCCACCTGGCTATGAGCAGGACCGGATGACGTGGAAGTCCCTCAATAGGCTGCAGACCAACGTAACAACACGAGAAGGTGGGGGCCCTCTGATGCATCTGTCATGTGCGAGTGTGGAAAAGAACAAACCACCGAGCATCTGCTACAGTGTGAGCTTTGTCCAGACCGCTGTACCATGCAGGACCTGACTGGTGCTACGTGTGGTGCGTCTGATGTAGCCAGATTTTGGGCTAGCATAGTTTAATGTTTAATCCTGGGGAAAAGACCTTTTGAACTGTTATCACTGTTACTTGTAACTATGTGTACTATTAATGGCTAATTTGTATTTATATTGATCAAAATACCCACGGGTGTACTGCCGGTCTATAGTGTCCAACGGGCACAATATTTCGGCGATCATACATGTCGCCATCATCAGGTGAACTGACGGACTGAGCTCCTGGAAACGCGCCGGCACGGAGATCCGCACGCTACGGCTGCTCGAAGGGACCTGGGTTCTAGCCCGGTGGCGGGCCATTTAAATACCCTCGGCCCGCGGAGCGACCCCTCCGTGGTCCGCGCAGTGGAACCGATTGCGACGGCGTCTGAGAAGACGTCGGTGTGAGGGCTCTGTCCGCCGGGAGGATGTAGGCACTGCGTTCGTTCCATATACCGGCGCACTGTCAGGGAAGATCGCCCGCATTTTGAAAAAACACCAGGTTGGAACTGTTTTTTGTCCGCCGAATAAAATTCGTGCACTGGTGGGGAGCGCTAAAGATGATCTCGGTTTGAGGAAGGCGGGCGTGTACCAGATTCCGTGTCAGTGTGGAAAGTCATATATTGGACAGACGATGCGTACCGTCGAGGATCGATGCGTTGAACACCAGAGGCACACACGATTGATGTATCCGAGCACGTCGGCGGTCGCTGAACATTGTTTGTCGGAGAATCACGCGATGGAGTATGAACACACTAGGATTCTGGTACAGACGTCGAGATACTGGGACTGCGTCGTTAGAGAGGCCATTGAAATTCGCACAAGTGACGACCTCATAAACCGTGACTCTGGCTATAATCTTAGCAAAGCTTGGGAACCAGCGATTGGGTTAATTAAGAGTAAATCTAGCAAACGTAACGAAGTGACGACCACGGCGGACAGAGCCTTCACACCTACGTCTTCTCAGACGCCGGCGCAATCGGTTTCACTGCGCGGCCGCGGAGGGGTCGCTCCGCGGGCCGAGGGTATTTAAATGGCCCGCCACCGGGCTAGAACCCAGGTCCCTTCGAGCTGCCGTAGCGTGCGGATCTCCGTGCCGGCGCGTTTCCAGGAGCTCAGTCCGTCAGTTCACCTGATGATGGCGACATGTATGATCGCCGAAATATTGTGCCCGTTGGACACTATAGACCGGCAGTACACCCGTGGATATTTTGACCATGAAATACGCCGGGAGAAACTGAAGAATGTTTCATTCATTGACCTTCATTTTTGTTTTTGTGTTTCTTGTTATATTTTGTACAAGATGAATCTGACACTAATAAATAAAAATTTCCGTGAGCTCACAGTTCCTACTTAATGTGAAGTTGATATTTTTCATTAAGTATTTCTTTTTCTCTTATGTAGTTAGCAAAGAATTGAGTCATTATTGCCATTTTCATTTTATATAAAAGTTGAAAGTCTGTGTAGCTAAGGGCCAAATTACTTAGGTTACTGGTTCCTAGAATTCTCACTACTTAAATTAACTTTTGCCAAAGACAACATGCACACAAATAGCTGAGGGAAAGGTTTTAACTTCAGCAGGAGCGGCTGCGCAATTCGTGACATGGAGCCTCAGACCACGCGGCAGCTTTATATTACGACACTAGCTTGGAAATGTATATGTCTGTCTAAACTTACATGTATACAGCACTTCGCACATAGGACACACTTTTTTCGAGCTGTCACAGTAAATCTTCAGATTACGACAGAACAACGACGAAGACCAGATGTTGGGTTCGATTCTGGGCGGAAAGAAGGAAGGCAGGGGAATATACTGGCAGCTAGTAAAAGAAGTGAGTACCGGGAAACCGCAACAAATTTGGAACTTCGTGAGGAAGGTCGTGACCTGTTGTGAAGATCTGCTGTTTGCAAAGTCTTAGCACATCATTGAGAAGTAAACGATTGATGACATAACTTATATTATTATAAAGGGATCGTGTGGGTGATACAACTTTCCCCCCTGTACGCCGGAATAATGAATCAGTGGCTCTCTATTCCATTTCTAAAGTACGAACCAACCAATGTAAAAACTCCTTTTCATAAACACCATATATGTCTTCGGAGAGAACAGATCCTGCAGTTGTTATTCTGTCATATTCTCATCTTCGCAGTTCATGTCATATATTCTGAGAATATGACCTAGTGTAAAGGACTGCTGGAAAACATGTGTTTTAAACAATTACTGCATTTATGAAAAACTACCAACTGAAAAAGACGGGCAAAATCCGCAACATGGAAATCTGAAATCACAAATCAGTCCTAACCACGCATGTCATACACAAATGACAAGCAGAAAGCTTCGTGCAACATCCGCTTCTGCGCATGCGTGCGTTAGCGCCATTCCGACACCTACCACCTCAGTAGCGCTTGAGTTATTGACAGAGCTGGGCACAAGTCCGTTAATTGTTAATTAACGAAGCTAACTTTTTGAGCAACGGATTAACTTTTAATTAAAAAAAACACACACATTAACGGACTCTAACTTTCGTTAGCTTCTCTTACGTTTGGCCGCGGTGGAGTAGCCGAGCGGTCTAAGGCGCCTCGCAAGGAAGCGCACGTTTGCTGGCCGTTGGAGGTTCGAGACCTACCTGGGGCATGGGTGTCTGTGTTGTGCTTCGGTTAGTTTACCTAGGTTTAAGTAGTTTGTAAGCTACGGACTGATGACCACGCAGTTTGGTCCGATAGATTTACAGACATTTGAACATTTGATTTTCCTACGTTTGTTAATCCGTTATTTTTGTACCCACATCTTGTTTCTATCAGCGACAACAATGGCGAATGAGAGCGTTTCGACGAAAATAAATGTTTGTCTTATGTCCCTATTGATTAATAGTACGTCCAGCTACGACGTACTAAACAAGTAAGTATATTTAATGTTCTAACTTGTGGAGTATCTGCTCGACGTACGTATTAGTGATGAATGTGGACAGGAAGACAGAATAAGTTAATTTTCATTATAATTTTCTCATTGAACTTTGTTGTACTGACAGGAACAAATTTAAATTGCATACCGCCAAACAATCGATAATGGAGGCTGCCAGAATCGAGATATGACTGATAAACCTAATCAGGAAGCTAACATATAATTAAAATTATATTAGTTACCCCGTCTTATGCTGACTGTAATTAAACATTTTACAGCACCCGCGTTTCGGTTTTTATTTGTAACGTACCTTCTGTGCATGATTTACTTAAATTTTGTCATTCAATCTAAGGAGACCACAGGCCAAATATGTTGGACAAGTAACGCACAGAGTCTAATGAAAATGTGACTGGACATGAAATCGAAATATTCATTTAACGACGGGGTATTTCTTGGGGCCGGCCGCGGTGGCCGAGCGGTCTGCGGCGTGCCAGTCACGGTCTGCACGGCCACTCCGGTCGGGGATCGAATCCCCCTCGGGCATGGATATTTGTGCCGTCCTTAGTATAACGTAGTTCATAAGTAGTTTGTAATTTTGGGGACTGATGACCCCATAGTTAAGTCCTATAACCTATACAAATGTTTAACAGTTATTTCTTGGGGAAAATATTTTAATAAATGTTTTTATGAAATATATTACCGCTACACCTTCAAGTGCTGCAGCGGAACGTCTTTTTCCTATGTGTTGTTGTTGTAGTCTTCAGTCCAGAGACTGGTTTGATGCAGCTCTCCACCCTACTCTATCCTGAGCAAGCCTTTTCATCTCCTCATAAGAACGGCAACCCACATCCACTTGAATCTGCTTACTATACGCGTCTCTTGGTCTCCCTCTGCGATTTTTACCCCACACACTTCCCTCCAACGCTAAATTCACAATTCCTTGATGTCTAAGAATGTGTCCTACCAATCTATCCCTTATTTTAGTCAAGGTATGCCAGAAATTTCTTTTCTCCCCAATTCGGTTCAGTACCTCCTCATTAGTTACGCGATCCACCCACCTAATCTTCAGCATTCTTCTGTAGCACCACATTTCAAAAGCCTCTATCCTCTTTCTGTCCACTCTGCTTATCGTCCATGTTTCACTCCCATACAAGGCAACACTCCATACAAATGCCTTCAGAAAGGACTTCCTTAGGATTAAATCAATATTCGATGTTAACAAATTTCTCTTTTTCAAAAACGCCTTTCTACCCATTGCCATTCTGCATTTTATATCATCTGTACTGCGACCATCATTTGTTATTTTACTGCCCAAGTAACAAAACTCATCTACCTCCTTTATTGTTTCGTTACCTAATCTAATTCCTTCAGCATCACCTGATTTTCTTACACTACACTCCATTACCCTAGTTTTACTCTTGTTAATGTTCATCTTATATGCACCTTTCAGCACACTGTCCATTCCTATATGGAAAAGATATTTTGACTCCCAAACATGCCTAACAGGCGGACGAGAATTTTATTATCTTACTGTTCCTTAAAGGCAAATGTACCTTATGTGAAATGATATTCAGTGAAGTCACATATTTTGAGTCTCCCGTAAATTTTATTTTATTGCTCAATTATTTTATTATCATCATCATTACAAACTAAGCCTTAAGTTTTACTAGGACACTATGTCCTAGCGACCGGACGCGAGCATAAACAAATGGCAAAATCTTCATTATGTACAAGAAGACTAATCGTCTCATAGAACAGAACAGTTGCTACCTAAAGCAGCGCGGGACTAGCCGAGCGGTCTGGAGCGCCACGTTATAGATCGAGAGGCTTTTCGCGTCGGAGGTTCGAATCATCCCTCGGGCATGGATGTGTGTGTTGTCCTTAGGTTAGTTTAACTTAGTTTAAGTAGTTTGTAAGTCTAGGGGCTGATGACCAACGTAGTTTGGTCCCATGGAATTACAAACATTAAGACATTTTTCCTACTTAAAAGTTGCCCAATCAAAATTTATATATGAGGGACGGAGGACTGGAAAGCGAGGTACAGCACCGAATAAACTGTGGTTGGATCAACTGGAGGAAAATGAGCGGAGTGTTTTGTGACAAGAAGGTGAGCAATGGATTGAAAGGGAAAGTGTACAAGTCGGTGGTAAGGCCTGCTGTGATATACCGGGCCAGAGACATGGCCAATCACAGTACCCCAGGAAAGGGAAGTGGCAGAAATGAGGATGCTGAGGTGGATGTGTGGGCTAACAAGAAAGGACAGAATTAGAAATGAATTTGTGAAGAGGAGCTGTGAAAGTGGGACTCTTGGGGAAAAGATACAAGAGAGTAGACTAAGGTGGTATGGGCACTTGCAGCGAAAAGGGAAGGATTATATCGGAAACAGAGTTGAAGATGTAGAGATTGAAGGAGTGAGAAGGGGAGGAAGACCGAAGTTAAGGTGGAAGGATAAGAAAGCGGGGGACCTAAGGGAGAAAAGATGGAAGAAGGAAGAAGCAGTGGACAGAGTATTATGGAGGAGAAGGATCCAGAAGAGCAACGCCACCCTACTTGACGTGGGACAAGGCTACGATTAAGAAGAAGCGGGTAGGGTAATACGTTGCTCACTTCAATAATACAACAACCGCAAATATATAAATTTGGAGACTGAAGGCAAGTTTTCGCGGATGCACAGTACTTTTACGAGTTGACGATTAACGTTACGTTAAATTGTCCGTAACGTTACGTTAAATTGACCGTAAAGTTTAACCAAGTTAACCGTTTTAGTAACTGATTAATGAATAACGAACCTAAATTTTTGATTAACGGTGCCCAGCTCTGATGATTACAAAAAACTACGGCCAATCTTTCAGGAAACATTCCTCACACACAAAGAAAGAAAATATGTTATGCGGACATGTGTCCGGAAACGCTTAAATTCCGTGTTAAAATGTTTTGTATAGCTTATAGGACTTAACTACGGGGTCATCAGTCTCTAAACTTACAAACTACTTACAAACTAGCTAATACTAAGGACGGCACAAATATCCATGCCCGAGGGGGGATTCGAACCCCCGACCGTAGTGGCCGTGCAGACCGTGACTGGAGCGCCTCAGTTCCCTCGGCCACCGCGGCCGGCTTTCCATGTTAGAGCTCATTTTATTACTTCTCTTCGAAACACATTCATCATGGAATGGAAACACACAGCAACACAACGTACCAGCGTGACTTCAAACACTTTGTTACAGGACATGTTCAAAATGTCCTCCGTTAGCGAGGATACATGCATCCACCCTCCGTCGCGCGAATCCCTGATGCGCTGATGCAGCCCTGGAGAATGGCGTATTGTATCACAGCCGTCCACAATACGAGCACGAAGAGTCTCTACATTTGGTCCCGGGGTTGCGTAGACAAGAGCTTTCAAATGCCTCCATAAATGAAAGTCAAGAGGGTTGAGGTCAGCAGAGCGTGGAGGCCACGGAATTGGTCCGCCTCTACCAATCCATCGGTCACCGAATCTGTTGTTGAGAAGCGTACGAACACGTCGACTGAAATGTGCAGGAGCTCCATCGTGCATGAACCACATGTTGTGTCGTACTTGTAAAGGCACATGTTCTAGCAGCACAGGTAGAGTATCCCGTATGAAATCATGATAACGTGCTCCAGTGAGCGTAGGTGGAAGAAATACTAAAATGAGCTCTAACATGGAAATAAAGCGTTTCCGGACACATGTCCACTTAACATATTTTCTTTCTTGGAGTGTGAGGATTGTCTCCTGAAAGTTTGGGCGTACCTTTTTGTAACACCCTGTTGTTGTTGTTGTTGTTATCTTCAGTCCAGAGACTGGTTTGATGCAGCTCTCCACAATACCCTATCCTGAGCAAGCCTCTTCATCACCACATAAGAACGGCAACCTAATTCTGTCTGAATCTGCTTACTGTATCCATCTCTTGGTCTTCCTCTGCGGTTTTTACCCTACACACTTCCCTCCAATGCTAAATTCACAATTCCTTCATGTCTAAGAATGTGTCCTACCAATCGATCCCTTCTTTTAGTCAACGTATGCCACAAATTTCTTTTCTCCCCAATTCTGTTCAGTACCTCCTCATTAGTTAAGCGATCCACCCACCTAATCTTCAGCATTCTTTTGTAGCACCATATTTCAAGAGCCTCAATCCTCTTCGTGTCCTCACTGTTTATCGTTCAAGTCTCACTCCCATACAAGGCAACACTCCATACAAATGCCTTCAGAAAGGACTTCCTTAGGATTAAATCAATATTCGATGTTAACAAATTTCTCTTTTTTTAGAACGTTTTTCTACCCATTGCCATTCTGCATTTTATATCCTCTGTACTGCGACCATCATTTGTTATTTTACTGCCAAAGTAACAAAACTCATCTCCCTCCTTTATTGCTTCGTTTCCCAATCTAATTCCTTCAGCATCACCTGATTCTCGTACACTGCACTCCATTACCCTAGTTTTGGTCTTGTTAATGTTCATCTTATATGCACCTTTCAGCACACTGTCCATTCCGTTCAATTGCCCTTCCAGGTCCTTTGCTGTATCTGACAGAATTACTATGTCGTCGGCAAAACGCAATGTTTTTTATTCTTCAACCTGAACTTTAATTCCTTCTCCAAATTTCTCCTTGCTTTCCTTTATAGCTTGCTCAATGTACAAACTGAACAACATTGGAGAAAGGCTACAACCCTGTCTTACTCCCTTTCCAAGCACTGCATCCCTTTCATGCCCTTCAACTCTGACAACCGCTGTCTGGTTTTTGTACAAGTTGTAAATAACCTTACGCTCCCTATATTTTACTCCTGCTTGCTTCAGAACTTGTAAGAGTTTATTCCAATCAACATTGTCAAAAGCCTGTATATGTATATAATGTGTGTGTGTGTGTGTGTGTGTGTGTGTGTGTGTGTGGTCGTTTCATGTACTGCACACACACTGTTCCAGGAATGCATCTTGAGTGAGCAGGATACTCTAAGAGCGTCTACTAACTTTTCGTCTTGTTGTACCACCGCTCCCTGCGTATTGCAGACGAGTCTTTCTCTTCCAAACTCTCCGCCCACGCCCCTCCCGCAACTACACACACGAGGTCGACGTGGCCGTCATTCCTGTCGGCAGCGGCGCGTGAGGCATGCACCCGGTGCGTGGCCGGGTATCGAACCGCGGACTGCGGACTGGCCAGACGCGCGCCTCCCCTTACCTCCCCCCCTCCCCCCTCCTCCCACCGCACAGAGGCCCCGCCCACTCTGGTCGATTAATCAACGATTGCGGTGCCAGGTATCGATTGTGTCGCGAATCGCTCCCCGCGGAGCTGTTAGCCGGCTACAGGAGGCGCGAATGTCGAAAGCGCGAAGCGACACCGCGAACGAGAGCGAGAGAAAAAAATAAAAAAAGAAGAAACCCTACTTGCTTGGAACTGCCGTTTTGATACTGCTACCAGGAAATGTCGGAAAGTAACGCACAGTAATTTAATTGCAAAAAGTTTAATAATAGAAGAAAAATCGCATTGTTGCGTTTTACGGGACACTTTAGGTTTTTGCCTGCAGTTTTGACGGTTTTTTTGAAAACATTTCCGACAAAAATAGTAAACTGAAATCAGTTTATTATTCCGTCGCAGTTGCACAATTTAGGAGTTGAGAACTAGTTTCGGAGTTAATCGTCCATTTTCAAACCACTGGCCTTATTCCAACCATAATGATACACTGCATGAAGCAAATGACACGTCGGAGACCTGTGGATTAGTCTTGTGTAGTTCGCGAACGAACTAGTTCGGGAGAGCGCTCCCACAGGCGAACTAGTTCGCAGATCCCTCGCCTCTTAGTTCGTCCGCTCCTTTTCCGAAGACTGACGGGGAACAGCGAGAGGACGCGAGAGCGCGCAGAATCGCGTGATTCCCTTCTGCCAGTTACCGTCATTTCGAGCTGAGATGCAGCTCAGCTGTTGTTTTAGTAGCGGTAGCAAAAGCCAAAACGAGCGGACGAACTAAAAAGAGCGACCTACTTTGCGGCCGAGCTGCGAACTACAATATGCGCGATAGGTCGCGAACTAAAATGTGCACGATAGGTCGCGAACTAAAATATGCTCGATAGGTCGCAAACAGAATAAAAAATCACGTGTTTGTCTTCTACTGATGAGAGCCATTTCGAGGTTAGCGTCTGCCTGCTAGATTACATGGTTCAGTCCTACCAAATTTCTGCTTTGAAGTATTCTGCACTCTGCAATATCTGACTAATAAATTCCATAATGCCAAGATATAGGAAAAACAAATAAAAGGAAGTTCTGGTCTCTGGCAGCCACCTATTGCGTCTGGTGCCGGTCACATGAAGTGGTAAGTGCCATCGACAAGGGATCTCAAATCGATTCCATATTTCTGGGTTTTGACACTGTACCCCACAAGCGGATTCTGATGAAATTGCGAGCTTATGGAATATCTCTCCAATTGTGCGATTGGATTCACCATTTTCTATCAGGAAGAACACAGTTCGTTGTAATTGACGGTAAGTCATCGAGTAAAACAGAAGTGATATCTGATGTTCCGCAGGGAAGCGTTATAGGTCCCCTACTCTTCCTTGTGTTTATAAACGATTTAGGAGACAATCTGAGTAGCTTCTTTAGACTGTTCGCGGGTGATACTGTCGTTTATCGGTTAGTGAAGTCAACAGAGGATCAAAAGCAACTGCAAAGCGATTTAGACACAATTTCTGCATGGTGCGAAAATTGGCAATTGACACTAAATAATGAAAAGTGTGAAGTAATACACATGACCACTAAAAGAAATCCGTTGAACTTCAATTACGCGATAAATCAGTCAAACCGTAAGCTCGTAAATTCTACCAAATACCTAGGAGTTACAATTACGAACAACTTTGACTGGAGAGAACACACAGAAAATATTGTGGGGAAGGCGAACCAAAGAACGCTTCGAAGATGCACCAGCTCCACCAAAGAGACTGCCTACATCACACTTGTGCGTCCTCTCCTGGAGTACTGTTGCCCAGTGTGGGACCCTCACCAGGTGGGACTGACGGAAGACATTGAGAAGGTTCAGAGAAGGGCAGCTCGTGTTGTTTTATCACGTTACGGGGGGGAAAGCGTCACGGAAATTTTGCACGAATTGGGGTGGAAATCATTAAAAGAAAGACGTTATTCATTGCGGCGTGATCTGTTTGCGAAGTTTCAATCACCGACTTTTACTTATGAACGTGAAAATATTTTGCTAGCACCCACCTACTTAGGGAAACCTGACTATACCAATTAAATAAGAGAAATCAGTCAAAAACGGAACGATTTAGGTGTTCTTTCTTCCAGTGCGTTATTAGAATATGGAACGGTAGAGAACAGTTATGAAAGTGGTTAATGAACCCTGTGCCAGGCACTTAAATGTAATTTGCAAAGTATCTATGTAAATGTAGATATACATCAGGAATATCGGAAAAGTAGTAGGCAATAAACTTTTCACCTTTCATAATTTTGTTGGGGTTGTCAGCGAGAAAAGTTTTGTAAAGATTTGACATTATGTTCAACGTTTATTGCTAGTAGGTAAGTGCTCTCATTGTCGAATAGTTGAATACATACGCGGTATCACGCGCTGCAAGAAGGGACAGTTTTCATTATTTATGACGTGATTCGTATGAACTATGTATCGTAGGTGGTTTTTGGAATCATAGGAAATGATTTCTAACCTTAAAGAATATTTGTAGTAATTTTATTTTGAAATCGGTTCATAAGTTTTGGAGGAGATGGACAATATTATCGCATGATTCGGCCGTTTTTCACCAATGTCATTGTTTATGACGTCGTATCTGCTTACGTATGTGTGGTAGGTGGTTCTTACCCCGACAGCGATTGTTGCCAGATATTAAGGAACATGTGTACCAAGTTTGGTTGAAATCGGTCCAGTAGTTTAGGAGCAGATGTGGAACATAGAGACATTCAGATACACATACCCACATACAACCTATTTTATAAGACGTATAGCTTCAGAAGCGACTTCGTAGATTGCCACGTTGATAAAGGCGAATTTAGTGCGGAAGCACGCACGTATTGTAATCCTAGTGGGTTAAACGGTATATCAGTCAACAATATTAAGATTCGCTTGATCACCACAGTGCTTTATTTCTCCCTAAACGACGATGTTTACTGCTGCAGACAAGCGACTGCTTCGATCAGAAGCCTCGCTACCACATCATTATCATGATGGGCCTGTCACAGGGTCCTGCGTGTGATAACTTGTCGGAAAAGTACGTGCCTAGCACCAGTGTAAACTCTCCTGTCTAACTGCTCTGAGGTTTGTGAGCCAATATTCTCAAAATATTGTCCTCCGATACCATTCCGCATCGTCAGCTGAAGAACGAAAGTGGAGCATATGGAATAGTCAGACACTGTCTGACTGGACTGAACTGTTTGTAGCTGACAGGACACGGCGTGTCATTCTCTACAGGGAGAATTTATACGTTAAAGCGATTCCTGGCGTACCCGAAGGGTTGTCACAGGACAGTACGAGTACATATAAGAGACGTCATAGACATACCGTGTATCCGCAGATAAGACGATTGCTGAGTCATAAAAAAAGGCCCCAAAATCCGAGGTTTTCTTATACGGTACACAAAAAATTTGACTGAAATTTAGTGTGAAATTCGTAATTTCACGAATGTGGTGCATAGCGCGGCTATAGCGAGGCTTCGACCTCGAAACGATATATATCGAAGTGGTTAACTACCGCAACGATAAGTATCGAACATGCGAATGTTATGATTTTTACGAATATGTCGTGATTTTAAAATATGTGGTTAGGCAAGACCCTAGAAGTACAGCTTTCTGGGTAATTTACAAGAAAGCTTACACTCGAAGTAGCTCGGCCTGAAAATATATATATATATATATATATATATATATATATATATATATATATATATATATATATATATATATCGAACGTACAAGTGTAATTCGATTGCCGCGGTGGAGTAGCCGAGCGGTCTAAAGCGTCTCGCTGCGCGCGGTTGCTCGCCGTGGAGGTTCGAGTCCTCCCTGGGGCATGGGTGTGTGTGTGTGTGTTGTCCTTAGGATAGTTTACCTAGGTTTAAGTAGTTTGTAAGCTACGGACTGATGACCACGCACTTTGGTCCGATAGATTTACAAACATTTAAACATTTTTTTGTTTCTAAATCGATTTAGTGTTTCTGAACCGTAGGTTCGGGCGCTACGCACCCTCAACGTAATAAAATAAATAAATAAAAACGCCTTTTGTTTAACCTATACCTGACCTCCTTAAGGCTACGATACTGGAATTCCTCCCCCCCCCCCCCCTTAGTGAAAGTTACGTTAGGAATAGGTCAGACAAGAATTTTTATTTTTATTATTATTATTAATGTTTATTTGTTTATTTTTGTGTGTGTTATGGCGCGTAGAGCCCGAATTTCCGGTTCAGAAATGTTCAATGTTTGTTAAGCTTAAGGGACTTAACTACGGGGTCATCAGTTCCTAAACTCACAAACTACTTATGAACTAGCTACAACTAAGGACGGCACAAATATCCATGCCCGAGGGGGGGATTCGAACCCCCGACCGTAGTGGCCGTGCAGTCCGTGACTGGCGCGCCGCAGTCCCCTCGGCCACCGCGGCCGGCTCCGGTTCAGAAACATTCGCTTATTCCATACATATCATTTGGAGGTCGGAACCTCGCTACAGCTACGCTACGTAGCACATATGCGAAATTAGCCTGAAATTTACATCGTGGAGGTAAGATTTACGAAAACAAAAGGTTTGGGCAATTTAAAAAAAAAAAATTCGCTTTTTGAGCTTTGTTAATTTACTGAGTGGACAAGAGTAGATACAATAACCTATATGCCATAAAGCAGGAATAGAATTAATTATTTCCAATGCAGTTTCATTTTAAATGTCTCTTGTCAAAAATAATTTCTTAATACAGGTATATCGAGAGTCGCACTGAAACGATTGCCGGCCGCGGTGGCCGAGGTGACTGAGGCGCTCCAGTCACGGTCAGCACGGCCACTAGGGTCGGGGGTTCGAATCCCCCCTCGGGCATGGATATTTGTGCCGTCTTTAGTCTTAGCTAGTTCATAAGTAGTTTGTAAGCTTAGGGACTGATGACCCCGTAGTTAAGTCCCATAAGTTGTACAAACATTTGAACATTTTTTTGAAACGATTAGCGTATGTTTACGTACGGAGCAGTGAAACGGTTACAATATTTCGGAGCTATACGTAACAACTACGGCTTTGAAGTATTTTATCCATTTCAGCAATTGTTCAGATTATAAATTAGTGAAATGCAGCAACCAGTTGCTTGTGGTTATTTATTTTTTTAACTTTAACGACCGGTTTCGGGCGCTTGAGTGTCCTTCCTCTGGTCTATTTTTGTACTGTTGCTTAATGACTATACATGCTAGTAGTCAATTATTTTTAATTACGGCTTTCTTCGAAATTCTTTATCTTCTGTTCACGGGCAATTTCGTGTGTTTACACTTGCCTAAATGTGCATCAGCGCGATTAAAAGTCGTATCGGAGGAAGAAATTACATTCTTCTAAAACTTTGCTGTGTGGAAAAAAAAAATGCTTCTTCACGATGGGATACAACGTAGCACTACATGCACGAAAATTCAAAAACATACCCCAAACACTGCAACAAAGGGTGAAACCCTGGTGTACCAGTCACTTATGGCGGCTTCTAGCGGCATTTTAGGAACTACCATTCACAAAACCTACATAAGGCGGCGTCTAACGACATTTTTTGGAACTTCCTGAAGCTTTATCTCCGAATTTTTAGATCCAGAAAACTGGAAAAAGTGCGGCATGCTTCCGGTAAATACAATAACTTGGGGGCCGTCTTATACGCCAGATACGAGGCGCGTCCAGAAAGTAAGTTCCGATTGGTTATATAAAACGAACGGGTACAGATACAGAAAAACATATTGATTGTACACAAATCTACAACTGTTAAACTACTTTCCTACATAGCTTCCGAAATTTTGTACGCAATTGCCATAGCATAGCACAAGGTATTGTGTGCCTTTTTCATAGAATGTTGCCGCCTGTGTATTCAACCATGTGGTAACATGTTCTTTCAGCTCGTCATGATCGCTGAAGTGTTGTCCACCAAGGACAGATTTTTAGGTGTAAGAAGAGGATTACTGTCAAAATATTTTTTTTTCACGATAATGCCCGACCTCACACACCGAATCTGACCAAACAGTTCTTACGGAAATTTCAACGGGACCTGTTTGATCATCCTCCATACAGCTCGGACCTCTCTCCTAGCGACTTTCATCTCTTCTTACACCTAAAATCTGTCCTTGGTGGTCAACACTTCAACGACGATAAAGAGCTGTTGCCACACGGTTGAATACACAGGCGGCAACCTTCTGTGAAGGATGCATGCAAAAAACTTCTGGCACGCTATGACAAGTGCCTAGAAAATTTCGGCAGTTATGTGGAAAAGTAGTTTAAGAGTTGTAGAATTTTTTGTAATAAACATTTCTTCTGTATCTGTGTACAATTTCATTTTATTACCAAACGGAACTTAGACGCGCCTCGAATATGCTTAAAGTATAAAATTTTGATGAAAGTTTGTATCTCGTTTTATCTGAAGGTCGTATTATCTGCGGAAATATACGGTAATTGGAAATTCTATGAGGCTGTAAGAGGGTGATGTGTAGTTCACCGACAAGTCTTAACATCTGGAAAGGGTAGTGAAATGAAGGAGGGTTGTAGCGTATTGAGGCATGCAGTACGGAATGGCAAAGAGCCCCAAGCAAGTGTAAAGTGCTGCGTTTACAGAGAATGAAAGTTCCTTTATTGTGTGACTACGCAGTGGTAGGCCAGACAATGACAGCAGTCGCTTCCATGAGTTGACTGGGAGTTAGTGGCGATTTGAAATGGCACGACCTTATGAAATCAAGCGTGGGGGCGGCAGATGACAGACAGATTCACTGGACGAATCCTCACAAGTTTAGTCCGTCTACAGAGGAAGTGGGTCAAGAAACTGTCGTTCGGCCAGGGCTTGGGTATAGCTCTTCACTGTGGGATGCGTACTGCCAGAGGAGATATAATGGACAGCAGCGCTTCGTTACGGAATCGTTTAGTAAGCGAGACAACGGCAAGGAGATGATCAGGAAACTGATGAGAGAGAGAGAGAGAGAGAGAGAGAGAGAGAGAGAGAGAGAGAGAGAGAGAGTAGGGAAGTATGATAGGGTCGCTATTATATTGTATCTATATAACTGAAATTGATTGAAACACAGGGTGAACAGCTGTCTGATGATGAACTTAAACGTTCGAACCCGGTAACGGCGCTATTTAGCAAATAAATAGCATAACCAAAAGTACGCGAATAGGAACAATCCCGCCTTGTTCCTCGGGCAGAGGTGATATAAATATCAACAAATAATACAATTTCATTGAGACAACAGTGTCTCGTTATACCAAAGGTATTAAACATAAGGAGAGGCATTGAATTAAAATTTATGCCGTGTCCGGGATTCGAACCCGCGACCTCCTACTTAATAGGTACTTCAGCTGAGTAGTCTAAAGCGCCTACTTGAATTAAAATTGATACTGTGGCCGGGATTCGAACCCAGGACCTCTAGTAAGTAGGAGGTCCCGGGTTCGAATCCCGGCCACAGCATCAATTTTAATTCAATGCCTCTCCTTATGTTTAATAATCTAAAGTGGTTGGTTGCTGTCTTCTTTAATGTAAGAATCACCCTGTAATGCTGTATTAGAACATTACGGTATTGTTTCTCCTCGTCATCTGCATCACCTCACATTTTTCTACATTTAGCGCTAGTTCCCATTCCTCACACCACCTAGAAATTTGGTCTAAGTCATCCTGTATGCTATTAAAAGTCGTTCAATGACGACACCCTCTTCTACACCACAGCAAAAAGCTGCGTATTGCCAGTCAGTTTATTGTACCCAGAACGTGTTTCGAGGGTTTAAGCCCCCATCATCAGGTGGAATGACATTCAGTGCATATAGATTAGGTTGACCTGTTCCACTGTCTCCAGTGGCCACAGGTCCCTTGTATTGTCATAACCTCACTTACATGTAACAAATCAAAATCACCATTTTGAAATAAACAAAGGAGAAACTATAACGTAATGTTCTAATACAGCATTACAGGGTGATTCTTATATTAAAGAAGACAGCAACCAACCACTTTCGATTATTAAACATAAGGAGAGACATTGAATTAAAATTTATGCTGTGGCTGGGATTCCAACCTGGGACCTCCTACTAAGTACGCGCTTTAGAGCACTCAGCTAAAGCGCCTACCTAGTAAGTAGGAGGTCCCGGGTTCGAATCCTCGGCCACAGCACAAATTTTAATTCAGTGCCTCTCCTTATGTTTAATACCTTTGGTATAATGAGACAACTTTGTCTCATGGAACTGTATTATTATGTTATATTTCTGTGTTAGCTGAGTGGTCTAAAGCGCCTACATAGTAAGTAGGAGGTCCCGGGTTCGAATCCCCGGCCACAGCACAAATTTTAATTCAGTGCCTCTCCTTATGTTTAATACCTTTGGTATAATGAGACAACTTTGTCTCATGGAATTGTATTATTAGGTTATATTTCTGTGTTAGCTGAGTGGTCTAAAGCGCCTACATAGTAAGTAGGAGGTCCCGGGTTTGAATCCCGGCCACGGCATAAGTTTTAATTCAATGCGTCTCCTTATGTTTAATACCTTTGGTGTAACGAGACAATGTTGTCTCATGGAATTGTATTATTTGTTGATATATCACCTCGGCCTCAGGAACAAGGCCTGATTGTTCCTTTTCGCATACTTTTGATTATGCATTTTATTTGCTAAATATCGCCGTTACCGGTTTCGAACGTTTATCATCAGTCGGCTGTTCACGTCCGCATAAATCCATTTACATTTTTGTTATACAGATAATTTTTCCTTGTGGCGAAAAGTCTTTGGTTGTGTGGTGCCCTACAATACAAAACATGATCGTAATCGCTTACTCGAGTGTAAATGTGATTCACAGTATTACTAGTGCGCTGTTTGACAAAGTCGCACGAGTTAGATATCTAGTTGTAACATTGCAGAGCGATATGAAATGGAACGAGCATGTAAGGACAGTTGTGAGTAAGGCGGACAGCCGACTTCGGTTTATTGGGAGAATTTTGGGAAGACGTACTTCGTCTGTAAAGGAGACCGCGTATAAAACGCTTGTACGACCACGTCTTGAGTATTGCTCAAGTGTTTGGGATACCCACCAGATCGGTTTAAAGTAAGACATGGAAGCAGTTCAGAAGCGTGCAGCTAGGTTCGTTACTGGCAGCTTCGATCAATGCGCCAGTCTTACTGAAATGTTTCGGGATCTCAACTGGGGGTCGCTGGAGAGAAGGCTACTTTCTTTTCGAGAAGCTCTGTTGAGGAAATTTGGAGGGCCGGAATTTTTGACGGACTGCAGAACGATTCTACTGCCGGCAACCTTCATTTCGCGTAAAGACCACAAATATTAGTTCAGAGAGATTAGCGCTCGTACATAGGCATAAGAAGAGTCTTGCTTTCCGCGAATCATACGTGACAAGACGGAGGAGAATATATAGTAACTTCGTGTGGCTCATTGGCCTGGTGTAAGTCTTTCAATTGGACGCCACTTCTACATCTACATCTACATATATACTCCGCAAATCACATTCAAGTGCCTGGCAGAGGGTTCATTAACCACTTTCATAACTTTTCTCTACCGTTCCATTCTCTAATAGCGCGCGGGAAGAAAGAACACCTAAATCGTTCCGTTTTCGATCTGATTTCTCTTATTTTATTGGGATGGTCATGTCTCCCTACGTAGGTGGGTGCTAGCAAAATATTTTCACATTCAGAAGTAAAAGTCGGTGATTGAAACTTCGGAAACAGATCACGCCGAAATTAATAACGTCTTTCTTTTAATGATTTCCACCCCAATTCGTGCAACATTTCCGTGACTCTCCCCCCCCCCCCCCAGTGACGTGATAAAACAAAACGAGCTGCCCTTCTCTGAACCTTCTCAATGTCTTCCGTCAGTCCCACCTGGTGAGGGTGCCACAAGGGGCAACAGTACTCCAGGAGAGGACGCACAAGTGTGATGTAGGCAGTCTCTTTGGTGGAGCTGGTGCATCTTCGAAGCGTTCTGCCGATGAAACGTAACCTTTGGTTCGCCTTCCCCACAATATTTTCTGTGTGTTCTCTCCAGTCTAAGTTGTTCGTAATTGTAACTCCTAGGTATTTGATAGAATTTACGACTTTAAGGTTTGACTGATTTACCGCGTAATTGAAGTTCAGCGGATTTCTTTTAGTGGTCGTGTGTATTTCTTCACACTTTTCTTTATTTAGTGTCAATTGCCAATTTTCGCACCATGTACAAATTTTGTCTAAATCGCTTTGCAGTTGCTTTTGATCCTCTGTTGACTTCACTAACCGATAAACGACAGCATCATCCGCGAACAGTCAAAGGGAGCTATTCAGTTTGTCTCCTAAATCGTTTATAAACACGAGGAAGAGTAGGGGACCTATAACGCTTCCCTGTGGAACGCCAGACTTCGACGGCTTGCGAGTCCCTAGCCAACCCCCGTTATACAACCGGGGAAAGGAAAGGAAGGGGACCTACAGCTTAACGTGGAATCCCAACCACGGGTCGTTTCCGGCGACTCCTCACATCGTTGAGAGGTGAAGGATGGCTTAAAACGCACAATGAAAAAAGTCCGAGTTCCGACCGAGTTTCGAACCCGCGACCCTTCGGTTTTCCGTCGAGTGCTTCACCCCGAGACCGACTGAGGGGAAAGTGCGAATGGTGTGCAAAGAACCTTTTCCAACACGCTGTGGGGTCGCTTGTGTAGTATCGATGTAAGTGTAGAATAGTCTTTGGGAATATTTTCTCTCGGATACAGTAACTGCACGTGATTAAAATGTGTGCAAGATAACCGGTACGGTTGGGATAGGAAATGTAAAGAACGGCGTGCAACGTAATCCGGGTAACTGCGAGTACGACAGGTACACTCAAAGTGTCCACATGAGCTTCTTTACACAAATAATACACGTCTTCAAATACTGCATGTCTTTAAACATGTATATTTGAACACTGTTTATATTTAAAAATGTACAAGCCATGCCAGTCCTCGTATAAGAGCTTCGTGGGGAAAAAAAGATAAAATAAAAAAATAAAAAAAATAAATGGTTGTATAACTGAAGGACTTTTCGAGATGTTTGATTGGAACGGTAGACACGACTTTATACAGGAGTGTACACATGGAAACGTTAGCTGTGTGATGCAGCAAACGTAGCGAGTGGGAGAGAGTAGCGGTGGAATAGCGTGATAACCACAGTAGTTAAGTCCCATAGGTTTACAAACATTTTGGCATTTTTTGACTCAAATAGTCCTGTACGCGGCAGTGCGGTGTCGCGTCGAACGCTTGCAGGTAGCTGGTCGAGAAGACACGGTACCAACTCTACACTACACTACGCAATTTGTAGCTACGTGTGGAAACAGCATCTGAGCTGGACGCGCCTAGGGTCCAGTGTATTACAAATAAAAAGTCACTCTCTCATTATCACTGTCTGACAGCATTCCACATTTAAAAATTACCCTATGGCAGTACAGGCACCCCGTGGAGGATGAAAATCACACTTGATAATCACCCTGTGTCGGTAAGCAACACTTGGAAGTCACCCCGTGCGAGTGAATCAGACTTGATAATAGTGGTGTGGCAATAAGCCACGCACAACAAGCACTCTGTGATAGTGTGCCACACTTGACAACTGCCCTATCAGACGGGTATATACTGAGGCAGTCCGTGCAGGTATATTAAGCCTGTGTGCCTGAGGGTTTAGCTGAAATCACAAGCAGGAGGTTCCAGGTTCGAATCCCAGCCGTGACACAAATTTTCTAGTGTCCACGATATAACACCCAACAGCAGCTGAGACTGGGAAACGCCAGTTAAAATCGTCCTTAAGAATAGCTGCAACCCCAGATGGTAATGTCTATTCTTACGGACACATCTGAATTCTTAATCACGTAATACATATCTGTCACTCTGTGGTAGTATACGATACTTGTGTATCACCCTGTCACAGTTTACTACACTTGGGTATCACCCCATAGCACTATACCACCTCTGTGTGTCGCCCTGTGGCAGTAAACTGCTCAGTTGTGTAGGTCGGGGTGGCAGTAAACACCACACTTTCAGATTGCCGTGTGGCAATTAAACCACAGCCGTGTTGTGCAAGGAACATTGCTGCAGAGTGCGCATTTGCTGCCTGTCGGAGGTTCGGGTCCTCCCGTGGGCACAGGTGTGTATGTTGTCCTTAGGTTAATTAAAGATAGTTTGTAAGCCTTGGGACTAATAACCACAGTAGTTAAGTCCCATATTAGATTTCTTAGTAAAACCACACTTGTAGCTCAGACTATACCAGTGTACTACACTTTTGCATTTCACCCTGTGGCTCTATAGTCAATACAATACTCGTATAATACCTTGTGGCACTATAGTATACTTTTGAATAACTACACTTGTGTGTAACCCTGTCCCAGTATACTACACTGTGTGTCGCCTTATACCCGTGTATCATGACTTGAACGTCAGGCTTTGGCAGTGTATGAATTGCAGTGTTAACACACTGGCATTCGGGAGGCCAGTGGTTCAAATCCTCCTCCAGCTACCCAGATTTAGGTTTTTCTGTGAATTCGCTAAATAACTCCAGGCAAATGCTGGGTTGGTTCCTCTGAAAGCCTACAGCCCCACAAGCGGCTTCTAATGAAATTGCGTGCTTATGGAATATCTCCCCAATTGTGCGAATGAATTCACGATTTCCTATCAGAAAGGACGCAGTTCATTGTAATTGACGGTAAGTTCAAATGTTTGTAGAACTTATGGGACTTTACTACGGGTTCATCAGTCCCTAAACTTACAAACAACTTATGAACTAGCTAAGACTAAGAACGTCACAAATATCCATACCCGAGGGGGGATTCGAACCCCCGACCGTAGTGGCCGTGCAGACCGTGACTGGAGCGCCTCTGTCCCCTCGGCCACCGCGGCCGCCTGACGGTAAGTCATCGAGTAAAACAGAAGTGATATCTGGCGTTCCACAGGGAAGCGTTATAGGTCCCCTACTCTTCCTCGTGTTTATAAACGATTTAGGAGACAATCTGAATAGCTCCCTTAGATAGTTCGCGTTTATCGGTTAGTGAAATCAGCAGAGGATCAAAAGCAAGCGATTTAGAGAAAATTTCTACATGGTGCGAAAATTGGAAATTGACACTAAATAAGGAAAAGTGTGAAGTAATACACACGACCACTAAAAGAAATCCGCTGAACTTCAATTACGCGATAAATCAGTCAAACCTTAAGGTCGTAAATTTTACCAAATACCAATTACGAACAACTTTTACTGGCGGGAGCACATAGAAAATATTGTGGGGAAGGCGAATCAAAGGTTACGTTTCATTGGCAGAACGCTTCGAAGATGCACCAGCTCCACCAAAGAGACTGCCTACATCACACTTGTGCGTCCTCTCCTGGAGTACTGCTGCCCAGTGTGGGACCCTCACCAGGTGGGACTGACGGAAGACATTGAGAAGGTTCAGAGAAGGGCAGCTCGTTTTGTTTTATCACGTTACGGGGGGGAAAGCGTCACGGAAATGTTGCACGAATTGGGGTGGAAATCATTAAAAGAAAGACGTTATTCATTGCGGCGTGATCTTTTTTTAGAAGTATCAATCACCGACTTTCACTTCTGAATGTGAAAATATTTTGCTAGCACCCACCTACTTAGGGAGACATGACCATCCCAATAAAATAAGAGAAATCAGATGGAAAACGGAACGATTTAGGTGTTCTTTCTTCCCGCGCGCTATTAGAGAATGTAACGGTAGAGAAAAGTTATGAAAGTGGTTGATGAACCCTCTGCCAGGCACTTGAATGTGGTTTGCCGAGTATCTATGTAGATGTAGAGCCTTTCCGATCTTTACGCAAACAATCCCAGTGTGAGCTCCATCTACGAGGCGTGTCCAGAAAGTAAGTTCCGTTTGCTAATAAAATGAAATTGTACACTACTTTTCCACATAAGTGCCGAAATTTTGTAGTCACTTGTCATAGCGTGCCACAGGTTTTTGCATGCATCCTTCACAGAAGGTTGCCGCCTGTTTATTCAACCATGTGGTAACAGCTCTTTATCATCGTTGAAGTGTTGACCACCAAGGACAGATTTTGTGTGTAAGAAGAGTTGAAAGTCGCTAGGAGAGCGCTTCGAGCTGTATGGAGGATGATCAAACAGGTCCCATTGAAATTTCCGTAATAACTGTTTGGTCACATTCGGTGTGTGAGGTCAGGCATTATCGTGAAAAGAAAATCTTTTGACAGTAATCCTCCTCTTACACCTAAAATCTGTCCTTGGTGGACAACACTTCAACGATGATGACGAGCCAAAAGAACATGTTACCACATGGTTGAATACACAGGCAGCAACATCTATGAAAAAGGCACACAAAACCTTGTGCCATGGTTTGACAATTGCGTACAAAATTTCTGAAGCTATGTACAAAAGTAGTTTAACAGTTGTAGATTTTTGTACAATCAATATTTTTGCTGTATCTGTGGCCGTTCGTTTAATGTAACTAAACGGAACTTACTTTCTGGATGCGCCTCGTATAACGACGAACTGTCAACGCATCATTAAACCCGAATCTTCGTTTCTTTCGGTGGACCGCACTTGCGAATCGCCCTGTGGTAGTAGACCGCACTTGCGAATCGCCCTGTGGTTTTGGACTACACTTGTGAATCGCCCTGTGGTAGTAGACCATACTTGCGAATCGCCCTGTGGTAGTAGACCATACTTGCGAATCGCCCTGTGGTAGTAGACCATACTTGCGAATCGCCCTGTGGCAGTAGACCACACTTGCGAATCGCCCTGTGCTAGTAGACCGCACTTGCGAATCGCCCTGTGGCAGTAGACCGCACTTGCGAATCGCCCTGTGGTAGTAGACCGCACTTGCGAATCGCCCTGTGGTAGTAGACCGCACTTGCGAATCGCCCTGTGGTTTTGGACTACACTTGTGAATCGCACTGTGGTAGTAGACCATACTTGCGAATCGCCCTGTGCTAGTAGACCGCACTTGCGAATCGCCCTGTGCTAGTAGACCGCACTTGCGATTCGCCCTGTGCTAGTAGACCGCACTTGCGAATTGCCCTGTGGTTTTGGACTACACTTGTGAATCGCCCTGTGGTAGTAGACCGCACTTGCGAATCGCCCTGTGGTAGTAGACCACACTTGCGAATCGCCCTGTGGTAGTAGACCACACTTGTAAACCGCTCTGTGGTAGTAGACCACACTTGTAAACCGCTCTGTGGTAGTAGACCACACTTGTAAATCGCCCTGTGCCACAATACATTTGTGAATCTCCCTGTGCCACAATACATTTGTGAATCGCCCTCTGCCACAATACATCACTTGTGAATCGACCTGTGCCACAATACATCACTTGTGAATCGACCTGTGCCACAATACATCACTTGTGAATCGTCCTGTGCCACAATACATCACTTGTGAATCGACCTGTGCCATTATACCACACTTGCGTATCGCCCTGTGCCATTATACCACACTTGCCTATCGCCCTGTATCACGATACTAGACTTGCATATCACCCTGTGTCACTACACCGCATTTGCGGAACTTCCTGTAGCACCACAGTACTTTACTTTCACCCTGTGAACATTGAGTACTTGAGTATCACCCTTTGATTGTAGTGGCAACTGGACTATCGCCTATTTTAAGTTTCGACCCCTGACTGTTTCGTAGTCGCACTGTAGTACAACACTCGACACTGGACTACAACTGTATTGTAGGGTTAGCTGACCTCATGCTCATCCCGTCATATTGCAGCACACTCGGCTACATCCATACCGCACACTGTCGTAATACTCCGAGGGTTCATTCCGATACGTCGGACAGCAGTCGCAAATTCCCCGCAAGGTCTCCGCTGCCGGACGCTGGGGGGAAGAGAAAGTGAAAGGGAATCGGAAGAAGAGAGAGAGGGAGAGAGAAAGAAAAAAAGAGAAAGGGAGGGCGGGAGGGTGGGGGTGGGAGGGAAGAGGGCGGAATGCTACTGGCTGTCCTCTCTTCTCTCCCCCGAATGAGACGTCGGAGGGCGCTTAAAGGGGATGTTCCGTTCCGCCAGCCAGGCCGCACCCTCAGTCGATGTTGTGAGGTCGGGGAACGGCCTACCCCCCTAGTAAGGGACGGCCCTTCCAAGGGAAGGGCCCAACCACGCCCTTGGTAATCCCGCCACAGCCCTGTAAACTCCAAGAACTCCACTTCCCAAGTAACTCTACACATGTAAAAAGACACACATCGCGATTTATTCTCGATGATAGCCTCAGCCACGTGCGAACTAAATAATTATTACATCTAGTTTTTACTTCGTCTACCGCTCGATATCACCAGAAACGACAGATAATCTTTCTAGAACAAAACGAAAATCGGAGTCTCGTGCCAAACAAAACAATCGATATTTTTTCCGATTTTCGTCATCGTAAGTTTGCATTAATCCATGGGATACCCTAGAATCGCTTTTACTTTTTAGTAAAACACAAGAGGACCCCACTCAACTCGCACTTAAAAGATTTCATTTAAAGACTAGGGTTTTATTTCTATTTCTACAATTTCTTTGACGAATAACAAGAAATTGAAATATTTGCTAATATGCATGCACTGGTTGGAATGATAAGTCATTTCTAGAATTTCATGGTACTATACATTCATAAAACAAGGAAAAAAAACATGCAGAAACTACGGAACTGGCTCATGCAGTATTGTGAGCAACAACGCAAATTCGCGAGAAACGAAAATACAAGCAGCATTCAGCAAATTAGACAAAATGAGTTACAAATTAGAATATTAAGTTACTAGTGGTAGAGTTTCTGCTGATGGTAGGTACGTACTTTTCGGAACAGCGTTGACCTTTTAATGGCTCTCACGCCGGTCAAAGGGGTATCCTCCGGTTTCGCGTCTCTGCGGGATTACAGGAGAAATTTATCCAACACACGATCACAAACACTGTTTGGCGCCGAGACGATTAAGGAGAGAAGAGAAAAATGGTATTTATCGCACGGGCACGGAAAATTTAGCGTTCGCGCCGGCGCCTTTCAAACTGCACTCAAAAGAAGAAAGAAAATTGTGTATTGACACACGGATGGTACGTTGAGATAATGGCACTTCACTCGGAAAAAGAAACCTCGTGGTTTCCCTCTGTAGTGATGCGTCGGTTTGGCGTACGAAACGCCCCCGAAAAGGAGAGGAATTTAAGCGCGGGACGAGATATGTTTTGTGGTTCTCCGACGCGCCGGTTAAAAATGCGTCCCGTCGCGTCCGACGAGTTGATAGAAACTACCAGCAGACGCGAATGACGGCGGTTGTACGGCGGCGGCGGGGGGCGCACGTAGTTGGCGCTGCCGCCGGGCAGGTGGCAGCACGGGCGCGCGAGTTGCGGGCGGCCGCCGCGGCGCGGCGCTGCCGGCGCCCCGCGTATGGACTGTCGCGGCGGCGATGGCGACACACACGCATGCGGAGCCTCGCGGGAGAGCGGGGACACGCCCGCTAGCCGGCAGATAAAGAGCGGATCCGCGGCAAATACAGTAGGCGAGCCGCGCTGATCAATATTGTCGCGCCACGACGGCGAGGGGACGCCGCGCGCCGCAGGAAGCAGTTGCCGCGTCGGACGCGTGGCCGCGCCACGTGACGCGGCGGCAGCGCCGCGCGGCGGCCGCCGCGGGAACTGCCTGCTCGCGCGCGGGAATCCGATTCAAAATTTCTCTCTCCCGAAAAAAATTATTTCACGCAGCAGTAACAAATTAATTACATTCCCGACCAGTGTTAACAGAACAAAACGGGATATTTACGGCACGAGCATACCCCCGCATCAATATGCCACATTCCATTAATAATATAGCGTACAGATATCGACCGGAATACACTCTTCCAAATTCTGAAGGTATCAGGGGGTCAAATATAGGGAACAAACAGTTATATACAACACAGTGGCAGAACTATTTCGGTGGAGGATGAGGGGGATAGAACCACCTCCCCCCCCCCAGAACCCGAAAAAAGAAAGAAAAGAAATCGTATAACAACAATCTGGTAGAAGTAAATATTGAAAACTAGGGGTGTTTTACTACAATCTTTCATTGCATGGGAGTGAATTACTTTCTTAAACGGAAGTGGTAGATGGTAGTCAGTCAGGAAACTGACTAAAATTTTGCTCTTCAAGCAGATCTACCCCCCCCCCCCCCCAAAGCTAAGTACTAGTTACGCCACTGATTCAACGTATACAAAAACCAGACAGTGGTTTTTAGAGTCGAAGGCCAAGAAATGGACGCAGAGGTTTGGAAGGGAGTAAGACAGGGTTGTAGTCTTTCCCCACTGTTTTTCAATCTGTACATTGAAAAGAGCAGTGAAGGAATGGATGGAGAAATTTGGAGAGGGAATAAAATTTCAGGGAGAAGATATAAAAAAGTTTGCGGTTTGCCAATGACATATTAATTTTGTCAGAGACTGCAAATGATCTGGAAGAGCAATTGAATGGGATGGACAGTGTCTTGAAAGGAAGATGAACATGAACTAGAGTAAAACGAAAGTAATGGAATGTAATGTCAGAAAATCAGGCGATGCTGAAGGAATTAGATTAGGTAATGAGACAATAAAAGTAGTAGATGAATTTTGTTATTTGGGTAGCAAGATAACTTCTGATGGCCGAAGTAAAGAAGATATAAAATTCAGAACGGCTATGAAGAGAAAAACTTTTCTAAAGAAGCGAAACTTGTTAACATCCAATATTAATGTAAATGTTAGGAAGTCCTTTCTGAAAGCATTTGCCTGGAGTGTAGCATTGTATGGGAGTGAAACGTGAACAATAAGGAGTTCAGACAAAAAGATGAAAGAAACTTTCGAAATGTGGTGCTATAGACGAATAATGAAAATTAGATGGGTAGATCACGTGACTAATGAAGAGGTGCTTAACCAAATAGGGGAGAAAAGGAGTTTCTGGCATATCCTGACTAAGAGAAGGGATAGGTTGGTGGGACACATTCTGAAACATCAAGGAATTGTCAACTCAGCATTAGAAGGAAGCGTGTAGGGTAAAAATCGTAGAGAGAGACCGAGGGACGAATACAGTAAGCAGATTCAAAAGGATGTAGGTTGCCGAACGTATTCTCAGATGAAGAGACTTGCACAGGACAGGGTAGCGTGGAGAGCTGCATCAAACCAGTCTGCGGACTGAAGACCACAACAACAACAACAACAACAACAAACAACAGATATTGTTGTTGTGGTTTTCAGTCGGGAGACTGGTTTCATGAAACTCTCCACCCTTCTCTGTCCTGAGCAAGCCTCTTTATCTCCTCTTAAGAATGGCAACCCACATCCATTTGAATCTTTATCTGTTTATACTGCAACGAGGCGATCCAGTATTATGGAAGGTTCCAAAAAGGATAATGGCAATGTCGCTAATAGATAATTTTATTCCGACGATCGGTTCAATGGTCCCTGCCATCATCTTTTGGTCTTATGAATGTTTACAAAGTCGTCATCTTCCGATGTCAACATCTGTTAACTCTATGCACTTTAAGTTGTTTTGAACAACTGTTGACATCGCAAGATGACGGATTTGTACACATATTGACCACATGATGACAGACCACTGAAACAGGTCTTCGGAATAAAATTATATATTTGCGATCTTGACATTATCCTTTTTGTAACCCTCCATTTCAATCTGCTTACTCTATTCGTCTCTTAATCTGCAATTTTTACCCCACACACCTCCCTCCAATGCTAAATTCACAATTCCTTGATGTCTAAGAATGTGTCCTTCCAATCGATCCCTTCTTTCAGTCAAGGTATGCCAAAAAATCCTTTCCCCCAATTCTGTTCAGCACTTCCTCATTAGTTACGCGATCCATCCATCTAATCTTCAGCATTCTTCTGTAGCACCACATTTCAAATGCCTCTATCTTCTTCATGTCTAAACTATTTATCGCCCATGTTTCACTACCATATAAGGCAACACTCGACACAAATGCCTTCAGAGAGTACTTCCTTACGCTTAAATTAATATTAGATGTTAACAAATTAATCTTCTTCAAAAACGCTTTCCTTACCATTGCCATTCTGCTTTTTATATCCTCTGTACTACGACCATCATTTGTTATTTTACAGCCCAAGTAACAAAACTCATCTACCTCCTTTATTGTTTCGTTACCTAATCCAATTCCTTCAGCATCACCTGATTTTCTTAGACTGCACTCCATTACCCACGTTTTGCTCTTGTTAATGTTAATTTTATGCGCACCTTTCAACACACTGTCCATCCTGTTCAACTGCTCTTCCACTTCCGTTGCTGTCTCTGACAAAATTACAATGTCATCGGCAAAACGTAACGTTTTCATTTCTTCGCCCTAAACTTAATTTCCTTCCCAAATTCTCTTTGTTTTCCATTATAGCTTGCTCAATGTACAAGTTGAGTAACATTGGAGAAAGGTTACAACCCTGTCTTACTCCCTTCTCAACCTCTGCATCCCTTTCATGCCCTTCAAACTCTAGTGACTGCTGCCTCGGTTTTGTACAAGTTGTGAATAACCTTCCGTTTCCTACTATATTTTGCTACTCCTGCTTGCTACAGAATTAGTCTATTCCAATCAACATTGTCAAAAGCTTTCTTCAGATCTACAGATGTTAGACATGTAGGTTTGGCTTTCCTAAATGTGTCCTCTAGGATACGTCGTGAGTATTATTGCCTCCCGCGTTCGTGTATTTCTCCTGAATCCGAACAGATCTTCCCCGAGTCATCAGCATCTACCACGCTTTTCATCCTTCCGTAAATAATTCGTGTTAGAATTATGCAATCATGATTTCTTAAACTGATACACCTATCTGCACCTGCTTTCTTTGCAGTGGAGATTATTGCATTTTTCTCATTGTCTGTCTAAGTTCATTTCCTGTGTAGAGCTCCTCTATGTATTTTTTCCACTTTTCAACTTTCCCTTCTTTCATGAGATGCTGGTTTTCCATCAGAGTTATTGATACAGCTGTTCTCTTGTCTCCAAATGTCTCTCTTATTTTCCTTCAGGCTGTATATATATTATTTACGGTATGTACGCTAAATAATCACGAGTGTTGTTGGTGTTGTAAATATGCGCCCACTCATAGACTGAGTATTTTTCCCACATGTACATCTTTAAACAGATTAACTGAAAACCTGTCGTTGCCTGGCTATTTATTTATTTTTTCATCTATTCTCCTAACTCTCTCTCTCTCTCTCTCTCTCTCTCTCTCCTCTCTCTCTCTCTCTCTCTCTCTCTTCTCCATCGGACAATCTCTTCCCCCCCCCCTCCATTTCCTCGTCCTCTGTTCAAAATGTTCAACCTCTGTTCATTCCGTCTCTTCAATTCCACTGCTCCCTCCCCCCCCCCCCCTATCTATGAAATCTAGTCTGTCACCTTTGGTGGTGATTAGTGAATCAAAGTTTATCGCAAGAAAATCATTAACCACACTCTGATTGCGCTTTATAAAATGCCTACTCCGTGGAGCATTCGTACATGATCGAACTTCCTAATTATTAGTAACACGGTCTCAAAATCTGTTCTACGGTTACCCTTTTGTTTTGATGGTCAAGTGTCGATAATTACTTCAAGATCAGAATAAACCTAGATTTTATCGAAGTCAATAAGTACCCTCCATCATGCACCAAACGAAATGTTATACACACAGTGACGTTTCTCTGGTTTTTCATGGTCAAGTGAGCTAAATTGCCTTTGAGATCAGAATAGTAAGTCTGTAAGCAAAGTACTGTCCGAGATTCACCATACGAAATTTCATGTAGAGAGTGACCTTTGTCTTGTTCTGGTAAAGTGTGCAGAAGCTTATCAAGATTGAAATGAAACTAGAAAGAAACTAAACAGACAAAGGGACAGCCTTTGTTATACGGGGTGTCCCACTCAAGTTTTTCATCGAAAATGTCTCTGGAAGTACAGTGATGATGAAAAACTACTTTCAACGTCATGTACAGCAGCGGCTTATTAAAGTGAGTACTATGAGTGGTACTGAAGCGTCAACTTTAGGTTACAATATCCCCGAATGTAATTAACATTTTACAATGCAACAAACGGCACTGATTACGTATTTGTTTATACGTTCAGATGTTCTGACAAAACTAACGGGGTTCCATTTAAAAAAAGTAGGTTTGTGTTAAAAAAACATACTTCCGTGCATTTTTAATGGTTTGTATTAACCAATTACACTAGACCCTCTCCTCACGTTTTGTCTGTGGAATCGGTTCGTTAGTTTTTGATGTGGTTTACGAAATATATCCAGCGGTAATGTTAGGTGACTCACCCTGTATAGGAAGGAGAGGAGTAGTTCAACTGTTTGTATAGCTTATGGGACTTAACTACGGGGTCATCAGTGCCTAAACTTATAAACTACTTATTAACTAGCTAATCCCAAGGACGGTACAAATGTCCATGGCCGAGGGGGAATTCGAACCCCCGACCGTAGTGGCCGTGCAGACCGTGACTGGAGCTCCTCAGTCTCCTCGGCCACCGCGGCCGGCGAAGAGGAGTAGGTGGACGACACGAACAGAAAGGTAAGGGAGGAGGGAGGCAGACAGAAAGGTAAGGGAGGAGAATGAGAGAGGGGTGACGGTGACAGACAGGGGAAAGGGGATGAACAGAGGGAGGGGGGACGAAATGGACAGAGAAAGGGACAGGAAGAGTCGGGTGAGGGGGGGGGGGTGGAGGGAAAAGCAGTGAACAGAGAGAAGGGAAATGAGGAGATGAAGATTGGTAGGCAGAGAGAGAAATTGGCTGCAATACTGGGGGGGGGGGGGGAGGATGACGAACAGAGAGAGAAGATGAGAAAAGAAATACTAACTCAAGATTGGAATAAATAAATACCTGGGCAACGCCGGGTTTTCAGTTGGTTAGATATAATTCCGGAAACACATGAATGCTCCGGCATTCGTCCTCGCATTACCATGCTGCGTTCGTCCGGTTTGCTGCTTCTCTTCTGTGAAGCCACGGTCGCAGGCAGCACCTGTTTGTTGTTCGGCGTTGAATCCGCCTACTCGCAACGAAAGCCAATGCGTCGCTACGGCTAAACTTACCTCTATTAAACTCACTTCCGCCGGCCGCGTTGTCCGAGGGGACTGAGGCGCTTCAGTCACGGTCTGCACGGCCACTACGGTCGGGAGTTCGATTCCCCCCCTCGGGCATGGATATTTGTGCCGTCCTTAGTTGTAGGTAGTTCATAAGTAGTTTGTAAGTTTAGGGACTGATGACCCCGTAGTTAAGTCCCTTAAGCTTAACAAACATTTGAACATTTGAAACTCATTTCCAGAAAATCTGTTACTGGTCTACAACCCTCCTAAACAACAACAACAAACAAGACTGGCTACACATCCTCTAGTAGCGTTCAGTCTGTTCACGTTTATCGTCTAAACACGCTGCCGCTACATCTTGCACGAGTTTGTTGTTCGGGACTAGTGCGCTAGGAACGCTTCAGTACACTATTATCTGTCTCGTCCACTTCCGTTCTTCGTTTAAAAGGGGCTTTAGCCAGGGACATATCTGCCTGTTTTGCACTTCCGACAGGGGCGATTTTCAACTGGTTTCCTCCTCTTACTTCTGTACGACAAATTGTTAGATATCTGAAAGGTTTGACACTTTCTTTACACTGGTTCGACGCAAATGTGCACAGTGTACGACGATAACAAAAATAGTCATTCATCGAGAGAAATCTGCACCATGTCAAAAATATTTTTTTCTTAGAAGAGTTTTCCTTGAATCCAATGATAAGTATTTTCGAACGGCCGTCGTCTCCGCTTGCACAGAAGCGAGCAAATCGTAACGGTAAGATCGCAGGATATGAAACCAATATCTCGAGAACTCTACGAGATACTGCTTTGTCCTCAATTTTAAATAAAATTCTGTATCTCCTCTGGATTTCATATATGCCGTTATTTATGAGCTACGTTTAAGCAGCACTTCCATGTACGGTATTATAAAGCTGATATTGCCCCAGAAACAAGACCGTGAAAAATGGTTCTATTAATATTACAAAAAATATTAATTTCTGCGATCAAGACTGTTTTTTGTAATATTAACCACTAGCTAAAAACCCGGCGTTGCCCGGGTATTTATCTCTTTATTCCTGCCACTTTTCAGGTATATATTCATTTGTACAAGGGCTGTGTGTCTGTAAAATCTCTTGGAAATACAATTAATAGTAAAGAAGAAATAGATTAAAACTTGGTGTGTGATGGGTCGGTTTTCCATGAACGCCATTGTTTATGTGCTCATATAGAATGGACTACGTGTCGTACTGTGATACAATTTAGAAGGTACACTCAACTATATGCGTGTATACTGTCTGAAAAATTTCCTGAGGCTACAATTTTTAGAGTAGAAATTATAAATTGTAACGTCATACCGAATGCCGTAGTTTTAGCCCATGAACAGCGGAACGTTACTGTTTATGTGCTCATATCTCATGAACTACGAGTCAGAATATGATACAATTTAGAAGCTACATTCAACTGTATGTGTGTATCCTGTCTGAAAAATTTTCTGTGGCTATTATTTGTAGTGTTCAAATTATAAATTGTAACTACTTCTCTCGTTATGACGTTTCGCTCCATAAACAGCGGAAAAGTAGTAAGCGAGGAACTTTTTTCCTTTCATCATTTCAGTATGGTTGCCAGCGAGAAAAAGTTTAATAAAGGTTTGAAATTATGTTTAAAGTTTGTTGCAAGTCGCTAAGTACTGTCATTCTCATACAGTGTATTTCGAAAGTCTCGCCGCATTATATGGCATTTTTTGCCATTTCTATTGGTTATGACGTAATATCTTCTGAAGCATGTGTCGTATGTGATTCTTATTCCTGTAGTAATTATTACGTCTCGATAAGGAATGTGTGTACCAAATTTGCGTTAAATCGGTCCAATGGTTTAGGAGAAAATGAGCAGCATTGTCGCAAAATGCAGCAGTTTTTAGCGCGTTTCATTGTTTATGAAGTCATATCTCGTGAATTATATATTGTACGTGATTCTTACACTTACGGCGACCGTCCTCATGGATTGAAGCTTACGTGTACAAAATTTCATAAAGATTGGAATAAAACTGTAGATTTGTATGCAACACGTACAAATATACGGACACTCTGCTTTATATATTAGATACCAAATAGATGGCTGTTTTTCTCCTCTGACAATGTTGTCAAAATTAATAAAAATTGTTCTATCACTCGAAAACCACCTCTAGGCAAGATCGAATGATACTAATCCAACAAAAGAATAAGGATAAAATTGTTGAATATCCGTCTCCAGATCGCGTTTATTTTCTAGGACTTGATCGGTTCACAGTCGCTCATGACGCGACAGGTTACTCTGTAACTTCATGAAATTCATCTGAAGATTGCAGCTGACCCGAAACCAGTGATGTTCTGCAAAATAAATGTGATCTGGAGATGGATATTCAAGAATTCTATTCGTATGACGATCGCGGAAGCTCCCTCGAGACTCATAAGTCTAGGTGTGATAGAAGAAGAAGAAGAAGAAGAAGAAGAAAAAAAAAAAAGTTGGTACGGTACCTTTCAACTCCCGCATCTTCCACCCCCTTATCGTTATTAATCCTCTACCACCATAGCGCACAATGGGAGACTGATACCTACTACCACATACAAACACTATTCGTTTGCGATGTGTAGTTTTGGCTGCAGAGTGAAATACAGGTACAAACACTCCAATTTTTATATACCGGGTGATCAAAAAGTCAGTATAAATTTGAAAACTTAAAAAATCACGGAATAATGTAGATAAAGAGGTAAAAATTGGCACACATGCTTGGAATGACGTGGAGTTTCATTAGAACGGAAAAAAAGTTCAAAAATGTCCGACAGATGGCGCTTCATCTGACCAGAAAAGCAATAATTAGCATAACAGTTTAAGAGAAAGCAAAGGAAATGCTCAATATGTTCACCATCATTCCTCAACAATAGCTGATACCTTTCTCTTGTTACTTAAACTGTATGTTTTTTTTTATCTGTACTGATTGCTACTTTTAATTTTTCTAGACTTAATGGAGCTTCTATAATATTGGCAATGTAAAATATGTAGCACACCTGATTAGGTGTTCAAATATTTGTAAATCTATCGGACCAAACTGCGTGCTCATCAGTCCGTAGCTTACAAACTACTTAAACTAAGGTGAACTGTCGTAAGGACAAAACACACACACACACACACACACACACACACACACATGCTCTCAGGAGGACTCGAACCTCCGACGGCGAGCAACCACGCGATCCGCAGCGAGGCGCCTTAAACCGCTTAGGTGTAACAGGGTCTGAAATATTTAATCTTGCCTGGTTAAACAAGTCAGCAAATAAAAAGAAATTCTATATTTCGTCTGCAATACTGGAAAGAATAAAATGTTTGTGGCTTAGTTTCCAAACCTCTAGTCCCTTTCTGCTACACGTAATTCGTGTCAGAATTTTGTGACAACCACTCACCGATCTGGTGCTTTAGTAGTACTCCCATCTGTCAGCACCTGCATTGTTCTGAACTGGAGTTATTCTGTTCTTCTAAAGCCTGAGGGTATTTCTCGTGTCACACAAACGTTTTGCACCGGGTGCAATACTTCCTGTAAGCGCTGCCTATCCGGAATGACTCCATCAGTTTTAGAGACAAGCAAAGGACGCCGCTACACAGAATATTTCTCAGAAGGCAGCAGGCAATCCCAGGAGGAATGGAGACTAGGGCCCTGCGACCAATCTGAGTACCTGGGGGATGCACCGCCCACGGCTGCCAACTTCGGTCCGCAAACAAATCTCCATCGCAGCAGCAGCACCAGACACAGAGATTGTTTCCATACATCGTTTCCCGCCTCCTCCTTCGCCGGGGGACAATACAGGGGGCGAAATAAATTTTCAAACAAGTTTTTCCACTACTGCCGACAGCACTTCCAGCAAGACGAACTTCCCCTGACCTGCATACGTGCCAATTTCCACCTCTACCTCCACTTCTCCTACAGCAATACAGCGAGATCGCCTCAGAGCAGCATTGTCAGTTTGTGCGGAATTCCCTAGACTGTGGGCAGATTTAGTTCCATAGGCGATTTTGTGGGTAGTGTCATTACATGGAGAATATGAGAGGATTATTGCTATTTATTAACATACTAGATGTACACAGTCACAATTTGTTTGGACTACAGATGAAAAGGAAATGAATACAGGAAGAACAAAGTCCCAATAGGCGACACTCCCAACACGCGTAATTTGTAAATCCTAAGTAAATAAGAAATTGATACACATCCTGCTCTTCCTGCTCCCCTTATCTCCCCCCGCCCCCCCGCCCCCACTCAGAATAGCGTTCTTCCGTGTCTTTGTCGACCTCCTCCTCCTTCCTCTTTCCATTGCTTCCCTCTTCCTATCTCCTATCCCCCCCTTTCTGACATATTCCCTCTCCTAATCTGCTTCCTGCCCCATTTATCCAGTTCCTCCTCCTACCCATCTTCCTGAGGATCTGCACTTGGTCCCTCTATCTGTCCCATTCTCACCTTCCTATGAAGCTTCATCCTCATGATCTCTTACAATTCTGACTAACCTAGAGCCTTGTTTACTGTTATGTTAAAAATAATATATGTATGGAGCAGTCAGCACCGTATGTAGTATGAACTACCTCGAAGAGAACAACCTATTAACCAGTAGTCAACATGGATTCAGAAAGTATCGCTCTTGCGAAACACAGCTTGCCCTTTATTCACATGAAGTGGTAAGTGCCATCGACAAGGGATCTCAAATCGATTCCATATTTTTGGATTTCAGAAAGGCTTTTGACACTGTACCCCACGAGCGGCTTCTAATGAAATTGCTTGCTTATGGGATATCTCCCCAATTGTACGATTGGATTCACCATTTTCTATCAGGAAGAACACAGTTCGTTGTAATTGACGGTAAGTCATCGAGTAAAACAGAAGTGATATCTGGCGTTCCCCAGGGAAGCGTTATAGGTCCCCTACTCTTCCTCGTGTTTATAAACGATTTAGGAGACAATCTGAATAGCTCCCTTAGATGGTTCGCGGATGATGCTGTCGTTTATCGGTTAGTGAAGTCTACAGAGGATCAAAAGCAACTGCAAAGCGATTTAGACAAAATTTCTGCATGGTGTGAAAATTGGCAATTGACACGAAATAAAGAAAAGTTGAAGTAATACACATGACCACTAAAATAAATCCGCTGAATTTCAATTACGCGATAAATCAGTGAAACCTTAAGGTAGTAAATTCTACCAAATACCTAGGAGTTACAATTACGAACAACTTTGGAGAGAACACACAGAAAATATTGTGGGGAAGGCGAACCAAAGGTTACGTTTCATCGGCAGAACGCTTCGAAGATGCACCAGCTCCACCAAAGAGACTGCCTACATCACACTTGTGCGTCCTCTCCTGGAGTACTGTTGCCCAGTGTGGGACCCTCACAAGGTGGGACTGACGGAAGACATTGAGAAGGTTCAGAGAAGGGCAGCTCGTTTTATCACGTTACAGGGGGGAAAGCGCCACGGAAATGTTGCACGAATTGGGGTGGAAATCATTAAAAGAAAGACGTTATTCATTGCGGCGTGATCTGTTTGCGAAGTTTCAATCACCGACTTTTAGTTCTGAATGTGAAAATATATTTCTAGTACCCACCTACTTAGGGAGACATGACCATCCCAATAAAATAAGAGAAATCAGATCGAATACGGAACGATTTAGGTGTTCTTTCTTCCCGCTCGCTATTAGAGAATGGAACGGCAGAGAAGAGTTATGAAAGTGGTTAATGAACCCTCTGCCAGGCACTTGTATGTGATTTGCAGAGTATTTATGTAGATATATGTAGATGTAGAGTATGACCTAGACAGGAAAGAGCATTGAGATGGCGCCAGCACTTCCGTTTCAGCTGCTGAATATGAGGCAGCCAAGTCAGCTGGTCATCAAAAAGCAGTCCCAGAAACCGGCGAGTTTCCACTACAGGAAGTAGTTGGCCGTCAAGATACGGGTCTGGCTGGGGGTGGACTCTTCGACGCCGGCAGAAATGAATCACACGAATTTTGGTGGCGGAAATCTGGAAACTGTGGTGCAGGACCCTCAACGGCGCCTTGCGGATGGCCACCTGGAGTCTGCGTTCAGCAACACTTGTGGACAGAAGGAAATGCAGAAATCGTCAGCATACAGAGAAGGAGATACCGACGACCCTACAGTCGAAGCCAGGCCGTTAATCGCCACCAAAAAACAGTGAGACACTCAGGACAGAGCCCTGTGGGACATGCAAGGAAGTGTGGCCAACACCTACTCGGACCTGAAAGGAGCGGGGTTGGAGAAAGTTGTTAATGCGGCTAGGATGTGGTACCGCCACATGGTATCATACGCCACCTGAAGGTCAAAGAAGACCGCAATGAGATGCTGCTGTCAGGACTGCAGACTACGGGCATACCAGATCATCAGTGGTAGAACGGCCCTGACCAAATCCACCCTGTGATGATGCCAGAAGGCCCCGTGACGCAAGCACCCAATTCAAACGACGCGCGACCATATGTTCGAGTGATCCGCACGCAACCAGAATGGTACATGACGTCCCCACCACAACGGGCTGGCTGCCGTGCTGGATTTCTGGTGCTAACGGAACCATTATGGTAATAGTGCACGAGTTGACAGTACACAATGGGCGCAACTCGCATATCTTAGCCCACCCACAACCTCATTTCCGCCCAGGGCCTAAAGACGCAACTGTTGCAAGCCCATTCCATAATGGATCGACGTGCACAGGACATACATCCTGCACCAAGTAAGGAGTCCTTCCCCAAATGGCTCGCACTGCAGAGAATTTTGGATTCGGATGTGGTACCGCCACATGGTATCATACGCCATCTGAAGGTCAAAGAAGACCGCAATGAGATGCTGCCGTCAGGACTGCAGACTACAGGCATACCAGATCATCAGTGGTAGAACGGCCCTGACCAAATCCACCCTGTGATGATGCCAGAAGGCCCCGTGACGCAAGCACCCAATTCAAACGACGCGCGACCATATGTTCGAGTGATCCGCAGGCAACCAGAATGGTACATGACGTCCCCACCACAACGGGCTGGCTGCCGTGCTGGATTTCTGGTGCTAACGGAACCATTATGGTAATAGTGCACGAGTTGACAGTACACTATGGACGCAACTCGCATATCTTAGCCCACCCACAACCTCATTTCCGCCCAGGGCCTAAAGACGCACCTGTTGCAAGCCCATGCCATAATGGGTGACTAGGTTCGAAGTGCACAGGACATACATCTTGCACCAAGTAAGGAGTCCTTCCCCAAATGGCTCGCACTGCAGAGAATTTTGGATTCGTTGAGGTCAAACACACAGGGGGACCGAAAGTTAACAGCCGAAACTTGTGGAGACTCCTTTTAGTCGACAGGCAGGAATACCGCAGGCCTATTCTTACCCCCCGAACCCGGAAGGGGGGAGGGGGCAGACCAAGAGAGGAATACAGTAATCAGATTCAAATCGGTGTAAGTTGCCGTTATTATGAGAAGAGGCTTGCTCAGGATAGAGTAAGGTGGAGAGCTGCATCAAACCAGTCTTCGCAGTGAACACAACAGCAACAAAAATGTTCAAATGTTTGTAGAGCTTTATGGGACTTAACTACGGGGTCATCAGTCCTTAAGCTTACAAACTACTCATGAACTAGCTACTACTAAGGACGGCACAATTATCCATGCCCGACGGGGGAATCGAACCCCCGACCGTAGTGACCGTGCAGACCGTGACTGGCGCGCCGCAGTCCCCTCGGCCACCGCGGCCGGCCAACAACAACAACAAAGCGGAAGATGTAACAAGGTCAGTACTGAGGACAGCAAAATTACTTAAAACCTGACGATGCCTCGAAAGCCGAAATGGACTCCTCGTGTTTATCAAAATAATTAATAGGAATGAATGAAGCTTACGGTTTAACGTAAGATACGGAGCTAACTGCTCGGAATTTTGCGTAAGGATGGGGAAGGAAATCGACCGAGCCCTTTGAAAGGAACCATCCCAGCGTTTGCCTATGGTGATTTAGCGAAATCACGGAAAACCTAAATCTGGATGGCCGGAGGTGGATTTGAACCACCGTCCTCCCGAATGCGAGTCCACTGTGCCATCTCGATCGGTAGAGTGACTAATATAAAAGGAATGTAACGGGTATACAATTATATTAAGATTGCGTCCCTAAAGACAAAGTGAAGATATTAACACCAATGGAACATTTTTCAGTGTCTCTCTAGCCATCTACCAGTCTTCCAAAATAACTATTATAGGCTGGGAGAGAAGGCCGATAAGGCGATAGAGACAAAGGCACTCACCGCGGTGTTCGACAACAACGGAAGGATGACGATATCCAATAGTAAGCCGGCTTACCTGTAACAGAAACATGAAACACCAGGATTACTTTACGGTCTAAGTAAACAACGGTAACAAATACATGTCCAAAGACAAAAACTGCATCCAATAACTTATAGTAACTAAAGTATACTGATCAAAACAGATAGAATATCAGTTGACGAGGTTGTGAAGTACAGTCGCCGCGGTGGAATTGCCGAACGCTCAAGGCACGTTAGTGCGGTGCACGCGGTCACGTGGTTGCTGTCCGTCGGAGGTTCCAGTCCTCCCGCGCGCGCGCGCGCGCGCGCGCGCGCGTGTGTGTGTGTGTGTGTGTGTGTGTGTGTGTGTGTGTGTGTGTGTGTGTGTGTGTGTGTGTGTGTGTGTGTGTGTGTGTGTGTGTGTGTGTGTGTGTGTGTGTGTGTGTGTTGTCCTGAGGTTAGTTTAAGTTATTTCAAGTAGTTTATAAGCCTAGTGACATAATCACACTAGTTAAGACCCATAGATTTAGAAACATTTGATTTTAAAGTACTGTCATCCACAGAACGTACAGAAATTTACTGCAGAGGTAGTTGGTGTTACAATACAACAAGTGCAATACCAACACAAACAGTCCGAAATCGGGAATGTGGAGCCTAAGCACTGACGCTGCGATGTGTGTCCCATTAAAGCCACGACACCGGTTTACCTCGCAGAAACTGGGCCGAAGAACATCGGTATTGGAGTGGTAAGGAATGGCGCCGGGTTCTGTACACAGGTGAGTCAAGACTGTGTGTTCAGCCCGACAACCGTCCCGTCGTCTGGAACCACAGTCGAACACGTACAGTCGAGACACTCCCGCAGTTTTTGTTATACACCGCGACATCAGCGCTCCAAGCGGCCGGTAAGCAACATTTCTGAATGCGATAGTGGATGAGTGCGAATAGTATCGTTTATATTGATTTGAACACACGTTTTGCATTATGGAACGTATGTAGTATCATGAAATAGGTAGTAACTTAAAAATAGCTCCACCTTTGTTAGGTTTCCTAAGATCCCTGACAAGGTAGGAAACGGTACATTGCAGCACAGTTTATTAACTGTTATCTTGTAACCTGCAGGCCTGGTGGTCTTGTGGTAAAGTTAAAAATGTTCAAATGTTTGCACAGCTTATGGGACTTAACTACGGGGTCATCAGTCCCTGAACTTACAAACTACTTATGAACTAAGACTAAGGACGGCACAAATATCCATGCCCAAGGGGGGCTTCGAACCTCCGACCGTAGTGGCCGTGCACAGCGTGACTGGAGCGCCTCAGTCCCCTCGGCCACCGCGGCCGGCTGTGGTAAAGTGCTCGACTGGAAACCGAAGGGTCGCGGGTTCGATTCCCGGTCGGACCTCGGATTTTTCCAGTCTGCGTTTTAATCCATCCTTCACGTCTCAACGACGTGTGGAGTCGCCAGAGACGACACGTGGTTGGGATTGCACGTTAAGCTGTAGGCCCCCTTTCCTTTCCCCGGTTGGATAACTGGCGTAGGCTAGGGACTCGCAAGTCGCTGAAGTGGCGTCCAATTGAAAGACTTGCACCAGGCCAATGAGACACGCGAAATTATTATTATTATTATTATTACCTACAGGCTTGTACTGAATAATTTACTTTACTATTAAAATACAAAAATAGCTAGTAAAGACCAGAAGACCTTTGGCAGAAAAAACTACTTTTTTCTTCTCAATAACGTTGACGTTCTTTGATTCGAATTACAGTGAAATCGGTGAGTGTGGAACGTTGGAAGCGAGTATAGAATGCAGTAACTGCAGTATGTAACGTAGCAAATCAGCCACGACAACTGTAGCTGGCATCACAGACGTGGCAAGAAAAATGAAAAAAGCAATCAATCTGTATGCAACACAGAAGAACCCAATTCCACAATTGTTGATACAGCTGAACCACAAACGGCAAGAATATGCAAGATATTGTCTTCTTAAGCTAAAGTTATCACTCTGAAAAGAATATGCGCTTATAATAAAGACGAGTGAAGCCAAAAAATGTGCGAATCATTAGACCCCATACCGCATTGATACGTGTAAAAAACTGTCATAGTAAGAAGAGACAATAATAGAAATTCTGTTATGTTCATATTCAACTTACTTTCAGCGGAATAAGCTGCAAATATACACATATTCGTAAGTACTGGTTCACGACTAAGTTCTTCGTTTATACCACTGAATCAGTTCAGTTCGACTGTTTTTCCATTAATTTCCGTATTATGTATGTCTATTGATACGTTACTGATGCTTTTAACGCAAAAATTATACTATTTTGTTAATTACATACACAAATAATTGCAAAGAAACATCACGCTTTCGGCTCCTTACCCACCGCTAGGAGCGCTAGTGTCGTTGCGACTGTCAGCTGGTAACAACTTTCACACCGGTGAGTGTCGCTACTGTATGTGTGTGTGAGTGTGGTGGAAGTCGGAATAATCCTGCTTGTGTGCAGGAAACATCACCACATCATGGTGTGGGCAGGAGTCAGTCAGTATTGACGGACGTTTTTCTAAGGGCTGTTAACTGTATTTCAAGTGATGCATGGGTGCAGCTGACTTACTCGACTAGTGGTTTTCAACCAACACGGGAATACGTAGGCCCAAGCCAAGCTGTGTGCAGGAGGTGTGAAAACAAAGAATGTGAACAGGAAACAAGTCGTACATGAAAGGCATTAAATTCAAAACTTGGCATGCAACATTCACTTTATTTCGAAGTGCATGCTACCAGAGAGACTTTGTTGTTGCGGTCTTCAGTCCGGAGACTAGTTTGATGCAGCTCTCCACAATACCCTATCCTGAGCAAGCCTCTTCATCTCCACATAAGAACGACAACCTACATCTGTCTGAATCTGCTTACTGTATCCATCTCTTGGTCTTCCCCTGCGATTTTTTCCCCACACACTTCCCTCCAACGCTAAATTCACAATTCCTCGATGTCTAAGAATGTGTCCTACCAATCTATCCCTTCTTTTAGTCAAGGTATGCCAGAAATTCCTTTTCTCCCCAATTCTGTTCAGTACCTCCTCATTAGTTACGCGATCCACCCACCTAATCTTCAGCATTCTTCTGTAGCACCATATTTCAAAAGCCTCAATCCTCTTCCTGTCCGCACTGTTTATCGTCCATGTCTCACTCCCATACAAGGCAACACTCCATACAAATGCCCTCAGAAAGGACTTCCTTAGGCCTAAATCAATATTCGATGTTAACAAATTTCTCTTTTTCAAAAACGCTTTTCTACCCATTGCCATTCTGCATTTTATATCCTCTGTACTACGACCATCATTTGTTATTTTACTGTAACAAAACTCATCTACCTCCTTTATTGCTTCGTTTCCCAATCTAATTCCTTCAGCATCACCTGATTTTCTTACACTGCACTCCATTACCCTAGTTTTGCTCTTGTTAATGTTCATCTTATATGCACCTTTCAGCACACTGTCCATTCCGTTCAATTGCTCTTCCAGGTCCTTTGCTGTATCTGACAGAATTACTACGTCAACGGCAAAGACTTTATTTAGTCATTATCTAAATAAACCAGACGTTTCATAGTTATTAAACACATTTTTGACGTAAAATCTACTCTGGAATATGGCGTGTGTAAAATATGCGAGACTTTAGAGGGGAGAATACGGGAAGTACAGTATGGGAATCTAACAATATTCCGTAACTGTTTTCCAGAGCAACTCTTAGTTACCGTAAACGTATGTGGACGTACCATTTATAAATCGGAAAATACGATAATTGTAACGTATTTCAATTGTATGTGGTAAATATTTAGAACGGCAACGTATGCCTTATTTTGGAATGTAAGTGAATGTATCTCTAAATGCTCATCTAACCTCCAACTTTAAGTTGCTTGCCTCTTACTGTCAGATGTAAGCAAACAAATTTATAATGCTGTAATATTTTCTGCGTTAGGAAAGTATATTTCAAGGCCTGAAGAGCATATTAAACAGCGTAAGTATTCCTACTCTTTAAATGTGCTCCTTCAAGCGGGATTCAAAATGGCGAATTGTTCAGCTCGGTATATCTGGTGCTCTAGCCAGATCCACGTCCAGCGGTGACGTCACTATCAGCCAGACAAGGCCCCATACATGATAACAAGCGAACGTCTGCAGCCGGCTACTGCAGCTTACGGGCGTAACTTAATCACCACGTGTTGTTTGCTCCCTCTACCAGAACATCTGGCGTGAACGACGAAACACACACACACACACACACACACACACACACACACGGCTGTAGCCAGACGGGGAGGGTGTTCTGGGGATCAAACCCCTTCCCCAAATGTTGACAGGGCTAACAAGAAACGGCAGAAAATTCTTCCCATTCCATTTCGTGCTCGCGGTGTGACTCTGCTCTTAATAATGAGCTTAACGCATTTCTTCCCAAAAATAGAAATTGTGAAAAAGTGTTATATTTAGTCATCAGGTTCTCATTAAACTAATTGAAATAACATTACAAATATTACAAACTAGCAGTATGTGTTGTAATTTGCACCACCCATAATGTTGCTCTGTTTCCTAGTAAAAAAATAGTGATCACATTCTTCTATTTGTTCAAACTGTGCAAATTGCCTATTATATGATAACTCTGACTTACATTGATGGTGAAGCTAAAGCAGTCAACAATCCGAAGACTGATTTGAACAGCACAGTGCTTTACTAGGCATGGTCCTGTTTGGAGGTGGTATGCCGTTGCCTTCCTTCGACCTTCGAACTGACTTACCCAGCCAGTTATAGGGGGACCTACAGTTTAACGTGGGTTCCGAACCACGGTGCTACTCGGTATTTTTCACATCAGCAACACTGCCAGAGGGGAAAGAAGTGGAAAGTGACAGATAAAAATCCTAGGACCGCGTGGGGATCGAACCCGCGACCTTTGGATTTGTAGTCTGACACTCTACCACATTGATGGTATCACTCATGAAATATTGAAAAATACATTGTGTGAAGCTGAACTTGACATTTCTTGTGTATGTAGATCGTCTGACGTGTGTAAATCTTCCATCTTTTTACGAAGTGTTAAGGTAATTGTGAAGCTTTAACACATATACAGAGAACTCGTGAATGCCTTTTAACACATGTGTGGTGAGTTTTGTATACTAAGTCCATTTCAACTGCATTTTGTAAGGCTAAATTTTGTGTTGCGTGTACGCAACACTGGGAAGAAATGGGTTAATACTGTCTGCCATATCGCGCAGAAAAATGGATACAGCCCATCTGTGGTCCACCAGCTGTATACGGAGCGTGTCAGGCTTCCTGAAGAGCAGAGGCATACCGCGACCGCGAAATTAGCTGACGATAAAAATACGAACTGCGTTTCCATTCCTAGGACCTTTCACCTGTAATGTAGCCAAATTGTTCCGTAATACCAATGTACAAATTTTCTTTTCTCGCGGAACAAATATTCAACAAATTCTACCAAACAACGAGCTACCTATCAGACAGCCACACGCAGCTTCGTGTGTTTATAAGCTTAAATGTGTAGACTGTCTAGCTGAGTATGTGGGACAGACAGGGAGGGCATTCAAAACACGATCCACTGAACATCTGTTAACAAAAAAGGGGCAAATAAAGAAATACTCTCCTTTTGCCGAGCATTTAAAGTCTTCTGGCCATCAAGCTCCCACCCTAGGCAATTTACAAATTTTGCATTACGCCCAAAAAGTTTGGTTAGATACATCTACATCTACATACATACTCCGCAATTCACCGTAGGGTGCGTGGCGGAGGGTACACTGTACCACTAGGCATTTCCTTTCCTATTCCACTCCCAAACTGAACGAGGAAAAAAAAGAATGCCTATATGCCTCCGTACGAGCCCTAATTTCTCTTATCTTGTCTTTGTGATCTTTACGCGAAATGTAAGTAGGCGGCCACAAGATCCCACTACACTCAGCTTCAAATTCCGGCCCTCTAAATTTACTTAACAGAAATTCACGAAAAGAACGTCGTCTTTCTTCCAGCGATCCCCAATTGAGTTGCCGAAGCATTTCCGTGACACTCGCGCATTGGTCGAACCTACCGGTAACAAATCTAGCTGCTCGCCTCTGAACCGCCTCTATGTCTTCCTTCAAACCGATCTGCTGCGGGTCCCAAATACTTGAGCAGTACTCAAGACGTGGTCGTACAAGCGTTTTATATGCGGTCTCCTTTACAGGTGAAGTACATCTTCCAAAACTTCTCCCAATAAACCGAAGTCGGCTGTCCGCCTTGCTCACAACTGTCCTTACATCTTCGTTCCATTTCATAAAACAAACGTGTACAGATAAAGAAAAAATATTTATTTTACAAAAATCTACAACTGTTGAACTACTTTTCTACCTAGCTGCCGAAATTTTGTAGGCACTTGTCATAGCGTGGCACAAGTTTCTGTATGCCTTCTTCATAGAAGGTTTCCGCCTGTGTATTCAGCCATGTGGTAGCTCATCTGGTCATCATCGTTGAAATGTTGACCAGCAAGGACAGATTTTTAGGTGTAAGAAGAGGTGAAAGTGGCTAGGAGCGAGGCCCGGGCTGTACGGATGATGATCAAACACGTCCCAGTGAGATTCCCGTAAGAGTTGTTTGGTCACATTCGCCACACGAGGTCGGGCACTATCGTGGAAACAAACACCACCTTTTGATGGAAATCCTCTTCTTACACCTAAAATCTGTCCTGTCAACACTTCAACGCCGACGAGCTGAAAGAACATGCTACCACATGGCTGAATACACAGGCGGCAACCTTCTGTGAAGAAGGCATACAGAAACTTGTGCCACGCTATGACAAGTGCCTACAAAATTTCGGCAGCTATGTAGGAAAGTAGTTCAACAGTTGCAGACTTTTGTACAATAAATATTTTTTCTGTATCTGTACACGTTTGTTTTATATAACCCAACGGAACTTACTTTCTGGACTTACCTCGTAGAAATTATGCATTAGCCCAAAAAGGACGGAAGTTAAACATCCTGGAAGACTTCTAAACGATCAAAAGACCAAACATTATTCGACACTTTTGTGGAAATTTTTAAGTAATAATCTATATAAGGAACTCATTGTTCGGTGGGGCGATCTATAATTGTTTAATAATGATTTTGCAGCCAAGATCGCGTTTTTAATTTATTATGTTACCGGTTTCGGCGTGTTCGACGTCATCTTCAGACCTGTCGTTACTTCACAACATTTTTTTATATACTAAAAGAGTACATCCATGTTGAGTCGTCACCAAACATAAAATTTCTAGTCACAAATAAAATATATAAATCCATCTTCTAATGGTTCTGAAGCTAGGTACTTCAAAGTCTAAGTTCAATATTAATTGAAGTCCAGTACAACATTCATGTGAAAGTTATGACAGGTCTGAAGATGGCGTCGAGCACGCCGAAACCGGTAACTTGATAAATGAAAAATGCGATCTTGGCTGCAAAATCATTATTACAGTAATATTCTGTTATATAACTTGGCAACCCTTCACATTTGTTTCATGTGATGCTGGGTAAGTTATGTAAATGATGCCCATATTTCAAATTAACAAAAGTTGTTTGACCGACCCAAAAACTATAGTGTTGAGAATGGTTGGTTACTCGCAGTACACATTTGAACGCTGCCCCTGGCTATGTCCGTATCAATACCGACGCATATCGTGCATGAGTTGACCTACTAGAGGGTAAGTCTATTATTATTCGTAATTATATATTTTTTTGTTTATGTTGGTAGTGTTGTCGTTTTACGTTGGTGACACATGCTTTGTTTATTTGTTGTTATACCTTTGCAATTTTCAAGCTGCTACGTTAGTCTCGTTGTCGCTGCCGTGCTGTTAATCATGGCTGCTCCGCTGTCTATTTGCACCAAAGGAGAGCAACGTTCAGTGATACGTTTCTTGTGGGCGGAAGGTGTATCAGGGGCCGAAATTCATACAAGACTTTCAGTACAGTACGGGAGCAGTGTTTTGCCACAACAAACTGTGAACCAGTGGATTGAAAAATTCCGAAATGGTCGCACGAGTGTTAAGCACGATGAAGGAGCCGGACGACCGTTTACCGCCACAAATGAAGAAACCATTGAGCGATCACGTGAAACGATTCTCTTAGACAGACGATTGACTATTGATGAAGTGGCTCATCGTCTTCAAATTAGTCGCGGTTCTGCCTACGAAATTATTCACAAAAGACTTGGGTTTCGTAAAGTTTGTGCAAGATGGGTCCCAAAACAACTCACACAGTTCCATAAGCAAACGCGCCTCGACATCTGCAGAAAACATTTGGATCGCTATGGTAACGAAGGGGACAACTGCTTAGACAGAATCATTACTGGTGACGAAACATGGAGCCATCATTAAGAGCCGGAGAGTAAACGGCAGAGTATGGAATGGAAACATCCAAATTCACCGTCCAAGAAAAAGTTCAAGAGCCAACCGTCCGCAGGAAAACTGATGCTTACGTTTTTTTGGGATGCACGAGGTCCTGTACTGGAACATTATGGTGAAAGGGGCACAACAATAAACAGTGTACGTTACAGTGAGATGCTTACTGACAGGCTAAAGCCTGCAATTCGAAGCAAACGCCGAGGATTGCTGTCGGAAGGTGTTGTGTTGTTGTTGCAAGACAATGCCCGTCCGCATACTGCTGTCCACACTGCTGAAACGCTCCAGAAACTCAAATTCGTAGTACTGGATCATTCTCCATATAGTCCCCATCTTGCCCCTTCTTACTATCACTTGATTGGTCCACTCAAACAGGCATTAAGGGGCCGTCGATTTGACTCGGACGAAGCAGTGAAGGAAGCGGTGCATTCCTGGCTCGCAGCTCAACCGAAGACCTTCTTTTATGAGGGCATAAGGAAGCTTGTAGAGCGATGGACGAAGTGAATTCAAAAGAAAGGAGACTATGTCGAAAAATTATGTTCTTGTAAGTTTCGTATTTTATTACAATAAAATTTTATAACTACTTTGCGGATAATAATTGACTTACCCTAGTATATGTCACAGGGACTTCAGATAAGGTATGTCTCGGAGTATAAATTATTTCAATATCCATTCAGTTGATCATTGTGTCAATTTGTTTACCGCTGATCAAACGCATCGCATTGTTATTGTCTCGGTAAGACATCCTATGGCTGCAATTTGACCTAAACACGCTCTATCACAGAGTAGCTAAAACATCACTATCAACATTATTACAATCCCTTGTTACTGGTTTCAACATTGTTGTGTAGCTAACAAATTTGAAATTTTTTGTAATATTGCCATGTAAAAATTGTAAGATGTGGATCATTTTTCTTCTTTGTCAGAAATCTGAAGATGCTCTAACCGGACGAAACGCGTCATTTCAATAAAAGTTTTGGCAAGAAGGACGTTCTTTTATTCAAAAGAAACCGCGTAGTTCTCTAAAAATAGGTGAAGCAGTCAACAATCCGAAGATTGGTTTGAACACCACAGTGCTTTACTAGGCACGGTCCTGTTTGGAGGTGGTATGCCGTTGCCTTCCTCCGACCTTGGAACTGACTTACCCAGCCAGTTATAGGGGGACCTACAGTTTAACGTGGGTTCCGAACCACGGTGCTACTAGATATTTTTTCAACTTAGCATCATTGCGAGGGAAGTGGAAACTTACAGATAAAAATCCTAGGACGTTGTCGGGATCGAACACGCGACCTCGTCCATATGAGCACAAAAGGAAATCCATCCTGTCTGTCTGTCCAAATTTCGGCACATAGAGTGATATTTTCTAATGTGAATTAAAAGTATAAATATTAGAGTGAGGATGAATCTGTGTATTTAATAAAGAAAAATAGCGATTGTGCTGACGAAATGAGGAACTGAATGTTGTTCTTGTTTGGATGTTTTAGGGGGACAAAACTACGGAGGTCAACAGTCCCCCATTTCATCGCCATATTAAGTGGGCTAGGAAATCCGATTCAGGCTGTGACATGGAAACATGACAGCGAAAAACGGTTTACGAAAATCGGTTTTACAATTATATATTTTTGACGAAGTTACAGCGTTGATTTTTAATGATATAAATCGCAATTAGCGATCACTTATGGGTTCACTGTACTACGTTTAGATGTAATACCAAAGTGGGGCGAATGAAAATCTGTGCCCGGCCGGGATTCGAACCCGGGATCTCCCGCTTACTAGGCAGACGCGTTGACCACTCCGCCACCAGGACACAGTGAGCAGCCCGACTGCAGAGGACTCTTCCCTGCACGTCTCCCGCCACACACAAATCTCCATTCGCCACGCTGTCTCTTTCCTGTTACCACAGCCTATTTGTTCTGTAATGCTCGCAGCCACAATACTGTATTCCCGCATCAGGCTGCGAGCATTACAGAACACATAGGCTGTGGTATAGGAAAGAGACCGCGTGGCGAATGGAGATTTGTGTGTGGCGGGAGACGTGCAGGGAAGAGTCCTCTGCAGTCGGGCTGCTCACTGTGTCCTGGTGGCGGAGTGGTCAACGCGTCTGCCTAGTAAGCGAGAGATCCCGGGTTCGAATCCCGGCCGGGCACAGATTTTCATTCGCCCTACATTGGTATTACATCTAAACCTAGTACAGTGAAGCCATAAGTGATCGCAAATTGCGATTTATATAATTAAAAATCGGTTTTCGTCTTTACATCTACATACATACTCCGCAATCCACCGTAAGGTGCGTGGCGGAGGGTACACTGTACCACTACTAGGCATTTCCTTTCCTATTCCACTCCCAAATTGAACGAGGAAAAAAAAGAATGCCTATATGCCTCCGTACGAGCCCTAATTTCTCTTATCTTGTCTTTGTGATCTTTACCCGAAATGTATGTAGGCGGCAGCAAGATCGTACTACACTCAGCTTCAAATTCCGGCCCTCTAAATTTACTTAACAGAAATTCACGAAAAGAACGTCGTCTTTCTTCCAGCGATCCCCAATTGAGTTGCCGGAGCATTTCCGTGACACTCGCGCATTGGTCGAACCTACCAGTAACAAACCTAGCTGCTCGCCTCTGAACCGCCTCTATGTCTTCCTTCAAACCGATCTGCTGCGGATCCCAAATACTTGAGCAATACTCAAGACGTGGTCGTACAAGCGTTTTATACGCGGTCTCCTTTACAGGTGAAGTACATCTTCCCAAAATTCTCCCAATAAAGCGAAGTCGGCTGTCCGCCTTACTCACAACTGTCCTTACATGCTCGTTCCATTTCATATCGCTCTGCAATGTTACGCCTACATATTTGAACGACGCGACAGCATCAAGAAGCTCCCTACTAATGCTGTATTCGAACAAAATAGAATTGTTTTTTCTACTCATGCGCATCACCTTACATTTTTCTACATTGAGAGCTAGCTGCCATTCTTCGCACCAACTAGAAATTTTGTCCATGTCATCCTGTATGCTATTACAGTCAGTTACAGGCGACGCCCTCCCATACACCACAGCATCATCAGCAAACAGCCGCAAATTACAACTTACTCTGTCTATCAGATCATTTATATAGATAGAAAATAATAGCGGTCCTATCACACTCCCCTGGGGCACGCCTGACGATACACTCGTCTCTGATGAACACTCGCCGTCGAGAACAACGTACTGCGTTCTATTACTTAGGAAGTCTTCCAGCCAGTCACAAATCCGTGAACCTATTCCATAAGCTCGTATCTTCGTTAGCAGTCTGCAGTGTGGCACCGCGTCGAACGCCTTTTTGAAGTCGAGAAAAACACAATCCGCCTGTTGCCCTTCATCCATGGCGAGCAAGATGTCATGTGAGAAAAGGGAAAGCTGAGTTTCACATGAACGATGTTTCCTAAACCCGTGCTGATTCATGGAAAGAAGTTTTTCCGTCTCAAGGAAATTTACTATATTAAAATAATAAAAAAAATATTTAAAAAATCCAGCAATTTTTTAATTTTTAATCCAGCCCGATAATCATATTCTCCGGAAGTGAAAACTACATACCACAGATGTTCTAGAGTTGAAATTGGGCGTAAAACCTGCTCTCGATATTGCTCTCATCCACTGTTCTCTGACATCATTTTGGCTGGAAAATTCGTCAAATGAAACTCCTTTCGCTTTACCCCTTCGGCTTGTGCAGAAAGGCACCAGCAATACACCGCTGCTATTGGCAAATTAAAATCTCTTCAAATGTTCAAATTTTTGTAGAACTTATGGGACTTAACTACGTGGTCATCAGTCCCTAAGCTTACAAACTACTTATGGACTAGCTACGACTAAGGACGGCACAAATATCCATGCCCAAGGGGGGATTCGAACCCCCGACCGTAGTGGCCGTGCAGACTGACTGCAGCGCCTCAGTCCCCTCGGCCACCGCGGCCGGGTACTATATTCGAACTGAGAATATGCTGTAAAATTCTACATGAAACTGAAGTAAACGATATTGGTCTGTAATTGTGTGGGTCAGTTCTCTTTCCTTTCTTATATACGGCAGTCACCTGCGCTTTTTTCCAATCTCTAGGAACTTTGCGCTGAATTAATGATTCGCGATAAATGCAAACTAAGTAGGGGGCCAACGCCGCAGAATAGTCTTTGTAAAACCGAACTGGTATTCCATCCGGACCAGCAGACTTTTTCGTATTTAGCGCTCTGAGCTGCTTCTCTACACCGGAGTCCCTATCTTGCGGAAGATGTGTTGCTTGTAATGGTACTGTCTACAGTTGACTACGGGGCCGACTGTCTAACACTCTTAGTGCACTGGAGCCACGCGCTGCTGAGCGGCGACCGCAGCGCCTCTGGCGGCGGCTCGGAGAACCACCCGGCGTCGGCCGTTGCGGCAGTAATGCCAACTGCTAAAAGTTTCATGTCCCTCTTACCCCGGTCCGCACGGCAGCGGGCTTTCGACATTATGAGCCGCTGTGCGGGGGCAAGTTTAGTGGGTCGTTGGCGAGGCCCCCTACCACACACACATAAGCACACACACACACGCACACACAGCCCTAGCACTCCCCGAATATTTCATACCGCCGCGTCCTCCGTCCTGCCGGTTATTGACATTACCACCTGATGTCCGGTTTCTGGCATTCTTCCTCTTCTCCCTTCGTCTGCCTCTACCCTCCACCATCCACTTTCCCCTTTGACCCGTCTAACTATCTGTCTTACGAGTAAAGGAAAACTATACTAGTTATGTTGTTACCAGTGGCGGCTCCTACAAAATTTGACCAGTGCACTACAATATTACAAGAATAAACAGGAAACAAAATATACTCAAAATGTTCAAATGTTTGTTAAGCTTATGGGACTTAAGTACGGGGTCATCAGTCCCTAAACTTACAAACTACTTATCAACTACTTACGAACTAGGACGACACAAATATCCATGCCCGAGGGGGGATTCGAACTCCCCGTGACTGGAGCGCCTCAGTCTCCTCGGCCACCGCGGCCGGCGAATCTTTTGACATCTCAAACATTGATATAGTTAGGAGTCTAGAAAAGGACTCCCTGATTTCAAATTTAAATACCTCGAAAACAAAGATCCATAGAGGAATGCAGTAAACGGTATGTTTATTGTGAAAGCTGTAAGACGTTTATACAGCAGTTTGAAATAATAGTCACAAAAGCTGCTAACAGATGGCGCTGTAATCGCCATACGTAATGCCTAGTATAAATAGTGATCCGAAGCCCAGAGTTCCACTATTAAAACGTGGAAGGAGGTTAGCGTACCGAAGGAAGAGATTAAAACCGTGTACTCCATTGAACAACGCGTTTTTCTGGTGCTAGAGTACCACAGGTTAGAAGAGAGTCCTACGGCAACAAGGCCAATTTTTCAAGCACGATTTAATGTTCTAAAAAGGACCCGATGCGAAAACCATTCGAACGCTCTTCGCAAAATTTCAACGAACAGGCAGCGTAACTGATGATCTAGTGGGGCATGTTGGCCGCAAGCAAACCGCAGTTACGCCTGAAAATATCGTACAGTTTCTGGAATTATTCAGCGAAATCCAATGTCCCCCGTCCGTAGAATTGCATCGGAGACTGGTTGAAGCGTTCCAGCACGCAGAAAATACTGAGAAAGAGCCTACACACGTTTCCCAAAATTCAAACGCACCAGGCCATCTACCCTTCATATACCACTACCCACCACCATCTACTTTCGCCTTTGATCCGGCTCACTATCTCTCTTATGAGGAAAGGGAAACTATACTAGTTATTTATGGAATTCTCTACACAATCACCACAAAAAATAAAGATTGAAAATTAAAATTGACTTCGATGATGTCTTAGGTGGAGGTGTGTAAAGAATAAAATCGCAACACCTGTCAAGGTGTGTTTATTCCGACACTACCGGTTTCTCATCAGTAAAGATGCATCTTCAGGTGGATGACATCTGTGAATAGGAAACATCTGAACTAATAACTGTAGTCTGTAAAAGGGCCAATTTTTTTTAAATAACAAACATTCTTTACAAAACGAAAAAACTCTTAAAATTTTTTTTTAAAAGGAGAATATCGAAAGTACTTACAAGAAAATGATTACATAATAATTGTAACAGCATCCAACTTTCAGGGTACCTTGTCAAAACATTCCCACAACACGGTGTGGTCGTCTTTAGGTAAATAATATTCCCGCTTTATCCTTTATAAAGAAACCACTGATGGGAGTCTAAAATCGAAAAAACAGATTGGGTGAGATATGTTACCCATGTAACACATCGTTGACCACCAGAGGGCTCTCCCAACAAAGACAATGAAGGCTGGGCACCGCGTACAGAATATATTCTACAGTTTTAATAAAATGACAAAATCCTTATAAAAAATTAAAATATAAAAATATAAAATGGCCTAGTCAAATTGTATACTCCTTCCTCAAAATGTAGAACATATGAAAGACATAACTTGCGTGCCACTTGCGCAACGCTCTTTAGGGGAGATAAAAGGAAATGTTTTAAATATCATGGAGGAGATACACATTATGAAGGCGCTTAAGCAGGATCCGAGTTCATCCCTTAATAACCGAGTACAACTGAGACATTTTAACACCTTATCACATTTTGATTATTTGCATTCAGGATAGCGTTGCGCAAGTGGCTCACAGTTATTAGTTCAGACGTTTCCTATTCACAGATGTCATCCACCTGAAGATGCATCCTTAGTGATGAGAAACCGGTAGTGTCGGAATAAAGACACCTTGACAGCTGTTGCGATTTTATTCTTTACACACCTTCCCCTAAGACATCTTCGAAGTCAATTTTAATTTTCAATCTTTATTTTTTTTGGTGATTGTGTAGAGAATTCCATAAATATGTATTTTAGCTGTGGTTGCCCTTTTAAGAAAATTGTTTGCATACTAGTTATGTTGTCACCTCGTCGCCTTTTTGTTGTTTTGCTCGTCCCGGTCTGGTTGTGAAATGAGGCAACTGGTGCAGGAATCTTTTGACATCTAAAACATTGATATAGTTAGTACTGCAAGATATTATTTATTGACTAACAAGTTTGATACTCAACTTAAGAACATAAGTCTGTTTAATTATTTTGTCAAGTAGGCTCAACCACATAGATCGTGTATAAAACACTAAAATATGACGCGTTTCAAGGGTCAAGCCCTCATCATCAGATAAAATATACAAGAATCTTATAACATGAAACCATAAAAATATAAAAGAGAACGTGGTTACTTCCCTTGTAACCGTGTCTCCGCAGAAAGCTCCTCAGCATACTGTGCTTCGTCAGGACTCAAACCAGACCCCAGCACTGGCGGCGCATAACACAACCGAAATGCACCGAGTCAACAACTCGACTGGGGCGCACGTATGCACGTGGAAAACAAAGACCTCGAAATTCCAAAGGTCATCCACAAGGTAGTGGGTACATTCAGGTGTCGCGAAATCGATTGTACAGTAAGACAGAGGTTGAAATTTAAAATAAACGACTTTTGTTATAATAGGCCCACAAAGTTTATAAAAAAGGTTGTTTGTATAATCTTCAACTTGTTCATTTAATGAAACGTCGCTTTCAGCGTTATGTATTGTAATCTCCAACTGTTCTACAAGGTCTAACTTTCTTCCCTTATCCTGTCTATGCAAAATCTTAAGGTCATCTTCAATCCGATTTAATGGGTGGCCAGTTTCGCGGATATGTGTAGCCACAGCGGACTTGTCAAAATTATTAAGTCGGAAGGCGTCCATATGTTCCTTGTACCTAACTTTAAACGATCTACCGGTCTGACCAATGTAGTTGGCATTGCAACTACTACACTGTATCTTATAAACCTCTACTTTCTCATATTTATCAGTCTCTTGGTTTAAGTTATTCCGTAATTTATGATGTAACGCATCATTAGTTTTAAAAGCAGCTTCTACTTTCAAAGGTTTTAGTATGTTGGCCACTTTCTGAGATAGATTACCAAAATACGGAACCATTTCCATATCAAGAGGGTGTGATTCGAATCCTGACGAAGCACAGTATGCTGAGGAGCTTTCTGCGTAGACACGGTTACAAGGGAAGTAACCACGTTCTCTTTTATTACGTTTTAGATTTTTATTGTCTCAGGTTTTAAGATTCTTGTACAGATTATCTGATGATGAGGGCTTGATCGTTGAAACGCGTCATATTTTAGTGTTTTAACACCATTTCTGTGGTTGAGCCTACTTGGCAAAATAATTAAGTAATACAACCGCGACCTCACATCCATTATGGATATAATTAAGTCTGTTTCTTCTCTCTTCTTGCTTCTCGCGGCTTCGTCCATACGATGCTAGCTGCGCTGAGACCAGGTTACTGCTAAGTTCGTAGCCGCGTTCACACTTCGTAGCTCAATGATAAATGTCGTCGTATTCCCGAATAGCAACTGACCTCTTCCAGAATAGTAACTGACCTCTTCCAGACGTATGCTGGCTTTTAGCCGATCGCTGCCTTCTCTACGATCGTTACGGTGCCAGGAAGAATAATTAAACTCTTCCAGAATGAAACTTTCACTCTGCAGCGGAGCTTGCGCTGATATGAAACTTCCTGGCAGTCGGTAGAGCGCTTGGCCGCGAAAGGCAAAGGTCCCAGGTTCGAGTCTCGCTTCCGGCACACAATTTTAATCTGCCAGCAAGTTTCCTCATTACAAAATCATTGATTTATGTATGTTTATTTGCTCCATAATTTGTGATTATAACCCACTTCTTTTACCACTGGCAGTATTGCCCATGTGAAAAATACCGAGTAGCACCGTGGTTCGGAACCCACGTTAAACTGTAGGTCCCCCTATAACTGGCTGGGTAAGTCAGTTCGAAGGTCTGAGGAAGGCAACGGCATACCACCTCCAAACAGGACCGTGCCTAGTAAAGCACTGTGGTGTTCAAACCAATCTTCCGATTGTTGACTGCTTTACCTTTTTCCCCCAAGTTACCTTAGGGATAACACGTCTGGTGTGTGGCGCTGACTTTATGCCACAACAAGTTACACTATTTAATTATAAAAAAAAAGATCCACAGAAGTTTATCTTCGACTAACTAACAGGCCACGAGTTGCTGCAAGTGAAATGGAAGTGAAAGAAAAGAGAAAGCATCTGGAAACTGAATTACCGATTTATAATTTTCTTTATATACATACTCTGAAGATAATATTCAGTGACTATTCCTGTAACACTAACGTAGCTGAAGTATGAACCACAGCTGTACGAGCCGGCCGCGGTGGCCGAGGTGACTGAGGCGCTCCAGTCACGGTCAGCACGGCCACTACGGTCGGGGGTTCGAATCCCCCCTCGGGCATGGATATTTGTGCCGTCCTAGTTCGTAAGTAGTTCATAAGTAGTTTGTAAGTTTAGGGACTGATGACCCCGCAGTTAAGTCCCATAAGCTTTACAAACATGTGAACATTTTTGAACAGTTGTACGAGGGAGGAGTTGAAAATAAGTTTGCCCCTGTCGACTTTGGACAGAGTTGTGTATTAAAGGGAAAAAAATCGCACTGACGTGTTTTTACGGCCCACTTTGGATTTGTAGTTCTATATGTTTATGCAAACATTTTGGACCAAAATAATAAAAAATTTAATTAATAAGAGTGTCTGAAATCGTTTTAGGAAATAAAAACTTGGGTAGTGGCGGGTTACGAACCACTGACCTTCTGTGTCACACTCCAAAGCGTTGCACACTACGCTACAGCTAACAGTCAGGAGATGTGTCCTTTAATCTCATGCTGCTGATGGCCGTCGTTACCTGATGCTAATATAGCTTTTGCAGACACCAGATCAGCATTTATCGTATGAAGAACGAAGTATTTTTGTTAATTCTTCAGTGCGCCATTGCTTTGAAATGACAACGTGTAAGTTACAGTAAGAAAATCATCAAATACGCAACGCAAGATGGCGTATGCCAGAGAGAGTTCTGGGCGAGGAATGTCACGTGACATCTGCGAACGGCTGGTTTCGTTAATTCAATGGAGGGTTTCAAAACTGTTATTTTTGCAAATATCTCTCAGACGATACGAGATATGAAAAAAACATAATAGAGCGAAGTTGTAGAGAATTTTCTCCTCTAAAAATTCGGATGGTTAAGTCGTTATTTTCATTTAAATTTCGAGCTGTCAAAAGACGATCGCAAAGGCGTACTTTTAGTGTTACTACCGTAACCTAAAGTGGGCCAAAAATAGAATGAGATATTACGACGTATGTTTGTTTTTTTACGTAATTTCCAAGTACACTGAGACATTTGTGAAATCACTTTGTAATCTTCTAAAAACCGCACAGGAAGGAAAACAAGCCGGCCGCGGTGGCCGAGGAGACTGAGACGCTCCAGTCACGGTCTGCACGGCCACTACGGTCGGGGGTTCGAATCCCCCCTCGGGCATGGATATTTGTGCTGTCCTTAGAATAAGGTAGTTCATAAGTAGTTTGTAAGTTTAGGGACTGATGACCCCGTAGTTAAGTCCCATAAGCTTAACAAACATTTGTATTTCCAATTTCGTCAGAGTGGTAGAGTACCAGCAGGAAAAAGGATAGACCTGTGAAGTGAATAACACTTGGAGGGGAACAGCTGAAGAAGGTAGGAAGCTTCATGTACCTGGGAAGTGTAATTGAGGAAAATTGGAGAAATGACAAGGAGAGTATAGAACGTGTCAGATAGGCAGAAGTATTTCTGAGAAGTGTTAGGAGTTTAGTGTGGAGTAAGGATGTCCCACAAAAAAGTGAAGGAGTGCTATACCTAAAATTATTATGTTCCGATATTGACATATGCATCGAAAACTTGGGTGACAAAAGAGATAGCAGAAAAATACAAGCAGGGGAAATGAAATTTCTACGAAGCAGCATATGGGTAACCAGAAGAGACGGGATGAGGAATGAGAAGATCAGGGAAATAGTGAGAAAGGAGCGCTTACAGGATAGGATACAGAGATCGAGACTGCAGTGGCATGGAGGAGAAAAGGATTCCCAAGAGGATACACGAAATTCAGATACAGAAGAAACGACAAGAGGAAGACCAAGGAGTGGAGAATTGTGTGAAGAAGAGAGGAGAGGACTGGGACAGAGTGGAAACAGGAAGATGGTGGGAGGACAGGGAGAAGTGGCGAGGCTTGTGTTCCAAACAGACCAGCCTGTGACTGCACACTGTGCAACGTGATGATGATGATGATGATGATGATGATGATGGCACAGTAGCGCGCAGCATTGATGGCTGCATCCTCCAAGAAGTCCAGCAACACAACTCCTCGAGTGTCCCAGAAATCAGTGGGTAGCACTTTACCTGCAGAGGGAATGCTTTTGAACTCCTTTCGTACAGGTGATGACGGATGTTTCGACTCCATAGTTGCGGCCTTCGATTCGGGCATGTGGATCCACGTTTCATCCCACGATACAGTCGGAAAGAGGAAGTCATTGGCATATTGATGGTCGACCTCTACCCAATGGTGTATCGGTGTCTTGCACGAACGCGATGACCTACTGTTCAACGCTTCTTCCGTATGCAACGCCCTGATTTTTCCAGTTTATAAAGCTGTCTCACAAATGTCTAAATATACTTGCAAATAATTTCATTTCATTTCGCTGGAGGATATGTCAAACTGACAGAATAGCAGTAATAAATTAATACCTGATAAGCATCAGCATTATATATATATATATATATATATATATATATATATATATATATATATATAACAAATGTCTGTCTAGGTGTGTTTGCGTTTCGATATGTCTGAGTGTGTGTGTATTTGTTTACCTTCCTTTTTTTTCCTCTAGGGTAAGTCCTTCCACTCCTGGGATTGGAATGACTCCTTTTCCACTTTCTTAAAACCCATATCCTTCCCTTTCTCCTCCCCTTTTTTCCTCTTTTTCCTGAAGAAGCTGCCAGTGGTGGCGAAAGCTTGTATGTGTGTTTGAGTGTGATTTTTATTTTTGTGTCTATCGACGAGCCGGTCCTTTTGGTAAGTCATCTCTTTTCTATTTTTAATTTATATATATATATATATATATATATATATATATATATATATATATATATATATAAAATCTAAAGAACATTTACACTGCAATTATATGCAGTTATTATAACAAATTATACCTCCACGATCCCATATGGACATAGCCTGATGATGACCACAGTGCCGAAATAGGCCTATTGCTATATTAATAAATGGTATTTAATATCTACAAAGTAAAGCAGCATTACTTAGATTAACAGTACTTGGAAATAATATAGAAAAATAAAGATTTGTCTTATGTTTAATGTGTGATTCTATTTTTTTTTCCTTCCACAGTCATCTGTGCCCACAGTCGGCAGGGGAAAGTTGTTTTCTCAACTCCCCTTCGTATTACTGTTCTTCGAAATAGCCACCTCCCAAGACTATGCAACGCTAAGCTCTGCTACACATTCTTTAACATTTACAACGAAGACTTCCTATGGTATGTGTTTTCAAACGCTTCGTCACGTTTCGTAGGATGTCAAAAATATCAACTCTCTTTCCTTTCGAAGCGAGGAAGCCGAGCGAACAGGAAGAGGTTTGGAGGATTGAGATCAGGCGAGTATGGTGGGTGTTCAAGTGGCAGGAAGGTTGCCATGCATTGTCTGACGGCTGTTTGCGTTGCCGTGAACAAAAAATCGCACTGGCGTTTCTTCTTCTTCTTCCCCCAAACATTTCTGACAAAAATGATAAAAATATGAAATAAAATTAAATAAAAATTATGGACGATACGATTACGACTCTACTATTGCCATGATGTCTATTGCACTTCACTCTGGCCGTATTTTAACCCGCGAGAACTCGCGCCTTCAAAAGTTACACGATGGATCGCGTGTATACCATTTTTCTGACAAAGACGTATGATACGTCTATTCCTAAGGAACAGTCGCTGCTGATGTATATTTAGCATTTATACCTGCGGGCCATCGGCAACGACTGTTCCTTAGGAACAGACGCATCATTGTAAATATGACAGCCAGGACAGGCTAAAGATGGAGTGGTACGTCTCTCCCCGTCGAGGGAATCACTGCTAAAAGCGTGCGAGCACTAAAGGGAAGTGGACAGCTGTAACACAGGGAAGTTCGGGGCTGGCCCGGGAGCGTGTCCGGGTGGCCGAGTGGTTAAGGCGACCGCTCGCGAAAAGCGGGAGACCCGGGTTCGACTCCCGGTCCGGCACAAATTTTCATATGTTACAATATATTTGACCAACTGAAGAAGAGCAGCTAAAGATCACAGATTTGTGACTGGCTGGAAGACTTCCCGAGTAATAGAACGCAGTACGTTGTTCTCGACGGCGAGTGTTCATCAGAGACGAGTGTATCGTCAGGCGTGCCCCAGGGGAGTGTGATAGGACCGCTATTATTTTCTGTCTATATAAATGATCTGATGGACAGAAAAAGTTGTAATATGCGGCTGTTTGCTGATGATGCTGTGGTGTATGGGAGGGTGTCGTCTGTAACTGACTGTAATAGCATACAGGTTGACTTAGACAAAATTTCTAGTTGGGGCGAAGAATGGCAGCTAGCTCGCAAATGTAGAAAAATGTAAGGTGATACGCATGAGTAGCAAAAACAATCCCATAATATTCGAATACAGCATTAGTAGTGAGCTTCTTGATGCTGTCGCGTCGTTCAAATATCTAGGCGTAACATTGCAGAGCGATATGAAATGGAACGAGCATGTAAGGACAGTTGTGAGTAAGGCAGACAGCCGACTTCGGTTTATTGGGAGAATTTTGGGAAGATGTACTTCACCTGTAAAGGAGACCGCGTATAAAACGCTTGTACGGCCACGTCTTGAGTGTTGCTCAAGTGTTTGGGACCCGCAGCAGATCGGTTTGAAGGAAGACATAGAGGCGGCTCAGAGGCGAGCAGCTAGATTTGTTACCGGTAGGTTCGACCAATGCGCGAGTGTCACGGAAATGCTCCGGCAACTTAATTGGGGATCGCTGGAAGAAAGACGACGTTCTTTTCGTGAATTTCTGTTGAGGAAATTTAGAGGGCCGGAATTTGAAGTTGAGGGTAGTACGATCTTGCTGCCGCCTACTTACATTTCGCGTAAAGATCACAAAGACAAGATAAGAGAAATTAGGGGTTGTACGGAGGCATATAGGCATTCTTTTTTTCCTCGTTCCATTTGGGAGTGGAATAGGAAAGGAAATGCCTAGTAGTGGTACAGTGTACCCTCCGCCACGCACCTTACGGTGAATTGCGGAGTATGTATGTAGATGTAGAAGTCGGAAATTCTCGCAAATTACGAAGTAATGAAAGTATAGTCAAAGAACAGTTTGTAATGTACTTAATATGTCTAAGTAAGTATTTCTAGTTGCGTTTGTTAGAAAACATACATATTTGACCATTTGAAATTGGTAAAATGCCGATTGATTTAAAATTACTATGCGCAAAATTCTCACGCGCGACTGGTTGCGAGTTAACAGACGGACATCTTTCTGAGCTTTTACCTCTTTGAACTTTAATATCTCTCCCATGTTCAAATGTTTGTATAGCTTATGGGACTTTAGTCCCCAAGCTTACAAACTACTTACGAACTAGCTAATCCTAAGGACGGCACAAATATCCATGCCCGAGGGGGGATTCGAACCCCCGACCGTAGTGGCCGTGCAGACCGTGACTGGAGCGCCTCAGTCACCTCGGCCACCGCGGCCGGCATCTCTCCCATATTTTCATCATGTTTTTCCGTTAAAACATGATCATCCTCTTGCCGTGATAGTTTGTCCTCTTTTTCAATCTGTTTTGTCTGTACTGGTTTTCGTGGCAGTGTCAAATTTTTGGAGATATCTCAAACTAAGTGAGTAATGGAAACGTCATAACGGAGCAAATTTGTTGAGAACTTTCTCCTCTAAAAAATTCGTTTATTCAGTTTTCGTGTCAGTTGGACGGTTGAGTCGTCATTTGCATTTAAATGTCGAGCTGTTACAACGCAATCGCAAAGGACCAGTTTCAGTGTTACTGCAGCAACCGAAAGTGGGTGAAAACCAGGAACCTTGTTGTTCGTACTGGGGTCGTATCCTGCGTAGACGTGGCATGAGGCGGGTCAAAATTTCAGCGCACCTTGCAGTATTTAACGTCGTCCACTCGGGTAGAAATTCCATCTGGATAATGCACTGACTATTGAAAAAGAAGATGAGTATCGTTTCGATGCGTGATTTTTTCGGCTGTCACCATTTTCAAACGGAGTGATTTCGCAGAACGCGATTTCATGCTTTGTCATTTCGTTTCACGGTCGTACTGCATACACCAGGTTTTATCGTCGGAAACAAAACGGTTCAAGAATATTGCTATCGCATCCGCCGTTTCAACAAAATCCTGTGAACCCTCTAAACATGTGTTTCTGATCGTCAGTCAAGTGTTATGGTATAATAAATTGCGTGGTTATAGTATATCGTCCCAAATTTGCGACTGGATAGGGGATTCCTGTCAGAGAGGACACAGTTCGTAGTAATCGATGGTAAGGCATCGACTAAAGCAGAGGTTATATCGGGTGTTCCACAGGGTAGTGTTATTGGTCCTCTGCTGTTCCTTATCAACATAAACGATTTAGGAGGAAATCTAAGTAGGTCTCTTGGGTTGTTTGCAGATGACGCCGTCATTTATCGTCTAGTAAAATCATCTGAAGATCAAAACCAACTGCAAAACGATCTGAATAAGATATCACTATGGTGTAATAAATTGGCAATTGACTAAATAATGAGACGTGTGAAGTCGTCCACATGAGTACGAAAAGAAATCCGTTAAACTTTGTTTGCAAGATATATCAATCGAAAGTGAAGGCCGTAAACTCCACAAAATACCTACGAATTACTATTTCTTCAGACTTAAACTGGAAAGAACACGTAGATAAATGTCGTAGGAAAGGCGAACCACAGACTGCGTTTTATTGCCAGAACCCTTAAAAGATGCAACAGAACTAGTAAAGAAACTACATACACTACGCTTGTCCGTCCATTTTTGGAGTATTGCAGCCCAGTGTGGGATCCTTATCAGGTCGGTTTGACGGAGGACATCGAAAGAGTCCAGAGAAGGGCAGCTCGTTTCGTATTGTCACGATACAGGGGAGACAGCGTTACGGAAATGATACAGGATCTGGGATGGGAATCATTAGAACAACGGCGCTTATCGCTGCGGCGTGGGCTACTTACGAAACTCAAATCGCCAACATTCTCCTCCGAATGCGAAAATATATTGTTGACTCCCACTTACATAGAAATGATCATCAGAATGAAATACGATAAATCAGAGCTCGAACGGAGAGATTCAGGTGTTCTTTCTTCTCGCGCGCTATTCGAGAATGGAATGGGAGATAAAATAGTATAAAGGTCGTTCGATGAACCCTCTGCCAGGCACTTAAATGTGATTTGCAGAGTATCTCATGTAGATGTAGCGATATTATGAGGCACCAGTGGAGTAGAAATGAGCCCCTTACTCTTTCTACGGCAGCAACTGCCAACTGTTCTGCGGGTTGCCATTCGACGATACAAGGCGCCGTGTGACATGCCTCGGAGAACATACACGTTTCGTATGATTAAAAACTTCGGAGCTTATGCTCTGAGCAGGGAGTTTATTCTCTGTAGCTGCCTTCTTTCTCGAGGAAGTTCTCTATGTTTTATGTCCACCACAGAAGAGCTGTTCAATCGTATATTTCATTAAAGCAAATTATTGAGTGTACAAATATGGAATAGGTATCTACGTGTTCAGGAAGGACTGTACTATGTTTACTTATTAGTTTGTTGTGCAGCAGCACATTATTAAGACTAAAAACGTATTCTTCTGACGATGTTACTAAACTCTCATGACGAAACTTTTTTGTTACTGAAGTTTGGTTAACTCAATTTGCGACGGAAATTTTAAAAATGCATCACATTTTCATCTGTTTCAATGTGGAACGCTGTCAGAGTTTTTAACATGAGATATTCTTCCTTTAAAAAAATGCCAGCGGTTCGGGTAGAATGAACAAGAGCAGTACAAAAGACAATACTTCAGAACCCCATATTGCAGCAATACTTATTTTATGACGCACTTTATTTGGAATTAATGTCGCAAGGCGTTCTACTTCTACATGTACATGGGATACTCTGCAAATCACATTTCGTGCCTGGCAGAGGGTTCAATGAACCACCTTTATACTATACATCTCCCATTCCATTCTCGAATAGCGCGCGGGAAGAAAGAACACCTGAATCTCTCCGTTCGAACTCTGATTTTCATTCTGATGATCATTTCTATGTAAGTGGGAGTCAACAATATATTTTCGCATTCAGAGGAGAATGTTGGCGACTGGAGTTTCGCAAGTAGCCCACGCCGCAGCGATAAGCGCCGTTGTAATGATTCCCATCCCAGATCCTGTATCATTTTCGTGACACTGTCTCCCCTGTATCGTGACAATACGAAACGAGCTGCCCTTCTTTGGACTCTTTCGATGTCCTCCGTCAAACCCACCTGATAAGGATTCCACACTGGGCAGCAATACTCCAAAAAGCGTAGTGTATGCAGTCTCTTTAGTAGTTCTGTTGCATCTTTTAAGGGTTCTGCCAATAAAACGCAGTCTCTGGTTCGCCTTTCGCACGACATTATCTACGTGTTCTTTCCAGTTTAAGTCTGAAGTAATAGTAATTCGTAGGTATTTTGTGGAGTTTAAGGCCTTAACTTTTGATTGATTAATCCTGTAAACAAAGTTTAACGGATTTCTTTTCGTACTCATGTGAACGACTTCACACTTCTCATTATTTAGAGATTACCAAGTTTAGTTGAAATTGGTCCATTAGTTTAGGAGATGAGGAAAAATAGCGCATAATGTAGCAGTTATTCGGAAATTTCGTTGTTTACGACGTTCATATCTGTTGACGTATGTGTCGTAGGTGGTTGTTACCCCGACAGCGATTGTCGCCTGATAGTAAGGAACATGTGTACCACGTTTGGTTGAAATCGGTCCAGTTGTGTCGGAGGAGATGTGGACTAATCAAACTGTACTAAGCAGTGGCATAACTAGGACTTGGCTTTCGGAGGGGATACATCTGCTTGACGAGCAAAATTTTAGTCAGTTTCCAGACAGACTGCCATCTACCACTCCCGTTGAAGAAACTAATTCACTCCCTTCCAATGAAAGCTTATGGTAAAACACCCCAAGTTTCCAATCTTTACCTTTACCAGATTGCTGTTATACGATTTTTTTCCCTCCCCCCCTCTCTCTGTCTCTCTCTCTCTCTCTCTCTCTCTCTCTCTCTCTCTCTCTCTCTCTCTCTCTCTTTTTCGGGTTCTGGAGGGGGGGGGGTTCTATCCCCCTCATCCCCCCCCCATAGTTACGCCACTGGACTAAGCAATTAATAATTTTTTTTCTTATTGGTACGCTTCTCCTTACAGAAAAATAGCTGAAGGAAGTCCATCACGTTTCACTGTAGCGGGTGATCAAAATGTTAGTATAAATTTAAAAGTAAATAAATCCCGGAATAACGTAGATAGGTAGGTAAAAATTGACATACATGCTTGGAATGACATAGGGTTTTATTAGAACCGAAAAGCATTGCTAGACGCGTGAAAGATCTGTTGCGCGCGTCGTTTGGTGATGATCGTGTGCTCAGCCGCCACTTTCGCCACGCTTGGCCTCCCAGGTCCCCAGACCTCAGTCCGTGCGATTATTGGCTTTGGGGTTACCTGAAGTCGCAAGTGTGTCGTGATCGACCGACATCTCTAGGGATGCTGAAACACAACATCCGACGCCAATGACTCACCATAACTCCGGATATGCTTTACAGTGCTGTTCACAGCATTATTCCGCCGCGGTGGAGTAGCCGAGCGGTCTAAAGCATCTCGCTGCGGAACGCGCGGTTGCTCGCCGTAGATGTTCGAGTCCTCCCTGGGCCAAGGGTGTGTGTGTTGTCCTTAGGTTAGTTTACCTAGGTTTAAGTAGTTTGTAAGCTACGGACTGATGACCAAACAGTTTGGTCCGATAGATTTACAGACATTTGAACATTTGAACAGCATTATTCCTCGACTACAGCTATTGTTGAGGAATTATGGTGAACATATTGAGCATTTCCTGTAAAGAACATCATCTTTGCTTTGTCTTAATTTTTTATGGTAATTGTTGTTTTTCTGATCAGATGAAGCACCATCTGTCGGACTTTTTTTGAACTTTGTTTCTTTTTGGTTCTAATACAACCAAATGTCATTCCAAGCATGTGTGTCAATCTTTACCTCTCTATCTACATTATTCCGTGATTTATTAAGTTTTCAAATTTATACTGACTTTTTGATCACCCGATATATAACGCCGTTGCTGTATAGTCTCAAAAGTTATCTCAAATCTTCAGTCCGAATTCTATACACAAATTGACGACTTACAACAACCGTATCTTCCACCCCCTCATAGCTATCAACATTTAACTGCTGTGGTGTACAATCGGAGACTCTAGCCTACAACTAAACGGAGAGTGACCATTCGTCTAGCGTTGTCTAGTTTTTGCTTCAGAACGAAATATTGTTACAAACACTCAGAATTTTATATATTTTTGTCGACGTTACAGCGTTCAATGAATGAAATAAATCGCAATATGCTATCAGTTGTGGCTTCACGGTACTAGGTTAAGTTGGAATCCCAAAGTGCGGCGAATGAAAACTTATGCCCGGCCAGGATTCGAACCCGGGATCTGCCGCTTACTAGGCAGACGCGTTGACCACTCCGCCACCAGGACACAGTGAGCAGCCCGACTGCAGAGGACTCTTCCCTGCACGTCTCCCGCCACACACTAATCTCCATTCGCCACGCTGTCTCTTTCCTATTACCACAGCCTTCAGTGTGTCTGCCTAGTAAGCAGGAGATCCAGGGTTCGAATCCCGCCCGGGCAAAAATCTTCATTCGCCTCACTTTGGTATCTCATCTAAACCTAGTATGGTGCTTAACTGACCGCAAATTGCGATTTATTTCACGTAGAATTTTGTTTAACTCAATAACTTATTGACACCACTGTCTTTCATCCCCCCTTGTCGTTATCAACCCTCAACCACCACATCGCACTATGGGAAACTCATATGTACGATCACATACAAATACTTTTCCTTTGCGATGAATAGTTTTAGTTGCGGATTGAAATACAGGGAAAAACACATTTCTTAAAAGAATTTTCAAATGTTTGTAAATATATGGGACTTAACTACTGAGGTCATCAGTCCTGCCCCCCCCCCCTGCGCGAGAGAGGACTCGAACCTCCGACGGGGTGCAACCGCGCGGTCCGCAGCAAAGCCTTTTAGAGCGCTGGGCCATTCCTCTGCGACCCTCACTTTTCGAATGTGTGAGTTGCTCCGTTAGCGGCATACACATTAAATTGTACCTTCGATATCTTGCGTTCGTTTACCGTTAAGAACGTTTCCTTCTACTACTAAAACTTTGACGTTTAAATGTTGACGAAACGTGCTAGTCCTAACGACAACCCCCGAATCCGCACATTGCACTCGGGGCGTGGCAGAGCTCGACCGAGTACCACCGGCCGCCGCTAGTGCGGCGCCACGTGCCGCGCACGCCGCTGGCGGCACCTGGCGGCGCCGCAGCGGAACTACCAGCGCCGTCCCCTCCCGCTGCTCCCGTTCTTCTTTTATTCTCCAGCTTTCTCTCTTCCGCCCCGTGTACCCAGCCACTCCCGGCTGGGCTAATAATAACGGCCGCTGCTTTTGACCGTCAATCATCTCTGCAAATTGTTTCCGTAGCGCTGAACGGGGCGGAACAAAGGGACAGGTGGGGGGGGGGGGGGGGGGGAGGCGTGAAGCGAATTTCACGGCGCGGGCGGCCAGATTAAAATGCGCGCCGCTGCGACGGCGCGGCAGGCGGGGGACACGTGCGACGGACGTGGACGCACACGTGGCCACAGCGGGCTGTCTTCTGTTTACGTGCCTCTCACACCCAAACCTTCAGATGTCAGACACTCAGATCCGTACCGAACGTTGTATATCGATAGAATATCAACCGAAACTTCTACATAATTCCTGATTTGTGCTGCCGTCCAGTAGAACGTGTATAAACTATAATAATAAGTAACAATTAACCTACGGAATAGAGCAAAAGCGTATCTGTGAGACATAATCACATCACCCTTCCGTGGGTTAATAAGTAGAGCTTTAAATTGTCATGCAGGAGGTCCTGGGTTCAAGCCCCAGCTAGGCCTTAAATTTTTTCATTGTTTAAACTACAGTACGTTGGAAATTGTTAAAAGGGGCAACGTGTTCCTCATATGTAAAAGGACTGTTTCCATTTTGTAGCAATGTGTTATTGGCAGTTTACTCTCGCTTCGTTTTATTTGAAAGTAGCTAATCTGTAGGGTTTATTCGTAGTTTCACAGAATAAACGAACATAATCAGAACATATGAATAATAATAAAAAAAGACTGCATCACACACACAGCTGTATTAATAGTAATAACAATAACAAAAAATAGTAATGTTAAAAACAATAAGCGTAATTAAAGTAATAACACTGTACAGGTTTCCTACTTTCAAATAAAACGAAGCAAGGGTAAACTGCCAATAACACATTGCTACAAAATAGAAACAGTCCTTTTACATATGAGGAACACGTTGCCCCTTTCAACAATTTCCAACGTACTGTAGTTTAAACAATGAAAAAAATTAAAGCGAGGTGGGGCTTGAACCCAGGACCTTCTATACCACAAGCTAACGCTCTACCAAATAACCCACGGTAGCGTGGCTTGATTGCCCCTCACAAACACGCTTTTCTCTAATCCGGAGGTTTGATGTTACTAATTATTATAATTTACGCACGTTCTACTGGACGGCAGCAAAAATCAGGAATTATATAGATGTTTCAGTTGATACTCTATCGATATACAACGTTTGGTGCGGATCTGAGTGTCTGACATCTGAAGGTTTGGGTGTCAGCGCGCGTACTTTCATACGGGGACTGTTGTCTGTTGGGATTTACTGCAGTATTGACAGTTTTGGACAAGCACATACAAACAACGCCCCTTATGGAACTCCTACGTCTTCCCACGGTCCATTCAACTCGCACACACACGCAACCTGTTCAATATTATAAACATAGGAACTTTCATCCATGTGTTCAGAATGAAATACAATAATGTTTTTTCCATTTGGTTTTATTACGGGCAGCAGATTATTAAAACGATATGCTGACCGTTTGCGGAAACGTATTATCTGACGGCAGAGACAATAAAATCGTGTCTTTGCGATCGCATTTTGACAGCTCCATATTTAAATGAATATAACGGCTTAACAGTTCATCTGACAAGAAAAATTAAAGGATTTTGTAGAGGAGAAAATTCTGTACAACTTTTCTCACTTATGATTTTTTTTCATATCTGGCAACGTTGCAAAAATAACAATATAACTCTGTCCGAACGTGTCCCAACTTTTTAGGTCTTGCCGTTCAACCCAACGGGCCCCAAATTTTACAGACGTAATTGTTAGCCGCTAGCAACCACTACCTCCTTTTCTCAAATTTTTCGACTAAAAATTGGTTATTAACACTAAAAATTGGCCGTTTGAGATGGCAAAAGTAAATTTAATTGCAAATGACGCCTTCCTTAGCCAGGCGAAATTCGAATAAAAGTATTCATAGAGGAGAGAATTGCCTACAACTTTGCTCTTTTATGATATTTCCGTAACTCGCACCGTTTAAGAAAGATTTGCAAATGTTGTTGTTGTTGTTGTTGTTGTTGTTGTTGTCTTCAGTCCGGAGACTGGTTTGATGCAGCTCTCCACAATACCCTATCCTGAGCAAGCCTCTTCATCTCCACATAAGAACGGCAACCTACATCTGTCTGAATCTGCTTACTGTATCCATCTCTTGGTCTTCCTCTGCGGTTTTTACCCCACACACTTCCCTCCAACGCTAAATACACAATTCCTTTGTGTTTAAGAATGTGTCCTACCAATCGATCCCTTCATTTAGACAAGGTATGCCAGAAATTCCTTTTAACGCCAATTCTGTTCAGTACCTCTTCATTAGTTATGCGATCTACCCACCTAATCTTCAGCATTCTTCTGTAGCACCACATTTCAAAAGTCTCTATTCTCTTCCTGTCCGCACTGCTTATCGTCCACGTTTCACTTCCACACAAGGCAACACTCCACACAAATGCCTTCAGAAAGGACTTACTTATGCTTAAAGTAATATTAACAAATTTCTCCTTTTCAAAAACGCTTTTCTACCCATTACCATTCTGCATTTTATATCCTCTGTACTGCGACCATCGCATGTTATTTTACTACCCAAGTAACAAAACTCATCTACCTCCTTCATTGTTTCGTTACCTAATCTAATTCCTTCAGCATCGCCTGATTTTCTAAGACCGCATTCCATTATTTTTGTTTTGCTCTTGTTAATATTCATTTTATACGCTCTCTTCAACACACTGTCCATTCCATTCAACTGCTCCTCCAGGTCCTTTGCTGTCTCGGACAGAATTACAATGTCATCAGCAAAATGCAGTGTTTCTAATTCTTCCCCTGAACTTTCATTCCTTCTCCAAATTTCTCCTTGCTCTCCTTTATAGCTTGCCCAATGTACAAATTGAATAACATTGGAGAAAGGCTACAACCCTGTCTTACTCCCTTCAAATGTCCAAATATTTGTATAGTCTACGGGACTTAACTACGGGGTCATCAGTCCCTAAACTTACAAACTACTTATGAATTACTTAGGAACTAGGACGGCACAAATATCCATGCCCGAGGGGGGATTCGAACCCCCGACCGTAGCGGCCGTGCAGACCGTGACTGGAGCGCCTCAGTCCCCTCGGTCACAGCGGCCGGCTTACTCCCTTCCCAACCTCTGCATCCCTTTCATGCTCTTCAACTCTGACAATTGCTGTCTGGTTTTTGTAAAAGTTTAAATAACCCTCCGTTCCCTATATTTTACTCGTGCTGATTTCAGAATTAGAAAGAGTGTATTCCTGTCAACACCGTCAAAAGCTTTCTCCAAATTAACAAACGATAGAAACGTATGTTACACAAAAGCTTCCTGGCAGATTAAAATTGTGTGCCTGAACCGGGACTCGAACCTGGTACCTTTGCCTATTGCGGGAAAGCGCTCTACCGACAGTGCTATCCCGACACGACTCACGATGCCGCCTCACAACTTTACTTCCGCCAGTACCTCGCCTCCTACTTTCCAAACTTCAAGGAAGCTCTCCTGCTAACCGTGTAAGACTAGCACTCTTGGAAGAAAGGATATGGTGGAGACATGGTTTAGCCACAGCCTAAGGGATTCTAGATCACACTAATTTATTCTAAACGCAACAGAAACAAACATGACCGATGGATCTCTAGTACCTGCGGCGGGAGCGGCCGCGCCCTCTACGTCGACAAGGCGCCTTAGGCCACTCAGCCATCCCCTCCTGGCGCCCCCTGGATACCGGCGCCTTGGGATACTGCAGTCCTTGAACCCCCTGCTAAAGACGGCCCTGACTGTAGCACCACAGGATAGTCTTGTGTAGTTCGCGAACGAAATAGTTCGGAAGAGCGCTCCCACAGGCGAACTACACGAACTAGTTCGGAGATCCCTCACCTCTTAGTGAGGGGGAACAGCGAGAGGACGCGAGAGCGCGCAGAATCGCGTGATTCCCTTTTGCCAGTTGCCGTCATTTCGAGCTGAGATGCAGCTCAGCTGTAGTTTCATACTTCACTGCCACAAAAAAACTCTTCTAAGGTATTCATCAGTGTCTAAATAATATTTACTACGAGTAATCTGTGTGCACAGTAGTTGAATACCATTGTATCAGCCATTCGTGTAAATAACTGGTTTATTTGCTTAAGTATTTGATGTCTAATTGCCGAAATATACGGGTAATAGTACACGCTTGGGCAACACTGATCGTTATATAAAAAAGCTGTCATAACAAAACAAAGAGCGCTTTTAGTATCGGTAACAAAAGCCAAAAACGACGGACGAACTAAAGAGTGGACGAACTAAAAATAGCAGACGAACTAAAGTATGGGCGATAGGTCGCGAACTAAAGTATGTGCTGTATGTCGCGAACTAAAATACGCGCAATCGGTCGCGAACATGCGTTACCGGTTGCGAACTATTCTGCCAAACGTATCTCGCTTCATACTCCGTTGGATTCTTTTCCGAAGACCGACGGGCAATAGCGAGAGGGCGCGCAGCAGAATTAAAAATCACGTGTTTGCCTTCTGCTGATGAGAGCCATTTCGAGGTGAGCGTCTGCCTGCTAGATTACATAGTTCAGTGCTGCAAAATTTCTGCTTTGAAGCATTCTGCACTGTGCAATACCTGACTAATAAATTCCATAATGTCAAGATATATAGCTCTAATCTTAAACGCGAGAAATTATACACAGACTGTTTCTTTTGGTCTGCGTGATATCGTTAGCGGCTCACGCAGCAAGCGCATGAAGCAGCTAGGTGGGGGAACTTCTCCCTCCACCTGCACGCGCAGACCACGCCGCTCAGCCGTCACTGGGAGCGGACGAACTGAAAGAACTAGTTCGCGGGAGAGCGGAGAACTAAAGTGAGCGCTCCCGATCGCGAACTATTATGCGCAAGTCTACTAGAGAACGGTAGGCAACTGGGCGAACGCAGCTAGGCAGTCTGGTAGGAGGCCGGAGAGCTGGTAATAGGCGCCGCTGGCACTGCTTCCAGGGAAATTAAGCGCTCAGCAGTTGGTAATTGGCTTCCCACCTGCTCGCGCCTACCCGCTTTCGCCATTTCCCGTCGCGCCCCTGTCGGCCAATATTCCACCCCCACCCCCTCCCCCTACACTCAGTGTCGCCAGAACCCACGAAACGCAGTGCACTAACTGCGAGCCAGCGAATCAAACACGTCTTCCATCGAGTGTTTGCCGGGAGTCTAGACCAAGGACGTAGCTAAAGAGGGCGTCTTGGGGGTCCGTACCCCCCCCCCCCATCACCTACACTATAAAATACTACTCAAACGTACGCTAAGGACAACACACACACACACCCATGCTCGATGGTGGACTCGAACCTCCGAAGGGACTAAGGGCCGGTTCGTCCATCTCTCGTTAATCTTCTCGTTAGTTAACGAGAAGATGACTAACGACCAGTTAAATGTGTTCGTTAAGAGCATTGCGTTTGTCATTGCTAGATACACATCTCGTTTGCTAACCCGCAGAAAACGTGAAGGTACGATATATTTCGACTATGTTGGCAATAGAAACAAATGAAAGTGCCGTCTGAATGAACAGCTGTTCGCCATATCTGACCGGCAGGGAAGAGGTTAGCAGACCGTAACAAACGTGGAAGAAGCTCATATTTTACAAGAAGTGAGTGTGTGTGTGTCTTGCGGCCTTTATCTTCTCTATATATAAAAGGAAGTGTCCCGATTGACTGACTGACTGATTGAGTGACTCATCATCGCCCAGCCCAAACCACTGAAGATAGAAACTTGACATTTGTGGAGGCTGATGATCTTACTCTGTAGGCGTCATTTAAGAAGCGATTTTTCGATATCCCCTCCGTAAGGGGGCGAAATAGGGGAAGAAACATTTTTTGAAAACACGTAGCTATTTAGGTAATTTTGAAGCTAGAACTACAAAATTTCGGATTTTAATTCAGGGTTCGAATTTAAAAGACACGTGTTTCGGCATTTCTTGAGATTCGACAAATAAGGGGGTAAAATAGGCGACGAAAAAGATTCATTTTCAAAAGTATGTTACTGTTCACTCAAATTTTAAGCTACAACTATGAAACTTCGGATATGTAATCTTGGTCAGGATTAAATATCCATGATTTTTAATATTTTTGGAAATTCAACAAGTAAGAGGGTTAAATAGAGGATCAAAAATTCTTTTTGAAAACACGTTGCTATTGATACAATCTTGAAGCTAGAGCTGCAAAAATTAATATTTGTATAGTTGGTTGGACGTTAAAAAATACGTGTTTCGGCATTTTTTGAAATTCAACCAATATGGGGATAAAATACGAGATGCAAAAATTGATTTTCAAAAATATGTTGCTGCTAACTCAAATTTCAAGCTATAACTACGAAAAAAAGTCAAGAGTTTCGGTATTTTTGGAAATTTAAAAACTAAGGGGGTAAAAGAGGGGATCGAAATTATTTTCGAAAACACTTTGTTGTCAAGACAATTTTGAAGCTATAGCTGCAAAAATTGGTATTTGTATTGTTCGTTATGATTTTAAAAAAATACGTGTTTCGGTATTATTGGAAATTCAACATCAAGGGGGTTAAATTAGAGAGGGGGTGTTTTTCGAAAATCTGTTGCTATTTAGGCAATTTTGAAGTTACAACTACAAATTTTCGGATTTGGATTCGGGATTTAAAATTAAAGGACAGGTGTTTCGGTATTTTTGAAAATTCCACCAATAAGGGGGTGAAATAAGATATGCAAAAAATGATTTTCAAAACAATGGTGCTGTTAACTCAAATTTCAAGCTATAACTACGAAACTTAAGATATGGATTCTTCATCAGGATTAAAAAGAAACAACTGGTGCAGACCAACCAGCCTACGCATGCGAAGCAGCGGGGCTTCAGCTAGTAGAGAAATATAAGGACACTTGGGACTGATAAGGGGAACACCAAGTATGGTACCAACGATTTTGGGATGGCTCGCAGGTATGTTGTGAGGGAACTGCTCCAGACCACCAGGCTAAAAGGATTTGTTCCAGTGCGCCTTGGTTTCCACTACACCTGTACTAAATCAGCGAAAGTACGTCAGGCCGCGTGTTGTAATTAGCAAGGCTCTCGAATGTCACAAACACGACCCGAGTTCAAATCGTGGTTGGACGTTTTTTTTGTAACATTTGTCCGATGATTGATTGTGTATAATTATATACCTTTTTCCCATTTTATCGATTCTTATTGCAAAGGCAAAGTTGTATCAGGTAATGACAGTTACATGTGAAGGACACGCTACGAATGACTAGCCGCCAGGCCGCAGCATAATAATCCGCTGGTCAAGTGGGCACACACTGCATTCGGCGGTATAACACTGGGGCCGGGGACTAAACGCAGCTAGCGAACGCTGCTCAAGTGATAAAGGTCTGCCAGTCGCCGTAGAAGTATGCTTCGAAATAACGAATTAAACAAAATAATAAAGTAATTCTGTCAGATACAGCAAAGGACCTGGAAGAGCGATTGAACGGAATGGACAGTGTGCTGAATGGCGCATATAAGATGAACATTAACAAGAGCAAAACTAGGGTAATGGAGTGCAGTGTAAGAAAATCAGGTGATGCTGGAGGAATTAAATTGGGTAACGAAGCAATATAGGAGGTAGATGAGTTTTGTTACTTGGGCAGTAAAATAACAAATGATGGTCGCAGTACAGATGATATAAAATGCAGAATGGCAATGGGTAGAAAAGCGTTTTTGAAAAAGAGAAATTTGTTAACATCGAATATTGATTTAAGCCTAAGGAAGTCCTTTCCGAAGGCATTTGTATGCAGTGATGCCTTGTATGGGAGTGAAACATGGACGATAAGCTGTGCGGTCAGGAAGAGGATAGAGGCTTTTGAAATATGGTGCTACAGAAGAATGCTGAAGATTAGGTGGGTGGATCGCGTAACTAATGAGGAGGTACTGAACAGAATTGGGGAGAAAAGAAATTTCTGGCATACCTTGACTAAAAGAAGGGACAGATTGGTGGGACACATTCTTAGACATCAAGGAATTGTGAATTTAGCATTAGAGGGAAGTGTGTGCGGTAAAAATCGCAGAGGAAGACCAAGAGATGGATACAGTAAGCAGATTCAGACAGATGTGGGTTGCCGTTCTTATGTGGAGATGAAGAGGCTTGCTCAGGATAGGGTATTGTGGAGAGCTGCATCAAACCAGTCTCCGGACTGAAGACCACAACAACAACAATAAAATACATAACGTATTGAGCAATTAACGTAAATTGTTGTTATATGACCAATTACTCAAGCATTAACATCAGAGTGACTATGAAAGCATATAATTATGCACAACAAATCGTAGGTCAAGTGTAAAAAAAATTTAAAAAAAAAGAAGAAAGAAATGTTGCAAGTGAGATTTGAACCCAGGTCGTCTGTGCGACAGTCGAACGCCTTGCTATCTGACTAACTTACCGCTGGTGCCTTAAAGCAGGTATAGCTGGACTTTGATTTCGATTTTCGTGGAAACCAATAAGCATTGGAACGAATCCTTTTACCTTGGTGGTTTGACATCCTCTTCATTGTCAACCAAATCTCATATTCCCGCCATTTTCATCATACCGATTCTCACTTAACTAGCCGTTACCCGGAAACTTATATTTTGATATCGTAACAATAATTTTTAAGGTTATGTTACGTATCTGCAATATATCAAACTCTTCGCTACTGACACGGGTGGGGCGATTAATATGACGATAAAATTTTCCAGTAAAGGTGCTTGCCACACAAGTTTTTCATACAAAATGTTCAAATTTTTGTATAGCTTATGCGACTACAGGGTCATCAGTCCCTAAACTTACAAACTACTTATGAACTAGCTAATACTAAGGACGGCACAAATATCCATGCCCGAAGGGGGATTCGAACCCCCGACCGCAGTGGCCGTGCAGACTGTGACTGGAGCTCCTCAGTCCCCTCGGCCACCGCGGCCGGCTTTTCATACATGTAGTGCTTCTGTTATTTTGTTCGATAAGTCGGTCTTTATCACGTAATATATTGCGGTATTTTAGCGTTTTGGAATTCCGCCATTTTCATATACATTCTCAATTAACCGGTCGTTAGCCGCGTAAGGAGCAGAATTCAGTCGTTAACTTAACAGCCAGATTGAGGTCATTTAACGTCCGGTTAACCCATAACGAATCATTGACAAACGTAATTCTCCGCTAACGACGAGTTAAAATCTTAACTGGAACTTAACGACACATTGACAATTAGACACGGCTTAGCAACCGTGTAGCAAAACTGAATGATTTTGTCATTATGTCATACGACGAAAAAGGGATAGGCACTATCGACAGTCAACTATGCCATCTATAGATTTTAATCGATAACAGCATCGTCTAGCGTCTAGTCCTCCTCTAGCCGTTGTTGACCTTACTCCATTATTGCTACCTTAAGCACTACAGTACAGTTCTTACTTGCAGTTGGAATGTATTGTAACTGCTGCCTTTTATTTCTTTTCTGCTGTTAAGATAGCTGCTAATGATGGATAAGTTCATAACAAGGAAAAGGAGGAAAACCGACTTTCATTCGTCCACTAGCGTTACGGTAAGTTAAAATACGTAGTACTATAATGGCTTATTTATCTATTTTACAGCAATTTAATGTTAGTAGTGGAGTCGTTATTTGGAGCGGCAACATTCCAGTATATCATAAGGCACCTCACTCAGTACGTGTTAATACTTTTCAAAGTTAGGTTTGAGAGCAATATTTTATCTAGAGGATGGTTACGTTGCAATGCCGACAAGAGTAATAGAACCAATAATCTTGCAAAGAAAATAAATGGGCATTAACCGATTACAGACTTGATGTTGTTGTGGTCTTCAGTCCGGAGACTGGTTTGATACAGCTCTCCACAATACCCTATCCTGAGCAAGCCTCTTCATCTCCACGTAAGAACGGCACCCTACATCTGTCTGAATCTGTTTACTGTATCCATCTCTTGGTCTTCCTCTGCAGTTTTTACCCCACACACTTCCCTCCAACGCTAAATTCACGATTCCTTCATGCCTAAGAATGTGCCCTACCAATCTATCCCTTCTTTTAGTCAATGTATGCCAGAAAGTTCTTTTCTACCCAATTCTATTCAGTACCTCCTCATTAGTTACGCGATGCACCCACCTAATCTTCAGCATTCTTCTGTAGCACCATATTTCAAAAGCCTCAATCCTCTTCCTGTCCGCACTGTTTATCGTCCATGTCTCACTCCCATACAAGGCAACACTCCATACAAATGCCTTCAGAAAGGACTTCCTTAGGCTTAAATCAATATTCGATGTCAACAAATTTCTCTTTTTCAAGAACGCTTTTCTACCCATTGCCATTCTGCATTTTATATCCTCTGTACTGCGACCATCATTTGTTATTTTACTGCCCAAGTAACAAAACTCATCTACCTCCTGTATTGCTTCGTTTCCCAAACTAATTCCTTCAGCATCACCTGATTTTCTTACACTGCACTCCATTACCCTAGTTTTGCTCTTGTTAATGTTCATCTTATATGCACCTTTCAGCACACTGTCCATTCCGTTCAATTGCTCTTCCAGGTCCTTTGCTGTATCTGATAGAATTACTATGCCGTCGCCAAAACGCAACGTTTTTAATTCTTCACCCTGAACTTTAATTCCTTCACCAAATTTCTCCTTGCTTTCCTTTATAGCTTGCTCAATGTACAAATTGAATAACATTGGAGAAAGGCTACAACCCTGTCTTACTCCCTTTCCAACCACTGCATCCCTTTCATGCCCTTCAACTCTGACAACCGCTGTCTGGTTTTTGTACAAGTTGTAAATAACCTTACGCTCCCTATATTTTACTCCTGCTTGCTTCAGAACTTGGAAGAGTTTATTCCAATCAACATTGTCAAAAGCCTTCTCCAAAATCTACAAAAGTTAGAAATTTAGGTTTGCCTTTTCTTAATTTATCTTCTAGGATCCCTAAACCAACATGCAAGGTATTTATGCTTATGGAAAAATTAATGCAGATTTTGCGAAGCACCTATATAGCTACTGCCGTGGCTCACATTCAGCGAGCTTGGTGACGTGCAACCGTGTCGTTTCCAGTGTTCAAATACAGAGAAACACTTCTCGTTCTGATGATCTGACTTCGTTTGGAATAGCAGCTTAAGGTTCTGCTGGCGTATATTGAAACAATAGCACGGCAGGTCGCTGATGGCGTACTTCAGCTAAAGTGGTAGGCCAACAATATACGCACTAAAGAAACCACCATAAATGCTCAAATGGTAGGCGGTGTATCGGACTGCAGAAAAGAGGCAACATTTCTCTCAGGTGGGGGTTACTATTTACCTAAACCTTTTGTATCGGTACAAGTTTCGCGCTCATCTTGTGAATGCGTTCCGCGTTCCTTCATGATGAAGACGTAAAAATCAGGCCATTGAGACAGACTATACATTGTTCATTTATTTATTAACAAAATAACATTAGTCTTCACGTAAATTATATGTACAGTTCGTGATTTCTTTTCGTCACGTCAAATGAAAGAAAAACTGTTTTTTTTTTTTTTTGTTTTTTTTGTTTTTTTTTTTGACAGAGATATTATTATTCACATAATCGCAGAAGGCTAAAATAATATTATCTGCAGTAGTTTTCCTCAATTTGTATATAAAATACTGCAGTATTTGTAAGAAGGTCTTACAGACGCAAACTATCTACATAAAATATAAAAAAATATGTTAAATTTATTTTTAGAATAGGTGTACAATATGAGCCTTTGTAAATTTCTCTTTAACAAGTCGGACCCCCCCCCCCTCCCCCCTTTGACAATATCCTGGCTACGTCACTGTCTAGACGAGTGGCTATATAGCATAGCGAGGCACACTTCCGTACTGTATATATAAGTTGTCCCTGAAATTACTATCCATTTTCATGAAAACGCTGTTTTTTCTTATCTCTACAGATTATGCAGCGATACTTCACCACTACAGTGGCAGTAAAAAACTAGAAGTCATATTTTGACCTAGGTCACAACATATCCGAAACGCACCGGAACCAATGATTGGCACTTGTTTATTTTTACGTGTCAACCTTCAATACCGGGTGACAGCTGTCTGATTGGATGAGGCATTCTTCGCACGATAATTTAAATATTTAAAATGCTGAGAGGAAAAAATATTTAGGGTTCAAAACAAACTGTTTTTACTCTAATAATTTCTATCTATAACTTCCTGGCAGATTAAAATTCTGTGCCGGAACCAACACTACAACCTGGGACCTTTGCCTTTTGCGGGCAAGCGCTCTACCGACTGTGCTATCCCGACACGACTCACGATGCCGCCTCACAACTTTACTTCCGCCAGTACCTCGCCTCCTACTTTCCAAACTTCACAGAAGCTCTCCTGCGAACCATGCAAGACTAGCACTCCTGGAAGAAAGGATATGGTGGAGACATGGCTTAGCCACAGCCTAAGGGATATTTCATATCAGTGCACACTCCGCTGCAGAGTGAAAGTTTCATTCTGGAAACATCACTTGGGCTGTGGCTAAGCCATGTCTCCACCATGTCCTTTCTTCCTCGCTTGCATGCGAAAGGCGAAGTTCGCAGGTTCGAGTCCCGGTTCCGGCACACAATTTTAATCTGCCAGGAAGTTTCGTATCAGCGCACACTCCGCTGCAGAGTGAAAGTTTCATTCTGGAATTTCTATCTACTTTGACCTCGTTTTCTGCTTATTATCGCATCATCAGAAAACAAAACTGTCAGGTGGCAGGATGATTTCGAAAAATATGAAAATGTGTGAAAATGTGGCTGCCAAGTTATGAAGCACAGTTATTTCCCGGTAACGGCCTAATAAGATTCAACTAGTCCAAAGTAAATAAAAAAAAGAGTACAATAGGAACTGTTTCAATGTAAAATACAGAATTTTTCTACGAAGAAGTGACGGAAGAATCGACACAGAAGTAAAAATGATTTAATAAAATTACCGCACGAGGAATGTTTATAGAGCACAATGCTGTGTGGCTTCTCGGAACGTTAACGCTTGGATGGAAGCTAGCAGGAGCGTCGCAAGGAATTGCGTTATTAGCGGGCGAGATGAGGTGGAGGTAAGGAGGAATTTGAATAGCAGCAGAAAGAGGTGGCTAGCGACGTTGCAGGGCTGCCTACTTATGGTAATAGCCGCCCCATCTGAATCCCTAATGCAAGCTAGCAGTCTTCTGCAACCCTGCAGTTGCTGGAGGGGCGGACAGTAATAATAGTAATAATAATAAGGGGGAAAAAAGAGGTTTGTCGGAAGTGAGGAAAGGGCCATTAGAGCTCGGATGTGCCTTCATCATCTCCACGGAAACCGCGCAGCGTAGTTCTGCCTGCCGCGTGGAGCGAGGATTGCCGCTGAATGTGTGGAAACGTCTCCGTGACAGACCGGACAAGTTCATGCCAGGCCTGGCGAAACACCACACACAGCTAGTCCCAACAGTTGCACCGTGTGAAACATCTTTATATTGTGAAACATAATGAAAATTAGCAAAGAAGAACTGCAGTCAATATTAATAAACGTCAGAGAAACTTTAGAATAAACTCATATACCGACAGTTTTCTGAATGTCTTCTTATTGTTGATTACTTCATCACATCTCAGGGTCATTATGTGGTTCAGTTTAAGGCCTAAGTAATGAACTAAGACGAAACTTTTCACTCTTGAGAAAGATCTGTATTTTTCTAAAAAAAATTTACATCACAACTGAAAGTTTACAAAAAAAAAAGAAAAAAAAAAAAAAAACAACGAGACAGCTCATCACTTCTAATTGCTCAAGAAGACAAGACTGACTGCTAATTAACAAGCAAAGATACTGCTCTTCCACTTTTTTCTTTTAGTTCCACAGATGAATTTTTTTCTTCACAACATTAATTACTAATTGTCTATTATTATTAGTATTATTATTAATTTTTTTCTCTTTTTTTAATAATAGAAAATGAAATTAAAATAGTAATTCGCTTCTTACTGTTCTGATACCCCAACACTCCATTCCTGGTAACAGGACAACCGCCAGCAATGCCCGTTAATTGGAGTTGAGCTGACTACACGCTTGGCTACATACAGTCAGGTTCAAGAGAGAAAAACATACCGCAGTGGCGTGTTTTACAGCACACTTGTGGTTTTCCCTGTAGTTTTATCACTTTCTTTTGGCAAATATTTTGGAAAAAATAACGAAAATATAAATAGAGCGACCGGACATGGTGGTTTTGTGTGAGTGTGTGTGTGTGTGTGTGTGTGTGTGTGTGTGTGTGTGTGTGTGTGTGTGTGTATATGGCTGCCTGCGTGATTGTATGAACGTACGTATGTGTTTATGTCATGAAGGCCACGGGCAAAAATTTAAGTTATCTCAATGTATTTTGGTACCTAATAATAATAATTTCGTGCAGCTCATCGGCCTGGTGCAAGTCTTTCAATTGGACGCCACTTCGGCGACTTGCGTGTCCCTAGCCTACCCCAGTTATACAACTGGGCAAAGGAAAGGAAAGGAAAGGGGGCCTACAGCTTAACGTGGAATCCGAACCACGTGTCGTTTCTGGCGACTCCTCACATCGTTGAGAGGTGAAGGATGGATTAAAGTGCAGAGTCAGCAAGTCAGCGACCCTCTTTACGGTAAGTTGTTACCTATCCCTCCATTATAGACATTCCAATCCGATTTTCCGTTGCTGATGCTGAAGCAGTTAGATTGGGTAACGAAGCAATAAAGGAGGTAGATGAGTTTTGTTACTTGGGCAGTAAAATAACAACTGATGGTCGCAGTACAGAGGATATAAAATGCAGAATGGCAACGGGTAGAAAAGCGTTTTTGAAAAAGAGAAATTTGTTAACATCGAATATTGAGTTAAGCTTAAGGAAATCCCTTCTGAAGGCATTTATGTGGAGTGTTGCCTTGTATGGGAGTGAAAGATGGACGCTAAACAGTGCGGACAGGAAGAGGATTGAGGCTTTTGAAATATGGTGCTACAGAAGAATGCTGAAGATTAGGTGGGTGGATCGCGTAACTAATGAGGAGGTACTGAACAGAATTGAGGAGAAAAGATATTTCTGGCATACCTTGACTAAAAGAAGGGATTGATTGGTAGGACACATTCTTAGACATCAAGGAATTGTGAATTTAGCGTTGGAGGGAAGTGTGTGGGGTAAAAACCGCAGAGGAAGACCAAGAGGTGGATACAGTAAGCAGATTCAGACAGATGTAGGTTGCCGTTCTTATGTGGAGATGAAGAGGCTTGCTCAGGATAGGGTATTGTGGAGAGCTGCATCAAACCAGTCTCCGGACTGAAGACCACAACAACAACAACAACAATATAAAATTACATATAACAAGGTGAAATGGGCATTTTTAAGAAAATGGGCATAATTGAAGACCGCGATACAAGCCGTCGGCTTTGACAATGACGTCATATCTGAGTCTCACGAGATACGCTACGTAGACTACCTAACAAAACAATCACGAGTAAATATATATATATATATATATATATATATATATATATATATATATATATATATATATATGAGGTGCGTGTGTGTTTGTAGAAGGCGGGAGTGATTATGTGGTGGCTGAGTTAAAGACGATAGTTTGTTTACAAACAAATCAGATTAATATTTTATGTTTAGAAAGTGACTGCAAACGTTTCCTAATGTAGCGCAGTCTCTTATTTCGAAGCCAATATCTAGTTAACAATGACTATTATCGAAATGACGAGCATTTCGTCAGAATGCTGACATATAAAGACTTAAGTAGCGGAAAAATTAAATATATCTACCAATTAGTTTTTGCGAAATCGTTTGTGAAAGATGGCAGGGCATGCGCCTCTACACTGTTAGTGCAGCGCGATTCCAACCGTGTTGGGGAAAACATGGCGGACGATTCAGCCTGGGTGTTTAGGAGCTCTAGGTCGAAGCAGACGGGTGGTATCGCAGTATACTGTTATGCCCTTACATATTGTAGGCCATCAACAGAACAGGTTCTGCTTACCGTATACTAGGCCTCGTATATCGCTAGCAACGGGTTCTACACAGCGCTGGTAACAATTCTTGAAGGACAGTAATAGTAACGCTTCTGTATCGGGTGTGAATAAATAAATAGTAACCACTGTTTAGGATCCAACCCTCGTACAAACTGATACTGGTAACGAAACCAGTACGAGCGAAACCAATACGAATCACCTCTCCGTTCCATACCTCGCTAGACAGTAGACTTGCGCATAATAGTTCTCGATCTGGAGCGTTCACGCGAAATAGTTCCTTGTTTTAGTTCGTGGTTTCCGCATGCAGGTGCAGGGAGAAGTTCCCCCACGTAGCTGCTTAATGCGCTTGAGCCGCTAACGATATCACGCAAACCAAAAGAAACAGTTAGTGGATAATTTCTCGCTTTTAAGTTTTGAGTTATCTCTATATCTTGGCATTATGGAATTTATTAGTCAGATATTGCAGAGTGCAGAATACTTCAAAGCAGAAATTTTGTAGCAGTGAACTATGTAATCTAGCAGGCAGACGCTCACTTCGAAATGGCTCTCATCAGCAGAAGGCAAACACGTGATTTTTAATTCTGCTGCGCGCCCTCTCGCTATTGCCCGTCAGTCTTCGGAAAAGAATCCAACGGACTATGAAGCTAGATACGTTTGGCATAATAGTTCGCGATCGGTATCGCATGTTTTATTTCGCGACCTATTGCACATATTTTAGTTCGCGACCTATCGCGCATATTTTAGTTCGCGACCTATCGCGCATATTCGCAGAACGACATGTTGACCATAGCTGTTTATTATTTCTCAATGCTACCGGTTTCGGTTATTAACCATTATCAAGCGTTAGCCTTAATTCGTATACTGACAAATGAGGTTATGACTTCTGCAGCAATACACTTTTTAATGAAGTTAATTGCTTCAATACACTTTAATAACTTAGTCTTCAGTCGCTGTATTGCTGCAGAAGTTCAAAAATGTTCAAATGTTTGTAAAGCTTATGGGACTTAACTACTGGGTCATCAGTCCCTAAACTTACGAACTAACTAAGACTAAGGACGGCCAAATATCCATGCCCGAGGGGGGATTCGAGCCCCCGACCGTAGTGTCCGTGCAGACCGTGACTGGAGCGCCTCAGTCCCCTCAGCTACCGCGGCCGGCCATGCAGAAGTCATACCCTCATTTGTCAGTGTACGAATTAAGGCTAACACTTGATAATGGTTAATAACCGAAACCGGTAGCATTGAGAAATAATAAACAGCTATGGTCAACATGTCGTTCTGCAATTATCTGAAAGCTGTTATGCCCCATCTGTTCACCTATCGTGCGTATTTTAGTTCGCGACCGGTAGCTCTCTTTTAAGTTCGCAGCTCGGCCGCGAAGCAGGTCGCTCTTCTTAGTTTTGGCTTTTGCTATCGCTACTAAAACTACAGCTGAGCTGCATTTCAGCTCGAAATGAAGGTAACTGGCAGTAGAGAATCACGCGATTCTGCGCGCTCTCGCGTCCTCTCGCTGTTCCCCGTCAGTCGTCGGAAAAGGAGCGGATGAACTAAGAGGCGAGGGAACTGCGAACTAGTTCGCGTAGTTCGCCTTTGGGAGCGGTCTTCCGACCTAGTTCGTTCGCGAACTACACAAGACTACTGGACAGGTAGCGGACAGGTGATGTTCAGTGCCGCCGTAGTGCTTCGGCGGGTTTCTTCCGGCTACGGGCCTTTGTCTCACCAAGAGCGCTCCGCGGCAGTCACTACGTTTACATGCAACACATCTTCCGGAAGACGAAAACCGATTTTCGTAAACCGTTTCGTGCCGTTACATGGCACAGCGTGAATCGGATTTCCTAGCCCACTTAAAATGGCGCCCGAAAAACTGCTGATTCAGTACCTAATTTAGTCAGCACAATCGCTATTTTTCATTTATTTAAATACACATATTCATGCGCACTCTAATATTTATACTTTTATTTCACGATAGAAATTGTCACTCTGTCCATAGGTGCCATAGATTCTTAACAACGAAACACAATGTGACAAGCCAGGAACACTTCAAAATCGGTTGCGTTTACATGGCCACGAAAATCGATTGTGTAATTGGAAAACCGCTTTAGAGAAGGGGCTTTCCAGAATCGATTTTGGAGTGTTTACATGACCAACCAAAAGCGGAATTGGGAAATCGGTTTACGAAAAACGGTTTTGGGAGGGGTGAGTGAGTCTAGAGGCTGACTTATATTAAAGGCGTAACTTTGCTACATGTGAGGGTGGCGCGTGGTCGTCGGGGTGGTGCTGTGTAATTATTTAAGACCCATCAATTTACAAACATTTGATTTGTGTTTAATAACTTTGAACGTGTGGTTTCATTACATACCAACTAGATTCAGTCTCTCTTGTAGCATGCACTTTGAAATAAAGTGAAAATGTGAATGTTGCGTTCTGAGTTTTGAATTTAATGCCTTTCATATACGACGTCCTTCCTGTTCGCATGCTTTTTTTTTTACGAAGTTCATTTTCTTTTTTTATTTATTTATTTTGATATCCTGTTCAAAGCTTCGCGTATGTCTACATATTCCCCTGTTGAGAGTCACATGTAAATTAAACACTGAACTAATGTGAAATAATATAATTTAAAAAATCTTCTAGCTGGTTCAAAATGTTCAAATGTTTCTATAGCTTATGGGACTTAACCACGGGGTTATCAGTCCCTAAACTTACAAACTAGCTAATACTAAGGACGGCACAAATATCCATGCCCTAGGGGGGATTCGAACTCCCGACCGTAGTGGCCGTGTAGACCGTGACTGGAGCGCCTCAGTCACCTCGGCCACTGCGACCGGCTTCTAGCTGGGTAAAACCATCTGTACACATGTATCAATTAAAATACAATTAACAGACCTTACAGTAGCTCCTTAGTTGGTCTAAATAAAATCACGAAAAGTAGCTTACTTTAAACGGACTGTATTCGTGTTAACAATCTATAGTAAAATTAAACAATTGCTTACATGTATAGACCTATAGTTCTGTTATTACCTCTCTCTGAGCATAAATATTTCTAATATAAATAAATAAAAGGTTTTGTTCTTGACGTTACACAGATAATTGCTCGATTTTGGCGTCCATACTTAGCGTCTGTTATTTACAAGCAATCTTTTTGCGCCGATCTATGTTTGAAGGAAACCGATAAAACTTATACAGTAGAAACCATGTCTGCTATTATTTGAGCAGTTTGAATCATCACAACCAACCATTGCACACTGTGAAACAAGAAAATCACGAAATATTCCCTGATTCACTTCGCTACACTACACAAAGGAAACAACACTGTCATCGGACTGGGATTCAAAATGGCGGATTGTTCAGCTCGGTATATCTGGTGCTTTAGCCAGATTTAAAGCACTAGATATACAGAGCTGAACAATCCGCCATTTTGAATCCCAATCCGTCGGCAGTGATGTACGCTTTGTGTGGTGTAGCGAAGTGAATCAGGGAATACTTTGTAATTTTAATGTGTGAAACTGTTGGTTGTGCGATACTGTTGGTTGTGCAGCTCCAAACTGCTCAGATAATACCAGACATGGTTTCTACTGTATAAGTTTTATCGGTTTCCTTCAAACATAGATCGGCGTAAAAGGTGGCTTGTAAATTGTAGACACTAAGTATAAACGCCAAAATCGTGCAGCTATCTGTGTAACGTGAAGTACAAGACCTTTTTTTCAATTTGTATTAGAAATAGTTATGCTCACACAGAGGTAGTAATGAAAATATGGGCCTATACATGTAAGCAGTGGTTCATTTTAATTTCGCTACACATTGTTAACATAACACGACACACAATGTGTTTAAAGTTACTTTTCTTGATTTTGTTTAGCCTAAGTAAGGATTTATTACAACGGCTGTTAATTGTATTTTAAGTGATGCATGAATGCACCTAACTTTTTAAATTATATTATTTCGCAATAGTTCAGTGTTTAATTTAAATGTGACTCTTAACACGGGAATATGCTAGACTAAGCCAAGCTGTGAACAGGATGTCTGGAAAATAATAATAATAATAATAATAATAATAATAAAACTTAGTAAAGAATGGGAACAGGAAAGAAGTCGTACATGAAAGCTATTAAACTCAAAACTACCAGAGAGACTTTATTTAGTCGTTATCAAAGTTATTAAACACATTTTTGGCTTTAAATCTTCTTTGAAATATAGTGTATGTAAAATGTGCGAGACATTAGGGGGGGGGGGGGACGGAAAGTACATTATACGCAATTAAACATTATTCCCTAACAGTTTTCTAATGCAACTGTTAATTACCGTAAGCGTATGTGGATGTACATTTATAAACCAGAAAATACGATAATTGTAACGTATTTTAACTGTGTGTGGAAATATTTATAACGGCAACATATGCCTTCATTTCGAATGTAAGTGAATGTATATTCACACGAAGTGATGGGTGCTATCGACAAAGGTTCGCAAATCGATTCCGTATTTCTTGATTTCCAGAAAGCTTTTGGCACCGTACCTCACAAACGGCTTTTAATCAAATTGCGTGGTTATGGTATATCGCCCCAAATTTGCAATTGGATAGGGGATTTCTTGTCAGAGAAAACACAGTTTGTAGTAATCGATGGTGAGGCATCGAGTAAAACAGAGGTGATATCGGGCGTTCCACAGGGTAGTGTTATTGGTCTTCTGCTGTTCCTTATTTACATAAACGATTTAGGGGAAAATCTAAGTAGCTCTCTTAGGTTGTTTGCAGATGACGCCGTCATTTACCGTCTAGTAAAATCATCTGAAGATCAAAACCAAGTGCAGAACAATCTGAATAAGATATCAGTATGGTGTAAAAATTGGCAATTGACTCTAAATAATGAGAAGTGTGAAGTCGTCCACATGAGTACGAAAAGAAATCCGTTAAACTTTGTTTACAACATAAATCAATCAAATGTGAAGACCGCAAACTCCACAAAATACCTAGGAATCACTATTACTTCAGACTTAAACTCGAAAGAACACGTAGATAATATCGTGGGAAAGGCGAACCAGAGATTGCGTTTTATTGGCAGAACCCTTAAAAGATGCAACAGAACTACTAAAGAAACTGCATACACTGCGCTTGTCCGTCCATTTTTGGAGTATTGCAGCCCAGTGTGGGATCCTTATCAGGTGGGTTTGACGGAGGACATCGAAAGAGTCCAGAGAAGGGCAGCTCGTTTCGTATTGTCGCGATACAGGGGAGACAGCGTTACGGAAATGATACAGGATCTGGGATGGGAATCATTAGAACAACGGCGCTTATCGCTGAGGCGTGGGTTACTTGCGAAACTCCAATCGCCAACATTCTCCTCCGACTGCGAAAATATATTGTTGACTCCCACTTACATAGGTAGAAATGATCATCAGAATAAAATAAGAGAAATCAGAGCTCGAACAGAGAGATTCAGGTGTTCTTTCGTCCCGCGCGCTATTCGAGAATGGAATGGAAGATAAATAGTATAATTGTGGTTCGATGAACCCTCTGCCAGGCACTTAAATGTGATTTGCAGAGTATGCCACGTAGATGTAGATGTATCGTATCTCTAAATATCCATCTAATCATTAACTTTAAGTTACTTGCCTCTTATAGTAAAATGTAAGCCAATAAATTTTCTATGTTGTAATATTTTCTGCGTGAAGGAAGTATATGTAAAGGCCTTATGAGCATTTTAAAAAGCGTAGGTGTTCCGTAGTCTTTAAATTCGCGCCTTCAACGTGGGATTCAAAATGGCGGATTGTTCTGCTTGTACTATACAGTGCTCTAGTGCTGTGGGGTGCGTGGGCGGGTGCCTCACGCACGTGCGTGCGCAGCGGCAGCGTCGGTTGCGTGAGCGTGAAGCCGTACTGTGCCCTACTGCAGCCCTAGCCGCCCCCGCAGTTGAGTTTTTCGGCGTTCCCTCTCCGCTCCGTTACACGAGGGGAGCGCGCCACGCACAAAGCCGTACAACCGCCAGCGCAACCGATCCCTCAAATCCCTGCCCAGCCATCGCCGACAAACAGCGCAACCTCTGCTGGTGGGACGGTGGGCGGTCCGCTACACGTAAAGGCTAGTTTCCACGACGACACTGCGTTTCATGAAACTGCGCTACTGGCCAGTGCGCATGCGCGGCAAGCGTTCGCGCAACTCGTTGGCGAAACTAAACAGTTCCGGCACCTTCCAACTTTGGCGAAACTGATTGCGCGTGTTTTTAGGTTAGGTGATAACCGATACAGAACAAAACACAACATAAAGAGGGGAACGGAAGAAATAATTCGGTTTTCGAACATATACGCGATGCTTAGGTGTTTGTGCCATTGTAATGATGAAAATTTCAGGAACAAGTAGCGCGTATTAGTGCTATTGAAGCAATTATTTCTGGATTAAATATTGATTGGTTGACCATTAGTGAATTTCAGACTAAAATACATTCAATTCCAAATACCTATAAAAACGAACTACAGCGATTGTGGATTTGGGAACACGGTACAGGTACCGTAGAGACGAATATCTACTTGACAGGAAACGTAATGCAATTTGTAATTTCAGTTCTGGTAACAATGCTTCACGCATAACGGTAACTATTTCTTTATTGAATTACTAAATCTGTTTATAAGGAACGTGAACTTCTCTGCTGACATTCAAAGTTGATTAAAATAAGTTCTAGGGTCTTCAATCACTATTTCTTTCAGCAAGGTCGCTAAGCAACCGAGCTGACGTTTTTTTTTTTTTTTTTTTAAATCCAGTCACAATCCCAAACACGTTTCTTATTCTCTTTATGTTTAGTCTTATGCAGCGACGTCACACAGAGTAACAATAGCTCCGCCACAACTCTTACAGCTACCAAAACTTTCATTCTACGGCGACTACGGCACTCACAAAACAACGACACTGAAGTGTATAGTATTGGCGCCGTGTCTACAGACACACACGAAACCAGTCCATTTCATGAAACGAGTGTGGCAACCTAGTGTCGTCGTGTAGACTAGCCTTAAGACCAGCGCTGCTGTGTAAGAGCGCGGGAGCACGGGAATAGCTCACCTACTCTAAACTACTGTAGGCGAGACCGGGCAAGTTGAGGCAAATTTCAGGCCGCGGTGGAGTAGCCGAGCGGTTCTCTGTAATAAAAAAACTGAGCCAGAGAACATGTAGAACCAAAACGATCAAACACGATCACGAACAAGGACTACCCACAGAGCACCTCGCTGCGGAGGTGAGAACCACTTAATAACTTTCTGAAAGATATCATTTACAATTTCATAAGTTATGAACCTGATGTCAGGTTTGTTAACTATACTTGTATCATCAGCAAAAAGTACTAGCTTAGCATCTTCGTGAATGTAGAATGGCAAGTCATCAATATATATTAAGAACAGCAATGGACTTACGAAGTGTATTTCTTATGCAAATACAGTTTTCTTAATAGAACAATGGTTGTTCCTATCATGCACTGTAATTTTTGACACTAACTGAGTACAAAGAATTTTGAATGACGTTTTTGTCACGTTTAGTTTGGCAGCTACATCCCTTCAAAGTTCTGGGGGCGGAGGCTGCGATAGCGTAGCTAACTGGCCGAGTGGCTATCCCCTGGGGCACGGCCCACTGTCTCATCACCACCAGCCAGTCAGCTACGCTCTCGTAGCCTCCGCCCCCAAAACTGAACGGTTGTAGCTGCCAAATAAACGTGATAAAAATGTCATTCAAAATTCTTTGTACTCAGCTGGTGTCAAAAAATCCAGTGCATGATAGAAAGAACCATTGTTCCATTCGAAAAATTGTATGTTTGCATAAAAATACACTTTTTAAGCCGCGGTGGAGTGGCCGAGCGGTCTAAAGCGTCTCGCTGCGGAGCGCGCGGTTGCTCGCCGTGGAGGTTCGAGTCCTCCCTGGGGCATGGGTGTGTGTGTGTTGTCCTTAGGTTAGTTTACCTAGGTTTAAGTAGTTTGTAAGCTACGGACTGAAACTGACGACCACGCAGTTTGGTCCCATAGATTTACAGACACTTGAACATTTTAAACAAATTTCAGATTTTATTTCTTACATTTTGTTTTTGTTTTTTTGTTTTAATTATTTTGGCCAACTTTAGGTTACGGTAAAGGTAAAGCAGTCAACAATCCGAAGATTGGTTTGAACAGCACAGTGCTTTACTAGGCATGTTCCTGTTTGGAGGTGGTATGCCGTTGCCTTCCTCCGACCTTGGAACTGACTTACCCAGCCAGTTACAGGGGGACCTACAGTTTAACGTGGGTTCCGAACCACAGTGCTACTCGGTATTTTTCACATCAGCAACACTGCCAGAGGTGAAAGAAGTGGAAAGTGACAGATAAAAATCCCCGGACCTAATGGGAATCGAACCCAGGACCTTTGGATTTGTAGTCTGACACACTACCACTGTGCTACGGAGCCGCACCAGTAACACTAAAAGTGGGTCTTTGCGATCGTCTTTTGACAGCTCCAAATTACAATAACGACTTAAGCATGCATCTGACACGATAATTGATGTTCAAATGTTTGTAAATCTATCGGACCAAACTGCGTGGTCATCGGTCCGTAGCTTACAAACTACTTAAACCTAGATAAACTAACCTACGGACAAACACACACACACACACACACACACACACACACACACACACACACACTCACCCATGCCCCAGGGAGGACTCGAACCTCCACGGCGAGCAACCGCGCGCTCCGCAGCGAGACGCTTTAGACCGCTCGGCTACTCCACCGCGGCCGATAATTGAATAACCGACTTTGTAGAGCAGAAAATTCTCTACAACTTTGCTCTCTTTTGTTTTTTTCATATCTCGTAGCGTTTCAGAGATATTTGCAAAAATAACGGCGATTTCGGGATGTATGCCTGTCTATCTGTCCGTAACGTGTCTCCTGTTTTTAAGACGAACTGTTCAACCGGTCAGCACCAAATTTTACTGACATAATTTTAGGCCGCCAGAGACCAGAACCTCCCTTTACCAAATTTTTCGGACAAAAAATACGGTAGTAATACCATAAAAAGCCGTTTGTAATATAATTGTAATTGCAAACGAACCGTTCATCTGACACGAAAATTGAACAACCTAACAGAGGGGAAAATTCTCTACAATTTCGCTCTATTAAGTTTTTTCATATTATGCATCGTTGCAGAGACATTTGCAAAAAAAAAAAAGGTGAAATGACGATGTCTGTCTGACTGTACCGTGTTTCCACTTTTTAGATCGAACCGTTCAACCGATCGGCACCAAATTTTACAGACATAATTGTTGGCTACCAGAGACGAGAACCTCGCTTTTTTTAAATATTTCGGACAAGAAATACGTTCCTAATACAAAAAAGCCATTTGTAATGTAATTTTAATTGCAAATAAACCGTTCATCTGACGCGAAAATTTAATAAACGAATTTGTAGAGGACAAGATTCTCTGCAGCTTTGTTCCCTTTTCTTTTTTTTAATATCTCGTATCGTTTGCGAGATATTTGCAAAAATTACGGAGTTTTGACACCCTCCACTAAATTAACGAAAACCAGCCGTTCGCAGATGTCACGTGACATGTTTTGCCCAGAACTCTCTCTGGCATACGCCATCTTGCGTTGCGTATTTGATGATTTTCTTATTGTAACTTACACGTTTTCATTTCAAAGCAATGGCGCACTGAAGAATTAACAAAAACACTTCGTCCTTCCTTCGATAAATGATAATCCAGTGTCTACAAATGCCATATTATCATCAGTTAAGAATGACTATCAATAGAGAAGAGGCGGTGGCTGCTATATAAGAGCACGTGAACAGGGTCACCAACTCTCCCGTATTATTCGGGTTCTCCCGTATTTTAGCACTTTTTTTTTCCTTTTTAATTCTCACGTCACACTTATTATCTGCCTGTTTCTCCCCCATATTTCGTCAGTGATCGTCAGTTATGCATGAAACCTGTGAAGTATCAACGATGCTTTAAATTCTCTCAGCGAGATATATCGAAAATCTTTTTTTTTCTAACAATCGATACTATAGCCGGTTACTGTTCGCTTGGCACCGATCACCAGTTAACGTTTTTATACCATAAACGAGTACGGAAGTAGTAGCTCGCGAAAATTGATGACCCAGTTTAAACACAAGCGTATCATTATTTCTCAGTTGACTCTCACAACATTTCGCAACGCTTCGAAAGAGATAGTACTGGCGGATCGCTCATCAGCTATTTAAAACAAACGTAGCACCAAATGTTTCTATTTAACCTCTTTTCTTTGTTTTCGCGTAATACCCACTGAACAGTTTAAATGTTCAATTGTTTCTTAAGCTTATGGGACCTAAGTACGGGGTCATCAGTCCCTAAACTTACAAACTACCTATACTAAAGACGACACAAGACACAAACATCCATGCCCGAGGAAGGATTAGAATCTCCGACGGGGAACGGCCTCGCACATCAGAGCATAGCGCCTGAATGCGCTCGGCCACTCCGCCGCGGCTTGTGAACCGTTCGTGTGTATCTTCATTTGGCTTCAAGTGAATAGGTTTTCATTATGTGCTCTCGCAGTGAAACGTTGATTAATATTTTTACTACTACCATTGAAAAAGTCCATCCGTGGAAAAAAAAAGCTTGAGACGTGATTCTATTAACTTATACCATAGCTTAAATGTTATATAACAAAAAATCGATATATCAAATAAAAATCTAATAGGGTTTGGCATACTGTTCTTGAATTTGCTCCACAAATGAGACTTATTAATAACATTGCTCTCTTAAAAACTCACTCTCAGGTTGTAGAGCTACCCCAAAATGTGATGTATGAGTAAAAGAGAGCAAAGGATATCAGATTTTTTTTAATACTTACATCCCCATTGTCATACATTCCAAAGAAATATGTATAGTTGTGTAGATGAAATTTATTGTCAACTAGCTGAACCCCCGCTGCTTCGCATGCGTAGGCTGTTTGGTCTGCACCAGTTGTTTCTTTTTAATTCTGATGAAGAATCCATATCCTAAGTTTCGTAGTTATAGCTCGAAATTTGAGTTAAGAGCAATATATTTTTGAAAATCAATTTTTGCATCCCGTATTTCACCCCCTTATTAGTGTAATTTCCAAAAATACCGAAACACCTGTCTCTTAAATTCGAACCCCAACTCCAAATCCAAAAATTTGTAATTTTAATTTCAAAATTGCCTAAATAGCAACAGATTTTCGAAAAACACTCCCTCTCCAATATAACACCCTTGATGGTTGAATTTCCAAAAATACCGAAACACGTGTCTTTTTAATCATGATCAAGAGTCCATATCCTAAGTTTCGTAGTTATAGCTTGAAATTTGAGTTAACAGCAACATACTTTTGAAAATCAATTTTTTGCGGCCTCTATTTTACCCCCTTATTGGTTGAATTTCAAAAACTGCCGAAACACGTATATTTTAAATTCGAACCCCGATTCCAATCCGAAAATTTGTAGTTCTAACTTCAAAATTGCCTAAATAGCAACAGATTTTCAAAAAACACCCCCTCTCCAATAATCCCGTTGATGACTGAATTTCCAAAAATACCGAAACACGTGTTTCTTAACGTCTAACCAACTACACAAATATCAATTTTTGCAGCTGTAGCTTCAAAATTGTATCAATAGCAATTTGTTTTCAAAAATAATTTTTGATCCTCTATTTAAGCCTCTTACTTGTTGCATTTCCAAAAATACTAAAAATCATGTATTTTTAATCCTGACCAAGATTCCATATCCGAAGTTTCGTAGTTGTAGCTTAAAATTTGAGTTAACAGAATCATATTTTTGAAAATCAATTTTTTGCCTCACCTATTTTACACCGTTATTCGTCGAATTTCAAAAAATGCCGAAACACGTGTCTTTTAAATCCGAACCCTGAATTAAAATCCGAAATTTTGTAGTTCTAGCTTCAAAATTGCCTAAATAGCTACGTATTTTCAAAGAACGTTTCATCCCCTATTTGACACCCTTACGGACGCAATATCGAAAAATCGCTTCTTAAATGACGCCTACAGAGTAAGATCAACACCCTCCAGAAATTTCAAGTTTCTGTCTTCAGTGGTTTTTGCTGGGCGATGATGAGTCAGTCAGTCAATCGGGACACTTTCTTTTATAGATAGAGATAAATCTCCCTTATTCTCCGTTATAATCACGTTTAGATTTTCGTCATCTCCCTTAAAGCGATGATTAAAAGTTGGTCACCAAACACGTGAACAACCCTAATTTCTCACTCGTTGTGCATTTTTCTTGCTGTTCTGCTTCGTTAGGAGCCTTCAGTATCAGTGTGGCCTGTTTTGCACGTCTTCTTTCTTGCTTCTCGCTTCTGTTTCTTTCTTCTTCTGTTAAGACGACTTTGATATTGTTGTCGTGCACCAACCAGCTTCCACCAGCCCTTTACACTCCTCCCTGTCCTGTACTATTTCCTGCAGATTCCTTTCTTTTATTCCACCATCACACCAATCATCTCTTACTTCCTTCACTAGTTGTTTCCTGTATGACATGTTGCATTTCATATCTTCTTTCAAGGGCAGGCGACGACGTTCGGTTGGCGGGTTTTGTTCAGACACCCTTTTAGCAGACCATTACGGCAACATAATGTGCAAAGAGCAAGGCGCACTACCTCAACCTGTAACTCATGGCTTTTTAGGTGGCTGCAGCTGTGGTAACGCACTGGACTCGCATTCGCAAGGATGCTGGTTCAAATCCACATCCGGCCATTCAGATTTAGGTTTTCCGTGATTTTCGTAAATTTCTCCAGGCAAATGCCGGGATGGTTCCTTTCAAAGGGCACGGCCGATTTCCTTCCCCATTCCCACCCAAACACTCCGAGCGTTAGCTCCGCCTATAATGACCACGCTGTCGACGGGACGATGAACACTAATCTTCCTTCCTTTCTTCCATGAGTTTTTATTTCAAACCATAAAACTGCCACGATTAATGTATGGGACGTATATACTAAGAAAAATATAGAAAACAATATTCCTTAAAATTATTATGCACTACTAGCAACAAAAAGTTCATAGCTGGGCAGCTATATAGTGCTTCCATGATGTACCCGATGCCTTTCATCTTTCCATAAAGTAACTCATAATGCAACAGTGGTAGGTGACTGACTACTTTTACATGGCAAAGGAGCAGGGGGGGGGGGGGTTCAGACCCAGAGCAATATTGAGGTGCCGTCGCACATTTCACATGTGCCAGAGCTGTGACGCCACCACCAAAAATAAATAAATAAATAAAACAAACTTACGATTTTTCTATGAATTTAGAAAATTTTGTGAGTAGTTGGTAAAAGAATGAAGCGTTATTGAAAAAAAGATTGTAGACATGAAGAGCAGTCTTTTCTGTTACATCTTGAAAATGACCGGCGTACACCTCCCGAAATAAATGTTCAAATGTTTGTACAGCTTATGGGACTCAACTACGGGGTCACCAGTCACTAAACTTACAAACTACTTATCAACTACTTACGAACTAGGACGGCACAAATATCCATGCCCGAGAGGGGATTCGAACCCCCGACCGTAGTGGCCGTGCAGACCGTGACTGGAGCGCCTCAGTCCCCTCGGCCACCGCGGACGGCCTCCCGAAATACAGGCTGTTGTCGAAGACGTTGCCCAACTATATTCCCGTAAATTATTTCTACATAACCTACAGAGTAAGCCCAGTTTTCCGAACGAAAGTAATCGCTGTAGGGATCAGTAAATTAGAAATACCTTTCGCATTACCACATCTGGCTCAAGTTGTCATTTGCCAGCAATCGTAAAAAATCTGAAACCTTCAGGCAAATGACATATAGGCAAGACCAGGGGAATGGCGCCTCCTTAAGGGAAACAAATTTCTTATTATAAGTGTGTCTTTTACGTACAGAATGATACCACAGATTCGCCAGCTAATATTACTTTATTATAACTTTTTCAGCAATGTATTTTTTTATTTTTATTTTATTTTTATTTTTTTTTTTTTTTTGTTAAAAATATGAAAGTATACGCAGTAGTACCATTACCATGGGTTTCGGAGTTATGACGCCATACATTTGAAAACGAAGGATAAACCTACATGATGAATGAGTAGTGGTAAATAAGTATTACAACTGTTATAATTTATACTTATCACTCTACTGTATTAGACATTTAGAAGGCTTCAAGTACTTGTCGATGTAAAATTGGAATGAACATAGTTTTTATAATTTAGACTTGATTAAGACACCGCAAAAGTCAGAAATACAGTTTTTGGCACTTGAAAACTACTACATTCTCTTCATTCTGCAAGTGCATCTCTATTACACTTAATTTTGCCTAAATTCCCCACCATGGCGTCATTGCCCCTAGTTGCAAAATATGGTTAAGTACGCCTTTGAGCAAGCTATAAAGGAAAGCAAGGAGAAATTTGGAGAAGGAATTAAAGTTCAGGGTGAAGAATTAAAAACATTGCGTTTTGCCGACGACATAGTAATTCTGTCAGATACAGCAAAGGACCTGGAAGGGCAATTGAACGGAATGGACAGTGTGCTGAAAGGTGCATATAAGATGAACATTAACAAGAGTAAAACTAGGGTAATGGAGTGCAGTCTAAGAAAATCAGGCGATGCTGAAGGAATTAGATTAGGTAATGAAGCAATAAAGGAGGTAGATGAGTTTTGTTACTTGGGCAGTAAGATAACAAATGATGGTCGCAGTACAGAGGATATAAAATGCAGAATGGCAATGGGAAGAAAAGCGTTCTTGAAAAAGAGAAATTTGTTAACATCGAATATTGATTTAAGCCTAAGGAAGTTCTTTCTGAAGGCATTTGTATGGAGTGTTGCCTTGTATGGGAGTGAAACATGGACGATAAACAGTGCGGACAGGAAGAGGATTGAGGCTTTTGAAATGTGGTGCTACAGAAGAATGCTGAAGATTAGGTGGGTGGATCGCGTAACTAAGGAGGTACTGAACATAATTGGGAAGAAAAGAAATTTCTGGCATACCTTGACTAAAAGAAGGGATAGATTGGTAGGACACATTCTTAGACATCAAAGGATTGTGAATTTAGCGTTGGAGGGAAGTGTATGGGGTAAAAACCGCAGAGGAAGACCAAGAGATGGATACAGTAAGCAGATGCAGACAGATGTAGGTTGCCGTTCTTATGTGGAGATGAAGAGGCTTGCTCAGGATAGGGTATTGTGGAGAGCTGCACCAAACCAGTCTCCGGACTGAAGACCACAACAACAACGGCAATTTAAAGCCTAAGATTTTACAATACAATTAGGTTAGAGACACGAAATCGAAGCTAAATATCTACGGATCACGTTAATACGAGTATTAAAAAGCACTGACAGCCTATATAGAGGTACTTATTTTAATAAAATACAAACTCGAAAGTGAGATCCAAAAGTAACAATGCCTTTCCCACGATTAATATCTGTCGAAAGTGGGGGCATTTAATCTGCCCGCTATACAATGCTGCCACTTTAGGCATGCGTGCGTGCAGATAATCAGCATCTGTGGTATGAATTATACACGGAAGAAATAAGGTCTTGATGTCATACATTTGTTCTCGTTTAATCACACTCGTTAAAAAAATATATATGTCTGTGTTATGTAATAGTTTGCCACCCTACTGTAGTAATAAAGTTAGTAGATCACTGTCGTTGGTAGCAGTAGTAAACGTAAGACGCGGTGGCCTTCGTTACACACTAGGCAAGCCTCCCTCGCGCGGTCTGTGGAGCGTGTTTCTGGCTGCAATTCAACAACACTTGTTCATTGTTACTGAAGGTTAAGTGGTGGATAAACTGAGCAATTATTTTGTTTTAATTGGCCAGATTCACTGTGGTTGAAGTTGTGCGCGACGCTTGTCTAGGCCTAACGAAAGCCTCCCACGCGACATTCGAGGCAAAATGTCGCGACAAGAAGTAAGAAGCCAAAGCTCAACTAATCATCGATTACAACTTACAGACACCCTGCTACCTCTCTTTGTTGGCAAAGTTTTCAGTCTAACTTTCATATTCATTACACAAATTATTGTGGTTTTAATTTTAGCACAAATAAAAAGTTCTTGGGGGGGGGGATTCAACCACCCGCTCCCCCCCTCCCTCCCCCGTATCTACGCACCTGCAAAGGAGTAATACTGAAGTAGACAAACGCACATGTTAGCAGTAAATGAGACAGATAACTGTCGAAATGGTTGTTATAATTCCTAGGAGAGCTACTAGTATATGTAACACTATGTATAAAGCAGCTACAAACGAATTTGAGGTAAAAGGTTGATCAGTTTGAGAGGTAATCGATAAAATAAGGTATGTAGGTGATCAACTACACTATGCATTACAGGGTTAAACGATTTCGAGAAAATCGCAGTAGTAGTTTGACGCGCCCAAATGTAACCGTGTTTTGCAGCTTGCAGTGGTAGTCTAGCGGTTAGCATTCGGGCTTTTCAGTCAAAAACCGCCACCAGGAGAGCGAAGTCTGACTATCACGTCGACTTCTTGACGCATCATTCATCACAGTAGTTCAGATACCGCACTTATTAATTTTTCTATTATCATGATTTCAAAGGGCGCCCAGGCGTTTTGCCTTCCATAAAGTAATTTTGAATCACCACAAGAAATTCTTTTTTGTCCATTCTTTGACAAACACTCCATTTTGCCAGACACAAGGAAATAGTCCAATATCACTGATACTTCGTACGCTTTGTTTGCAACGATGCTACTATCTAAACACGACCTCGAGATCCGCCGGTGGTGCCATCTCTCGGACTTTGCACCGACTTTTCAAACTCTCTTCGTATGTAGGCGCCAAGGTCTTCTTGCGGTGGCGACCATTTTGGTTCTAAAACGCGGCAGTAGCGGACTGCATTGGGATAATGGTGGCCGCTGGAAAGAGTTTATTGCATAATGTAGTGAATGTAAATTTGCGACTCAGTATGCAGGTTACAGAAAATGTGGCTGTATCCATTCTCATTGCCATGTCTATATCATACGACTAACGATGCAACCACAATGGTGAGTCAAGCATTGCAACTATTCATGTGAAAATACGTACGCTTCTTCCCAGTTAGCACGAATAATAGTAATCAGGAAATTAGTCTTCTAAAGCCTTGTCCCAGATCGAATTGTGAACAAATTTCAGACGAGCAGTTACATAACACGGTTTTTTACGTAGACCTTGACCAAGGTTTCGGCAAAAATAATGTTGCCTTCTTCAGAAGATTTACAAATCGCAGAGTTGTTTGACGCGCGTGTATGAAATGCAATGCCAACGACCCTTCGGCGTTATAAGCACTTCACCTCCGACACATGATCGATGACGTCACCTTCCATGTTAGAGCTCCTGAATACCCAGGCTGAAGCGTCCGCCACGTTTTCCCCACCTTGGTTGGAATCGCGCTGCACTAACAGCGTAGCTAGAAATATTTAATTTTACCGCTACTTAAATCCTTGTGTGTCAGCATTGTGACAAAATGCTCGTCATTTCGTTAATAGTCATAGTTAATAAGACATTGGCTTCGAAATAAGAGACTGCGCTACATTAGGAAAAGTTTGCAGTAAAGAATAGAGGCTCCTATGATATTTCCGTTTGGTGCTTGTTGCACCATATGTTGCTGCGGATGAAACTTTCCTAATGGATTGAATTTTATTTTCGACTTAGGAGGAGATCTTTACCTTTCACTCATACCGCTAAACTTTATTTTATTTAACGCGCTCATTTCCGATGGCGATAAGGCCAGAATGAATCATTGCGTATCTCATGCACGGTTAGAGGTACCAAAAAGATATTTTGACAAATGATAACATGCAAAGAGGGGAGTATTTTGCCACAGGGTTACTACGCCAAACTTCATTAATTGTCGCGTTATTCAAGGAAATACATAGTTGTAGAATGAAAAAGAGTAAAGTTAGTGATTTATTATTCGATTTGCAGATATTCCTTCGTCACTAACAAATGTTGATTTCTTTGCTTCTTGTCCATTGTGTTTCAGAGCTACTACTCAGTTTCCAAAACCTAATAGAAGTTACATTTCCTTCAGTTTAAAGCCTAGCAGTAACAGTACGGAAGTTACTAGATCTAATGAGGATTTTATGTGAGAATATTTGAAAATGACAGATAGCAAGGATCTCTTCAGTAGCTAACGAATTGACTAGTTCTCATTTCCTCACATAATAAAGCACTCTGTATTGAAATATTTAGACTATCCTTTTCATATAACTGAAAAATTGAAATTGAATATTACATACAGACACAGCACTTTTGTAGTGTGCAACTATTAAATTTAATGGGTTACGAAGTCAGTACCAGCAGTATCTTCAAGTACGGATGTTATGCAGTAGCGACATGTACCTAATTATTAGGAGCTCTAATACGGAAGACGTGTTACTACTAGACGGGCGGGCGGATCCCAGTGCGTCATATTTAACTGACATTATCTCAAGTTATTCATTTCTCACAGACTTTCTGTTTGGAGAGGATAAAAATTTGATGTATTTTGAACATTTCATTTGCTTAATGTGTTCACTAATTTCAACAGAAAAAAAGTTCCTCGCATGTCGAAAATTCCGTAACGCCGTCAGAAAGTGCATGGTCGTAAACTATCAGTATATGCTGTTTATAAATTATTGCCATAGATAAAACTAAAATGAAAACGTGGTGTAGTTCTTAAAGAACACATTGGTGAAAGTTCCACGTTGATGCAGTGAGTAGTTTGCTAGTGTGAGCGAGTTGAATGAAACGCGAGGTAACGCGTGAGCTTCGTCCGGAACGTGGCGACTGCTACAGCTTGGGGAAAAAATGGCGGACAGTTGAACTCGCGTTTATAGCAGTCTTAATTAGAGCACTGTATAGTGCAAGCAGAACAATCCGCCATTTTGAATCCCACGTTGTAGGCGCGCATTTAAAGAATACATAACACATAATACATTTAGACTGTGCTGAATACCTTAGAAAAGAAAATTTGTGGCACTGAACTATGAAACTCCAGCTGAGCTGCATCTCAGCTCGAAATGACGGCAACTGGCAGAAGGGAATCACGCGATTCTGCGCGCTCTCGCGTCCTCTCGCTGTTCCCCTTCAGTCTTCGGAAAAGGAGCGGACGAACTAAGAGGCGAGGGATCTGCGAACCAGTTCCCGTAGTTCGCCCGTTGGAGCGCTCTTCCGAACTACTTCGTTCGCGAACTACTCAAGACTAATAGTAATCAGGAAATTAGTCTTCTAAAGCTTTGTCCCAGGTCACATTGTGAATATATTTCAAATCAAATGTTTGTATAGTCTATAGGACCTAACTACGGGGTCATCTGTCCCTAAACTTACAAACTACTTATGAAATACTTACGAACTAGGACGGCACAAATATCCATGCCCGAGGGGGGGGGGGGATTCGAACCCCCGACCGCAGTGGCCGTGCAGACCGTGCCTGGAGCGCCTTAGTCCCCTCGGCCACCGCGGCCGGCGAATATATTTCAGACGAGCAGTTTACGGTTTATTACATAGACCTTAACCAAGATTTCGGCAAAAATAATTTAGCCCTCTTCAGAGACTTTAGAAATCCCAGAGCCGTTTGACGCATGTGCAATGCCAACGACCCCTTTTTTTGTTATCTACATTTTTTTCTTCCTTTTTAGTTACCTACAATTTTTTTTTTTTTTTTTTTTTTTTTTCCTGTGAGAAACTCAATACATAATCCCACCCAGGGGGGAATGAAAAGAAAAACACCCTCCAAGGATATGCAAAAATGAAAAGAAGCCTCCCGAGTTCGTACGGATGACGTCCACTTCCGTCGTGTCCAAGGAAACAAGGATTCGGAACGGAAAGAGTCTTGTTAAAACAAGGTGAAGAACCTGCAAAACAGCGGGCACATAATGTACCGTGGCACAAAATACGAAAGGCAATGTCAAACACAAATATAAGGAAAGTATAGAAAACCTTATCACAACGAAAAGGTAAAACGAAACGTAAAAGGAAGAAAAGGAGGGGGAGGGGGGTAAGCAATCCCCACCAATTGACAACTTCCATGTGAATAAAATATATGATGAATTAAAAACCACCCTAAATCGAAAAACGGAAAGTGTATCCCGCTGAAGAGGCAGCAGTGAGAAACAGACATCCTTGGTAAAGAAACAAAAAAAGAAATAGATATGGTAACGATAAAGAATGTTAACTAGGGGTGTCTACTAAGAAACGTTAATGTGTCAAAAGCGAGCACCGTCTGGTGCCCGTGAACCAACGTGGCAGAAAGGCATGTCGTGAAGATAGTTTGATAGTTATGGTGTCGCCGCACTTGGGGGTGTTCTTCCCAAAGATATGTGAGATACGAGATAGGGTCTCTAAGCTTCCGCTGGATGACAGCGTACACAGTGTGTGGCCAGCTCGTCGTTCACCAGGATGGTTGATGTTGTTCCACACCTGGCGCCAGTTGACTAAGGGCTGCCGTTCAGTCCTGTGAAGTTGGCACCCCTTTTTTGGAAAATGCAATTTTTTTTTCAGAGTTCTAGACAGATATGCAATAGTTCTGGAGTTCTCTGTACAAAATTTAAATAGTTCTGCAGAATTTCGTCAATTATCGCAATTCTGAATAGTGGGAGAGCTGTGAAGTTGGCACCCCTTTTTTCAAAAATGTAATTTTTTTCAGAGTTCTAGGCAGATATGCAATAGTTCCGGAGTTCTCTGTACAAAATTTAAATAGTTCTGTAGAATTTCGCCGAAAAAATAGTATAAATTACCACAAACTAGTTGTTTTTTTTAGTTTTTTAAAAATAATTATTTGCCTATTAGCGCAAACATAGTTCTGATCACAGTTCTAAATAGCTGTCAAAGAGTTCTACAGGAAATCCTAATAACATTTTTCTGTGCAGTTTACACTTTATCAGATAAATGCAGTAATGTGGAATTCATTTTCACGTTACTGTAAATTGGCACCATTTTTTCGAGAAATACACATTGTTTTTTGGGGTTCTGTGTACACATACTATACTTGTAGAGTTCATGTGAATATATCTATGTAATTGCCCGAAAAAAAAAATCACAATTTTGAATATCTGATAAGCTGTCTTATTTGTGCCCCTTATTCGAGAAATATACGTTTTTCTTAGGCCTTGACAGATATTCTATCCGCTGCACATTCAATTTGTTGTTTTCACGTCTGAGTGATTACTGCTTATCGTAAACAAGAACTATTGCACATGTCCCTAGAACTCTGGAAAAAGTTTAATTAAAAAAAAAAAAAGAAAAACGGGTGCAAATTCCACAGTTGCATGTAAATGGATACTCCATTATTGTAATTATCTCATAAAGTATAATCTGCACAGAAAAATGCTATTAGGATTTCTTGTAGAACTCTTTTACAGCTATTTAGAACTGTGATCAGAACTATGTTTGCGCTAATAGGCAAATAATTATTTTTAAAAAACTAAAAAAAAAAACAAGTTTGTGGTAATTTATACTATTTTTTCGGCGAAATTCTACAGAACTATTTAAATTTTGTACAGAGAACTCCAGAACTATTGCATATCTGTCTAGAACTCTGAAAAAAATTTAAGGTAAGGTAAAGCAGTCAACAATCCGAAGATTGGTGTGAACACCACAGTGCTTCACTAGGCATGGTCCTGTTTGGAGGTGGTATGCCGTTGCCTTCCTCCGACCTTCGAACTGACTTACCCAGCCAGTTATAGGGGGACCTACAGTTTAACGTGGGCTCCGAACCACGGTGCTACTCGGTATTTTTCACATGGGCAATACTGCCAGAGGTGAAAGAAGTGGAAAGTGACAGATAAAAATCTTAGGACGTGGTGGGGATCGAACCCGGGACCTTTGGATTTGTAGTCTGCCACTCTACCACTGTGCAACCGAAGCGCAAAACAATTTACATTTTCCAAAAAAGGGGCGCAAAATTCACAGGACTCTGCCGTTCGATCATTGTGTGGATGGGTGGGCGTCCGACCAGTGCGTCGTATAATCGACGGACCGTCCTGCTCCTGTCGCGCGCCACATCCAGCACGTAACTCCTGGTGAAATAGTATTCCCTCACGAAAGGCAGCTCGTATGGGATTTCCCGAATATCTATGGGTGCACGTTCCAGCCAAGGGCAGTATTGGGTAAGCGGTGCCGCCGTCGTTCCAGTAGGCTCATCGCGTTGTAGGGTGGCAGCACGGTGTAACAGCAATGCCGAACATCTACGTGGAAAATCCACCAAACGTAGTCCACCATCTTGTCGCGACAAGACGCAAATGGTTCCCCTAACTTTGAACAGTTCATGGCGCCAGAGGAGCCAGTACACCGCTTTGGAAATCCACCTGCCGATCAGTTCTGGGGCTGGGAGAAGCTTCGGCGCTATAAGCATTGCTATCTCCCACACCTAATCGATGACGTCACCTTGCATGTAAACAAAACGAGCATGTGCGTTCGATAACGCGGTGATGTTTACCCAAACGCAGCTATTCTTAAATGTGAGGCATTGTTTTTAAACAGAAGGCTCCGAATAGGGTGTTATCAGGGCAAGTAGAGAGGGGGGGAGACGAAAGAGTGTATAGAGGGAGATTAAGAACGTGGCGAGGAATAAAATTGAGCAGCGCGGCGCAAGGGCACACACGGCGCTGAGGCAAAGGGCTTCTCGCTGGCGTGCGTGCGTGCGTGGCCGATGCGTGGGCACGCAATAAGGCGTGCAGGCGCGCGCTTTGCGCCTCACTGTCGAGGCCGAAAATAAAAAAAGAGAGAGCAAAGAAAAAAGTGTAAAAAAGGAAGAGGAGGAAAAAATAGGGGTGGCGGAGAGAGGATAGAGGCGGCAGCGGCGGCACTGTAAATATTGACAACGCGGCCCGGTCGATACGCGCGTCGAGTGCGAGAGGTCGAAGCGCGCAGGTCGAGGGTGCTCGCCGTGTCGACAGCGTGCAGCGTGTACAAACTATCGCACGCACGCATCACGCGGAAATACTGAATGAGTTACCGGTAAACAGCGATTACCAAGGGGGCTTCAGACAGAAAACGGATCCACTTCTCTGGAACGTGTTGCATGGGCGTTTTGCACTCAGGGAATTGCTTTTTTGTGGTCCGTGTAGAAGCGTATTATTGAAAGGGGAAAATAAAAAAAATCGCACTAAGGTGTTTTACGGCCCACTTTAGATTTGTAGTTTTATAATGTGGGGACACGACAAATTACTATTTGTATTTTCTAAGCTGTATTAAGTTAATTGGTATTCTCTGTTATTATCTTTGATAGTTAACAGAAAAAAGAGTACAAGAAAACTGTTCTCTTGTCACTGTATTACTCTTCCATGATGTGTGATGTGCAAGATAGAAGTAAATAAATGTATGGAAAAATAAGTGTTAAATTTAATATTTAATAAACCGTGTGCTACAATACGTTTCTGCAAACATTTTGGATCCAAATAATAATGTAAACAATAAAAAATTAATTAATAACAGTGTCTGAAGCCCTTTTACGAAAAAAAAAAAAAAATTAGGTAGTGGCGGATTTTGAACCACTGACCTTCAGCGTCACCGTCCAACGCATTGCCCACTGCGCTACGAAGTTGCGTTCTTTAATCTCATACTGTTGATGGCCGTTGTTAATGCGGCATTTTTAGACACTAGATTATCATTTATCGTACGAAGGACGGCGAGTTTTTGTTAATTCTTCAGTGCGCCATTGCTTTGAAATGACAACGTGTAAGTTACAATAAGGAAATCATCAAATACGCAACGCAAGATGGCGTATGCCAGAGAGAGTTCTGGGCGAGGAATGTCACGTGACATCTGCGAACGGCTGGTTTTCGTTAATTCAGTGAAGAGCGTCAGAACTCTGTTATTTTTGCAAATACCTCTCAAACGATACGGGATTTGAGGAAAACATAAGGGAACAAAGCTGTAGAGAATCTTCTCTTCTGCAAATTCGGTTATTTAATTTTAGCGTCAGATGAACGGTTTATTTGCAATTAAAATTACATTACAAAATGGCCTGTTTTTGGTATTACTAACGTATTTCTTGTCCGAAATATTTCAAAAAGCGAGGTTCTGGTCTCTGGTAGCCAACAATTATGTTTGTAAAATTTGGTGCCGATCGGTTGAACGGTTCGACCTAAAAAGTGGGAACACGTTACAGCCAGACAGACATCGTCAAATCGCCGTTATTTTTGCAAATATCTCTGAACCAGTGCAAGATATGAAAAAAAAAACATAATAGAGCGAAGTTGCAGAGAATTTTCCCCTCTACCAATTAGGTTATTCAATTTTTGTGTCAGATGAACGGTTCGTTTGCAATTACAATTATATTATAAACTGCTGGTTTTTTTTTTTTTTTTTGTATTACTATCGTATTTTTTGTCCGAAAAATTTGAAAAAAGGGAGGTTCTGGTCTCTGTCGGCCTACAATTATGTGTGCAAAATTTGGTGCTGATCGGTTCGTATTAAAAACAGGGAACACGTTACGGACAGACAGACATGCCAAAATCGCCGTTATTTTTGCAAATATCTCTCAAACGATACGAGATATGAAAAAAACATAAAAGAGCAAAGTTGTAGAAAATTTTCTCCTCTACAAATTCGGTTTGTTCAATTTTCGTCTCAGATGCATGGTTAAGCCGTTATTTTCATTTAAATTTCGAGCTGTCAAAAGACGATCGCAAAGGCCCACTTTTAGTGTTACTACCGTAACCTAATGTGGGCCAAAAATAGAGAGATTGGATGCCGTACTGGAAACACAAAAGTAATGACAGTGTTAGTTGTACATATACAGGGTGAATCACCTAACACTTGCACCGCAAATATTGCGGAAACGGAAAGTGCGATTGATGTGCGGTTTTCACAGAATGGATTGGTAGTCAGGGACTCGTATTTTTAGCCAACGAACAGATTCTAATATTGAAACTTCCTGGCAGATTAAAGTTGTGTGTCGGAACCGGGACTCGAATCGGGGACCTTTTGCTATCGCGGGCAAGCGCTCTACCGACTGAGCTATCCTGACACGACTCACGATGCCACCTGACAACATTACTTCCGCCAATACCTCTAGATCTAGATTGTAATATTACTTAAAAAGTGTATTTTTTATGCAAACATACAATTTTTCAAACGGAACAATGGTTCTTTCTATCATGCACTGCATTTTTTGACACCAGCTGTGTACAAAGAATTTTGAATGACATTTTTATCATGTTCCGTTTGGCAGCTACAACCGTTCAATGTTTCGGGGGCGGAGGCTACGATAGCGTAGCTGACTGGCCGAGTGGCTACCCCCTGGGGCACGGCCCACTGTCTCGTCACCACCAGCCAGTCAGCTACGCTATCGTAGCCTCCACCCCCAAAACTTTGAACGGTTGTAGCTGCCAAACTAAACGTGACAAAAACGTCATTCAAAATTCTTTGTACTCAGCTAGTGTCAAAAATTACAGTGCTGATCGAAACAACCATTGTTCTATTAAAAAATACACTTTGTAAGTCCCTTGCTGTTCTTAATATATATTAATGACTTGCCATTGTACATTCACGAAGATGCTAAGCTAGTACTTTTTGCTGATGATACAAGCGTAGCTATCAAACCTGACAAACAGGAATTAACTGAGGATAGTGTAAATGATATCTTTCAGAAAGTTATTAAGTGGTTCTTAACAAATGGACTCTCATTAAACTTCGATAAAACCCAGTATATACAGTTTCATACAGTAAATGGCATGACACTATTAATAAATTTAAACTTCGAACATAAATCTGTAGCTAAGGTAGAATATTCAAAATTTTTAGGTGTTTGCATTCACGAGGAACTGAATTGGAAGAAACATATTGAAGATCTCCTGAAACGTCTGAGTTCAGCTACTTATGCTATCAGAGTCATTGTAAAATTGGTGATACACATCTCAGTAAATTAGCTTACTACGTCTATTTTCATTCAATGCTTTCATATGGGATCATGTTTTGAGGCAATTCAACATTGAGTAAAAAAGTATTCATTGAACCAAATCGTGTAATCAGAATATTTGCTGGAGCACACCCAAGAACATTCTGCAGGCGTTTATTTAGGGATCTAGGGATACTCACTGTAGCTTCACAATATATATATATATATTATTCACTCATGAAATTTGTTATTAACAATCCGACCCGATTCAATAGTAATACCAGTGTGCATAGTTACAACACTAGGAGAATGGATGATATTCACTATTCATGGTTAAATCTTAATTTGGCTCAGAAAGGGGTGAATTATGCTGCCACAAAAGTCTTTGGTCACTTACCAAGTAGCATCAAAAGTCTGACAGGTAGCCAACTAGTATTTAAGGAGAAATTAAAGGAATTTATGAATGGCAACTCCTTCTACAATGTAGATGAATTATTAGATAAAACTTAAAATAATAATAATAATAATAAAAATTAAAAAAATTCTTAAAATATAGATCGTCAAGTATAGACAAAATTTACTAAACTGACACGTTCCACATCATTACGAAATGTCGTATATATGATCTATGGAACAAGTATTAATCTAATCTAATAGAACAATGTTTGTTGGCTAAAAATACGAACCCCTGACTACCAATCCAATCTGTGTAAACCGCACATCAATCGCACTTTCCATTTCCGCAATATTTGCGGTGCAAGTGTTGGGTGATTCACCCCGTATATCCATGCTCAAAACGCCACATGGCGGTGTCTGGTAGAGGGTACTTTTGTACCATTGTCGTATTCGAGTCACGTGTGCTTCACAGGAGGGGGAGGGGGGGGGGGGAAACGAAGAAATTATCAGTATGTCCCACAGTCTAACATATACAGTCGCGACACTGACTGCTGTGAAATTTGTTACCAGCTGACAGTTGCTGCGACTCTAGCGCTCCTAGCGGTGGGCAAGCCACAATAGTTGTGATGTTTGTTTATAATTATTTGTGTATGTAATTAACGAAATAGTTAGTATAATTTTTGCGTTAGAAGCATTAGTAACATATCAAGAGACACACATAATACGGAAATTAATGTAAAAACAGTTGAACTTAACTTATTTAGTGGTATAACGAAGAACTTAGTCGTGAACCAATACTTAACGAAAACGTGTATATTCGCAGCTTAAGTAAGTAGAATATAAACATAACGGAAACATAAATTTCTATTATGGTCTGTTCTTATTATGACAAAGAGTTTTTTTACACGTATCAATGGGGTATGACGTCTAATGATTCGCACATTTTTAGGCTTCACTCGTCTTTATTATAAGCGCATATTCTTTAGACTGTGATTACTTTAGCTTAAGAAGACAACGTCTTGAAGATTCTTGCCTTAGTGGTTCAGCTGTAGCAACAATTGTGGCATTCGGTTATTCTTTGTTGAATACAGATTGATTGCTTTTTCAGTTTTCTTGCCACGTCTGTGATGTTTTTCCTCCATCTACAGCTGTGGTGGCTGCTTTGGTACGTTAAATACCGTAGTTATTGCATTCTATATTCATTTCCTATGTTCCACCCTCACCGATTTCACTGGAATTGGAATGAAGGAACGTTAACGTTCCTGAGAAGAAAAAACACGTCTTTCTGCCAAAGGGCAGGGATTCTGATGTTTCCTAGCCATTTCTCTATTTTAATAGTAAATTAAAATATTCAGTAAAAGCCTGTACGTTACAAGATAACAGTTAATAAACTGTGCTGCAATGTACCGTTTCCTACCTTGTCAGAGATATTAGGAAACCTAACAAAGACAAAGGTGAAGCTATTAAGTTATTACCTATTTTATGATAGGCCTACTACATACGTTCCGTAATGTAAAACTTATGTTGGAAGTCAATCTAAACGATACTATTCGCACTCATCCACTGTCGCATTCAGAAATGTAGCTTGCCGGCCGCTTTGAGCGCTGCAGTCGCAGTGTATAACAACAGTCTGCGGGAGTTTCGTGACTGTATGTGTTAGACTGTGGTATGTCCCGTGTCGGTTCTTTGATGTCTCTAATCTCTCCCTTAGGTCTTTCCGGGAGGTATACGCAGAAGTAAAGACCTACCGGTAATTGTTTCTCTATTCGACAAACGTTCACTCCCGGGATTTTGACAGGTGTCCGTACCGCGATTCAGAGCTCAACCTCTGTCAGACTTTCGCGCTTACTAAGTAAACCCGTCACGAAGCGCGCTGCTCTCCTTTGGATGTCTATTAAACCCACCTGGTACGGATCCCACACTGATAAGCAGTACTCAGGCAACGGCCGAACGAGACTTTTGTAACCCTATTCCTATGCTGACGGACTACACTTCCTGACGATTCTTAGACTAATCGGGGTCAGGCATTTATTTTATACGGACGTTCCATTTCAAATCGGCCATTGTGTCTACTGCCATAAATAACTACACTCCTGGCCATTAAAATTGATACACCAAGAAGATGACGTGCTGCAGATGCGAAATTTAACCGACAGGAAGAAAATTCTGTGATATGCAAATGATTATCTCTTCAGAGCATTCACACAACGTTGTCGCCGGTGGCGACACCTACAACGTGCTGACATGAGGAAAGTTTCAACCGACTACTCGTACACAAACAGCAGTTGACCGGCGTTGCCTGGTGAAACGTTGTTGTGATGCCTCGTGTGAGGAGGAGAAATGCGTACCATCACGTTTCCGACTTTGATAAAGGTCGGATCCTATCCTATCGCGATTGCGGTTTATCGTATCGCGACATTGCTGCTCGCGTTTGTCGCGATCCAATGACTGTTAGCAGAATATGGAATCGGTGGGTTCAGGAGGCCAATACGGAACGCCGTGCTGGATCCCAACGGTCTCGTATCACTAGCAGTCGAAATGACAGGCATCTTATCCGCATGGCTGTAACGGATCGTACAGCCACGTCTCGATCCCTGAGTCAACAGATGGGGACGTTTGCAAGACGACAACCATCTGCACGAACAGTTCGACGACTTTTGCAGCAGCATGGACTATAAGATCGGCTACCCTTGACGTGCATGAGACAGGAGCGCCTGCGATGGTGTACGCAACGAATGCGTGCACGAATGGCAAAACGTCTATTTTTCGGATGAATCCAGGTTCTGTGTATTGCATCACGATGGCCGCATCCGTGTTTGGCGACATCGCGGTGAACGCACATTGGAATCGTCTATTCGTCATCGCCATACTGGCGTATCACCCGTCGTGATGCTATGGGGTGCCATTGGTTACACGTCTCGGTCACCTCTTGTTCGCATCGACGGCACTTTGAACAGTGGCCGTTACATTTCAGAAGTGTTACGACCCGTTGCTCTACCCTTCAATCGATCCCTGCGAAACCCTACATTTCAGCAGGATAATGCACGACCGCATGTTGCAGGTCCTGTAAGGGCCTTTCTGGATACGGAAAATGTTCGACTGCTGCCCTGGCCAGCACATTCTCCAGATCTCTCACCAACTGAAAACGTCTGGTCAATGGTGCTGAGCAACTGGCTCGTCATAATACGCCACAATGAACTGTGGTATCGTGTTGAAGCTGCATGGGCATCTGTACCTGTACACGCCATCCAAGCTCTGTTTGACTCAATGCACAGGCGTAACAAGGCCGTTATTACGGCCAGAGGTGGTTGTTCTGGGTACTGATTTCTCAGCATCTATGCACCCAAATTGCTTTAAATTTTTTCACATGTCAGTTCTAGTATAATATATTTGTCCAGTGAATACCCGATTATTATCTGCGTTTCTTCTTGGTGTAGCAATTTTAATGGTCAGTAATGTAGTTAAGAGGTTTAGTGTTCTGTATAGACGCTGGTCTAGTGGTCATTTCTATTCATGTTAGAAGTACGACAACACAGTGTCAACATTCTGAACATTAACTCTTCCTCGAGGCAGTCCACATTGAGCAGATCGCTTGTTTTCTGCACCAAGTGACCAGGCCCGGTGGTTGAGTGGGTACCGCGGTGCCTGGAGCCACTCAAAACATTGACAGTGGCTAAAATAAACACTTTATTTTAACGGATATTTGTTTACATTGAGCCGCGCGAGGATGGCTGCTCCCGTGCGGGCCGGGCTGGGAAAAGGAGTAAAATCACTTTTCCGATTTTCACGCTGTGAAAATAATGTTGCCGTTGTATAGGACCACCCCACTTTGTTTTATCATTTTTCGTTACATGTTTTCCATTGCATGTGGAAATCAAAAAGCCTAATTTTCATTCTGCGTTAATTTTTAGTTTCGTAACGCTTCTCGTTTTTGAAGAAAGTGTACGGTTTAAAAAATCTCACATTTGACACGTGGTACTACAGAATCTTAGATGAAGTTCTTAATTTAACCTTTAAGAAATCTTTCACGTAGGAGGACCGCACAAAGGTACCATCATTTGATCAACGTACTAATTCCGAAATGGAGGACATAGTAATAGGTATTTCCGGTGTAGAGAAGCAGCTGAGACAGCTAAATACAAAAAAGTCTGCTGGTCCGGATGGAATACCAGTTCGGTTTTTACAAAGACTATTCTGCGGCATTGGCCCCCTACTTAGCTTGCATTTACAGCGAATCTCTAATTCAGCGCAAAGTTCCTAGTGATTGGAAAAAAGCGCAGGTGAGTCCCGTTTATAACAAAGGAAAGAAAACTGACCCACATAATTACAGGCCAATATCGTTGACATCGGTTTCGTGTACAATTTTAGAGCATATTCTCAGTTCGAATATAGTAAATTTCCTTGAAACGGAAAAGCTTCTTTCCACGAATCAGCACGGGTTTAGGAAACATCGTTCATGTGAAACTCAGCTTGCCCTTTTCTCACATGACATCTTGCGAGCTATGGATGAAGGGCAACAGACGGATTGTGTTTTTCTAGACTACAAAAAGGCGTTCGTCGCGGTGCCACACTGCAGACTGCTAACGAAGATACGAGCTTATGGAATAGGTTCACAGATTTGTGACTGGCTGGAAGACTTCCTAAGTAATAGAACGCAGTACGTTGTTCTCGACGGCGAGTGTTCATCAGAGACGAGTGTATCGTCAGGCGTGCCCCAGGGGAGTGTGATAGGACCGCTATTATTTTCTATCTATGTAACTGATCTCATGGACAGAGTAAGTTGTAATTTGCGGCTGTTTGCTGATGATGCTGTGGTGTATGGGAGGGTGTCGTCTGTAACTGACTGTAATAGCATACAGGTTGACTTAGACAAAATTTCTAGTTGGTGCGAGGAATGGCAGCTAGCTCTCAATGTAGAAAAATGTAAACAATCCTATAATGTTCGAATACAGCATTAGTAGTGAGTGAGCTTCTTGATGTTGTCGCGTCGTTCAAATATCTAGGCTTAACATTGCAGAGCGATATGAAACGGAACGAACATGTAAGGACAGTTGTGAGTAAGGCGGACAGCCGACTTCGGTTTATTGGGAGAATTTTGGGAAGATGTACTTCACCTGTAAAGGAGACCGCGTATAAAACGCTTGTACGACCACGTCTTGAGTATTGCTCAAGTGTTTGGGACCCGCAGCAGATCAGTTTAAAGGAAGACATAGAGGCGGTTCAGAGACGAGCAGCTAGATTTGTTACCGGTAGGTTCGACCAATGCGCGAGTGTCACGGAAATGCTCCGGCAACTCAATTGGGGATCGCTGGAAGAAAGACGACGTTCTTTTCGTGAATTTCTGTAGAGGAAAGTTAGAGGGCCGGAATTTGAAGATGAGTGTAGTACGATCTTGCTGCCGCCTACTTACATTTCGCGTAAAGATCACAAAGGCAAGAGAAATTAGGGCTCGTACGGAGGCATATAGGCATTCTTTTTTTGCTCGTTCTATTTGGGAGTGGAACAGGAAAGCAAATGCCTAGTAGTGGTACAGTGTACCCTCCGCCTCACACCTTACGGTGGATTGCTGAGTATGTGTGTAGATGTATAAATATTCACCTTTCCTTAATTCGTAACAGTTGTTTTAAAATGACACTATTTGTCAGGTATGTGTACGTATTTTTATCTACAGTGATTATTGACGGTTTCAGATTGCTTTCGAAAGCACAATTTATTCATGGACGGTTACTGATAAATTCACGCGAAACCATGAATTTTTTGGGTACTACAATCACGATTTGTACTGATACACACTTCGGTATTCTCTATGCATTTCAATTTTTTTCCATATGTTCTTAAAATATCAAAATACTTTCTAAAATTATTTCGTAACAAAATTTCTATTACTTACAGCATTTTAATATCTGATGGTGAATTTTATGAACAATGCACATATTTTTGTTTATTCGTAATTGTCTATGTTTTAGTCAGTACTGATGATTTAAACATACAACCAACTAAACCGCTCGTGTGTGTAGAGTAACTTCATGGAGGATGTGAAGAAATTTGAATTATTTCAAATTCAGGTTCATAGAACATTTTGGGACCTTTCATTCCTTGTGTTGTGTGAGTTTTCGTTTGTGTATGTAGACGAGCTGAAAAGCTTGTCACCTAAAACGATGGTTAAATAGGTTAGCTGCTTGGAAAGACATAAGTACCTATGGAGATGTCTTTCGAAAAATAGTGTCGTAGCTCTTCACAAAATGAAAAATCAAAGACTACCGTTGTCAACTAATAGTGACCTAATACTGAAATACTTGTAACTTACTTTTTTTAAATCATCACTATTAACAACCTTCCATGAAGTGTAGAAAATTAATAATTATTAAAAATACGTGCATCTTTCGAAAAAAATTACAATTAGATAATTAATTTGTGTAATAATTGGAACACAACGAAAAAAAATAATAAAAATTAAAAAAATTAAAATAAAAAAAAAAAAAAAAACACTTTATGGTGTAAACTTTATGAATATTTTACACAATGATGCCTTACACTCAGAACCTTCAGATACTTACCAAATATATGCACCTCAAGTGCAAAATATTGTATAAAAGTGTCATTTCATTTTGTATAACCTGTTACTTTAAATAAACCTTTAAATGTTTAAGGCCGTTTTTCTGAGAATAACCTGTATGCTACTTATATGGTTGTGATTTTCACCCCTTCAAATGAGAGTTGCGTCGAATGGCATTGGCTTGTTTTTATTTGCGTTCATAACTTCGCGTACAGTAGATATATGGAAATTCTAAAATCTGATTCCCACGTAGTCTCCTGGTTAGAGCTCTCGACCGGTCCACAGCGGATCCCGGCCAGCTACTGATTAATTTTTTCGCGCCTCTTTAGAAATTTCGCACCTCATTGATCGGTGATTTAATTGTAATTACCTACAGCGCTATATTGTGCTGCAGTTCTTGAACAGCAAAACATTCCTAAAATATAGGAAGTGACCTAGTTTTTACTTTCAAAAAGAATCTAGTACCCCTATTCTGACCCACACTCCACTAATGAGCTAACCGAGTAAAAGCATTCTTTCCAGCGCACAGGAGGAGAAGAAGAAAAAAGCCGTGAAAAAACTTTTCTCTGCGACGAACTGTTAACAGTGGACTGCGGTACGGGGCAGACGTAGTACGGAGCACCGGCCACCAGAGGCGCTGCCGCGGCGCGGCGCGAGCACCTAGTTGCGCCGGCGGCCGGCAGAGGCGCTGTCGGCGCTCGCTGGCTCAGAGCACAGAGGCAGGTAATTGTGCGTGCGTAGGCGCCTAGGCGGCGTCTGCCGTCACAGAAGGGCGCAGGGATCAGGGTAAGGGCACAGGGCAGTCTTCTGCGCCCTGCCTTGCAGTAATAGCCCTGAAGGGCCCTCTAATTGCCCGCCTGCGACGACGCCGCGCGCGTGGATGCCAGGCGAGAGACAATGGCTACTGCCGGAAACAGAAAACTTAAACAGCAAACAGCGCGTGCAGGGGTGGCTTCTCTTTTTGTTTTTCATTCTCCCCTCGCGACCTTTCTACTGCTTTTTCACCTTCCTCCGGGACTTTTGCCACCTACTCAAACCTTCCCCTAAAGCTCGATTTACGCCAGTGACTTTCCCTTTAAAATCGACTACTGGGAAGTGCTTGCCCATTTCGTGCCTGCGTATGCAAATCACCAGGTAACCCCGTCGCGAGTACGTCTGTGACATCTCGACACACGCTGGGCCACTATTTGCACGTTTATGTATCGATACGTGCAACTTTCCTTCAGTGTCCCAAAACTGTCACTGTTTCGAAACATTATCTCTATATACAACTTTGAAGATGGCTGGTTAACAGCTCTACACACACACACACACACATACAGGGTGTTTCACTAAGTGTGTTTGCCTCTGTAACTTATAAAATAATAGGTGACAGGAAATTTTAATGTGGTAGGTCAACACAAGAAATGTTACACTTGCTGCGGAGCTATGAACATAGTTTATTGTATGACAAAGATATAATTTTTAAAATGGAACAATAGTTTTTTCTATCGTGCATTGGATTTCTTGAAACCAGCTGCGTCCAAATCAATGTAAACTGTTGGTTTGGGAGCTACAACCCTTCAAAGTTTAGCTGGCAGAGGCTACGACAGCGTAGCTGACTGGCTGGTAGTCATGGGACAGTGGGCTGTGCCCCAGGGGATAGCCACTCGGCCAGTCAGCTACGCTATCGCAGCCTCCACCTCCGGAACTTTGGAGGGTTGTAGCTCCCAAAGTAACAGTGATTTTACGGGTGGTATAGAGGATACGGATATGCTGGAGGTATTCGAGGAGGTGGGGAAACGGGATCAGGTCGTACAGGATCCGCATGGGGGAAGGGAGCCGGATGCGGAGGGCGTGGCGCTCGAGGACTCGGAGGGTTTTATAGTAGGACGTGGGAGCGGAGATCCAGGCAGGATGGAAGCTGCAGAGGACAGGACGCATGAGGGACCGGTATGTGTAGAGGATGATGGAGGGGCTGAGACCCAACGTCCGGCCGGTGAGGAGTTTGAGGAGGTTAAGGCGGGAGAGGGCTTTCTGTCGGACAGTGCGGAGGTGGGGGTCCAGGAGAGGTTACGGTCGAGGGTTAGGCCGAGGTACTTCGGGGTGGGGGTGTGGCGGATACGGCGGTTGTGGAGGGTGAGGTAGAAATCGTGGAGACGGAAGGAGCAGGTGGTACGACCTACGATAATTGCCTGGGATTTGTCAGGGTTGACGGAGAGGAGCCACCGGTTGCACCATGAGGCGAACTCGGTGAGGTGGGACTGGAGCAAAACTGGGAGTGGGCCAGGAAGGCAGTGTCGTCAGCATATTGGAGGAGGTAGATGGGAGCACAGACAAATATATACAGATGGGAAACCCCCGTAAGGGCCCGGTACCACGCTCAGGGATGCGGGGCAGGGGATGCTGAAACAGTTCCGCAAGATGTCCCGTGATGGCGCTGCGGTCAGAAGCAGCCCTTTAGACTGGTCAGAGCAGGCGGCAGGTAGCGGCTGCCCCCACCACCACCTCCCTTCACAGCCGTGGCCTCGTGGCAGGCGGCACGAGCTCTCCCCTCAGCCTCCCCTCCACGCTACCCTCTGACGTGTGAGAGGCACTCTGAGCCAGCGAACAGCCTGACACCTGCTAGCATCTTACGGAACTACGAGGGGAGCATAGGACAGTGGTTTAGGGGGGGCTTCTCCTTTGTATATGTTACTCTGTGACGGGAGGCTCGGGTTGGGGCATGTCGGCGGAGTAGATGAGATAAAGGAGAGGAGAGAGGACGGAGCCTCGGGGCACCCCGGCAGAGGGGTAGAACAAACGGGAGTCAGAGTTGCAGACAGTGACATAGGAGGGGCGGCGGGTGAGAAAGGAAGCAATGCGGACGTAATTAATAGGAAGGGCGTAGAACTGGAGCTTGAAGAGGAGACCGGATTGCCGTACACGGTCGTAGGCTTTTTGAATATCGAGGGAGACAAAAATGGCGGAGCGACGGGAGTTGAGTTGGACAGATAGGAGATGAGTTAGGCGAAGGAGCTGGTCGTCGGCAGAGGAGGAGGGTCGGAAGCCACATTGGGAGTGCGGGAGGAACTGGTGGCGATGGAGGTGCTGATGGATACGACGGGAGAGGATGGTTTCCAGGACCTTGCTGAACACGGAGGTGAGACTGATGGGACGGTAGGATGAGGTCTGAGATGGGGGCTTGTCAGGTTTGAGGAACATGAGAATACGGGAGATCTCCCACAGGTCGGGGTAAAAGCCAGTGAAAAGGATGACATTATATAAGGTGGCAAGAGCTTCGTGGAAGGTGTTATTTCCAGAAAAGTTCCGATGATTTTATCAACATCTGACAAATGATGCGGTACGAGTTTATTGGTTTTCACCGAATGATTGTGAACTCTGTAGTAAACTGACCCCCGGACCCTGTTAGGAAATGGGAGGGAATGCTAGACTTTACGGACGTCTCCGGCTGCTCATTTGGATAATAATCGCCGTACCTAGAAATGCTCCGTGGGGGCGGCCTTCATTTGTTGGGTGACGCAGTGCGAGCCGCGCATGCGCAGTGCGGCCATTATCTCGCAGACTTCCCGACAACTGCGAGTTTTCTTAACGAGCAGCCAGCACCCACACCTAACGGGTGGCACCGTTTTCTTGTAAGCGCTGCACATTTTCTCCACTCCTTCTCGTCTGTTCCGTTATGTCCGTCACCTTTCAGTGTTCTAATGTTTGTGAAGCTACCTCCGCACCAATTTTGAGCCAAATCGGTACAGACATTTTTTAGTTATAAATAGTGCAACTAACACTCTTCTAATATATAAAGCAGTGTGTCCATATATTTGTACGTGTTGCATACAAATCTACAGTTTTGTTCCAATCTTTATCAAATTTTGTACACGTAAGCTTCAATCCATGAGGACGGTCGCCGTAAGTGTAAAAATCACATACGATATATAGTTCACGAGATATGACGTCATAAACAATGACATGCGCGAGAAACTGCTGCATTTTGCGACAATGATGCTCATTTTCACCTAAACCACTGGACCGATTTAAACCAAATTTGGTACACACATTCTCCATCGTGAGAAGGTAATAATTGCTACAGGGACAAGAATCACATACGACACATGGTTCAGAAGATATGACGTCGTAAACAATAGAAATGGCAAGAAACTGCAACATAATCCGGCGAGACTTTCGAAATACATTGTATGAGAATGACAGTACTCGACTTGAAACAAACTTTAAACATAATTTCAAACCTTTATCAAACTTTTCCTCGCTGAAAACCATACCAAAATCATGAAAGGAAAAACGTTTCTCGCTTACTACTTTTCCGCTGTTCATGGAGTAAAACTACGGCATTCGGTATGACGTTAAAATTTATTATTTGTACACCACAAATTTTAGCCGCAGGAAATTTTACATGCAGTATACAAACATATACATGAATTTACCTTCTAAATTCTATCACATTCTGACACGTAGTTCACGAGATATGAGCGCACAAGCAGTAACATTCATAGAAAACCGCCCATTCCCGCACCAAGTTTTAATCTATTACTTCTTTACGACTAACTGCATTCCCAAAAGATTTTACAGACATACAGCCCTTATAAAATTAATATATACCTGAAAAATGGCAGGATTACATAAATAAATAACTTGGCATCGTCGGGTTTTCAGCTAGAATATATATAATGATTTACAATAAATAATACATACATTATTCCTTATAGCCTGTGTTGCAATATCTCAACACGTATGCTTAGAGTAATGTCCAAATTCATTTTAATTTCATTTTAGGGCATTCTGGTGAACTGCGTTATTTGTATTAAAAGAAATTTCGTTTTGATTGCTTTATTTGTTTATTCTTATATTCCCTTATTCGTATGGTTATCCTTACAGAGAAAGAGCTGAAGACATTGTAGCACGCATAGACCAAAGATATATTCTGTGGCATCACATTTCGCTGTATGTAACCTCCTCGCTATAGAGTCGCAGACGTCATCGCTGGCCTTCAGTCTGAATTTTTTTATAATTTGAAGACTTTCAACCACCATATCTTCCACCCCCTTACAGCTATCGGCATAGAACATATCCTGTATTCAAATATTATGAATAATCTCGAACAGAACGATCTATTGACCCAAGGTCAACACGGATTTAGAAAATATCGTTCATGCGAAACACAACTAGCTCTATATTCACACGAAGTGATGGGTGCTATCGACAAAGGTTCGCAAATCGATTCCGTATTTCTTGATTTCCAGAAAGCTTTTGACACCGTACCTCACAAACGGCTTTTAATCAAATTGCGTGGTTATGGTATATCGCCCCAAATTTGCAATTGGATAGGGGATTTCTTGTCAGAGAGGACACAGTTCGTAGTAATCGATGGTAAGGCATCGACTAAAACAGAGGTGATATCGGGCGTTCCACAAGGTAGTGTTATTGGTCCTCTGCTATTCCTTATTTACATAAACGATTTAGGGGAAAATCTAAGTAGCTCTCTTAGGTTGTTTGCAGATGACGCCGTCATTTACCGTCTAGTAAAATGATCTGAAGATCAAAACCAACTGCAGAACGATCTGAATAAGATATCAGTATGGTGTAAAAATTGGCAATTGACTCTAAATAATGAGAAGTGTGAAGTCGTCCACATGAGTACGAAAAGAAATCCGTTAAACTTTGTTTACAACATAAATCAATCAAATGTGAACGCCGTAAACTCCACAAAATACCTAGGAATCACTATTACTTCAGACTTAAACTGGAAAGAACACGTAGATAATGTCGTGGGAAAGGCGAACCAGAGACTGCGTTTTATTGGCAGAATCCTTAAAAGATGCAACAGAACTACTAAAGAAACTGCATACACTGCGCTTGTCCGTCCATTTTTGGAGTATTGCAGCCCAGTGTGGGATCCTTATCAGGTGGGTTTGACGGAGGACATCGAAAGAGTTCAAAGAAGGGCAGCTCGTTTCGTATTGTCACGATACAGGGGAGACAGCGTTACGGAAAGGATACAGGATGTGGGATGGGAATCATTACAACAACGGCGCTTATCGCTGAGGCGTGGGTTACTTGCGAAACTCCAATCGCCAACATTCTCCTCCGAATGCGAAAATATATTGTTGACTCCCACTTACATAGGTAGAAATGATCATCAGAATAAAATAAGAGAAATCAGAGCTCGAACAGAGAGATTCAGGTGTTCTTTCTTCCCGCGCGCTATTCGAGAATGGAATGGGAGATAAATAGTGTAATTGTGGTTCGATGAACCCTCTGCCAGGCACTTAAATGTGATTTGCAGAGTATCCCATGTAGATGTAGATGTAGAACTGCTATGGTGTACGACGGGAGACTTCGGACAACAATCACACACATACCATTTGTTTGCGTTCTGTAGTTTTCGCTGCAGAGCGAAATATTAACACACACACACACACACACACACACACACACACACACACACGTACAATTTCATGTACACCGATAATTTTCCATCCCAATATACTCCACCCTTTTATCATTATCAACCCTCAAGCAACAATGCAACCAATAAAACCGGTTTCAAACAGTAAATATAATTTTCAAAGAGTAAATATTGTTCCGCATTTCGCGTTATATTCTTCAAATTACTAACTATCAATCAGATCGCTATAAAACCGTGCCTAAAACCTTGCTCAGGTATAAATTGGTAACTGTACAAATATTTAAGTCTGCATCTTGTAGTTCGGACGTGATAAGGGTACACCGAACAGATATATATATATATATATATATATATATATATATATATATATATATATATATAGCTATCGGATCGCCATAAAACCGTGCCTAAAGCGTTTCCCGGGTAGACATTAGTATCTGTACAAATTTTTAGCTCTTTATGTCTTGTGGTTCAGACGTGACAAACGACGCCGAACAGACATTCACATTTATTTATAAAGATTTGGCAGAAGCAAGCAAGCGCCTCAGCTAAGCTATAGCTAGCGCGCGCGCTGTGCTATAATAGAGATATTTTCCACGTCACTCACCTGACTGGTCGCCAGAAGACCTCTGCTTGCCGTCGCCGCTCCATTCTTCTTCTGAAACAACAGGGAGACACAGCGTCAGCACCAATGTCGAGCACTTCAAAACATAAGGCTGTGAAGCAGTCATTTTAGTTACGTAGCAGCTCCTGCAAGTATTCAGTATTAAGCAGCATAATTGTGACTTACTATCTGTACCTGGCCACGCGTTACTCTGTGGCTTCGTAGGCATTAAAATGGAGATTAAGAGCACATATTTCTGAAAATTGACAATATGACAATCAACAATAATACATTTCTTTGAGACAACATTGTCTCGTTGTACCAAAGGTATTAAAAATAAGGAGAGGCATTGAATTAAAATTTGTGCTGTGGCCAGCATTCGAACCCGGGACCTTCTACTTACTAGGCAGGCACTTTAGAGCACTTAAAAAAAATCCTTCAATGGAACTGTAACAACAAGTTATCTCTTTTACCACACGTATTAACTTATATTAAACATCAAATTATCTATAGTAGTCTCCAGTAACATACCTACAATTCCAAAAACACTTCGTTAGAAAATGTGCAGAAAGTTTTACTCGTGAAAATTTCGAGTCTAATATACATACTATTTGTAATCTTCTGCTCGCGCTGCGTCGTATGTGTCATTTAGAGACATTATCAACTGTTAGCACCAAAGACGCTGCTTTTTAATAAATTATTTAATCAGACAGTCCTGTTTCGCCGTGAATCCCGTCGTCAGGTGTAATTGCTAGCTCTTCTTATCACTAACTTATAAAATAATAGGTGACGGGAAATTTTAATGCGGTAGGTCAACACAAGAAATGTTACATTTTCTGCGGAGCTATGAACATAGTTTATTGTATCGTTTTCCAAAGAGTTACAGCACAAAGATATAACTTTTTAAATGGAACAATAGTTTTTTTATCGTGCATTGGATTAGTTGAAACCAGCTGCGTCCAAATCAATTTAAACTACAATCCTATCACTGTTGGTTTGGGAGCTACAACCCTTCAAAGTTTCAGGGGCAGATACCACACGCTGTACATAATACATGGCTGTGTGGTGGGTGATGGATGTTGTGGCGGTGGGAAGTTGATTTACATGGGATGTTCAAATGTGTGTCCATGTTCCTGAATGCATAATGCAGTGCGCCGTCGAAAGGATCTGCGGACGAGATGTAACATCGCCGGTGTGACGGAGCGACATGATCCTCGATGCGCCGTTTTAGATCATCTGGGCTCAGTGACATAAACACGATCCTTTAGGTATCCCCACAAAAAGAAATCTGCTGGTGTTAAATCGGGCGACCTTGCGGGCCACGAATGAGGACCATGGCGCCCCAACCCCACCACACAGCCATGTGTTATGTACAGCGTGTGTGGCATCTGCCCCTGAAACTTTGAAGGGTTGTAGCTCCCAAACTAACAGTGATAGGAATGTAGTTTAAATTGATTTGGACGCAGATGATTTCAACGAATCCAGTGCACGATAGAAAAAACTATTGTTCCATTTAAAAAATTATATATTTGTGCTGTAACTCTGTGGAAATTAGTAGAATAAACTATGTTCTTAGCTCCGCAGAAAGTGTAACATTTCTTGTGTTGACGTACCGCATTAAAATTTCCTGTCACCTATTATTTTATAAGTTACAGAGGCAAACACACTCATTGAAACATCCTGTATATTAGAGCTAAGTAAAGAGCTATAACAAGAACATTTCCACTGCATATGTAAATGAGAACCAAAACATGGAAGATAAACAGCGATCTTACAAGAAACAGAAGAGCTGGCTATACACCTGACGATGACGTTCACGCCAAAACAGGCCTGTTCCCTGTAAATAAATAATTTATTTAAAAAAATCAGCGTTTCTGATATTAATACCCGTTAATATTCGTACGCTCATAATGCTGTTTTGAACGGGGATATCCCCATCCTCTGTCTTCTCTTTCTTCGCCCATATCCTCCTCCTCTCTCTCTTTGTTCATCACCTCCTCGGTTCCCTCCATCTAAACTTCACTCTATTCCTGCTCATATCCTACCCCCTCCCTACCTAGCTCAATTTCCTCCCTTCCTCTTTTTCAACTGTCTAACCTGGAACCTTCTTTACTTTTTTCTTCTTTTTTCAAAAATTTATATCTTCGAAGGTTTTTTTCTGAATTCACCGAAAATTTGCCGCAACGTTGCTTTGTTATACATCCTTGTCTCCTGGTACCTAAATGTTTAATATGCCATATGGCTTTTTATATAAATTTTAAATGGGAAAACGTTCTTACAAGAAATCGCATATAGTTACACGCATACAGGGTGTATCAGCTGAAACTTGTACCGCAAATATAGCGGAAATGGAAAGTGCTATTGATGTGCAAGGATTGGTAGTCAGGAACTCGTTAACGAAATAGGATATTTTAACAATACATAGAAACTATAATTTCGCACAAACATATACATTTCATATCAAATAATGTTAATAGACATATTTTGCCTCGATATCTATTAAAGATATTAAATTGAAGCAGATGCTTTGAATTAAAATTTATGACGTGGCCGTGATTCGAACTTCAGACCTGCTTACATACTGCACGGATTGTTATATAAATTAAAAAAAAAATTCAAATGTTTGTATAGCTTATGGGACTTAACTACGGGGTCATCAGTCCCTAAGCTTACCAACTACTTATGAACTAGCTAAGACTAAGGACGGCACAAATATCCATGCCCGAGGGGGGATTCGAACCCACGACCGTAGTGGCCGTGCAGACCGTGACTGGAGCGCCTCAGTCCCCTCGGCCACCGCAGCCTGCATATAAATTTCAACTCAGCCTAATGTTTCGTTATAAATAAGTATCTGTACATTCAAATGTTCAAATGTTTATTAAGCTTAAGGGACTTAACTGTGGGGTCATCAGTCCCTAAACTTACAAACTACTTATGAACTAGCTTATACTGATGACGACACAAACATCCATGCCCGAGGGGGGATTCGAACCCCCCGACCGTAGCGGCCGTGCAGACTGTGACTGGCACGCCGCAGACCGCTCGGCCACTGCCGCCGGCTATCTGGACACTGTCCATTGGACATTTACGTATCACCTGTGCCTGAGGTATAAGGCAAGATTTCTCAATAACGTTCTTTGCTGCGGTGCTATTCCGCTGTTGGGGACCCTTTGCAGTCTGATACGTATTTATCAGGGAACAAGAGGCAGAGTTGAAAGTTATGTAGTGGAGGGGGCGTTCCTTAAGACTATCCGTGCGGTCGCTCTACGAGCGTGGTTTGGTAAGTCTGGTAAATTTGTATGAAAGTGCGGGAAATTTTCGGAACCTGCACAGTTGTTGCTAAGCCTGATATTTGACGGATATTGCAGCAAGTTTAGAACGGCAGCTGTTATTAGTTGATCGTTGGCTGCTATCTGAAGTGGAAACTGCGTAGTTAGTTCCTTAGGATGGAGAGAAAATTCTTGCGGTCATTAAAATTTTCATTTGAAGGGTTGGACAGCTGCAAAGATCAAATCCTAGTTGGATGACGTTCATGTGGTTTCTGCACCAACACTGAAGACCGTTTAGCTTTGGATCAATGAGTTTAAACGTAAGCTCGGAAGATGGAGCTCTCTCCGGTAGGCCCGTTGAGGTCACCACACAGGAAACCATCTGCAAGATGCACGATATGGTAATGGAAGATCGAAGTTGTAGGCCTCTCAGCTTCATGAAAAACTGGCCACGAGGAAGCTCCGTGCGCGATGGGTGCCTTGCCTGATCACTTTGGACCGAAACGGAAACGACACAACACATCTGCTAGGAGTCACACACTGTTCAGGCGCAATACACAGGGTCTTTTGGGCAGATTCATAACCATGGATGAAACTTGGATCCACCATCACACACTCTAGAAGCCAAACAACAGTCCATACAATGGACGAAGAGTGGGGAGAGCGCACCAAAGAAGGCGAAGACTGAATTGTCAGCTGGAAAGGTGACGGCCACTGACTTTTGGGATTCCCAGGGTATAATCCTGACTGAGTACTGGGAACAGGCAGATCCAAAGTTGGGCCCTATTATGCTGCTCTGCTGGATCGTTTGAAACAGGAACTAACTGTAAAACCTCCAACATTGGCACGGAAGAAAGTGCTGATTCATCAGGACAATGCTTCAGCCCACACAGTAACTATCACAATGGCAAAAGTGTACGACTTGGGAATCGAACGGGTTCCTCACCCACCCTGTTCACCAGACTTGGCTCCGAGTGGCTTCTTGTTATTCCCAAACTTGAAAATTTGGCTCAGCGGGAAGAAATTTTCACCGAATGAGAAAGTGTCCGCCGCTGTGACAGACTATTTTGCAGAGTTTGACAAAGCCTACTTTGCCGATCATCATCATCATCATCATCATCATCAGAGACTGATTATGCCTTTCAGCGTTCAGTCTGGAGCATAGTACCTCTGATAAAATTCCTCCATGATCCCCTATTCAGTGCTAACATTGATGCCTCGTCTGATGTTAATCCTTTCACTTCAAAATCATTCTGCACCGAATCTGAGTACTTTCTCTTTGGTCTACCTCGACTCCTCTTACCCCCCGCTGCCGAGCTCATGAGTCTCTTATGTAGCCTTCCTTCTCCCTTGCGTGTAACATGATCCCACCATCTCAGTCTCTTTGCTCTAACTGCTGCATCTATGGTGTTCATTCCCAGCTTTTCTTTGATTTCCTCATTATGGACACCCTCCTGCCATTGTACCCATCTGTGGTGTTCATTCCCGGAGGCTCTAACTTCCGCACCAGTGCTAGCCTTGTCCTACGAGAATGCGGAAACTTCACACAGACGCCAGTGATTATGGAATTGGTGCAGTGCTTGTACAAGTTCAGGAAGTTGCTGAAAAAGTGATAGCCTATGTTATCAAAGTCTGAGATGAACTAATCTACAACTGAGAAAGAATGCTTCGCAGTTATCTGGGCTATCAACTAGTTCCGGCCGTATTTATTCGGCAAATTATTTACCGTCGTGACATACCCTCACTGAATTAGGGCCGCGGTGGAGTAGCCGAACGGTCTAAAGCGTCTCGCTGCGGAGCGCGCGGTTGCTCGCCGTGGAGGTTCGAGTCCTCCCTGGGGAATGGGTGTGTGTGTGTTGTCCTTAGGTTACTTTATCTAGGTTTAAGTAGTTTTTAAGCTACGGACTGATGACCACGTAATTTGGTCCGATAGGTTTACAAACATTTGAACATTTTGAACTGAATTAGGTGACGTTACAGCCGAACAGAGGGAAGATTCAGCACTATTAAAAACGATAGAGGCTTTGGAGAAAGGAGAACCGACCAATGGAGAGTTCCAACTTATAAACGGAACATTGTATAAGAGCAACTACGATCCACTGGGCCCCAAATGGCTACTGGTCGTTCCAGCTCATCTCCAGCCAGCTATTCCACGATGCTCCAATAGCCGGTCATCTGGGGTTCATGAAGACCCTAAACAGTCAGTGCTGCGTGAATGTTAAGTTCGTAATAAACGTGCTTTCAGTATAAGTGCTGTGTTCAGTTGCCTTCGAAGTCAAGCCTGCTGCCATTTCAACGCGACAATATGTTCTAGCTACTTCTGACGTTCACCTTCATATCTCTGAAGCGACCCACATAACAGCCTAAAACCAACGCCATATTGTTTCCCACAAACTTTTCAGCCCCTATCATACTTTCTGCGTTATTCTTGGCGGACATAGTTAGTGACTCTCCCTGCATATCGGTGTACATAGTGCTTTCGAGCATCGGCTCCTCCGATATCTCAATTCGAGGTTTTAATTAAGAAACCGCCAATTTTAATTCCGCCAACTGCCCTCAGTGGGAACGGCAGTGTTCATTTCGGCCATTTGAGCCCGGGCGTTATTCCCACGGCGGTCGACTAAATAACCACATCTTAATTGCAATTTCGTTAACAGCCCAGAGAACTAGAGCGCCGAAGATGTAACAGAGAGAAAGAGAGAGAGAGAGAGAGAGAGAGAGAGAGAGAGAGAGCTAGATTCCGGCGCCTAGCCAGCGCAAAGGGGAGAATGCCGTCCAATCAGATCTTGGCTGTAGTTGAGTTTATCCGCTGGGCGAGAGCTGTGAGAAATTGGCGATCAGGGAATCGGGGAGGGAATTGGAGTTGGGCGCCTGAGGAAGGGGGAGGGGGAGGGTTGGAGGTGCGAAAGGGGGTTTAAAGGCGGGGAGCGAAAGTTGTCAGAGCGCGAAGAGGCCAGCGGCGGTGTGGTAGGTCTTCCGTTTAAGCTGTCTGGCTTTTAATTAGATCTCCGTAATTGGAATTCGGCATCGCGGATAACTGATGGAGAAGTAGGGTGCGGGGAGGGGATCGTCTTTTAGCGAGGTGGGCGGCAAGGAAGGAGGAAGTGGTGGAGAGTGAGAGGGAGGTAAGGACGAATTGAGTAGGAAAAACTTGGAGAGTGAGCATAGATCCGCGGAAGCGGCAAATGTACGGGACGCAGCATTCGGGAAAGTAGGAACAACTTTCGGTGGTAAGAGCAAGGCAATATTGCTGTGCGAATTCGACGGCTGAACGGAAAGGAGAGATTCGATGTGTGTGAAGGGTGCACTTAAGAACTCCATCAGGGGAAGATTTGTCTGATGATGTGCTAGAAGAAGTAACTGGGATCGATGTGGAGGACTTAGGGATCCAATATCAGACGAGAATTTGAAAATGCTGCGGAAGACTCATCCTATACATATTATAAATGCGAAAGTTTATATGTTTGTTACCGCATCACGCTAAAACTACAGCACTGATTTAGATGAAATTTCATATAGAGATTTCTTATGTCTTGGATTAGGACATAGGCTACTTTTCAAAATGTTTATTACAAGTTATTTATTTGAAATATATCCATAGAAATACGTAACGGTTGTAAGAAGCTTCTAATACAACAGCAGAGATTCGTTGTGTGGTATGTCATATTTAGCCGCGAGGATTAACGCGTATTGTCATCGATTTCCGTTATTTTGGGCAATGGTTCGGGTCCTACTATAGTGAAATTTTGTTTTCTTTGTTATTGTTATCTTTTTTACTTTCGAATATACAAAAAGATTCTTGGATACTGCCAAAACGGCTTAACTGATATACAATTACATACACAAGAAATCTGAATGTTGGCGTTTATGCCGCATTCATTTTCATTATTGTAACAAATGAAGGAAGTATGTATATAAATTGAAAACTTTACATAAAATATGCTCTAAGTACCATGGCAAGAAAAAACATTGACGTTTTGTGTAGAATGGGATCTAGATACCAAGCCCTATTTTGTGTACTGTCACGTATAAATAGCGTACGTAAAGTGCAACGAAAATAGTAGCAAATGCACTCAACAGATGGCAGGCAGTATAACACTCATGAAAATATTTCTCAGGACGTATAATGTGTATTCAATTGTGATATTATCCAGGTTCTTAAATATTGTTTTCTTCTTGGTTTTCGATGACGTGTATTGGACTGTCACCTTCAACTATAGATGTTCGAACATTGTGATGTTATCGTAATTCTTTAAAATTGTATTCTCTTCGGATTTCAATGAATAATAGTTTCTTTGGTGATTTAGATTATTTATAGCATTCGAACGTTTGCTTTTAGTTCTTTTGTTGGTTCGCTTTGCATTTGTAGGATCTCAACAGTTCGTTTCTCCGTTAGATGTCTCTTTCATCTCGTTATTTTTCTCCGTTAGGTTTGTTGTTTATTTCGTTACTTTTCTCCGTTAGGTTTGCTGTTTATTTTGTTCCTTTACTTGGCATTTGTTTTCGATTACTGTATTGTTGTTATTGTAGTTACTTACTGTCAGGGGTGCCATCCCACAAGTTGGAGTTGAAGGTGGGTGTGCCTGTTTTATTGAGGCGTAACTTGGATGCACCACGATTATGCAATGGCACCAGGTTACGCATCACGGACCTGAGAAGGCATATCGTGCAGGCCACCATCATCACCGGTGGAGCCAAGGGAGAGACTGTATTAATACCACGAATTCCCATCATCCCAACAAACTTGCCATTCCAGTTTAAACGGTTACAGTTCCCACTGAAAATGGCCTTCTCGATTACTATAAACAAGAGTCAAGGACAAACATTAAAAGTGACAGGTATTCATGTTTCTCGCACGGACAGCTCTACGTAGGCTGCTCCCGTGTATCGAGAGCTAGAAATCTCTACGTATACTCTGAGAACAAGAAGTCTCGAAACGTCGTTTACAGGGACGTATTGCAATAGATTTTTGGCTCTCCATCCGTTCCAAGACAATTATATATTCCGTGCTAACAATGTCGCAAACAGTCATGTAGTTATTTATGCCCTTTCTTGGCACTTTAATGTCTGAATATTGAACCGCGGGGAGCAGCTAGTAATCAAATAAGGCAGATAACATTACACCCGGAGTTGCAATTGTCATTGGGGGAAGTAGTAACGGAATGGCGATTCAAATTGGAGAAAAGAATGTATGAGACATATGGGCGCCCCTCGTCGGTGTTGTGGCACGTACCGATGTTATTATGTAATATCGTACCCGGCTAGTAGTAAATTATTTCATTTGCTGCCGGCACCAGTGTTGCCAATTCGTTGCCAACCATGGTCCTACATGACGTGTCAAAACTCTCTACATGAAAGTCCCTAAGGACCAAACTGATTTCTAAAGAAAAAAAAAAATTCTCCCTGGATTCGATACAAAGACATTTTTTTAAACAAAAGACGCTACTTACGTATTGCGTGGTAATATTATTGAACAATAAATTGTTACCGTTGTGTAAAGAAATTAAAAAAGGTACTTTCACTCTCTATCGTCCCGGAGAAAAGTCCCTACGTTTTGCAAAGACATCGGAAATCCGTCCCCTAAAGTTTGGAAAAAAAAAAGAGTCAAAAGTCCCTAGGCATAGTGACTTCTTCCTAAGGTTGGCAACGCTGATCAGCATTGGTAGGGACGTCAGGAGATATCTTCAGGAACCAAACCTTTGTACCAGAACATAAAGTCAGTTATTACGTTCGTATCTATTTTCGAATAATTTAGTTATCTTCAGTAAGGCAAGTGTTAACTTCAAAAATATTAGCTTCTATCGCATAGGAATGTATAGCAGTCTGGAAACGCTAAATATTACTTACGGCGACAGTAATTTTTGCTCGTAAGTTAGATATCTTTACTGTCTGTTTCCTCGTAAATACAGAATAGCTATCACCGTCATACATTTAACGGGAATCTCAGATAAAGGTGACAATTATTTGCCGCACACCAAAGTTTAACGATCCAAAGACTAAATTTTGTAATAAAGCTTTACACACGCAGGTGTGTTTCCACGTAGTAATATACTCTTAAAATGATTCATATGAATGAGGGGGTCATGAGAAATTCCTAAATCAGTTAGCTGAATGATATTCGCGTACTAAATTTTTACTATCTCACAAAATTATTCTAAGTTAACTTAATTGTCCATCCGCTAACTACTGTTTCGATTTTTTCCTGTAATGTTCAATATGATTCTTTCAATATAGGATATAGTTATAGAGTTCTGTAATTAATGTTAGCCGGCCGCGGTGGCCGAGGAGACTGAGGCGCTCCAGTCACGGTCCGCACGGCCACTACGGTCGGGGGTTCGAATCCCCCCTCGGGCATGGATATTTATGCCGTCTTAGTTCGTAAGTAGTTCATAGGTAGTTTGTAAGTTTAGGGAATGATGACCCCGTAGTTAAGTCCCATAAGCTGTACAAACATTTGAACATTTTTGAATTAATGTTATATCACAAAAAACCTTCCAATCGATTAAAATACGATGTTTACGATCCGAACAGGAGAAAACTGCTTACAATAGGCCTACTGGAAATTTCCTTTTATATGAGTACTCGGAACAAATGCTCATATAACTTATTTGTACCTCGTGCTGATCACCCCGCTTCTACTTTGCCCTTCCGTTAATTTTAATACCCCTACAACCACAAATTTTCAACCCCTGTTTAACTTTTTATTTAAAAACTTCCACATAGTAAATAATAACAATATTAGTAAACTGAGGCGGTCACCTACAAGAAGCGAGGTCGTGCACAATAAACTTCTCAGTTCTTGAAATACAATAGTTATTAATAACTTCAGTAAGAGATATCATTAAATACAATGTTAGTACAATAGATATTTACATAAGGTTATACTAATAATGTAATGCATGTGTAATAGTGCCTGAATTGCAATGTAAATAGTTTTTTCTTCCAATTTTAATGTCGATAAACAGAGACCTGTAGTAACATAATGGTTGGTCTTCACTGGTGTAACAACTTTGCAATCAGCGAAGTATTCTAAAACGGGCTCATAACCCGAAATGTAGGTGGTACAAATAAAGTTTTCAAACAAGTTACGGGTATGCTGCCGGGTGACGTCGTCGACAACCGCCGATATTTCGGCAGGAGAACACCCTGCCGTTCTCAAGGCACAACTGCACTCCAGGAAGCAACGTGCAAGCGAATTTAATACCTCGGTTTGCAAAGGGTAAACAAGGAAGATAACACACCCAGTACAAGTCACTGCAAAGTCCAAACTTAAAAAATATCGATAGTGACTTAATCAACAGGTGAGGCAGCATTAATTTTGTCCCTCTGTTTTTTGACGAGAGACAATGCCGGATTCCAAGCAGAATTTAAACAAAAACCACCATCTCTGTTTATAAGGTCTCTTGCTAGTTTAATTTCAACAGCTTCCTTAATAACACTATCCCAATAGGTGGAGGTGCATGGCAGGATCTCCGTGTTGTTGTATTCCATAGGATGACCGGTGCCCAGACAGTGTTCTGCAACAGCGGATTTGTTGGGCTGTTGTAAGCGCGTGTAGCGTTTGTGTTCAATACACCGGTCTTCCACAGTCCTAATTGTCTGACCAATATATGACACGCCACAACTGCAAGGAATACGATATACACCTGCCTTACGCAAACCGAGATCATCCTTTACGGACCCCAACAGGGCCTTTATCTTAGAAGGTGGTCGAAAAACACTTTTCACTTCATATTTCCGCAAACTACGACCAATATTGTTGGAAATACTTCCTGTGTAAGGCAAAAAGGCCGTAGATTTAGGTGCCACTTCGTGACTATCGTCACTCAGCCGTTGCACAGAAGGCTGATAGCGCAATGCACGTTTTATCAGCCTCTCACTATAACCATTCTGACGAAAGGTCTCCTCGAGATGGGACAACTCAGCTGACAAACTTTCAGGGTCTGAAATGACATGTGCCCTGTGAACCAACGTACGAAGTACTCCTTCACGCTGAGCTGGATGGTGACAACTATCAGCTCGCAGATACAAATCTGTGTGAGTAGGCTTCCTACAAACAGAATGTCGGAATGTACCATCAATCTTCCTTCTGACCAACACATCAAGGAAAGGGAGACAGCCATTCTGTTCCACCTCCATTGTGAACTGAATATTCGGGTGGATTGAATTTAGGTGTTCCAAAAAAACATTTAAATTCTCACTACCATGAGGCCAAACGACAAAAGTGTCGTCTACATATCTGAGAAAACACGCAGGTTTCAGAGTCGCTGACGCTAAAGCACGTTCCTAGAAATCCTCCATATACGCTTGCACACTGCTTCCTTGAGTGCAGTTGTGCCTTGAGAATGGCAGGGTGTCCTCCTACCGAAATATCGGCGGTTGTCGACGACGTCACCCGGCAGCATACCCGTAAGTTGTGTGAACATTCATTACGCCGGGAAAAGGTAAAGTCTCACAAATAAAGTTTTGTCAAACAAGGTAATGTCAAGTGTTAAGTTATTTAAATAAAAAAAAGTAAAAATTGGGGAGGAAGGAAAAGCAAAGCTGCTGGAGAGTGAGAGGGATGGATGTGCGAATTCAGTGGGAGAGAGGAAGAGTTACAGCGGCAGAGTTGGAGAGGTAGGAGGAGCGATCAAACAGTGCTGGGAGAATTTTTGCAGAGGCTGGAGCAGCACAATGGAACTGCAGTTATCTGTGGACCCGGCTAATTGGGAGCGATGGTCGACGCAGATTGGATACGCGGGCTATCTGGCTGGCCACGGCTTCGCGATATTCCGACACGGGAGTATCGTTCAATTCCGCACTGCCAGATTTCCCTGCGGAGGTAGGCCACTGAATGGGGACCGATCACTCGTTAAAAAACTGCCAATATGCGGAGCGCATACGGACAGTCAAGTCGACCTACTATTTATTTAACGAAGTCGACATAGTCACATGAAAAACTTTATGGGCAACATGTACAGCAAGTAGCGATAAAATTTTATTACGAAGAAAAATCGAGTTCGCATACATTATTTTTTTTTTTTTTACCATGGTGTCCAGTTTCGATCGTTGGTTAGATTATCATCGGATGATACAATCAAATTTTTGCGAAACTGATTGAGCTTTATTCTAAACCAGCTGAAAGCCGCCGTTGCCCGTGTATTTATTTACTCCACACTCTTCTACTTCCTCTCCCCTCATGTGCATTTACCCAATTCTTCCTCTCTCTCTTTCGCTCTGTTCATCTATCTCATCCTCCCCCCTCTCTGCCACCTCTTCACTCCGCCCTCTCTCCGTCTCTTCGTCTTGTCCGCTTCCTCATTTCATCTCCTCCTACACACTTCTTTCCTCTCGCACATTTTTTCGCTTTCGTAGAGTCGGCGTGGTTGTAGTTAACGATGGAATTAGCATGGTTAATCTTTTAAGAGGGTAATCTATCACTTTCGTGGTAAACAAAGGTATTGCAATGTATCAGGAGTTCAAATGATTGCGAACCTATTTGGCCAAACTGCAATGGTCATCAGTTCCTCGACTTACAGACGACTTTGACTTACACTAAACACACACACACACACGCCCGATGGAGGACTTCAACCTCCGGCGGGAAAACATGCCCAGCTCGTAGCACTGAAAGGAGTACATAATATAATGTTCACTTAATTTTACTTTTCATTCAACTTTGAGCATATTTTGTCACAGAAACTTAAGCCATAATTCTGCAGAAAACAAATTTATGCAATGTTTTGTATCATTTTATTAATCGATATAATATGTTGAAGTCATTTGCATATTTCTGCTGTAACAGTCGACGAGTAGAAGTCGTCGTGGAACTGTCGAGGATTAAAAATCGTAAAATTTAAGGTTTTAGCCGTTTTGAAGAGTCGCAGCCAAGTCTGCAGATTGTAATTTTTGTAAGGAAGCTGATGTTAATGAAAACTGTCACTAACAAGGTAAAACTTGTACATTTCTATTGTCGTGAATAGTAGCTTGTATTTGAAGCATTGTAGCTGGTGTTTATCTTTTACTAATGAATACTGTTAAGTGCAGCCTTCATTTATCATTCAACCCTGAGTCATTTCACCAGTATTTCTTTCCTTTCATCAGTTTGAAAGCTAATTTGCAATCTGAACAGATCACTGAGATTATTGTTTCTTATGATAGTGTTGCGTAAGAACAGTGTTAATTAAATCAGTTCAGTGTATGCATTTTGGACGTTAACAATTGGTCAATCAATGAGAGTAGGAAGTAGTTTGTTCATAAATTCAATTAAGTTCATAGTTGGAGATTTTCTCAGTGTTAATGAAAGTTCACATTATTAGGTAACTTCATGTTAGTGACAAAGTGATTTGTCTGATGAAAAGAGAAATAGATCACATAATGAGAAAAGAAACATTTGCAATGTGTGATATTTCGGTAACATTACCAGATTTGAAGGACTTTCTTATATCATTGAATCAATATGGTAATTGTCGTACACAAAGGCACATTATCAAGTGCAGTGATTTTGGTATCGCATTAATCCTAAAATCTCTATTTGAAATCATATTTAGAAAGTATTACAGTACTAGCAGATTGGTTTGTCGAATTGTGTGTGTACATTCTGGCTACTAGTATATGGTGCACCCTAGCAAATCTGAAAATTTCATTTGCTTACATTGTTTCTCACTAACTAGATTAATGTGTAGACAAATTACGAGTTTAATTACAGTTGATTTATTGACTACTGTACCATTTAGAGTGCTATCCGTAGCGCATGAAACAAAACCACATACACTTAAGATTACTGCATTCGATGTCAGTCTTAATTTTTCTTACAGGGCAAACGAAAGTACTACCTCTCATTCCTTAGTAAAGTTATTTTGTAGTCAAAGCCACAACAGAAAACTTGTGTATTTTATCGGGCTTGTCACTTAACACAAACGGTGACACGATTGCCCCGAGACAAGCACACTACTTTTATCTTCCAAACATATACCAACTTTTAGCATGTTGCCTTAGACCACGCGGCCATTCCGTGCGGCAGCAATGTACCCCCTGATATACATCGTAAGGCAGTTTTCTGAACGTCAAGTACACAAAATTTCATCTAGATCGGAATAAAAATACATTTTGTCGAAGTCCGTAAGTAAAGTACTGCTAACCATGCACCACATGAAATTTTCCAGTCATCTTCGTCTTGCTTCGAAGGTTAACTGTGCAACATCACATCGAGATCGAAATAAATCTGTAGCTTTTGTCGAGTAGGTCCGTAGGTAAGTAACTACTGTGTATCGCATGTGGTTCTTACCCATACAGTAATTTTTACCCGACGGTAAGGTATATGTATACCAAATTTAGTTGAAATCGGACCAATGGATTAGGAGGAGATGGCAAAATTCTCGCGTTATGCAGTAGTTTCTCACGCATTTCATGACGTCATCTGAACTGTAAAAGTCTTCCCATTCCATTCTTGCGAGGTGTGGTACAGCAACTGTGTAAAGTCGAATTTTTTAATAAAATTGTCTTCGTTGCAAAATTTTTTATTTAAATCATGCGTTTCGCCCGGTTAGGGCATCTGCAGATATCTGAGAAAGAGAAAAATGAACCATAACTTACAATATTTACATAACAATATTTCAAAATTGCCCTGTTTAATTTTTTAAGAAACTTATAATTTTCTTATTTTTAAAATTTTAGCTAAATAAATTTAAATTTTTTTGAAATATTTTCATGTAAATATTTTAATAATGATTATGCAGCCAAGATCGCATTTTTGTGACCGGTTTCGGCGTACTCGACGCCATTTCTGACCTGTCGTAATTTACATAATTTCACATTTTTATATACTAAAAGAGTACATGCAGGTTGAAGGATTGTTAAACATAAAATTAGTAGTCACAAGTAAAAAATATATATCCATCTTCTAACGGTTTTGACGTGAGGTACTTCAAAGTCTAAGTACAATAATACTTGGAGACCAGTATAGCACTTAATAAATGAAAAATGCGATCTTGGCTGCACAATCATTATTAAACAAGTATAGATCGCCCCACTTAACTATGAGTTCCTTATGTAAATATTTTGAGTTCTGGTTCATTTTTCTCTCTGTCAGATATCTGAAGATGCCCTAACCGGGACAAACGCGTCATTTACAAATAAAATTTTGCAACGAAGACATTCTTTTATTGAATAATTCATCTGAACCGTGTGTGTCGTAGGTGATCGTGACAGCGACTGCCCATTTGGTTTGAAGGTAAGGTGTTCAACATTTCTGTAACATTGAAACAAAACTGTGGATATGTATGCAATGTTGTGGTCTTCAGTCCAGAGACTGGTTTGATGCAGCTCTCCACCCTACTCTATCCTGAGCAAGCCTTTTCATCTCCTCATAAGAACGGCAACCCACATCCACTTTAATCTGCTTACTATACGCGTCTCTTGGTCTCCCTCTGCGATTTTTACCCCACACACTACCCTCCAATGCTAAATTTACGATTCCCCGATGTCTAAGGATGTGTCCTAGAAAGGCTAGGGGCACGCAAGTCGCCGAAGTGGCGTCCAATTAAATGACTTGCACCAGGCCAATGAGCCACACGAAATTTATACGGGACTCAACTACTGCTTGGTTATTAGTCCCTAGCTTAGAAACTATTTTAAGGTAAATGAACCTAAGGCCGCGGTGGAGTAGCCGAGCGGTCTAAGGCGCCTCGCTGCGGAGCGCGCGGTTGCTCGCCGTCGGAGGTTCGAGTCCTCACTGGCGCGCGCGCGCGCGCGCGCGCGCGTGTGCGTGTGTGTGTGTGTGTGTGTGTGTGTGTGTGTGTGTGTATGTTGTCTGTAAGCTACGGACTGATGACCACACAGTTTGGTCCGAGAGATTTACAAACATTTGAACATTTGATTTTTGAACCTAAGGACAACACAAACACCCATGCCCGAGGGAAGACTCGAACCCACGTCGGTGAACGGCTGCGTGCTCCACAGCACGGAGCCTCAGTGCGCACGGCTATTCCGCCGCGGCTGCAGAAGTTGTAAATCATTATATAAATACGCAAACACGAAAATTGTGGTACAGATTACTAAGTTATGCGTACAAGAAGGCCAATGAAAGTTACATAATTCGAAAGATTGTTTGTCGTAGATTTCACGAATATAAATATCATGTGTGCATTTAGCCATTAAAAGTGGTAAAAGGAAGCTTGGATCAAGTTCTACACTTTCCAACAATCAGCTCACTGATTGGCTATTCGCCTCGACCAAAGACGCTGTAATGTAGCGCATCTGCAGTATTAAAATAAGTGAATATCGGAACATCGAGTGCTCCCAACTCACTTTCTTGTGCCGTTCAAATGCTTCGTTTTCGCAGTGATTAAAAGTGGTTAAAGGAAATGGATGTTTTGATATAAATGACGATATGAAGAATGATGCGCCGGAAGAGGTATCTAGCGGTGCACGGGTGGAACTACGAAGTCGACATGTTGTCAGCTCTGGAATATCGCAGAATCTAAATAACATTATTTCTTGGTGTTGTATAAATATACGAACACCGAAATTGTAGTACAATTTCAAATATTAGAGTAATGAAAGTTATATAATTCGAAAATGACATGAGAAGTATATACTTCTGTTTTTATTTGTTGTTATTGTGTCAGTCATTTTCCTTAACACGTAAAAGATACCGTTTCATACCTCCCAGTGCCGGTTAAATTTTACCAAATATCCCAGCGGCCTCCTATGATAATGTTGCCAACAGATGCTGAATAGTGAGAATCCTGTGAGTCTTCATTTTAGCCAATCGCTTGACAACGCTGATGTTTTCTCGTGGAATCTCCGCTCTAAGAGGGCAATTATTTTTACTGAGCGGACGAGGGTACGTACAAGTACCTGTCAACCACAAAGCAGGAACAGCATTATTTATTTACTTCATGGTTTGTACGATACACTAATCGAGTCATTCTATGTGGTGAGAACAAATAGGCAAAGATTTCATATCGTGTTGTTGATGTTGCCAACATAAGCACGCGAGGCCGCCGACATGATACGTAAAATTTTAGCCCCAGTGACCACTGTAAACACAATTGGTCGATTTTCGACCACAGGCAATCCTAGTCCATTTAATTCTTCCATTCTCTTTCTCCATCCCTATGATCTTATTAATTGTTATTGCAATCGGGACCTTGATTGGAAACAGAAGTCCATAAATTCGGTTATTAGACAGACCTTTCGAGCTGCTCTATGTGTGAGGTTAGTAGCGTTAAAGGCCGTTCTTTTAATGGTTGTATTCTACGAACAGGTATGAGTATAAATTTAGGCGTAAAAATATCTTTCCAGTTTTATGTTAAAAATGACTGGGAAAAGGAGAATAAAACCGCACAGTTTTACAGCAGAGCTTAGCATGTTTTTCTCGCATCGAACTTTTGTGTCCCAGCCTCGTCGCCGCTTTTGTGTCTCGTTTCCGTCGTAGGTGTCGGTGGCCGAGTAGAAAGAGACCGACACAGGAATAAAGGATGCACGCTTGTGCATGTAGGAGGTGACCAGCCAGTGGGACAGCAGAAACTAGAAACACTAGAGTAAATTAGAACGAGATATATATTTCTTAGAGACTTAGTAATACTTAACTTTTACATAGCTCAGTACTGCAGAATGCTGATACATAGTTGAGCTAGAGGCCTGCCTAGTGCCTGTCCGATAGCCAAGTCTTCACTGGTGCCTATCTGATTGCGAAGTGTCAACTTGTTCCTATCTCAGTCCCAAGTGAACGATGTCGTTCAGTGGTGGCCACGAGCGGAGTTGCAGCAGAGGGCGCTCGTGGCTGACGTCGTAAGAACGCCGCGCCGTGCGTGCATGGCGGCGCGCACTTTGGACTTGTGCGACACCTCACGAACAGAATAGAAATACCCGGGTAATGAGGTTACTGTTTACCTACGTTTTCTCGTCGTAGAATAGCTGTACGTGTAGAATATACGCACATGACCACCTGATGACCAATTAATAGTTCCGAAACAAATCGTGCTTATGAATAGAAGAGTGACTGGTAATAACAAGCCCGTTGTTTCATTCGATATCCACAATGATACGCATTACGGCACTTCGCGAGTTGGCGTTTTGACATCTGTCACCATACGTGTTTTTTTCCCAGAGGGAGAAAGTTGGTAGCGCTGGGTTGCGGGGTTGGGGGTGGGGGAGTGAGAGGAAACGAGGCCGGGCACTGCAGTCAGTCTCGATATATCGATATATCGATTGCGCGCCGGTCGAGTGCTCGCTGTTGTCGCACCGGGCTGTCCATCACACGCGCGGCTGGGCGCGACCTTTGCGCTGCCTCTAAACACACACACGCACACACGCACACACGCACACGCACACACACACACACAAGTACACGAAAATAAAAAAGCTGGGGCCCACACGACAGGCCGTCTCTGGTGAGCGGACGTTGACACCGCCCGCCAAAGCCCACCTGACAGGTCCTGGCCTGTGGTCACGTGCTCATGTGCTCATGTGCTGCACCACGCTCAACATTTCGCTGCATGCGCTATTACGGAACTACGCGTGCTGCTAGATTGCTAAATACGCTCGGGAAATGCGTATGTAACACATGCTATACTCTTCGACTGGGCGTGGCATTTTTTTTTAAGTATAAATGTTTGTTAAGCTTATGGGACTTAATTACGGGGTAATTAGTCCCTAAATTTACGAACTACTTACCAACTAGCTAACACTAAGGACGGCACAAATATCCATGCGCGAGGGGGGATTCGAACCCCCCGACCGTAGTGGCCGTGCAGACTGTGACTGGCGCGGCGCAGACCGCTCGGGCACCGCGGCCGGCATCGTTTTCCTGTCACCAACATCTCTAAAGCTATACGAAGTGACTGTTTGCAAAACATTGGACTTACGATTTTTCTGAGATTATCGAGAAGTGAAGTGTAGGTATTAATAGTGTAAAACAGTGTCATTCCTTGGGGACTGGTGAAGTGTTACTTAAGTCCGTCTAATGTTAGACAAGTTTCTACCTTGCTACAATGCAGTGTGTATAGCCCCTCTACTACTTGCCTGTACCTACGGTCGACGGCTATACTCCTACTGTTGTTCTCTCTGCCCATCACTCTCCTTCCCCTAATCTCTCTCTCTCTCTTCCCTCATCCGAGTGCCTCTTCCTTTTGTGCCTATTCACCTCTTAAGATTTCTTCTGCTCAGGTATTTATTTAATATTCACTCATGTACTCCATCGCTTCTCTATCACAGTATCTGCCTCTCTACATCAATCCCTCCCTCAATACACCCCTCGCTTATATCTGTCCCTCCGTCCCCCTCTCTCCCCCCTCAATCACCATCTCTCCCCCTCAATCCCCCATCTCTCTCCCCCTCAATCCCCCATCTCTCTCCCACTCAATCCCCCATCTCTCTCCCACTCAATCCCCCATCTCTCTCCCACTCAAACCCCCACTCTCTCAATCGCCCATCTCTCTCTCTCTCTCTCTCTCTCTCTCTCTCTCTCTCTCTCTCTCTCTCTCTCTCTCTCTCTCAATCCCCCATCTCTCTCTCTCTCAATCCCCCATCTCTCTCTCTCTCAATCCCCCATCTCTCTCTCTCCCTCTCTCTCAATCCCCATCTCTCTCTCTCTCAATCCCCAATCTCTCTCTCTCAATCCCCCATCTCTCTCTCTCAATCCCCCATCTCTCTCTCTCAATCCCCCATCTCTCTCTCTCAATCCCCCATCTCTCTCTCTCTCTCTCTCTCTCTCTCTCTCTCTCTCTCTCTCTCAATCCCCCATCTCTCTCTCTCAATCCCCATCTCTCTCTCTCTCTCTCTCTCTCTCTCTCTCTCTCTCTCTCTCTCTCTCAATCCCCTATCACTCTTCTTTCTCTCTCCTATCTCCCGCATCTCTCCATCTGCTGCAGTTTGCAGAAAGCTTCTCCATGGAAACATGCAAGAGAACATTGTGAAGTTCTTAATAATAATGAATCAGTGCGAAAGTGTTTTGTAGTTAACTGCTCAAAATTATTTTTAAGATAGAAATAAAAGTATGTGTGTATTTCTGCCATCCAGCATGCCAAATGTGGAGAATTACTCTCGTCTTCTCTTTAATGTCAAATGTGCAAAATTTCACCAGTATCCGAATAAAACTGTAGTTTTGTAGGAACTGGAAAGAAAACAGACAAAGAAGCTCTCTTATTTGAATATATGAAACGTAAGATTTAAAATCGGTACTTGGGTGTTTGTCTTCATCTATCAATAGTCCGCCTCCGTAGTTCAGTGGCAGCGGACGCAATTGGCCCGGGTTCGATTCCCGGCAGTGGACTACGTGTTGTGTGTGGTCCTAATCATCATTCGATCCCCCCTCCTCTCTCTCTCTCTCTCTCTCTCTCTCTCTCTCTCTCTCTCTCTCTCTCTCTCTCCCCTGCGGCCGCAGCTCCCAAACACTTCCATACGTGGCAGGTTATCTATCGAGGGTATACACGCGTCAGTCTTACATTTTTCGATTTATCAACTGTTCCTTTAGATTTCCACTTTTTTTTTTCTAATCCACCCCTGCACTGAAACGAACAAAAACAAATTATCAAATCGGACATGACACTTCTGAATTTTTTTCGAGACCAACACACAGCCGTTCAGTTTCACGTTTGCAGAGGAGGAAGTTCGACTGTCAGCTGTGGCCGGCGGCGGTGGGCGAGGGGACTAAGACGCTCCAGTCACGGTCCGCACGGCCACTACGGTCGGGGGTTCGAATCCCCCCTCGGGCATGGATATTTGTGCCGTCCTTAGTGTTAGTTAGTACATAAGTAGTTTGTAAGTTTAGGGACTGATGACCCCGTAGTTAAGTCCCATAGACTATACAAACATTTGAACATTTTGTCAGCTGAGTTTGCCCGTAACTGGACAGGCCTTCTCCGTATAGTCTGACCATCCCCAAGTGCCTGTCCCGGCGTTCCTGGAAAGGCGGTGAACCTCAGGAGGCAGATAAGAGCTTGGCCCGTCCCCAGCTTTTAGCGAATCCTCGCGCAGTGGGGTCGACGTCCGAGTGTGTGAATGAATGACCAGCGAGTGTCAACAGGAGCGGTCGGTAGCCGCGTGGCGCTCCGTTTGGCAGTCGTTAGCGCTCACACGTGACTCACTGCCACTGCCTCACAACTCTTCCGCACTTTAAGCGCCACCACACCACACCATCTTTCACTTCGGCCGCCAACGGTATACGAACTTCCTTGTTACGAACTAGCCGAAAACCCGACGTTGCTGGGGTAATTTATTTCAATCTTCCGTTAATCCACTTTTTCTTCCCTCTGTCCGCTCCCACCGGAAGTTCGAGTCCTCCCTCGGGCATCGGTGTATGTGCGTGTTGACCTTAGTGTAAGTTAAAGTATTTTTTTTTATGTCTAGGCACTGATGACCATAGCAGTTTGATGCAATATGCATACGAACATCTCAACATTTCATTTGAAGCCATATGGTACAAAATTTCATCAATATAGGAATAAACCTCTACTTCCTGTTACTAAAATACCCTCCGCCATGTACGTACGAAATCGTAGATTCCTCTTGTTTTGAAGGTCATGTCTGTATAATTTCACTTCTTATTTCTTACGTCAGGATGAAAACTGCTTGATGTATTTTGCTCCTATTACGAGGCGCGTCCAGAAAATAAGTTCCGCTTGGTAATAAAATGAAATTGTACACAGATACAGAAGAAATGTTTATTACACAAAATTCTACAACTCTTCCAACTACTTTTCCACATAACTGCCGAAATTTTCTAGGCACTTGTCATAGCGTGCCAGAAGTTTTTTGCATGCATCCTTCACAGAAGGTTGCCGCCTGTGTATTCAACCATGTGGCAACAGCTCTTTATCATCGTTGAAGTGTTGACCACCAAGGACAGATTTTAGGTGTAAGAAGAGATGAAAGTCGCTAGGAGAGAGGTCCGAGCTGTATGGAGGATGATCAAACAGGTCCCATTGAAATTTCCGTAAGAATTGTTTGGTCACATTCGGTGTGTGAGGTCAGGCATTATCGTGAAAAAAAGAAATCTTTTGACAGTAATCCTCTTCTTACACCTAAAACCTGTCCTTGGTGGACAACACTTCAACGATGATGACGAGCTGAAAGAACATGTTACCACATGGTTGAATACACAGGCGGCAACATTCTATGCAAAAGGCACACAAAACCTTGTACCATGCTATGACAATTGCCTACAAAATATCGGAAACTATGTAGAAAAGTAGTTTAACAGTTGTAGATTTTTGTACAATCAATATTTTTTCCGTATCTGTACCTGTTCGTTTTATATAACCAAGCGGAACTTACTTTCTGGACGCGCCTCGTATATTCTTCGTAGCCGATGTACCACTGGCATGTAAATTCAGGTACAGACTTAATATATTTGTTTTCTGTTTCTCATCAACAAACCCCCGAGTCAATTTCAGTTCTACATTTTTTTTTAAATTTACTTTAACCATTTCCTCCCACTATCCATTAATCTATTTTCAGTTCTGTCGAACTATCACGATGTTAGAGGGTTCGGGATTTCGTTGGGTTGAAATTGTGTATCTCGTGTAGCTTGCCACTCCATTTTCAAAATTTTATTCATTATTTTTCAACCTTTTATTTGCATACAAACTGCAATTTTTTTGCCACGAAAATTTTTGCCACGTCCGATTGTTTGTCACAGTCTATCTTACATTACCATTCCTTAACAAATAATTTCGCCTGTTAATTATTACTGCTACACGAGCCACGACTTTAAATTCACCGAACCTCCAGCCATGGTCAGCGAATAGTCACGCGGTTTACAAATAATTTTATTTCAGCTCAACTACGAGGTTTCGACAATGCCGCCACGCAGTTACTAACTACTGTTGACACATTCCGACATCGACCCCACTGAGCTAGGATTCGCTAACAGCTGGTGACGAGCACTGATGACAGCAGCAATTTCCAGAATGAAACTTCACTCTGCAGCGGAGTGTGCGCTGATATGAAACTTCCTGGCAGTTTAAAATTGTGTGCCGGAACCGGGACTCGAACCTGGGACCTTTGCCTTTCGCGGGCAAGCGCACTACCGACTGTGCTATCCCGACACGACTCACGATGCCGCCTCACAACTTTACTTCCGCCAGTACCTCGCCTCCTACTTTCCAAACTTCACAGAAGCTCTCTTGCAAACACGCAAGACTAGCACTCCTGGAAGAAAGGATATGGTGGAGACATGGCTTAGCCACAGCCTAAGGGATGTTTCCAGAATGAAACTTCACTCTCCAGCGGAGTGTTGCAAGAGAGCTTCTGTGAAGTTTGGAAAGTAGGGAGGCGAGGTACTGGCGGAAGTAAAGTTGTGGGGCGGCATCGTGAGTCGTGTCGGGATAGCACAGTCGGTAGTGCGCTTGCCCGCGAAAGGTAAAGGTCCTAGGTTCGAGTCCCGGTTCCGGCACACAATTTTAATCTGCCAGGAAGTTTCAGCAGCAATTTGATTTAATAGGCTTACGAACATTTCATTTGAATGAAAGATGAATCCACTGATAAATCTTCCCGCAGATATGGCTTATGAACATAAATTTGTCTTCCATCTGAATATAGTGATACTGTCTACCGGGCATACTTCAGTCAGGAAATTAAGTGCGTTAGGCTATCCAGACAGGCTATCCCTTCCTGCCCAAATTCTCAACAGTGCCCACTGCTAATTACTTGGTCTTGCTCGCAGCCTATACCGGAGGCCCGCAATAGATCTGGCTTATTCGTGCATATAAACAGAAATTATCAATTGTCTGTTGTGGCCACAGATGCGATTATCGATACCGTGTCTGCTCCCATTCATTTCGTACCTGTCAGAAATAACAGCCACCATATCTACAGGATGTTACAAAAAGGTACGGCCAAACTTTCAGGAAACATTCACACACACACACACACACACACACACACACACACACACAGAAAGAAAATATGTTATGTGGACATGTGTCCGGAAATGCTTGATTTCCATGTTAGAGCTCATTTTATTACTTCTCTTCAAATCACATCTATCATGGAGTGGAAACACACAGCAACAAAACGTACCAGCGTGACTTCAAACACTTTGTTACAGGAAATGTTCAAAATGTCCTCCATTAGCAAGGATACATGCATCCACCCTCCGTCGCACGGAATCCCTGATGCGCTGATGCAGCCCTGGAGAATGGCGTATTGTATCACAGCCGTCCACAATACGAGCACCAAGAGTCTCTACATTTGGTACCGGGGTTGCGTAGACAAGAGCTTTCAAATGCCCCCATAAGTGAAAGTCAAGAGGGTTGAGGTCAGGAGAGCGTGGAGGCCACGGAATTGGTCCGCCTCTACCAATCCATCGGTCACCGAATCTGTTGTCGAGAAGCGTACGAACACGTCGACTGAAATGTGCAGGAGCTCCATCGTGCATGAACCACATGTGTCGTACTTGTAAAGGCACATGTTCTAGCAGCACAGGTAGAGTATCCCGTATGAAATCACGATAACGTGCTCCAGTGAGCGTAGGTGGAAGAACATGAGGCCCAATCAAGACATCACCAACAATTCCTGCCCAAACGTTCACAGAAAATCTGTGTTGATGACGTGAATCGAGGAAGTATAGAACATACTAACGAAACAGTTGGGTATTTTGACAATTGTCTGCACGAATTATTTCAATTTACATTTAAAGAGAAATACTAAAATGAGCTCTAACATGGAAATTAAGCGTTTCCGGACACATGTTTACATAACATACTTTCTTTCTTTGTGTGTGAGGAATGTTTCCTGAAAGTTTGGCCGTACCTTTTTGTAACACCCTGTATAATCGAGAATAATCCCGTTCAATCCTACTGTCTTCCTATTAGAAGATTTCGTTGCGTATGAATCACTGACAGAAAGAATTAGGCAGGAGGCACAAAAAGTGTAAGAAATTTTCAAAAATCATATGACAGTCGTTTTTATCCAAGTATCAATCCCAAAAAATACTCCGTAACAGACTTACATGGTAAAGTTTTCTATTTCTAAAATATTCAATACGTTTAGAACGAAAATTGCTCTATGCTATTTTCTATTTGCTAATTTTTCCCTTTATCTGTTCATCTAGTCTAGAACTCACCTTTCCACTATTAAATTTTACCACTTTCCTTCACAAATGTCGAACATGCGTTTTTCATGAATGCATTTTATGATTGAATCTACTTACAAATGTGCTCGATGATGTAGCTCCATACGCCGTTGAACTGTCTTAGAATGAAACACAAATAATACATTACCTCGATAACAGCAGGTCCATACATGACATGAAACTCTACATACATGAAGTAGCACACACTGTCCACAAAACTCAGTGCGAAGAATTGAAGTATCAAATCCGTCTACTTTACCTGGTTAAATTCGTTCCAAAGTAAGGGCCACTTCTAAGTAAGGGTAAAAAGCCAATGCTTCTTACCTTCTGTCAACAGTAACTACTATTACCTTACAATGGTACTCCTCATCAGTATATAGGAAGAGGAATAAAAAGCTGTGTTCTTTAAACAATCTTGTAACTACCTCAAAACTGTTAAATGGCATGTTTATATGCGGTTATGAATTACGCTGATTGTATCAAATCTTAAGGGTGCAAATGAAACTGGAGATAGCCTAGTGGCCTCCCGAGGGGGGAGTCGAACTCCCGACCGCAGCGGCCGTGCAGACCGTGACTGGCACGCCGCAGACCGCTCGGCCACCGCGGCCGGCCGGCAAAAATCGCAGAGGGCGACAGAGGGACGAATACAGGAGGTAGGTTCTAATGGATGCGGGTTCTTATTCAGAGTTCAAGAGGTGTGCTTGGAGTCTGCACCAAACCAGGCTTTGAAAAGAAGAACAAATCAAGAACAACTTTACAGTGCTTCAAGTTTAACCAGGGAAAATAAATGTTAGATGCTGTGGAGTACAGAGAGGTATAGTAAAAAGAAAAACAAGACTTCTAGTTAGTGTGATGCATGGTACCCAGCACTAAATGCCAAAAAAATTTGAGGTGCTGTAGTTGAGTAGGGAAAACAATGCCATAATTTTTGAATAGAGCATTAGCAGTGTGCTGATTGACAGTCAGGACGAATGAATGTTGCACATTGAACTGTAATTTAACCTGCATCTACGGAGAGTTATGTTCGATTTGGATTTACAGCGAGAGTTTCCTGAAGACGTGGCTACGGCAGACTGCATATAGAACACATTCTCTGTTACTGCTCGAAGTATTCCGGATGACCAGCAGGTCGGTTTAAAGCAGGGGTGTCCAATCCCCGGACCAGCAAGAATCAACAATTGGCAAAAAAAGTTACGATCAATTGCATTTTCTAAATTGACATACTGGTCTATTATATCACAGCTACATCAGTTGCAGCTGCGAAACTAGAGATTTAGGGAAGTATAATAAAATTACAAGGGAAAACAATGTTATTTATGTGCAATTGCGAATAAGGTTCTATGTCACCACACTTCTGACCAGTAAAAGTTGGTAAAAGATAGAAATCATCACTTGGATTGTCGTTTTGAAACTGTTGGACTTTCACAAGTTGTACATTGATTATAATACGCCGTCTTCGTCTGGAAGCACATACATTTTGGAACAGCTGTTGTCAGCAGTAAGACACACAAGCGTGAAAACAGAATCAAAATATTGAAATTAATACCTTAAGAATTTGCTAAAAGTGCATTAGTTTCATAAATTCAAAGTAAAAAAAAAGGCACAATTTCAGGCAATTCACAGATGGGCTGCTACATTTGATCAGCATGGGAGTGTTAGACAAGGTTTGGGAAACTTCCTGGCAGAGTAAATTGTGTGCCGGAACCGGGAGTCGAACCTGGGACCTTTGCCTTTCGCAGGCAAGCGCACTACCGACTGTGCTATCCCGACACGACTCACGATGCCGCCTCACAACTTTACTTCCGCCAGTACCTCGCCTCCTACTTTCCAAACTTCACAGAAGCTCTCTTGTAAACACGCAATACTAGCACTCCTGGAAGAAAGGATATGGTGGAGACATGGCTTAGCCACAGCCTAAGGGATGTTTCCAGAATGAAACTTTCACCCTGCAGCGGAGTGTGCGCTGATATCAAACTTCCTGGCAGATTAAAATTGTGTGCCGGAACTTTGGTGGAAACTTTTGCATGAAAGACGATGGTCGTTTGGAGAAACAGTATTGAGTGAGTGCGGAAGTTGCAGGTTCCTTAGGTCATACGCTTTACGCTGTGTTTCCGAGCATGTACCCACATGTAAAAGGTGGCAGGTTTCAAGGTGACAGTGCAAAATAATAGATGGGTGAATAATAACAGTTCTGAGAAATTGTGTACCACGTAGGATCTGGGAACACACAGTGACAAAGCTCGCTCGGGCAGCGGGCGGGTAGTGCGGGTGCAGGCAGGGAGTTTGCGGCTGCGCGGGTGGCACACCTGCTGCTCGGGGAAGCCCCGCGGGCTGGCGCAGTGCGGCGGGGACTCCAAGCTGGCTGCTGCCGGCGCTGCTCCCGCTCGAGTCCTCGTCGTCCTCGTCGTCGTCCGCCTCCTCGTCCTCGACGGCGCACGGCTCGTCGGCCTGGCGGCGCGCCGGGGCGTCGTCGACGGCCGCGCCGCCCTCCTCGTCGTCGTCGTCGTCGTCCCCGTGCCGCCCTCGCCGCCCCCGCGCCCGCCCCCCGCCCCCGTCCTTGCTGCCCCCGTGGCAGCACTCGCTGCACTGGCTGCACATGGACAACGTGACGGCGTCCGGGGGTGGCCGGAGAGGCCCGTGTCTACCGCACCCCGAGACCGGGCACTGGCCACTGGGCACCTCCCTGTACGCGCCTGGCGCACCGCGAGTCGGTGTGGAGTACGTCCGCTGAACCCCAATAGCCAGAGGGACTCTCGCCGAGTGCCGGACGAGTCGAAGCGGCCAGTGGCCCAGACCGGTCGCGGACGAAGTTAGGTGTAAGGTGTTTCGAATCGATCAGAAGTACTTGAGAGCTCCTTCTAGATCCTCCAGTTACTGCTCTTGAGTCTCAATGAGGTATCAGCCCTCAGTGTTTGGTGCCTCTCAAAAACCGCACAAACCAGATTCCCCAGTCAGGCAGTGTTCAATACCACAGGCGATTTCAGGGTATCATTTGTTGTGCAAGAACGTCTACCTCTAAACTGCAAACGAATACACTGTCAGGACCCACAGTTCACCGTTTATGAGCTAGTGAAGCGGACCACAGTAGCTCCTGCACAGGCCAGTCCCAACAGAAATACTGCACTGAAATACTACTCTGGACACTTTACGATCACTCTGCCCCTGTAAGGACCACTTGGCCTACCACCCAGTACATGAGGAACACTGTGCTATCTTTGGTCCCACTACAAAACTGACCACAAGACCACTTGGAGTAGGTTGAACATTACAGGTTCTGGATCCTTAGGGCTGTCCTCAAAGGTGGTCCTTCAAACTGTTCATCAACGTGCCACTACAGCAGTCTTCACAGCTGGTTTCCAAGGTCTCACATGTACCGTCAACACTCAGTTGCTCCCTACGACCTCCACTACCTCACCTACTGCTGACCCGAGCAGGCAGACCCTAGCGCCCAGTGCAGACACGAGCCGTCCCTCACCTGCTTCCGCGCCTGGACTGGAAATTCGCAGCCTCGAGTGCTACTCCCATCCCAGGCCTGCCACCTCGCCGGAGCCAGTGGGGACAAAGAAGAGCGGCGCGCGCCTCCTTTCTACTGCCCCCTGGGATTAGCTGCAGTGTTCCCTCGGGACAATGGGCCTTCCCCCTCAGGCTCGCTCAATCCTCTCGGCTCACGCCTTTTGTTTCTGGAATCGCAGCCGCAATTTCCTACGGGAGGCAGAACAGAGCGCCGCAGTTACCACACACTCACCACAAAGGGCCAACTTAAAAAAGAACATCAACAACACACATCTCTGTACTAACGTCCAATAACGATAACCTCACAATAGATCACACCAATCACTACAATTCCTGGTGACAAGTTTCGGTGTACTTACATTGCTTCATCGTCAGGTACAAATTGTTATTTTGAATATGCTTTCCAATTTTCAAGCGAGGGGACGATCTAAATTATTTGTTAAGAATGTATATGCCAAGATTGCTTGTATAATATTTTTATTTTAGATGGCCAGTTTCGACAATCTTAGTTGTCCTCTTCAGACCTGCAAATCTAAATTTTTACTAAACTGCACCTCAGGTCATATAGTGCTTCATGTCTAACAAGGAAAGTACATGTGCTCGAACAAACATATCTGTATGAACGTTTGGTTGCAGGATCTCTACGTACACCTCACTGTGCTGGTGGGTGTCGTTTTTCTGCAAAAGTCTGCAACCATGCTCTGGATAGCACTGTAGATGTAACTGTAGACGCCATACGTAATGCAGATATCTTAACTATAACTTACGTAAAAATCATCGTACATGTTCTCTAGCGAATTGTCATCAAAAGCCGTGGTGATAATTGCAACTTTAACCTTCTTCCCGAAAGACTGTTGGTATTCACTGCCACTGCTTCTATCGCCTCTTCCCGCACTTACCGTAGCACTGCCGCTTGCAATGAGTTCTTCGTCATTATCGTCCCTATTATCGTTATTATGAGTTTGTAACAACAGTATCTAACTTATGCTCATATTTCTGTACCATACGAGAAAGCATGCGAATGATTCATCTTCTAAACTAATACCATCTTCACGAAGGAGGGTTCTTCGTAACTTCATCTCAACTAATTCGCAATACATTAGCAGGATTGATTAGCAATCGTCGCCCCATCTGACGCTTCACCACACAAATGACGTCACAAAACGCAACTTGGGAGGCACACTGCACCGTCCCTACTGGCGAACCGACAGGTCAAAGTGCAATGCGGCATGGCACACGCAGAGGCCTCTAACGGACGACTGCACAGTTTTGCAGATGCGGGAGTATCACTGGTGCAATAAGGGACCTTTACATTATCTCTGATATATGAATTTGGTGCATATGTGTTTGTTCGAGCCCAAGTACTTTCCTTGTAAGATATAAAACTTAACGTACATATTTTATTGTGTGTGAGTACATATCTGTACTTCACTACTTGGTGTTTCTGTTGCACAACATTTGTTTATTGGTTATGAACTGGCTTTTGGCTTCTTAGCCCATCATCAGGTAACCTAGTACTAAGTTATCTGATGATTGCATAAGAAACCGAAAGCCGGTTGATAACTAATAAACAAATATTGTGGAACAGAAACACAAAGTGTTGAGGTTTTTAATATGTCTATGTTCCTCCAAGTACCGATGGAATATTTGATAAATGGATGTGTCAAATTTGAAGTGAAGCACTATGACACACGAGGCGCTATTCTGTAAAAATTTAGAGTTGCATATCTGAAGATGACATTTACAATTGTCAGAAAAGATCGTCTAAAATAAAATATTTAACAAGCGATCTCGACATTTATATTCATAACAAATTGTTATTTTACTATATATGACTTCTTCATTGCATGTAGGGACGATCTTTACTAATTTAGAGAGACAAGTTGCCAAGATCGCAGTTGTAAATTTGTTGATATTTTGTTTACTGGTTCCGGTAAACAGTGTAACCATCTTCAGGTCTGGAAGGTGGAACTTATATGAAGTGAATATTACAGTATAAGTATTAAAGACAAGTTATAGATACTGTACCTCGTCATGAAACCAAAACAGTATCAACAATAAGGGCATGTACCTTGCGTGATCAGTACCAGTTTGACAATGGAAAATAAAAGCCAGGCATCGAAAAAGTTGGAAATTTATAATTGGGCCATCCCAAAGGCGCACATTCACAGTCGCCGTTCTCTCCCCGAATCCCCTTTGTTTCCGATGGAAACAGGTTTTGAAAAATGGCAGTTACATACACACATTTAGCAGCCTACACTGCTGAACCCATACTGTGAGGATTGCGTCTTGTATTGTTGTCACTGTATTCAATGCAGTGTAAGAACATGTCTAGATATATGAGTCAATGTTGCCTATTACAGCACAACTCTATAATTTTTTACTTGTGTTTAATGACTGTAAGCTATAATTGCTGATATTATGTCCCGAAAATTAGCAGGACGAAATCAGAATATTCAGCACTGAAGGATGGACAGATAAAGTCTTGCAAGATCCAGGAGGAGGAACTGAAATCGCTCTGTAAATTAAATACCTGGGGTCGTAGATATAGAAGGACGGAGGACTGGAAAGCTAGGTACGGCACGGAATAAACTGTGGTTGGATCAACTGGAGGAAAATGAGCGGAGTGTTGTGTGACGAGAAGGTGAGCGATGGGTTGAAAGGGAAAGTGTACAAGTCCGTGGTAAGGCCTGCTGTGATGTACGGGGCAGAGGCGTGGCCAATCACAGTAGACCAGGAAAGGAAGAAGGAAGTGGTAGAAATGAGGATGCTGAGGTGGATGTGTGGGGTAACAAGAAGGGACAGAATTAGAAATGAATTTGTTAGAGGAGTTGTGAAAGTGGGACTCGTGGGGAAAGAGATACAAGAGAGTAGACTAAGGTGGTATGGGCACGTGCAGAGAAAAGGAAAAAAAGAGTATATCGGAAACAGAGTTGAAGGTATAAAAATTGAAGGAGTGAGAAGGAGAGGAAGACTGAACATGAGGAGGAAGGATAAGATAGCGGGGGAACTAAGGGAGAAAGGATGGAAGAAGGAAGACTTGACGTGGGACAAGGCTACGATAAAGAAGAAGAAAAAAGATGTCACACTTTATAACACGCTATATCCGTTTTTGGTTACTCTCCGTCGTGTTATACTAGCATGCTAGTGCGTTTAGGAGCCTTCCACTGGCGTCATTATAAACATCGTCCTTGTTAGTACACATTAATTTGAAATTTACACTTGAACTATTAAGATTTACATCGCATTTAGTTCACATTTCACGTATGCCTTACTTTTTAAAGGAGGAGTTCCAAGTGTCTTTCCTTGCATCTGGATGCTATGAATTTCGGATTCTTTCGGAGAACACCAGGATCATTTCGGAATTGTTGACAAGTGTGTACAACTCTCCGTTCCAGTTCTTCAACTGTGTTAAGGGGTGTGCTGTACACTTGGCTTTTGAGGTGGCACAGAAAACAAGGAACAGAGTATTCAGATGAGATGGTCTTGCAGACCTCTTGCTATCCACCCGTGGCCGTACATGCCCGTTAGATACCGTCTCATAGCAACAGCGAAATGTGCCGCAGTTCCACCTTACTAAGTAGGACGGTGTGTACAATAAAGTCTGTGAAATGTGAACTAAATGCGATGCAAATATTAATAGTAAAGACTAAATTTCAAATTAATGTTTACAGTGACGTGACGTCACTGGCGGCTTGGAACTACACATTGGTGTTTGCGGACCCATGTTTATCTGTTATCGTGTACTTTCAGCCGTGTAAGTCTGCGTCATCCTTTTCGATATACCCCGTATATATTGTTCAATCGTCACTGCTGTTTGTGTAATATGTATGTACTAGTTCCCTGTAATAGTATGTATCAACGTAGTGATTGTACAACCTTTCTTTATTTTTTACCATTCGAGCCGGCAATGCTTCACAATTGCTAATATGGATGTACTCTTGTTGTGAACGTCAAATGTGCAAAATTTTATCGTCATTGTACGAATGATATTGATATCTCAAAGAAAAGAGCCCTTTCAGTTTTCCAAAACTTTTCATATTTTCTGGCCAACTATTCCAAACTTGTACTTCAATCAAACCTTCCTCTCGCTTTGAACGTCGAATGTGCAAAATGTTAACGCAGTCACATGAATGGTATTGATATTTCACAGAAAAATCTCTTTCCATTTTTTCCTGAATTTTCCAATTTTCACCGAAACTTTTTCCAACTTTTTATTTCATATGAACGTTACTCATGCTTTGTACGTCAAATATGCAAAATTTTATCGCAATCAGATGACTCATATTGATGTCCCATTGAAGAAAGCTCTTTCAGTTTCTTGCGAATTTTCAAAATTTCCGGGTAACTTTCCAAAATTTTTAGTTCATCAGAACGTTCAACTTTTATCGTAATTTTTATCGAAATCGCATGAACGGTTCTCAACTTATAGTGTTGAGTGCATTTAGAAACACACTGAAAAAGGAACTTGGTTCGAATTTTGCGACTTTCCTTTTTAACTGTCTTTTTTTTTTCGTCGTGCTGAATTCAATCAAAAACACATTGAAAAACGCACTTTCAGTTCTTCTCAAATTTTCCGGTAGTCTATCAAAAAAAAAAAAAAAAAAAAAAAAAAAAAAAAAAAAAAAAAAAAATTTATTTCATACAAACCTTGTCCTGTCAAGTTATGCTATTACAACAATATGGCAATTCATTTTTATTCACAGAAAAAATCGCTTTCGGTTTTTCCTAAATTTTCCTACTTTCTGGGCGACTTTTTCAAATTTTTATTTGATGCGAACCTTCCTCTTGCTTTGAAGACGAAATGTACAGAATAGTATCGCAATTGGACGAACGGTATTGATAGCTCACTGGAAAAAGCTGTTTCAGTTTTTCCCGATTTTCCTCTTTTACCGGACAACTTTTCCGTATTTTATCACCGTTCAAACCTTCCCTGGATCTGCACGAATATTTACAGACTAAAATTAGCCAAATCGGTTCATCCGTTCTCGAGTTTTAGCGAGACTAACGAACAGCAATTCATATATATGTTATTGTGTGAACATTGATACAAAAGTAGGTATGGGTATTAAGTTGCATTTGTAGTAATTTGGCCTGCTACACAGAAGATTTTTCATGGTTTCATTCTTCTCACTCTTAATATGTACCATATCCGTAAAGAATTTTAAATATTGCTGCTAAATATTTTTCGCTGTTAAGGTATTTTAAGTGTTTAACTTACCAGCAATTGTTAACTACGTGTAGATGGTCTTTTTTACGCTGTACAAGTATGTCGTTTGTCAGAATATGTGCTCCAACTACGCTATCTAGCTGCAGCCAAAGCATTAGAAGCTTGTAAACAAACTGCAGTCTGTTGTGTTGTAAATGCGTTTACTGCACCATCTGTATTTACGCCTTTGGGGAGCACGTTCATAAAGTCTTAACTTGTTCGATGTTTTGCTTTTATTTTCCAGAGCACAACAGGCATTGCCCAATACATGATACATGCCACGACTGTTGATTATCGTTTGAATGGTTTCATGACAAGGTACCGTAGGCCTACTTATAACTTGTATACATTTTTACTACTGTTGTTGTTGTAATACTGTTAGTATACTTTCTCCTTCCAGATCTGAAGATGATAACTGTGATTACCGAAACTAGTAATAAAAAATAAATACATTTACAATTGCAGTCTCGGAAACTTGTCTTTGTAAATTTTAATGTACTAAGGATGAATCGTTGTATGGTCACAAGAAAAGACACCATTTTTGATCCAGCAGCTATCATTCAATCACTATGACATTAGCTGCTGCTGTGCAATGCTATACGAATACAGGGCGCTTACGGAGGAATAGTAAATATTTTATGAGATGGTAGTACAGAGGAACTGACATTAAAATGACACGTGACATGCGTCGGCTGCAGACACACAACTGCTAGTATGTAACCTAAGCAAACGTGAAGCAAAGGGTAATCAGGACGTCGAAAAATTCATTTTCAAAACTTCCCGTTTTGACTTTTGATTCCACCGCGTTCTGAGGTGATCGTCTCGTTCCTGTGCAAGCGACGCACTTTCACAGCCGGAACGATCGAATCGGGTCCTTTATTTACTTTTTCTTTGCAGTCTTGGCCTTTCGTCCATCTCCAGAGGCAGAAATCAAAGGGGTAAAGTCAAGGAGTTGTGGTGCGCAATAAACGTGCCCGTATGTACCGACCGATCTTCCGGGGAATGTTGACTTTAGATGATTGGAATATGTAGGAGCCCCGGTAGAACATACGGATTCTCCAACCCGGAGGAATCTTTTCCACTAATGCTGGAAGCTCGTAATTACGAAAGGGAAGATAGAGGGGTTCTCTTAACACAACACGCTCAAATCAACTGACTACTAAACAACACCACTAGTTGTTGAAAATGTGTATGGCATGTCCACTTTGTTTAGAACAGTATGGACTCGGCCTGATTCAAGGCCATGACTTAAAAATTTGTGTGGAAACATAATTTTAGTACTGTGTTGACAATTTTAATTGTATAACATTGTTTTATCAGTGGGTGACACTAACGCACGTATAAAGTGTTTCAGCATCTGAAGACGGCTCGTTGAAAAGCCGGCAGTGAGCATAATATTAAAGTTATGATCTTGACTACAAATTGTCTCCTTAGTATATTAAACTATGACGCGTCTTGTCTCCAATGTCTGACAATGTCAACTAGGTTGAGAAACAATTATTGTTGTTGTGCTGGCCAAGGTATATTAGAATTATGCGAAGGTGCAATGTCTCTAAATTGGAGACATATTACCAGTTTTTCTTTTCCACGAATTAGGGCCGAAACACATCCAACGCGATTAATAGTTTCATCTCACTTCACCTGAAGAAGGGAAGACGTAAGTACATCGAAACCTGTCACAATATTACGGAAATTAAACAGACGTGTAAGTCTTCGAACCACACACAACAAACGGAACTGTTAGCATTATTCAGAGACGAAGTAAGTACTTCGAAATATACATTAAACGTGTTTGAAGAAAGATTTTTTTCTATGTAGCTTACAGAACGATGGCTGTAAGAAACTTTTTTTTTTTCTTTACTCCAGACAGACTGCAGCGTGAAACTTTCAACCTAGTTGTCGTTTAGAAGGTATAAAGGCCAAATAGTAACAACGGACTAAGTCCTTAATTCTTCGCTGCGCCTCAGTCAGATACGAAATGAATGGGAAAGCAGAAGAGAGAATTCTTGGCGGTACAGACACACCTATGAATCAAATCACTAAACTAAGTTCTGCTACTGTGATTGTGTGGATTTGAATTAAGATTAGAAACGAAAGGGTTTTCTCTAAGAATAATTATGCAGCGTATCCAAAAAGTAAGTTTCAATTTTTGTATTCCAGTTTTGGTCCAGTTTAGGTTACGATAGTAACACTAAAAGTGGGGCTTTGCGATCGACTTTTGACAGCTCGAAATATAAACGAAAATAATGGCTTAACCATTCATCTGACACAAATATTCAATAATCTAATTTTTTGAAGAAAAAGTTCTACAACTTTACTTTTTTTATTCTTTTTCTCTTCATCGCATTTTTTCAGAGGTATCTGCAAAAATAAAGGCGATTTGACACTGTGTGTCTGTAACGTGTTTCCACTTTTTAGGTTGTTCCTTTCAATCGATTGGCAACAAATTTTATAGACGTAACTGTTGACCGGAAGCAACTAGAACTTGCTTTTTAAAAAGTTTTTATTATTTTTGTTCGAAATTAAAAAAGATTACAGGAAAACCTAAAGTGTGCCGTAAAACACACTTTTTTTTTTGCCACAAGTAAAATAGTTACGTGAAGAACTTCGCCGAGGTGGAGTGGCTGAGCGCACTAGGGCACCTGGCTGCGGAGCGGGCAGTTGCTCGCCGTCGGAGGTTCGAGTCCTACGGAGGAGTGATGACCACAATAGTTACGTCCCATAGTTTTACCAACATTTGCCCAAAATATGTGTTTCTATCTTCTTTCTAATGTAACTGTTCACAAAGCCATGGCTTTTGTCTTTTATTTACTTTCCCATGCATTTCATTTACATTGAATTACAGCAAAGTGTCACCGGGTTTAGCTAGTCAACAATAATCGTCGTGACAATTCAATTAATAATGGTTTTTCCATGTTTGATGTGTTCCTGCAAAGGATTACACGAGCTGTCACTAATGCGAACAGTTCATTTTTTTATTTATTTATGTTTTTTTTTTTTTTGTCAAGGCAATATGTCTAGTTAAAATTATTGTTTTATTTTCCTCATTGGGGGTGGCATACTATTTTGTAGGGTACCAATGTGCTTCGAAACGTTCAATAAAGTATTATTGCCAATTTACTACTTAGCTGAACGAAATATTACTGCTACCAACCTAAAATAGCATGACACCCGGACATCATCACTTTAACATATGAATTGTAATAAGACAGATTAATTACTTCTTAATAGTAGTGTCAATGCAAATGAGAAACTATTGATGCTGATTGAAAGTTGCAATATACTTTTTCCGTATTTAGGACGTCTTTCAGACAACTATTAAACTAACCGCATTAAAGCCATCCGGACTAAACCAGACTTGCACATACCGCACGAAGTATAGTTTTACCCTACAGTGCTAGCACGGTACCTGTAAGTTACAGCACAGGAAGAGACGTTTCTTCGTATGTGGGCCCTATGTCGCAAGTATTCTGTCGGACATAGCCGAAAGAAGAGACGCCATTTTTGATGCTGAACCTCCCATCAATCAAGTTACGTGACGTTACCTGCAATGGGCGCTGAAATAAATCGATAAGGAAAGCGGAATGAAGTGTCCTGTCGGGATTCGAACCCTACCACTTCTCCCATTGGAAGCCCCTCCTCACTTTCTCGTGGCATATGTATCACTAACTTAGTTTTCGGGGGAGGAATCAGAATCTACAATAGAAAATGGTGTTTCGTTTTTAACACCAAAATTGTACCGTATGCAATCCACATTTGGGCAGGGGTGGTTGTTTTGATTTGATTACAGGTCAACGAAATGTCCCTCTTGGAGATATTCACTTTATTAAAGTCGACATAATCTACTTACGAGAGTCAGCAACTGCACTGATATTTGGAAAAAAAATTATTATCTGATCAGCTAACTGTTGCGAATTTTTTAACATTCACATGTTTCAGTCCTCCTGCGTAATCTTCAGAATCTAAAACAAGGTAAAAACTAAATATGTACTAAATGATTCTTTTACAATATTTGAAATGTTCACCTTACAATCATATTATAGTAAAAATTCAGTTATTACATATTAAGTTCTTTTTAACTTGTTTCAGATTCTGAAGATGATCCAGAAGGATTGAAACATGTTAATGTAAAACGTACACTGTTTCAAATTCTGAAATCGGCAGGAGTAAAATATAGGGAGCGTAAGGTTATTTACAACTTGTACAAAAACCAGGCAGCAGTTGTCAGAGTTGAAGGGCATGAAAGGGATGCAGAGGTTGGGGAGGTTTAAGACAGGATTGTAGCCTTTCCACAATGTTATTCAATTTGTACATTGAGCAAGCTATAAAGGAGAGCAAGGAGAAATGTGGAGAAGGAATTAAAGTTCAGGGAGAAGAATTAAAAACATCGCGTTTTGCTGATGACATTGTAATTCTGTCAGACACAGCAAAGGACCTGGAGGAGCAACTGAACGGAATGGACAGTGTGCTGAAAGTAGCATACAAGACAGACATGAAAAAGAGCAAAACAAAGATAATGGAATGCAGTCTTAGAAAATCAGGCGATGCTGAAGGAATTAGATTAGGTAACGAACAGGTGATAAATGAGTTTTGTTACTTGGGCAGTAAAATAACAAATGATGGTCGCAGTAAAGAGGATATAAAATGCAGAATGGCAATGGGAAGAAAAGCGTTTTTGAAATAGATAAATTTGTTAATATTAATTCAAGGATAAGGAAGTCCTTTCTGAAGGCATTTGTGTGGAGTGTTGCCTTGTATGCGAGTGAAACATGGACGATAAACAGTGCGGACAGGAAGAGGATAGAGGCTTTTGAAATGTGGTGCTACAGAAGAGTGCTGAAGATTAGGTGGGTGGATCGCGTAACTAATGAGGAGGTACTGAACAGAATTGGGGAGAAAAGGAATTTCTGGCATACCTATACTAAAAAAAGGGACCGATTGGTAGGGCACATTCTTGGACATCGGGGAATCGTAAATTTAGCGTTGGAGGGAAGTTTGTGGGGTAAAAGCCGCAGAGGAATACCAAGAGATGGATACAGTAAGCAGATTCAGACAGAAGTAGGTAGCCGTTCTTATGTGGACATGAAGAGGCTTGCTCAGGATAGGGTATTGTGGAGAGCTGCATCAAACCAGTCTCCGGACCGAAGACCACCACAACAATGTAAAACATTCGCGACTGTTGGCTGATGATCATAATAAATTAACATTTTGTTATGCTGAGCCACAGTCATACAGTACTGATTAGATTGCACCGCCATTTGACTGTAATGTTGTTTTAAAAATTGTTACAATCCGGATAATGGCATAAAAGCCGAAATGCGGATTGTGATAAATAATACAACCTTACGGTCAAATGGCGGGCTAATCATTTAATGTGATAATAAATTGTTTCTTTCCCATTTATGTTTGGGACATCTTCGGTTTGCTGCCTTGGCTCAATCGTCTACGTCGAAAGCTGCTCGTCATAATTGGAATGTTTCAACTAGTCCAAGTTTAGACATGAAGATGACACTCTTGCTGAAAGTTTGACTGCTCCTTGTGTTCGGTTACAAGAATGCGAACGATTTGCGAAAAAGTGTTGTGCTAGTCAACTCGTTCTACACAACTGCGACTTCCAATCAACACACGTAAACGAAAACAGAACAAAAATTACACGTAAATTGTTACGATGATGAATCAAAAAGTAAGCTACACATGCAAGTTACGGTCATTTATCAAACCACATGAACTGGCAGCACGGCTAAGACAACATACAATGCAAGTACACTTTTCTACGCTGTGCCCTAGATATTATATTGGACATATTTTTGGGAATGGGCAGCAACTTCTTTGATTTACCGAGGGCGTTTGACTGTTTTCATCACAAAGTATTGCTGCCGAAACCGAAACATTATGAAATAACAATTGGTTCACCTCTTCTTAGTGAAATAACAACAGAAGGTGAGCCTCTATAGTGTTGAAAATGGGTGCGGTATACTCAGTGGAGAAGGTCAAGGTGTTCGAGCGTTCTGTGTGTTCTGGGGCCGAGTGTAGTACGATCTTGCTGTCACCTACTTACATTTCGCGTAAAGATCACAAATACAAGAGAGCAGAAATTAGGGCTCGTACGGAGGCATATAGGCATTCTTTTTTTCCCTCGTTCTATTTGCGAGTGGAATAGGAAAAGAAATGCCTAGTAGTGGTACAGTGTACCCTCCGCCACGCACCTTACGGTGGATTGCGTTGTATGTATGTAGATGTAGAAGGAAAGTTTAAAGCATTTATTTCAGAGTGACAGTTTTAAAGAAGTGCGAACATCTACATCTACATAGATACTCTGCAAATCACATTCAAGTGCCTGGCAGAGGGTTCATTAACCACTTTCATAACTTTTCTCTACCGTTCCATTCTCTAATAGCGCGCGGGAAGAAAGACACCTAAATCGTTCCGTTTTCGAGCTGATTTCTCTTATTTTATTGTCATGGTCATGTCTCCCTAAGTAGATGGGTGCTAGCAAAATATTTTCACATTCAGTACTAAAAGTCGGTGATTGAAAATTAGCAAACAGATCACGCCGCAACGTCTTTCTTTTAATGATTTCCACCCCAATTCGTGCAACATTTCCGTGACGCTTTCCCCCCCGTAACGTGATAAAACAAAACGAGCTGCCCTTCTCTGAACCTTCTCAATGTCTTCCGTCAGTCCCACCTGGTGAGGGTCCCACACTGGGCAACAGTACTCCAGGAGAGGACGCACAAGTGTGATGTAGGCAGTCTCTTTGGTGGAGCTGGTGCATCTTCGAAGCGTTCTGCCGATGAAACGTAACCTTTGCTTCGCCTTCCCCACAATATTTTCTGTCTGTTCTCTCCAGTTGTTCATAATTGTAACTCCTAGGTACTTGGTAGAATTTACGACCTTAACGTTTGACTGATTTATCGCGTAATTGAAGTTCAGCGGATTTCTTTTAGTGGTCATGTGTATTCCTTCACACTTTTCATTATTTAGTGTCAATTGCCAATTTTCGCACCATGCAGAAATTTTGACTAAATCGCTTTGCAGTTGCTTTTGATCCTCTGTTGACTTCACTAACCGATAAACGACAGCATCATCCGCGAACAGTCTAAACCTAGAATCATATGCTTTTTCCATCTGCGCAAGGATCTGTCGTTGCAATTTCACAATACAGGAAGATTATCTTATTTGGATTATTTTTTTCCTTGTTGACGAGCGGACGATTTTCGGATCCTGAAGTCTGCCAAGGCACAGAAAAAATTTGGTATTTAGTCCCGTGGAAGAAGAGGTCGTACCGCCGCACACCCCTATGGCGAAGCCCTTGTCCAGAGGTCTACGTAGTAATGTTCAAATGTTTGTATAGTCTATGGGACTTAACTACGGGGTCATCAGTCCCTAAACTTACAAACTACTTATGAACTACTTACGAACTAGGACGGCACAAATATCCATGCCCGAGGGGGGATTCGAACCCCCGACCGTAGTGGCCGTGCAGACCGTGACTGGAGCGCTTCAGTCCCCTCGGCCACCGCGGCCGGCTCTACGTAGTATCGAAGGTTATTTCGCATCCGGAATCGAAAAGCTGCCTGCCCGTTCCCGGAAATGTTCACACGCTTTTGCGAACTATGTGAAAAAGTCATAGCCGTATTGCCTATGTGTAGCCTAGGTATTATAATAAAAGGCCGTAATTCCAAGTGTAACTTACTTCTTCCATTCTTCCTCCTACATATACACGGTGTCCCAGCTATCTTGTCCACCCAAAATATCTCTGGCACGATAACACCTACTGGAAAACGACTTTCACCGGTATCAATGTACGGCTGGGGCCCATGAATGTACATATCTGGAAACATTCTAAAACGAAAGAAAATGTGTTTTTTAACACAAACTTAATTTTTTTAAATGGACGCCCTATATTTTTTCTTCAGCAATCCATAGCATGACAAATCACATAAACAATGGCGTTGATTGCATCGCAATATTCCAATTACATCCAGATATATTGCGACGAGAAGTTGACGCTTGAAATACGCGAAACGCGCGGCTAGCGCACGTCCTGAGACTCAGGCGAGAACCCCATGCTGCTCAGGACGAGCGCTAGCCGCGCGTTTCACGTATTTCAAGCGTCAACTTCTCGTCGCAATATCTCGGGATGTAGTTGGAATATTGCGATGCAATCAACGCCATTGTTTATGTGATTTGTCATGCTGTGGATTACTGAAGAAAAAATATAGGGTGTCCATTTAAAAAAAAAACATAATTTTGTGTTAATAAAGACATTTGCTTTCGTTTTAGAATGATTCCAAATATGTACATTCATGGGCCCCAGCCGTACATTGATACCGGTGAAAGTCGTTTTCCAATAGCTGTTATTGTTCCAGAGATATTTTGGGTGGACAAGATAGCTGGGACACCCTGTATATAAAGAAACTAATGGTTTTATGCAAAGACATCGCTACAGTGTTTCTTGCTTCACCATGCCAGGAGCCAGACTCTTACGTTAGTGGATTGACTAGAGAAATAGAGCGTTTTTGCGCCGATCATTAAACTTCGAGGACTTTGTAAAATTACTTTGGGCTCAATGACCAGGGATTGGTGAGATATGTATGTGAGAAAGGAGGAAGATGGAGATAGGGGAGCGTTTACGAAACAAATAATACATGAATTTTGTGTATGTATGTGAAGCGTGAAGAGAACAATTTATGTTGGCGAGATAGAAGTGCAACTATTTCCACAGGTGGGTGTTGTGGAGGGCTGAGGCCTAAAGCTAGACAACAAACGTGAGGAAAATAAAGCATCCTTTATTAGATAACTAGCTGGCAACACGGTGGTGCCCGGGTCTTTATTTCTTCTACACTCTCCTAGTCCACCTCCCCTTCCCTACTCTATCTGCAACCATCTCTTTCGCTTCCACCTCTCTGTTCGTTTCCATAGAACATTTATACACTCAGTGATCTTCCTCTTGGCTTAAAAATCACGTGTGCCAAAATTCATGAAGATTGGAGCAAAACTATGCATTTCACCATATTCCGTAAATTAAGTACCCTCCACCATGCACCGTACGAAATTTTATACAGACAGTGACATTTCTCGTGTTTACAAGGTGGAGTGTGCAAAATTTCATCAGTATCGGAACAAAACTATAGATTTGTATGCAATAGAAGCACAGGATGTTCTCAGATTTTCCAGCTTTGTTTCATACAAACCTTGTTCTGAGAATAACGAAAACAACAAAATAAAGATCTGTGAAATCGTTCGAGCCGTTCTGAAGTTATAGCGCGACCAAAGTATTGAGGGACCAATTTTTATGTTGCAAAGTACCCTCCCCCATGCACCGAATGAAACTTCACGTAGACGATGAAATTCCTCTTGTTTTGAAGGTCAAGCGTTCGAAATTTCATGAAGATCGGAATGAAACTGCAGATTTCGTCAGTCTGTTAGGAAAGTATGCTCCGCCATGCACCCTGTCCTAACGTAAAATCCCATCTTAGCTGTCGTCTTCTACCTATAAACTGCATATCCGGAAAATTTCAGCTTCATAGGTGAAGTAGTTTTCTAGATTTCGTGTTTAGTTAGTGAGTTAGTGTCCTTTCGCTTTTACCTGGTGATTAAAAGTTCAGTATAAATTTGAAAAATTAATAAATCACGGAATAATGTATATAGAGAGGTAAAAATTGACACACTTGCTTGGAATGACATGGGGTTTTATTAGAACAAAAAAAGTTGAAAAATGTCCGACAGATGGCGGTTCATCTGATCAGAAAAGCAATAATTAGCATAAGAAATTAAGACAAAGCAAAGGTGATGTTTTCTACAGGAAATGCTCAATATGTTCACCATCATTCCTCAACAATAGCTGTAGTCGAGGAATAATGTTGTGAACAGCACTGTAAAGCATGTCCGGAGCTACGGTGAGGCATTGGCGTCGGATGTTGTCTTTCAGCATCCCTAGAGATGTCGGTCGATCACGACACACTTGCGACTTCAGGTAACCCCAAAGCCAATAATCGCACGGACTGAGGTCTGGGGACCTGGGAGGCCAAGCATGACGAAAGTGGCGGCTGAGCACACGATCATCACCAAACCACAGATCTTTCACGCGTCCAGCGATATGGGGTGGAGCGCCATCCTGCATAAAAATCGTACGTTCCAGCAGGTGTTTATCAGCCAGGCTGGGGATGATGCGATTCTGTAGCATATCGGCGTACCTCTCACCCGTCACGGTAGCAGTTACTGACGTTTTGCTGTCCAGCGCCATCTGCCGGACATTTTTTGAACTTTGATTTTTTGGCACCCTAATGAAACCCCATGTCATTTACTTCTCTATCTACATTATTGCGTGATATTTATTAAGTTTTCAAATTTATACTGACTTTTCGATCACCCGGTAGATGTAGGTCAGCCTCGAATACCCTGTGGAAAATTTTCATTTTTTTTACGTAACTTTCGCCGTTAATTTGCATGAAACTGTCATTGGCTGGGCTGATAACAAGCTGAATGGAAGGAGTAGTCTACTGACTGGAATGAATAGTCTACTGACTGGAATGAATAGTCTACTGACTGGAATGAATAGTCTACTGACTGGAATGAATAGTCTACTGACTGGAATGAATAGTCTACTGACTGGAATGAATAGTCTACTGACTGGAATGAATAGTCTACTGACTGGAATGAATAGTCTACTGACTGGAATGAATAGTCTACTGACTGGAATGAATAGTCTACTGACTGGAATGAATAGTCTACTGACTGGAATGAATAGTCTACTGACTGGAATGAATAGTCTACTGACTGGAATGAATAGTCTACTGAATGTAATGAATAGTCTACTGAATGTAATGAATAGTCTACTGAATGTAATGAATAGTCTACTGAATGTAATGAATAGTCTACTGAATGTAATGAATAGTCTACTGAATGTAATGAATAGTCTACTGAATGTAATGAATAGTCTACTGAATGTAATGAATAGTCTGTTGAGTAGGGGACATTGAATGAAAGTAAATTGGAGAATCAAAATTGGCGATCATGACGTAGACGAGGAAATCTGGTATATTGGAACCAAAATAACTGCTGACAGAGGAAGCAACGAAGACAAAGTGAAGACTGGCGCAAACTAATGGGGCATTCAGTGTGAAGAAGAGATTTGCGGAAGTAAACGTTTGGAGCACAAATTTGTGTGGAAGTGAAATAAGCACAGTGGCAAAACCGGAACAGTAGAGAATCAAAGCATTCGATGTATGGATACTTTATGACACTGGCGTAGGTAAGCGTGTGCAAACACAGAGATATGCAAACAATTACAGGACGGGGCTGTGGTTAAAAACGTCTCTCTAAGACAACAGGTCTCTAAGTAGGGGTACCAATTTATCTTGCTGTGCAGTGTGCGGAGACGCCAGCATTTGAGAGGCGACGATTGCATCGTCAGATTAGCAACTTATTTATGTGGCAAAATTACGAATTCTACGTTCGGTAAAAATCCATGTTGTCACGTTGGTTGTGACGTTGTAGCTTTCACGGAACAAGGAAGCTGAATTAAAGTTTGTGACGTGGTAAAATTTTGATCAGTTTGCGAGATAATGGGGAAAAAAGGTATGTAGCTGATCAGCATTAAAAGGTTGAAAGATGAAAAATAGATCAGAGGTGTAAGGGTTATGGTATGAAGTTCAGCATCTCAAAAACTTAAGTAATGTCTGTGGGAAAGAGATTCAAACTCATTAATGATAAATCTGAAGCAATGAATTAGAATTTGTAATGCAGCCGGGAGTCGAACCCGGACCTACAGGCTAACTAGGCAGACTTCTTACCGCTAGAGCACCGCATCACTAGCGATTAAAGCGCCTCGAAGTTGTTTAAGCACGACTTCCTTCACGTCACAAATTTTAATTCACCTTCTGTGTTCCATAGAACATTGCCACTACTGCCAAGGCTCTCCATGCAGCGGAATAGCACCTCGGCAATGGACATATTGGACATATTCCTGTTTTTTAAGGTGATATAAATATCAGTTTAAATATAAATTCAGACACCGTGAGACGGATTTTCGTCTCGAATATGCCAAAGACATTAATGATAAATCTGAAGCACTGAATTTGTGATGCGGCCGGGAATCGAACCCGGACCTCCATGCCTACTAGGCAGACGTCTTATCGTTAGACTTTCTCGTGCTTAGACTATATTTCTTAATTTATATTTAAATTGATATTTATTTTAATGATACACCAACAACAGTGCTTTATACTTGCTGTTATCTCTATATATAAAATGAAGTGTCCCGATTGACTGACTGACTGACTCATCGCCCAGGCCAAACCACTGAAGATAGAAACTTGAAATTTGTGGACGGTGTTGATCTTACTTTGTAGGCGTCATTTAAGAAGCGATTTTTCGATATTCCGTCCGTAAGGGGGTGAAATAGGGGATGAAACGTTTTTTGAAAATACGTAACTATTTAGGCAATTTTGAAGCTAGAACTACAAAATTTCGGATTTTAATTCAGGGTTCGAATTCAAGGTTCGGCATTTTTTGCAATTCGGCAAATAAGGGGGTAAAATAGGTGACGCAAAAATTTGATTTTCAAACATATGTTGCTGTTAACTCAGATTTTTAACTAAAACTACGAAACTTCGGATATGGAATGTTGGTCATGATTAAAAATCCATGATTTTTAGTATGTTTGGAAATTCAACCAACGGGGTTAAATTGGAGAGGAGGTGTTTTTCGAAAATATGTTGGTATTTAGGCTATTTTGAAGTTAGAACTACAAATTTTCGGATTTGGATTCGGGGTTCTCAAATTTAAAAGAACGTGTTTCGGTATTTTTGGAAATTCTACCAACAAGGGGGTGAAATACGAGATGCAGAAATTGATTATCATAAATATGTTGCTGTTAACTCAAATTTCAAGCTGTAACTACGAAACTTAAGCTATGGATTCTTCATCAGGCTTAAAAAGAAACAACTGGTGCAGACCAACCAGCCTACGCATGCGAAGCAGCGGGGGTTCAGCTAGTTATTTATAAATCACAATGAGCTCATTTCGGCCTTTAGCCATTATCATCTGCTCTGTAAATACATTTCTAATGGTCTGAATATACATGTATTTATTGTAATTATAGATGGAAGTGGTTTACAATTTCTTATGTCTTACCTAACATGGAATATCGTTTGTGTCAGTGCTGTCTTTATTTTTCACCTAGATGTCGATTGGTGCCTCGTTTGTGTCTATGCTGTCTTTATTTTTTAACACCTGGATGTCAATTGGTGCCTGTTAGCTTCTTACGTTATTTAGATCTACGTTTACACAGTTACTATTGAAGTGTTTTGTGGAGAACTGATATTTGTTTTATTGGGTTTGGCTTTAATTAGGTATTTTATTAGACTTTTCGATAAATTTTGTTGATGTTTTTATGCTTAATTATTAGTAAAGTTTTCGTAATTATTTTGTTATATTTCGTTAGTGGTATCGTCTTCATTGTGTTATATCTATGTAGTACACTCTTTATCCATAGAGACAAAATAAACAGTGTACTACAGAGATATAACACAATGAAGACGATACCACTAACGAAATATAACCAAATAATTACGAAAACTTTACTAATAATTAAGCATAAAAACATCAACAAAATTTATCGAAAAGTCTAGTAAAAGACCTGAATAATGCCAAACCCAATAAACCAAATTACAGAGTTCTCCACAAAACATTTCAATAGTAACTATATAAATATGGAATATCGCAAATACACTGTCAACCAAACGGTCAAGATGGAAATTATGTAAGAAGCTAACAGGCACACAATCAAGGCACCAATCGACATCTAGGTGAAAAATAAAGACAGCACTCACACATACGGTATTCCATATAAGGTAAGAACTAAGAAATTGTAAAGCACTTCCATCTATAGTTACAATACATATATGTATATTCAGACCATTACAAATGTATTTGCAGAGCACCTGATGATGGCTAAAGGCCGAAATGAGGTCATTGTGATTTATAAATAATAACAGCAAGTATAAAACAGTCTTGTTGGTGTATCATTAAAATAATTATGTCCTTACAACTTGTATTGTGGGCCCTAGAGAACGAGAGTTATTGATATTTTATTTCACGGAATTCATTTGCCGCCCTACTAGGTTCCGGTCGGGTCTGGCCTTGGAAGCGGACGGTTCCGACTGCAGAATGTGTGCCTCCGAGGCGGGCGACCCTTCACAAAGGGGAAGCGAGACCCCCCGCCATGGCGCCGGGGGTTGGGAGGGCGAAGGGGCGGTTTCATCCCCCTCGGCGGCACCTTTGAAGAAGCTGCGCCCGCCAGCCGGCCCGGAGATAGGAGCAGCTCGCCTAGTCGGCTTGCCGACTGCCGACTCCAAAGGTCAGGCCAGGGGTGGGGTTGGAATGGGGTGGGGAGGGGTTGCAATGGGGTGGGGAGGGGGTGGAATGGCGAGGGGTGTGGCGAGGAACGCCAGGAATCCGACAGGGGGCGCGCCGATCGAAGCCGCGCGCACGGCTACGGGTGACGGGACACCGTCTGGTTGAGCGCCGAGGGTGGCCAGCGTTAAACGTACAAGAACAGTGTGATATTCCTGGCCTGTGGCCACTTCATATTTCTGGCCGCTGGCCGTTTCTTTGCTAGCATCGTACGTGTCATAAACGTGGAAGAAAGACAGAAGTGCAGCGTACGTTGGAATGTGGGGTGGGGAGCAGCAGCATATGGCACAGTAGGTGCTGGTTCCCGTGGGAAAGCCCGCCTATGTTACTGGTGCTCTCCTCGCATTGGCTGCTGCATTTCACGTCACCTGATTTCTTTTGAAATTAGTTTCGTTTATTATATACTAAATATTAATTATTCAGAGCTGAGAATTTGTGATAAATATCTCTCAAGGACAGGCTAGATTTTGACAGTTTAAAAAGTTTAAGGTGCCTTCTCTTATTCTAACAAGAGAAGAGCGATTTTGCAGAAGGCGCGCGACGGCCCTGTTTTGGCGCTAAACAGAGCGTCAGGTGTCCTCTAACACAGAGTAATATATATATATATATATATATATATATATATATATATATATATATATATAATCTGTGCCTCTAGTCTCGCAACGCGCCGCAGTTTCAGTCTCGAGCTGACTGCTATACGCGCCGGACCGCGCCGGTCATGAGTAAAGATTTTTTGTAATAGTGAAAACAGTCGAGGTCTCAACATGAACTATGGGCAGCATAGGCCGTATCATATTAACAATAGTTGCTCTTATTTATTTAATAAATGGCATCCCTGACAATTAAAAATCTCGCGAGTTGCTTATTATGCTTCCATCATACAGAACTTATTTTAGCCTCGCTTGTATGCTGTAGAAGAACCAACGACCTGTGTGCTGTCTTCTGCGCTGGGAACACAACTATAGAAGACACCAGGTTAGTCAGAACTCTATGCTTTCCATAAAGACTTGGACAGCAACTACGGCACCTCGTGCGTACTGTAGGGCGGTACAAACGCACACTGCTACGCAACAGCATCCGCCAGGATGTGGAGGTTTTAGGGGACTTGTGGGAGGAAGCAGTACTAACTTCTCCGTCCGCAAATAAACCCTAGGAAGCTTGTAACACGCGCTGTGGGTCCTGGGACCGGCCTCTAGTAAACAAGGTACAATACGGCGGGGTACCGTCAAATGGGGTGATCTCTGACAGTTCTGAAATTATATATTCTTGATGACGTTACAGCGTATATTCAATGAAATAAATCGCAATTTGCGATCAGTTATGGCTTCACTGTACTAGGTTTAGATGGAATACCAAATCTACATCTACATGGGATACTCTGCATATCACATTTAAGTGGCAGGCAGAGGGTTCATCGAACCACAATTATACTACTTATCTCCCATTCCATTCTCGACTAGCGCGCGGGAAGAAAGAACACCTGAAACTCTCTGTTCGAGCTCTGATTTCTCGTATTTTATTCTGATGATCATTTCTACCTATGTAAGTGGGAGTCAACAATGTATTTTCGCATTCGGAGGAGAATGTTGGCGATTGGAGTTTCGCAAGTAGCCCACGCCTCAGCGATAAGCGCCGTTGTTGTAATGATTCCCATCCCAGATCCTGTATCATTTCCGTAACGCTGTCTCCCCTGTATCGTGACAATACGAAACGAGCTGCCCTTCTTTGGACTCTTTCGATGTCCTCCGTCAAACCCACCTGATAAGGATCCCACACTGGGCTGCAATACACCAAAAATGGACGGACAAGAGCAGTGTATGCAGTTTCTTTAGTAGTTCTGTTGCATCTTTTAAGGGTTCTGCCAATAAAACGCAGTCTCTGGTTCGCCTTTCCCACGATATTATCTGCGTGTTCTTTCCAGTTTAAGTCTGAAGTAATAGTAATTCCTAGGTATTTTGTGGAGTTTATGGCCTTCACATTTGATTGATTTATGTTGTAAACAAAAGTTTAGTGGCGAATGAAAATTTGTGCAAGGCCTGGATTCGAACCCTCGATCTCCTGCTTACTAGGCAGACGCGTTGACCACTCCGCCACCGAGGACACGAAGAAAAATAACAGCATATTGCAGTCCGAGCCGGTCGCGGCAGGCTAGGGGACTGCGGCGCCCCAGTCACGGTCTGCACGGCCACTACGGTCGGGGGTGCGAATCCCCCCCCTCGGGCATGGATTTTGTGCCGTCCTTAGTATTAGCTAGTTCATAAGTAGTTCGTAAGTTTAGGGGCTGATGACCCCATAGTTAAGTCCCATAACTATACAGACAAAATTGTAGTTTGGAAAGTAAACCTACCAGAAAAGATGCCAAAGCGTAAGAAAGAAATTCCGTGTCTTCGATCCGTTTCTAAAAGATAGAAAATGGCGCTGAAAAGTCAATCTACAGACGATAGAATTTTGTATGCTTGTTTATCTTATACAGTAGGAATCAGCGATTTTTCGATATTCCCTTCCCTATGGGATGAAGGGGGGATACGAGATGAACAGTTTTCTTTAAAAATACATTGCTATTAAGACAATTTTTGAAGCAAGAGGGGAAGCTCGGAGTTTAACGTCCCGTCGACAGCGTGGTCATTAGAGATGGAGCTTAAGCTCGGAATGTTTGGGTAAGGATGCGGAAGGAAATCGACCATCCCGACATTTGCCTGGAGTGATTTAGGGAAATCACGGATAAACCTAAATCTGGATGGCTGGAGGTGGATTTGAACCACCGTCCTCCCAGATGCGAGTCCAGTGTGTTACCACTGCACCACCTCACTCGGTTTGGAAGCAATACATAGATAATTTGGGACTTAGATTTTAGATTGGAATTTTAAAAACACGTGTTTAAATATTTTTCGAAATTCTACCTTCACGTGGGTGAAATAAGGGAAAATCTTTTAAGGGTGCTACTAAGACAATTTCAGGCTAGAAATGCGAAAATTTTGATTTGGAACTATGGTTAGAATTTAAAAAGAAGTTTTTATGGATGTTTTGAAACCTGCCATCAATTGTGCAATAGGGGGTATCAAAATTATTAGTAAAGCATTTTGAAGATAAATGTATGAAAATTTATATTTAGAAGTAGAAACAATCAATGCAGACCATGCTGTCTATTCGTGGAAAACAATGGGAATTAGCTAGTGTATTATATATATAAAGAATCATATTCACGGAATGTATCACATCAACTGTGAATGTGCACTATATTAATACAGAAAACAAAGATCTCATAAAATTTATTTTTAAAACCATCAGCTGTTTTTTAATAAACCTTATATATCAACCACTTTCGATCAGTAGACCATCTTCATGGATGAAATGGTGTTAAAACTGAATGGTAAAATGCATCAAATAAAATAAATTTAGTTGAGATAACTTTTTATCCATGAAGATGGTCTATTGACTGAAACTGGTTGACATATAAGGTTTTATAATAAACGTCCGATGGTTTTAAAAATGCATTTTATGAAATATGTATTACGGCTGTTGACACTCACCTCACCAAAGCAGAAAACGAATAATTTTAAGTTGTGTAAAGCTGAATTCATAAATTGAGAATAAAAGGCTTAATAGGAAACTAAAAAAAAAAAAAAAAATAAAGAAGTTTGCCCATCTCTGTACTACACGTAGATTTCTGGCTGGTTTTGGGTAAGGCCGGCCGCAGTGGCCGAGGGGACTGAGGCACTCCAGTCATGGTCTGCACGGCCACTACGGTCGGGGGTTCGAATCCCCCCTCGGGCATGGATATTTTTGCCGTCCTTTAGTATTAGTTATTTCATATGTAGTTTGTAAGTTTAAGGACTGATGACACCACAGTTAAGTCCCATAAGCTCTACAAACATTTGAACATTTTTGATTTGTTTCGGGTAATCCCTGTGCAGAGCCCCTGGAGCTGAGGCAACCATGTAAACATCACTGCGCCCCTACGGCTTAGGCAACCTGTGAACAGCACTGTATTGCCACCCTGCAGATTAGGCAACCCCGTAAGCAGCGCCGTGTGGCGCCCCTAAATCTTAGGCAACCCAGGTGACACAGGCTGTGCTCTGCCCCTGCATCTCAGGCAACCCGGCGAACAGCGCCGTCCTGCAGTTAGCGGCCACGCCAGGGGCGCGGCCCGCTAGGTCAAGGCGACACTTTTACTTCACTCCATTCTCTCTCTCTCTCTCTCTCTCTCTCTCTCTCTCTCTCTTTCATTCCTCCTCCTGCGCGCAAACGAGCCGAAACGCGGCGAGAGGGGAGAATTTCCCACAAGACGGAGCGGGAACTGCAGAATTGTCCCTCGCTTCCCTCCCATTGCCCCACCCCCGCACTCATATGTAATGCAGGGGGCGCAAATGGAGGGTTGGGCGCAGTTTTTGTTTGGGGCGTGTGGCCCGCGGGGAGGCCTGTTTGCGTTCCACAGCGGCCAGACGGCGCCGGCGCTTGAGTGGCTTCCGTCTCGGCCGAGCAGGAGAAACCAACGCGTGCTGGCGTTCTGCAACCACGCCGTCTGGGGCGATGCAGTTCTACAAGACCAATTCACACAGCGATCGCAAGTTCACAAGAAAGATTATGACACGGTGTAAATGGGGTATACACGACGATCCTCCGAGGTATACATTTATCTTCAAAATGCTTTACTAATAATTTCGATACCCCCTATTGTACCATTGATGGCAGGTTTCAAAACATCCATAAAAACTTCTTTTTAAATTCTAACGATAGTTCCAAACCAAAATTTCGCATTTCTAGCTTCAAATTGTCTTAGTAGCACCCTTAAATATTTTCCCATATTTCACCCACATAACGGTAGAATTACGAAAAATATTTAAACACTTGTTTTAAAATTCCAATCTAAAATCTAAGTCCCAAATTATCTATGTATTGCTTCCAAACCGAGTGAGGTGGTGCAGTTGTAACACACAGGACTCGCATTCGGGAGGACGGTGGTTCCAATCCACCTCTGGCCATCCAGATTTAGGTTTTCCGTTATGTCCCTAAATCACTCCAGGCAAATGCCGGGATGGTTCCTTTCAAAGGGCACGGCCGATTTCCTTCCCCATCCTTACCCAAACATTCCGAGCGTAAGCTCCGTCTCTAATGACCTCGCTGTCGACGGGACTTAAACTCCAAGCTTCCCGTCTTGCTTCAAAAATTGTCTTAATAGCAATATATTAAAAAAAAAACTGATCATCTCATATCCCCCCTCCACCCCTTAGGGAAGGCAGTGTGTAGGCAGTGGCCGCTCGTACATAATTTGACCAGTGTGCTACAATATTACAAAAATAAATAGGAAACAAAATATACTAAAATAAAAAAGTCAACCTTTGTATGATTGCCTTTAATTAAATATCAATTAATACTGTACTGACAGTAAGACGTTCACGGGAATCTATAACAGCGCTGCCAACTGCATGTATTCACTGCAGGCAGTAAATACAACGTTTAAAAAATATTAATTTTATTTACAGAAATTAAAAATTTGGACTCTGAGGTATTTGAATACGAGCCTCACACAGGTAGGTTTGAGAGACAACGCGCAAGACGCCTGAGCCAGCGCGCTATTTGACTCTGTATGCCGCAGTACTCGCCATACACTATTCTTCCGCAGCCATCACACGCAGCGCGGAGAGAAATATTGGTCTGGTGCTGCAGTCGGTCTCAGCACACACGAGCCGCCAGGCCTGACGTTACGTCTGCGCATGCGCACTAGCGGACAGACGACTGCGCCGCCTCTCTGCGCACGTACCAGCGCGGCTGAATCCCACTTCAGCACACGGAGCTGGTTTCCAGCTATCGCGGCGAGAGCGCTCCACAATGCGTTTTCATCCTCACTACTAGCATTCTAATACGCATTGCAAGGGAACTGGCATAATTTTATTGTGATATGGCTCGCATTCCAAGAGAAAGGACGTAATTTTACAGCGATTTCTCGCTTGCATTCGAAGAGTAATGGCATAATTTTAGTAACATGTTTACAGTGTGCTGCAGCACATTAGCACATTATCACCAGCCGCCACTGCGTATAGGGAAAGTACGACCAACCTGCCAGCGGCAGCCATACTATCATATTCCGCTGCTGCTTACACGCCGACCGCTACAACGTTCCCAGCGCTTAACAATACTTACCAACCGATTTTGAGAAAACTACTCAACGCAAAAATTTAATTTTTTCACGAATTATAGTGTGATACATTCACTCGATAAAGATGTCAATTTCTATTCATTATTTCTTAAAGTTTCCATGCTACATCAAAGTAAGTAACAGGAACATTTTTCCTTTCATCACTTTTCTGTGGTTGTCAGCGAGAAAAAGTTTAACAAAGGTTTGAAATTATGTTTAAAGTTTGTTGCAAGTCGCTAAGTACTGTCATTCTCATACAGTGTATTTCGAAAGTCTCGCCGCATTATATGGCATTTTTTGCGATGTCTATTGGTTATGACGTAATATCTTTTGAACCATGTGCCGTATGTGATTCTTAACAATGCAGCAATTATTACCTCACGGTAAGGAATGTGTGTATCAAATTTGGTTGAAATCGGTCCAATGGTTTAGGAGAAAATGAGCAGCATTGTCGCAACATGCAGCAGTTTTTCCCGCATCTCATTGTTTATGACGTCATATCTCGTGAAGTATATATCATACGTGACTCTTACACTTACGGCGACCGTCCTCATGTATTGAAGCTTACGTGTACAAATTTTCATAAAGATTGGAACAAAACTGTAGATTTGTATGCAATACGTACAAACATACGGACACACTGCTTTATATATTAGATTTACGTCTATTAATGACTGGCTCTTCATTTGACAGAATATAGTTGACACAACTGTCAAATAAAGACCCAGTCTTAAATAGACGTAAATATAAAATAGAACAACAGTGTACAACATTTGACACATCGATTTCCAAATATATTGAACGGAATTGACAAAAGTCTCATAACACCTGAGGCTGGCGTTTAATAGCCAAATAAGCTTATTGTGCCAACAACAATGTGCCAATAAAAGCTATCAATTATCAATAGCAGTGTCTTGGATTAAAACTTTAATATCTCATTCTGGACTTTACTTTGGGAGTTCAGAGGTTTTCAGATCTGATGATGGCAGATGCCGAAACGTCGTAATAAATATACATAATTATAGCTATCGAGGTGGTGTTTATTGTTATTGACGACACCGAATGTCGCCAAATTCGCCCCCTCCGTCTCCTAAAACACCCTCCCCGATGCCCCAGATTCACCCCCCTCTCCTGGGGGTAGTCACTTTACCGCCCCCCCTCTTTCAGGCCCTAATATTCCCACAGCGGTCGCCAGAAAACCTCCCGCCATCTCGGTAAGTTTGATTAATTAGCTATCCAATTAGCCCAGTGCCATGGGAGTAGCCCGGCGGTAGACGAAGCGTGCTTTGTCGGGAGAGTGGAGGGGAAAAAATCCAATAACGAGAGAGAGAGGGGGGGGGGGGAATTCAGGATACTGTCCAAACACGGGTAAACAGAGCAACTGCACGTGACTACCCGACGAAACCCAGTATTCATCACTCTGTAACTAGTCGGGATTATTGGTATTGAGGTACAAAGTAGTAAGTAGTCGGCTAGTGCAGGTGGGGTTCAGCTGTTATGTCAGTGAAGAAATTAAACAGTCACGATACTTAACATCAACAGCTGTCACACCGGAACAAGGAAAAAAAAAAGATTGAATGCGAATATAAAGGCAGTTTCGGAACAGATTGTCAGGCTTGATTCCATGTTGGAACTGGTGCTTCACGACTGTATTTTATTTGTGGTAATTCTTTCAGTAATCAGTCGCAAATATATATATTTATTTGTTTGCAAATCCAGATTTCGACCACTGTGTGGTCATTATGAATGCTTAAAACCAATTAAAATACTTAAAACATCTCCACCATGGAGTTCGAGATTTTTATTGGTTTTAAGCATTGATTATGACCACACAGTAGTCGAAATCTGGATTTGCAAACAAATAAATATATATTTTTTGACGACTGATTGCTGAAAGAATTACCGCAGAACATAGATTGCTTACGTATCTGCTAAAATATCATCATCTACATAAATACTACGCAAATCATATTTAACCCTTTAGTGACCAGTGGGAACTATAGTTCCTACTTATTTGTTTTTTCTATAAGTTCAGTGTTCCCACTTCTAACTTGTGCTATCATCTCTGTTAAGAGTGTGCTAACTACATATAGAAGGTCAACAGACGCGCGAAAGTGGTTGTATTTCTACATTGTTAATTAGTCAATACAGAAGCGCAGTTTTCGTGGGAAAACAAGCCACTGTTTCGACCATAACAGCGTTTTTTGGATAGTGTGCTTTCTAGTCTTGTGTAGTTCGTAGATCGTTCGCCTCTTAGTTCGTCCGCTCCTTTTCCGAAGACTGACGGGGAACAGCGAGAGGACGCGAGAGCGCGCAGAATCGCGTGATTCCCTTCTGCCAGTTGCCGTCATTTCGAGCTGAGATGCAGCTCAGCTGTAGTTTTAGTAGCGGTAGCAAAAGCCAAAACGAGCGGACGAACTGAAAAGAGCGACCTACTTCGCGGTCGAGCTGCGACGTAATAGGACAGCTACCGGTCGCGAACTAAAATATGCGCGATAGCTCGCGAACTAAAATATGCGCGATACGGTCGCGAACTAAAATATGCGCGATAGGGTCGCGAACTAAAATATGCGCGATTGGCCGCGAACTAAAATATGCGCAATAGGTCACGAACTAAAATATGCGTGATAGGTCACGAACTAAAATATGCGTGATACGTCGCGAACTAAAAGATACGCGATAGGTCGCGAACTAGAAGATGCGCGATGTCTCGCGAACTAAAATATGCCAAATAGGGTCGCGAACTAAAATATGCGCGGTAGGGTCGCGAACTAAAATACGCGTGATAGGTCGCGAACTAAAATATACGTGATAGGTCGCGAACTAAAAGATGCGCGATAGGTCGCGAACAGAATTAAAAATCACGTGTTTGCCTTCTGCTGATGAGAGTCATTTCGAGGTGAGCGTCTGCCTGCTAGATTACATAGTTCAGTGCTACAAAATTCTTGTTTTGAAGTATTCTGCACTGTGCAATATCTGACTAATAAATTCCGTAACGCCAAGATATGGAGATAACTCTAAACTTAAACGCGAGAAATTGTACACAGACTGTTTGTTTTGGTCTGCGTGATATCGTTAGCGGCTCAAGCAAAAAGCGCATGCAGCAGCTAGGTGGGGGAACTTCTCCCTCCACCTGCACGCGCAGACCACGCCGCTCAGCCGTCACTGGGAGCGGACGAACGAAAAGAACGAACTAGTTTGCGAACTAAAGTGAGCGCTCCCGGTCGCGAACTATTATGCGCAAGTGTGTTAGTTAGGCAATGCAGAAGCGCAGTTTTCGCGGGAAAACAAGCAGCTGTTTCGACGATAACAGACCATAACAACGTTTTTCGGATAGTGTGCTTTCCTTTTGTGTGTCAAGTGGCTTCTGTTGTATTTGTCTACTTTTCTATTTAGGGGGAAGATAGTATTCGTGTATATTTGCTGGATATCAATGAAAATTACGTAAATATTACAAGGTAAGTTAGTGGGAACTGTTTACCACTGAACGTGTGTGAAGTGCAGTGTGTTTGGCTGTGCAATCGGAATTGTAGTTATTGTTTATTATTGTTTACAATGCCTGGATTCATGCCAGAAGAGATCTTGAGAATTTTGTACACTTTACCAGAAGATGCAGAAGATTCAGATGTCGATGAACATTTTGAGTCACCAAACACTTAACAGATTTTGCACAAAAGACGTATGCAGAAGTGAAGTATTCTGTTCATTGGCGGTGGCAGAGTACAATAAAGTAATGAGAGGGTGCATCGATTTGATAAGCTATGAGAACGGTATTCCGTAGGTTGTCGTTCACGGAAGTGGTGGCACAGACTATTTTTTTTTCTTGTAGATTTGGCAGTCGTCAATGTCTACATTATGTGGAAGTTACAGAAGCAGACCAGCTAACATTTAGATTGCATTTGGCAAGGCAGCTCATCCCCGGCTTCTCAAGTCGTAAGCAAAGAGGAAGGCCCGTTCATTTTCAGACTCCAAAAAGAGGCGTGTCTGGAGTTCCAAATGAAGTTCGTCTGGCGAAAGTTAGAACTCATTAGCCAACAAAAGGTACTGCAAACAGAACGTGTCGCCAATGTAGCACCAAAAACAAAGAAAAGAGGGTAAAAATAATGTGTAGCAACTGTCGTGTACCTATGTATATAGCACGATGCTTCTCTAACTTCCATAGTATGTCACATTAGTGAACTCAATGGACAATATGAACTACTATAAAAGTGTAATGTTTAATATGCTTTTCGTACTAAAAAATAAAGGATATACTTTTTTTTAAATTATCAAGTTCAGTTACTTCAAGGTCGGTAGGAACAATAGTTCCCACTATTTTCTTTTTTATACCCGTAGGCTAAACTCTCACTTTCAAGATTTAAACTATGATTTTATGTATGGCTTCTTAGCCCAATATAGTATTCACTAAAAGTCTAAAACTTCTGGAAATAATTTGGTCACTAAAGGGTTAAGTGCATGGCAGAGGGTTCACCTAACCGCTTTTATAATGTTACTTTACCGTAGCATTCTTTAATAATGCTCGGAAAAAAGGAATACCTAAATCTTTCCCTTTTGATCTGATTTCTCTTATTGTATTATGATCATGATAATGATCATGATGATGTTGATCATGATGATGTTGATCATGATCATGATGATGTTGATCATGATCATGATGATGTTGATCATGATCATGATGATGTTGATCATGATCATGATGATGTTGATCGTGATGATGATGATGATGACGATCATGATGATGATGATGATGATGATGTTGTTGATCGTGATGATGATGATCATGATGATGTTGATCGTGATGATGATGATGATGATGATGATGATCGTGGTGATGATGATGATGATGATGATGTTGATCGTGATGATGATGTTGATCATGATGATGATGTCTCCCTTTGTAGGCGGGTGCTAACAAAATATGCTCGAATTCGGAGGAGAATCAAGTATTCGCAAATAGATCTCCTCACAACAAGTAACGCCTTTGTTTTAATGATTTCCACCCCAACTCGAGCATCATTTCCGTGACACTCTCTCCCCTATATCGCAACAATACAAAACGAGCTGCCCTTCTCTGGACTTCCTCTAAATCGTCCGTCAGTCCCACCTGGTGTGGATCCCATAATGAGCAGCAGTACTCTAAAACAGGACGCACAAGTGAAGTGTAGGCAGTTTCTTTAAGTGAACTGTTGCATCTCCCAATGAAACATATCCTTCGATTCGCCTTCCATACGATATTTCCTGTATGTTCTCACGAACTAAAATTATTTTAATTGTAATTTCTGAATTTTAATTGAATTTACGACCTTTATATTGATTTATCGAGTAAATGAATAGTTGATCTCTCTTGGTGCTAATATGCATGACTTCCCACTTTTGATTTCTTTAATCGCCACTTTTCGCACCATGCTGATATCCTATTTACATCATTTTGTAGATATTTCCGATCTCCTGGAGACTTTACTAACCGGTAATCGACCCCATCATCCGCCAACAATTTAAATTGTTTATAAAAACGAGGTACATCAGGGGGGCCTCTAACACTTTCCTTGAACTACGCCAGATATCAATTCAGTTTTACTCGATAAATTTCCGTACTACGTACTGTGTCCTTCAGGAATCCAATCATACAACTGTATCGATATTCCACGAGCACGCAATTTCATTAAATGATGAAAAATAGATCATAGGCTTAAGGGCTATGGTATGAAGATTAACATTTCCAACGAAAGTAATTTCTGTGGGAGAGAAATTTAAACACGATAAATGCGAAATAGGAGGAACAAAGAACAGGTAGACAGTTTTAAGTACCTGGGCTGTATTTTCTCACAGGATGCCAACGTAGCGAAAGAACTGGAATCGAGGTGTAGCAAAGCTAATGAAGTGAGTGCTCAGCTAAGATCTACTCTCTCCTGGAAGTCAGTACCAAGACTAAGTTAGCAGTGCACCGCTCTATCTTTCGACCAACTTAGTGAGTATGGGAGTGAAAGTTCGGTGGATACAGGTTACCTTATTCATAAGATAGAGGTTACAGATATGAAAGTAGCAAGAATAATTGCAGGTACTAATAGATGGGAACAATGGCAGGAGGGTGTCCATAATTGAGGAAATCAAAGAAAAGCTTGAATGAACACCATAGATGAAGCAGTTAGAGCGAACAGACTGAGATGGTGGGGTCATGTTACACGCATGGGAGAAGCGAGGTTACCTAAGAGACTCATGAGCTAGGCAGCGGAGGGTAAGAGGAGTCGAGGTAGACCAAGAAGAAAGTACTTAGATTCGGTGAAGAATGATTTTGAAGTAAAAGGCATAACATCAGACGAGGCATCAATGTTAGCATTGAATAGGGGATCGTGGAGGAATTTTATTAGAGGGACTATGCTCCAGATAGAACGCTGAAAGACAATTCCATAAATGATTATGACGAGTAAAATGTATTAAGCTGATGCTGGAGATCAAAAGAACATCTTAGACACATACAGACTTAAATGCAGCAGAAACGCATCGATTGAATTAGTGGTCCAGAACGAAATTTTCCTCTGCACTACAAAATACTTTCTACATTTACGTGGGATACTCTGCAAATCACATTTAAGTGCCAGACAGAGGGTTCATCGAACCACCATTATACTATTTATCTCCCATTCCATTCTCGAATAGCGCGCGGGAAGAAAGAACACCCGAATCTCTCTGTTCGAGCTATGATTCCTCGTATTTTATTCTGATGATCATTTTTACCTGTGTAAGTGGGAGTCAACAATATATTTTCGCATTTGGAGGAGAATGTTGGCGATTGGAGTTTCGCAAGTAGCCCACGCCGCAGCGATAAGCGCCGTTGTTGTAATGATTCCCATCCCAGATCCTGTATCATTTCCGTAACGCTGTCTCCCCTGTATCGTGACAATACGAAACGAGCTGCCCTTCTTTGGACTCTTTCGATGTCCTCCGTCAAACCCACCTGATAAGGATCCTACACTGGACAGCAATAATCCAAAAAAAGGACGGACAAGCGTAGTGTATGCAGTTTCTTTTGTAGTTCTGTTGCATGTTTTAAGGGTTCTGCCAATAAAACGCAGTCTCTGGTTCGCCTTTCCCACGACATTATCTGTGTTCTTTCCAGTTTAGGTCTGAAGTAATAGTAATTCCTAGGTATTTTGTGGAGTTTACGGCTTTCGCTTCTGATTGATTTATCTTGTAAACAATTTAACGGATTTCGTTTCGTACTCATGTGGACGACTTCATACTTCTCATTATTTAGAATCAATTTTTACACCATACTGATATCTTATTCAGATCGTTCTGCAGTTGGTCTTGATCTTCAGATGACTTTACTAGATGGTAAATGACGGCGTCATCTGCAAACAACCTAAGAGAGCTACTTAGATTTTCCCCTAAATCGTTTATGTAAATAAGGAACAGCAGAGGACCAATGATACTACCCTGTGGAACGCCAGATATCACCACTGTTTCAGTAGATGCCTTACCATCGATTACTACGAACTGTGTCCTCTCTGACAGGAAATCCCCTATCCAATCGCAAATCTGGGGCGATATACCATAAACACGCAATTTGATTAAACGCCGTTTGTGAGGTACGGTGTCAAAACCCTTCTGGAAATCAATAAATCAAGAAACATAGTAAACTTCGGGAGTTTTCGAAAGTATTAGAGACGTTCTAACGTATGACCAGTTTTGAATCAGTATGAATTGGCTTTAAGATATTCTTTGCACAGCACTTTTCAGTCGTTTAAATTTCTAAGAAATTTCATTAATTTTATTTACATAACATGGGCGACTGGTTTGTGGAAATAGTAGTGTAGCTACTAAACTGTAGTTGTTACCAGATTAATACATTTCTATGAACCTTTCTACCACTGGTAACTGACAGATCGTTGACTTGCTTCGCGAGAATCGTTATCTACAGTTGCTCTGTCAAGCTATCTTTATAATTATAAAATAAATATTTTTTTTCAGGATTTTAAAATCTTATGTTCCAGACTAGACCATTATATTTTTAGTAAGCGGGGGTAAAGTACGCCCTCCTCCCCCACCTTCATATTGTGAGGGTTACATTTTTAGCTTTTGTAGATTTGGAGAAAGCTTTTGACAGTGTTGACTGGAATACACTCTTTCAAATTCTGAAGTCAGCAGGGGTAAAATACAGGGAAAGGAGAGTTATTTACAACTTGTACAAAAGCCAGACCGCAGTTATTAGACTCGAAGGGCATGAAAGGAAAGCATTAGATGGGAAGGGAGTAAGACAGGGTTGTAGCCTTTCTCCGATGTTATTCAATTTGTACATCGAGCAGGCGGTGAAGGAAAGCAAGGAAAAATTTCGAATAGGGATTAAAGTTCAGGGGGAAGAAATAAAAACATTGCGTTTTGCTGATGACATTGTAATTCTGTCAGAGAAAGCAAAGGACCTGGAAGAACAGTTGAATGGAATTGATAGTGTGTTGAAGAGAGCGTATAAAATGAACATTAACAAGAGCAAAACAAAAATAATGGAATGCGGTCTTAGAAAGTCAGGCGATGCTGAAGGAATTAGATTAGGTAACGAAACAATGAAGGTGGTAGATGAGTTTTGTTACTTGGGTAGTAAAATAACATGCGATGGTCGCAGTACAGACGATATAAAATTCAGAATGGCAATGGGAACAAAAGCATTTTTGAAAAAGAGAAATTTGCTAACATCGAATATTAATGTAAGTGTAAGGAAGGCTTTTGTGAAGGCATTTGTGTGGAGTGTTGCCTTGTACGGGATTGAAACATGGACGATAAGCAGTGCGGACAGGAAGAGAATAGAGGCTTTTGAAATGTGGTGCTACAGAAGAATGCTGAAGATTAGGTGGGTAGATCGCATAACTAATGAAGAGGTACAGAACAGAATTGGTGAGAAAAGGAATTTTGACATACCCTGACTAAAAGAAGGGATCGATTGGTAGAACGCATTCTTAGACATCAAGGAATTGTGAATTTAGCATTGGAGGGAAGTGTGTGGGGGGAAAAATCGCAGAGGGAGACCAAGAGACGCGTATAGTAAGCAGATTCAAGTGGATGTGGGTTGCCGTTCTTATGAGGAGATGAAAAGGCTTGCTCAGGATAGAGTAGGGTGGAGAGCTGCATCAAACCAGTCTCCGGACTGAAGACCACAACAAGCACAGGCGGAATTTCTGCGACGGTACTTGAGTAGTGCAAATCTAGTTGGTCTCGTTTAATACGACTTGTCGGTAGAACGTCAGAGGGCAGTCGCGAGCACCTACAGGTACCGCGAGGCGTGGCGAATCGTCTGCAGCGTGTAGCGACGCGACACGACCGCGTGACATTTACCGAGGGCCGGGTCGCAGGGTGGAAGGGTCAACGCGCTGCGCAAGGGCCGAAGGGACAGCCCTCCCTGCGTCGCCGTCCTCGCCACTCGCCTTGTTTCCACTCCGCCTCCCACTATTTCTTTCCCTTCTGCTTTCGCACATACGTCTCAATCCTATCTATCTCTCCCTCTCTCCTTTCCTTCTACCTCACTATCTCACTTCGTTCTACTCAAGTTTCCTACTACCTGTCGTATCACCATCTTCCACATTCGCCGGCCGACGGGACTGAGGCGCTCCAGTCACGGTCTGCACGGCCACTACGGTCGGGGGGGTTCGAATCCCCCCCCCCTCGGGCATGGATATTTCTGCCGTCCTACTTCGTAAGTAGTTCATAAGTAGTTTGTACGTTTACGGACAATTTACAAACATTTCAACATTTTGATTTTCTTCCACATTCTTAATATTTGTACCACTTTAGGCTACGGTAATAACACTAAAAATGGGCCTTTGCGATCATGTTTTGACAGCTCCAAATTTAAATAAAAACAACGGCTTAACCATTCACCTGACTCGAAAATTGAATAACTGACTTTGTAGAGGAGAAAATTCTCTACAACTTTGCTCTCTTGTGTTTTTTTCATATCTCGTAGAGTTTCAAACATATTTGCAAAAATAACAGCGATTTTGGGATGAATGTATGTCTATCTGTCTGTCTGTCTGTCCTTAACGTGTTCCCTGTTTTTAAGACGAACCGTTCAACAAATTTTACAGACATGATTGTAGGCCACCTGAGACCAGAACCTCTCTTTTTCAAATCATTCGGATGAAAAATACAGTAGTAATACCAACAAAGCCGTTTGTAATATACAAACGAATCGTTCATCTGACACGAAAATTTAATAACCTAATTGGTAGAGGGGAAAATTCTCTACAACTTTGTTCCCTTATGTTTTTTTGCATATCTCGTATCGTTTGAGACATATTTGCAAAAATAGCGGAGATTTGACAACCTCCATTGAATTAACGAAAACCAGCCGTTCGCAGATGTCACGTGACATTCCTCGCCCAGAACTCTCTCTGACATACTCCATCTTGCGTTGCGTATTTGATGATTTTCTTATTGTAACTTACACGTTGTCATTTCAAAGCAATGGCGCACTGCAGAATTAACAAGAACACACAGTTCTTCGTACGATAATCTAGTGTCTACAAATGCCATATTAGCTTTTGGCCATCAATAGTATGAGATTAAAGGACTGAAATTCTGCTTGATAGCTGTAGCGTGGTGCGTAAAGCGTTGAACTATGATGCTAAAGGTCGGTGGTTCGAAACCCGCTATTATCTAATTTTTTTCCTAAAAGGTTTTCAGACACTCTTATTAATTAATTTTTTATTATTTAGATTATTATCTTGGTCCAAAATATTTGCAAAAACGTATAAAACTATAACTCTAAAGTGGGCCGTAAAACACGTCAGTGCGATTTTTTCTATTTACCTTTCAATTTTACCTCCCAGTTCCGTTTCTCAAAGTTTTTCTTTTCTCATATTTCACTCTTCACCAGTGTTTCTCACCACGTTTCATATATCCTTCCACAATTTTTCCCGTCACCTTTCAATCACCACTCTCCTTGCCGATGTATTACTGGATCCTCATTATTTAATTTTTTTTTCAGTCCACCCCTGACGACGTGGCGGGCCCGTATTCGAACTTACTGTTCGTTTGAGCCAAAGAGGAACTTTGATTCTGTTTTGACACCATTTATTTAAAATTTGACTTGGAAAATTTTGGATATTTAGGTTTCTCTCTTTTTAAGATGGTCGTGGGAGGTTACCTGCTTTGTGCTAAACTGAGGAAAATCTCCCTGAAAAACCTTACTGCGGGTTATACTAAAAGTTATTAGAATTATTCAGAATTTTGTATCTGATAGTCCATGTGTTGGAACAAATCCTGTGTTTCTTTAACTGCCTCAGTGTTGAATTTGCCAGGATAGATATTCTCAAGTACCTGTGCTGTTGCACTTTGAGGGTTTGGAAATTTATACCTCGGAAAGTTTAATCTTATTAGAGTTTGCATGAAAAGGTCTATAGTTTTGGAGTTAGTAGCAAGTCTAGCAGCTCCATAATTACCAATCAATTTCATTAATCTGTCTTCAATTGACTGTACATCTGTTGTTGTTGTTGTTGTCTTCAGTCCGGAGACTGGTTTGATGCAGCTCTCCACAATACCCTATCCTGAGCAAGCCTCTTCATCTCCACATAAGAACGGCAACCTACATCTGTCTGAATCTGCTTACTGTATCCATCTCTTGGTCTTCCTCTGCGGTTTTTACCCCACACACTTCCCTCCAACGCTAAATTCACAATTCATTGATGTCTAAGCATGTGTTCTACCAATCTATCCATTCTTTTAGTCAAGGTATGCCAGAAATTCCTTTTCTTTCCAATTCTGTTCAGTACCTCCTCATTAGTTACGCTATCCACCCACCTAATCTTCAGCATTCTTCTGTAGCACCACATTTCAAAAGCCTCTATCCTCTTCCTGTCCGCACTGTTTATCGAACATGTTTCACTCCCATACAAGGCAACACTCCACACAAATGCCTTCAGAAAGGACTTCCTTAGGCTTAAATCAATATTCGATGTTAACAAATTTCTCTTTTCGAAGAACGCTTTTCTACCCATTGCCATTCTGCATTTTATATCCTCTGTACTGCGACCATCATTTGTTATTTTACTGCCCAAGTAACAAAACTCGTCTGCCTCCTTTATTGCTTCGTTTCCCAATCTAATTCCTTCAGCATCGCCTGATTTTCTTACACTGCACTCCATTACCCTAGTTTTGCTATTGTTAATGTTCATCTTATATGCACCTTTCAGCACACTGTCCATTCCGTTCAATTGCTCCTCCAGGTCCTTTGCTGTATCTGACAGAACTACTATGTAGTCGGAAAAACGCAATGTTTTTAATTCTTCCCCCTGAACTTTAATTCCTTCTCCAAATTTCTCCTTGCTTTCCTTTATAGCTTATTCAATGTACAAATTGAATAACATTGGAGAAAGACTACAACCCTGTCTTACTCCCTTTCCAACCACTGCATCCCTTCCTTGCCCTTCAACTCTGACAACCGCTGTCTGGTTTTTGTACAAGTTGTAAATAACCTTATGCTCCCTATATTTTACTCCTGCTTGCTTCAGAACTTGAAAGAGTTTACTCCAATCAACATTGTCAAAAGCCTTCTCCAAATCTACAAAAGCTAGAAATGTAGGTTTGCCTTTTCTTAATCTATCTTCTAGGATAAGCCATAAAGTGAGTATTGCCTCCCATGTTCCTACATGTCTCCTGAACCCAAACTGATCTTCCCTGAGGTCTATATACATCTATACTTTGATAAAGACTCTTCCTACTGGTGCTGGGGTCCAAACTTGCTGCAATTCGTAAAATACGTCGTTCAGTACTAAAAAATTTTAAAGCGTGTACCTTTGATGTAATCCGTATGGGCGCTGCGTATTCTAAAATTGGTCTAATGTAGACACAGTAGGTTTTTTTTTTTTTTTTTTTTTTTTTTTTTTTTTTTTTTTTTTTTTTTTTTTTTTTTGTAACTAGATTCCATTTTTGTGCTAGCCTACCACAGAATTATAATGAAATAAAAGTTTTCGCTTGGTAGGCGATGTGAGATGATTCTTTTAAGTTAAATATTTTTTAAGTTAATTTTTTTAAGTTACATAAAAGAATCATCTCACATCGCCTACCAAGCGAAAACCTTTTATTTCATTACAGTAGGTATATATCAATGCTGTTCTTGGAGCACCTCTAAATTTTCCTTTTATCATTCGGAGCAGGTTTAGTCTTTTCCTCATTTTGTTAATTAGTTCTATAATTGCGTGTCTATAAGTAATTGTCGAATCAAATATAATTCCGAGGTATTTGGCCGTTCCTTTTGGAGTGATTTCTTTTCCCCGAAGACTTACTGTGCGTATGTTCTTGTCTTCAGCTCTCCACACTACCCTAGCATGTGCTTAGCAACGGCAATCCTTTTGAACCAGCTTACTGTATTCATCACTCTCTACAATTTTGGAACCATACACAAAACCAATTGCAGAACGATGTGAATAAGGTATCAGTATGGTGTAGAAATTGGCAATTGACTCTAAATAATGAGAAGTGTGAATGAGTACGAAAAGACATCCGTTAAACTTTGATTACAAGATAAATCCATCAAACGTGAAGGCCGTAAACTCCACTACATACCTAGGAATTACTATTACTTCAGACTTAAACTGGAAAGAACGCGTAGATAAGGTCGTGGGAAAGGCGAACCAGAGACGGCGTTTTATTGGCAGAACCCTTAAAAGATGCAACAGAACTACTAAAGAAACTGCATACCCTACGCTTGTCCGTCCTCATTTGGAGTATTGCTGCCCAGTGTGGGATCCTTATCAGGTGGGTTTGACGGAGGACATCGAAAGAGTCCAAAGAAAGGCAGCTCGTTTCGTATTGTCACGATACAGGGGAGACAGCGTCACGGAAATGATACAGGATCTGGGATGGGAATCATTACAACAACGGCGCTTATCGCTGCGGCGTGGGCTACTTACGAAACTCCAATTACAAACATTCTCCTCCGAATGCGAAAATATATTGTTGACTCCCACTTAAATAGGTAAAAATGATCATCAGAGCTCGAACGGAGAGATTCAGGCGTTCTTTCTTCCAGCGCGCTATTCGAGAATGGAATGGGAGATCAATAGAAAGTATAACGGTGGTTCGATGAACCCTCTGCCAGGCACTTAAATGTGATTTGCAGAGTATCCCATGTAGATGTAGATTCCTCCAGTGCCAAATTTACGATTCCTGGATGTCTCAGAATGTATCCCACCAAATGATCCCTTCTTTTAGTCAACATATGCCACAAATTTCTTTTCTCCCGAATTCTGTTCAGCACCATCTACCCAAGTAATCTTCAGCATTTGTCTGTAGCGCCCCATTTCAAAAACTCCTATTCCCTTCTATTCCGAGTTAATTATCGTCCATGTTCGATACAAGCCTACACTCCAGGCAAATGCTTTCAGAAAGGACTTTATAACAATGCATGTGAACAAATTCCTCTTCTTGAGCAATGTTTTTCTTCCCATAGCCATTCTGCAGTTTATATCTTCCTTGTTTCGGCCATCAGAACATATTTTGGTACCATAGTAACAAAACGTATCTACTACTTTTATCGTCACATTACCGCATCTAATTCCTTCAGCATCGCTTGAGTTTCTTACACTACACTTCCATTACTTTTGTTTTACTCTTGTTAATGTTGATCTTATACCTTCCTTTCGAGATACTGTCCATTTCGTTCAATAACTTTTCAAAAAAATGTTCAAACTGCGTGGTCATCAGTCCATAGCTTAAAAACTACTTAAACCTAGGTAAACTAACCTACGGACAAACACACACACACACACACCCATGCCCCAGGAAGGACTCGAACCTCCACGGCGAGCAACCGCGCGCTCCGCAGCGAGACGCTTTAGACCGCTCGGCTACTCCACCGCGGCCAATAACTTTTCCAATTCCTTATCTGCCTCTAAAATAGTTAACAATGTCATCAGCAAATAACATTTTTATTTTTTCCCTCCCCCCCTCCCGTGAAGTTTAATTCCTTCCCCTAATTTCTTCTCGCTTTCCTTGACAGCTTGCTCAATGTGGAGATTGAATAACATTGGGGAAAGGCTACAACCATGTCTCACTCCCTTCCCTACCGTGAGTATTACATACAAATGTAATCACAGATTTTTCGCACTTACCGCCCAACAGAAATAAGCAAAATTACGCTTTTTTTTAATCCTCCCTCGTGTTAATGCTTAGGAGGTTGGAATCTCGACCACGTGTAAACATTGGTCGTGGATGTTAGCAATATGGCGCCCAGCGAGACTTCCAATACCGCAATCACTGTACGATTCCTCGGACAGCTGAGTATTGGCACGAGATTATGCCACAGTTTGAAGCAAAGACGTATATGAACAATACAGACTGATCAAGAAGTCCCCATATTTGAGGCCAGTTTCCCACTTGTCCGCCATGTTTTGGAACGTTATGGTAAGTGATACATTCGTCTGTTACCGCGAAATCTTGGTTCCATTTTCTCACAACGCCCGTTAATGCCGATGGCTATTTTTCTTATTTTTTGTGCGCACGAAGGATTTCGAGAATTTATTCCCAAACGTAAAATGATATTAAAATGATATTTTAATGTATTATGACATCTCGAACAAGAGTTTTAAGATGTACGAAATGGTGCATTATTCTCGCAACCTTAACGTAAACACACGCATTTGTGTAATTATCGATATCTTCCATTGTACTTACTGGCATATTTGTGTGTAACATTTGACTTTTGACTTGGGTGACGTTTAGAAGGTGACACGCTAGGAAGTTCTGCCTTACATATCTATCAAATACAGGGTGTTACAAAAATGTACGGCCAAACTTTCAGGAAACATTCCTCACACACATAGAAAGAAAATATGTTACGTGGACATGTGTGCGGAAACGCTTAATTTCCATGTTAGAGCTCATTTTATTACTTCTCTTCAAAGCACATTAATCATTGAATGGAAACACACAACAACAGAACGTACCAGCGTGACTTCAAACACTTTGTTACAGGAAATGTTCAAAATGTCCTCCGTTAGCGAGGATACACGCATCCACCCTCCGTCGCACGGAATCCCTGATGCGCTGATGCAGCCCTGGAGAACGGCGTATTGTATCACAGCCGTCCACAATACGAGCACGAAGTGTCTGTACATTTGGTACCGCGTTTGAGTAGACAAGAGCTTTCAAATGCCCCCATAAACGAAAGTCAAGAGGGTTGAGGAGAGCGTGGAGGCCATGGAATTGGTCCGCCTCTACCAATCCATCGGTCACCGAATCTGTTGTTCAGAAGCGTGCTAATCCATACATCAAATGGGCATCTGCCAACTCCGCATTTGTAAACGTTGCACTGACTGCAAAACCACGTTCGTGATGAGCACTAACCAGTTGATTCTACGTACTGATGTGCTTGATGCTAGTACTGTAGAGCAATGAGTCGCATGTCAACACAAGCACTGAAGTCAACATTACCTTCCTTCAATTGGGCCAACTGGCGGTGAATCGAGGAAGTACAGCACATACTAACGAAACAATTGGGTATTTTGACAATTGTCTGCGCGAATTATTTCAATTTACATTTAAGGAGAAATACTAAAATGTGCTCTAACATGGAAATTAAGCGTTTCCGGACACATGTCCACATAACATTTTCTTTCTATGTGTGTGAGGAATGTTTCCTGAAAGTTTGGCCGTACCTTTTTGTAACACCCTGTATATTTAAGCTATTGGTTGGTACTTGTAGAGAAAGCAGTCGCAGATTGAAACTTGATTCTAAGGCTTAATTAACCTTGCTTTTGAGCAAAGTTAATAAACTTTTGTTCAGTAGGCACTAAGAGAAGTTTTGATTGTTCTATTTCCATAATGTTTATATGAAATAGTATTGTAACCGGCAAACCTGGGGTAAACTATGCGCAATATTTCCTTTGGTTCAGGTAAATATTGTAACTGTGGAAATATTTCTCTCACATTTAAAACGATATGTAACTGGAAAACTAAGTGTTCTGGCCTGTCTCGACTTTAATGTCGCTTCTGATAAAACTGGCAGAATTTCATTTAATAATAATTCGCGCTGAAGCCCTTTTTACTTTATCGAGGTCAAGCTTTTTATTGTTGACATTAAATCGTAAAAAAGTGTAGTTATTTTTTTATATTCATTATTTCGTGGGAGGGGGGCAGGCCACCCCTCGACTTTATATTCGCCCCCGATTGCTATATTGGCAATGTAGTAAACAGACAGTACACATTAAATGTTATAATTAATGCCAAATGAGCTGGAAACCGTGTATATATATCGCTAATTAAACTGGAAAACCGACATTATTAAACTGAAATTAATTTTGTTGCTGAAATGATATGCCTGTGAGAAATGTCTCACCATTAGGTACACAAACAGTTAATTTAAAATCTATTACGGGTGTTGATATTTCACACACTTCAGAGTAGGTTCCTCGTGACAGCAGTAGCTACGTTCAGGTTACAAAGCGATATCTGGCGTTTGTTTCAGGGCCCCTACTGCTCCTTATCTTTATAAACGACTAGATGACCCGACGAACTTCGTATCACTCACCTCTTAATTTAACTCATATGGTTTTTAGACCCAGTAGCTTTATAAAGGCATCATCAGATAGCCTAATGCCCGGTTTCTGGAAAACTGCAGTTACCGTGCCGTTAGCTACTGTCACGTTATAATTCAACCTGCCAAATAACTTCCTTGGGTTCCCCGTAGCTGATTTCAACGACCGTTAGTTAACTATCAGGTAACTACCCCTTCTGTCGAAGCAAATAGTACGTGTCAACACATAACAGATGGCACTACTAACGAAAATCGCAATTACTCGAATTTTATCGATTACTAGCTTATATGCCCGTGCTTCGCAACGGTTGTTAAATAAGGTCCTGTGTATATCATGGTTCTTTGGGTTCCGGACGTAGGCCAGCAAAAACACAATCCTTGTTGGATCTCTCTGTCTCTAAACTCAGTTCTCCTGGCCAAGATGTCAAATTTAAGTAGAAGTCATTGTCGAAAACAATGAGTGTTCATAAAATTTTTCACACTAAGAGTGAAATTAAGTCCGTGCTTCGCAACAATGTAAATTCAATGTTAGGTTGTGTCCATAAAGTTACACATTGCAACAGCAGCGCCGAGAGCAACTGGCAAATTACATTTCACAAATATCTTCTTGAATAGGAATTTTGAATGAATTGTAAGACTGTGTGAATTATGAGACTCTATACAAAAGAGTTTCGCGTGAAAGTGCTGGTCATAATGAGATGTGACAATGGATGTATCTGATTCGGTAAAATTTTACTTTCTATCCTGGCGGCCTCGTGTTTTTATGTTGGTAACATCAATAACACGATATAACATCGTTGCAAAGATGACCGAACCACATAGAGTGTAGATAAATACTGCTGCTCCTGCTGTATGCTTGATTTCACGAAAAAATATTTGCGTGTCACGCGATTGGCTTATGACGATGTCACATGATTCTCGTTATTCAACATCTGTTGCCAACATTATCACAGGAGGCCGCCGGGATATGAGTAGGACTATGTCGCATAGTTTTTCTTCCAGCTGTCAAACGATAACACCTTTCACAGCAGAGAGTGTCGCGGCTATATGCATCAGAGATCAACGATTAGCACTGACCAGTGAGCTTACTGGCACAGGCATATCAATATCTATGCCCTAAGAGACATTCATTAATGTATGTCTGTGTTTCCATCACGCTTCCCCGACAGTGATCAATGTTCGACGAGTATTTTTATCTTTGAGTCTATCTCGATTTTTATCTTTGTTTTGTGTCTCTGTTCATAGCCGGTAATGTGTGGTTGACGGAAACATGTGATCTATTTAAAAAAAATTGCGTATTTGATATTCCTCGTCGTTATTAGAGTCTGAAAGGACCGCATTGTCTGACGAATGAAAGAATAAACAGATTTTGACTCGTGCCGTAAAGTTCGTAAGTCAGAGAGTATATAGCTTTTCCTAAGAGTATGTATGGCATATTTTGCGAATTTTTGCTCGTCACACTCACCCATTGCCACGCACCGCGACCAAACTCCCTTACTAATATCATTAGACCAAGGGCTATGTACCACCACAACCACGAGTGGGTGGGAGTATATGGTCATGGGGAAAAGTCTGTCAGCACGTACACACACAAGCCTTTTATATATAGATATAGATTAAGTGAAATCGAAGACGCGTCTTAGTTTGTATAGCTGTTATGAGTTTTCTGTTTCTGTTTTCAAAGGCAATGGGCGTCAAGCGAGGAAAGAATTTGACTCTATTTGAGAAAAAATCTTTCGACCGACTTGATTTTAGAAGGAAAGTAGTTATAGTAAATGAAAAGGCAGATGTTTCGACTATTTTGGAAAAACAACACGCCTTGGAAGTTGTCACGAAACTGTACAATTCGTTAAACAGACAGGAGAGAAAACGGTAAGGCAACTCAGAGAGCTGTATTCTTTTTTAAAAAGAAAAACAGACAAACAACAACGAAGACAGGGTTAACAATAAAATCATACGTATTATTTCTGTTGTCAATACATATTTTTATGAATTTAAGTTTTCCTGTTACAATTGTTCTGTGAATGTGACATTACTTTTCACAACATAGTCTGTTCAATTTATGTCCACCCATCCACCTACCCGAGCCCAACCGGTGTAATAATAATGAAAAAACACCAATCACTTGAAACATTGACCGATCGTAATGGCAATTGCATGGCAGAACACCGTTGCAAAGGGAAGTATCTTTATGCTTAATTGAAAGTTTCATTATGAGAGCCTGGCTTTGTGATTTGGATGTGGTGAAATTTTACCTCCAGATCGGCGATCGCGACACATAACGTTGTCCGCTGTTGCTCAGTGTCGAGATGTCGCTTGACCAATCGCGAGGGAGATGCAGATGATGCAAACGTCACCCGTCGTCAACATCATCTCTCGCGACCGCCGAGTGCGATGTAAAATTTAACCCGGAATGTTCGTTTTCCGCGTTTTTTCCCGTTTGACCCCGGCAATGTCATTGGTTAGTATCCTTTTTTTTTCCGAAACGCATATGAAATTCGCTCTCATTACACAGATCAAATGGTTGTCATCTAACACGAAAAACGCGTCGTGGTGTTGTAACGTTTCTGCTATGTTGAACACTCCAAAAAATCTGTTGCCAACATTGAAACACGAAATATCTGATACCTAAAGTAAAACTTCATTACCGGACATGTGATATTTCACACTTTCGCCTTCAGATTGAAATTCTATTTACACTATTAGTAAAACACTTTTAAGAAATAGTACGTTCATTTAAATATAACTTTAGCTGACCTTTTACGTAATTTTCTGTTCTTAATACTTTCGTAAATAATAGCTGCAAACACTAAAAATGTATTACAGTTAGTTTCGGAAATTGCTGAACCTATATGATACTAATTTGTATGAAAACAACAATGCTACATGTTATAAACTATTGCACAACATGATTTCATATATACCTATTGTTTAAATAAATTAGGGCAGACCATGTTTTATATATCACTAGATCCTAAATTAAATACTGATAATTGTTCATGCACTAAAATTAATAATCCGTTTGGTACTAAGAAACTATCTTCGAAATTAACAAAACTACGACAACCATATACAAATCCGTACTAATAAATAATTTGACCACAAACCGAAACACACTAAAATTCCATGTGTCAATAATAGTACGCCTACACACTATTGGCAAAACAAATATATCTGCATTTCGAAAACACACATAATGTAAATAATTTGACGACTGTAAACACTAGTCAAAAGGATGACGTTAAATTTGTGCACTACATTTAAATACAAATTTCGTGAACTAAATACATACATTGACATAAATAGTCAGAGCTTAAATGTAATATTTTAATTTCTATATTTTGGCATATTTGATGTAAAAGAATATTGTTTAATTGTGAATTACAAAACTTTGTCATCATTTTTAATACGTGGTTAAGCAGAAAGATGTTGGGGAGAAACCATTGTTTGTTCAGTCGGTTATAGAGTATCCGAGTGGCCAGAAACCTGTAAGCAGCTCTGTTGGCTTGCTGCTGCATTTCTTGATTGTGCAATGTTTAAGTGGAAATAAAATTGTTTCCATATCAACTAAAATGGATTTACTTTATGAAAATATCCTGTAAAATCAATTTCTTTAGTGAATGCCGAAGACAACTCACAACGCAATGGACTTCAGCCAGCATATAAGATAAGTTCAACTTCACCTACAGTGGAATGATTTCGTTATAGACTGAGAACTAATTAACACTTCCGTTATTTAGGAATATATTAGGGCTCAGTTTGAGTCATTCCGAAAAGAGGTGATGGACGTTAGAAGTGGTGCCGCGTGACCAGGATTTTAAAAGCGTATTCACTAATGTAAAGTGTTAAAAGTGGTGACGTGATCAAAGGATTTTAATGAGCATTCGCTAATATAAAATGTGTTTCAGGATACAAGGAAAATAATATATATGATGGATGTGCAGTAAAACCATCATAAAAGTGCAGAATTCGACTACAATACTACCCACACCTACGATGTCGAAATTTAATGGAGGAAGATGGCAATAATTTGGACTACTAGATTCCTGTATCGCCGCATCCTTGTGTGAAGTTAAGTACTCATATTTTTTTTTTCCTCTTTTTTTTGTAGTGACTGTTTGTGTGATAGGGGTTTTATGTGGACTGAAAACTTATTTTAAAATGGATACAGTAAGAAAGGAGGGAGATGATAGTACTCAAGTTTCGGACTTTGACAGTGGGGTAGAAGGTTCTGGTATCGCGAGTTCTACACCAATTCCAAGAAAGCAGCAGGTCCCATTTTCTAGTGATTTACAAGAGACTGGACAACAGATTGGTAATATGGCAGCAAACGCGAAAATAGAAAGAAAATTAATCTTTGAACTTTTATTAGAAATGGACTCCAAACTTTCATTACAAATGGAAACTATGAAAACCATGATATCTGACATAAAATCTCAAACAAACTCCCTTAAATTTGAAATTTGTAAAACAAATGAAGCAGGGACCGAATTAAAACAATGTATTTCAGACACAAAACTCAATAGTGTAGAAGAAAGTGTTGTGGTAGCCGCTACTTCAGTAGTTTCTCAGACGAGTGACAATGTTGAAAAAATAGATGACAGTTCAAGTTATGTGAATTCTCAGAGCCAGGATACTAAAATAGAGTTAACTGGAAAGATTCGCGATTTTGAACAATGTAATAGCAAACTTAATATTTCTGATTTGAAAGTAGAAACTGAATGTAACTGTGTTATAGATAACCTTGAGCTAGAAGTTGAAAGTAAATGTACAGTCACAGAATTACCACAGTGTGTAGACGAAATTCAAGAAAAGTCACATACTGAAACTTTGAGTATTCCTAGATGTACTAATGTAATTAGTTTACCAGTAGTTAAGTTGCCTGGTAGGCCTAAAAAGAAATTTCATCCTGTTTATTTTATGCCACAGGACAATGATTGTTTTCATTCAGACTTGAATGACACTTCAGAAATTATGTTGCTTAAGCAAAGTCTAAGATGTGAAGTATGTTCTTGGGCAAACCAGACCCAATTAGTTGCATTTAATTTTGGACCTAGTAATAATGTACTACTACCTATTCTACCTGATGATAGACAAAATGAGATGCATCAGACTATATACTGATGTAATACCTTAGGGGCATAATTACTCTTTAGTTATGAAACTGATGACAACAGTTCAGGTCCCCAGTCGTGTGCTGTGTACTTCTATTAATCATTTTCACAGTGCAGAAAAAATTTTAGTCTTTTAAGTTTTTCTTCAGTGTAAATATTTGATTTTTTGATAAAATGTTTTAATTACCACTGATAAGTGAAAACAGCTGAGACATACCTTTTGACATGTACATTTTTGCTATATGCTTATTGAAACTTAAAATAGGTGATGCCTAAACTTTATTACCAGTTGGAATTTTTGAGAAAATATGAACAAAAAATGTGTAGGTGGATGTTAACCATCAGTTCAGAAGAACTTTATGCCAAATAGTAATACTGTACTTAATCTGAGACACCAGTTTCATCTTAGTTGGGGGGTTTTCAATAAGATTTTTGTTTATTATGCCAGTGTATAGGCCAATGGACTTAAGAACTAAAAAGTAAATATACTGAAATACAGTTTCAACTGAATAGTGAATTCATGTTTACAGTTAATACAGTTACAATGAATAATAAATGTTGAAGGATTTATAGAAAAAGAAAATAGGTAGATGATGGGGGTTTATTTAATGTGTTTAATAGGAATTTTGGAGACTTACGTTATGATGTTTATGAACCACTAGCTAATGTGGAAGTCTATGTGTAGTCATCAAAAGATATGACAAATCTAAGAAAAATAGTAACAGCTGTTCATGAGAAATTAGGTTAAGAATTGTCAGTGAAAGTACTGAACAAATAGTTATTAAGTGTACTGAAATGGAAGTGAAAAATGCTCCATATATTGAAAAGAAAGAATTAATATGTCATAAAGAAAATGACTATGAAAATAATGAATATTTCAACGAAAAATGTTGATGTAGTATTTAAGATTAGTGTAGTCTCTGAACAGATGCTTTACTGGAAGTCTAAGATGTTGAATTGCTTGATACTGCTGAGGAAATCTCAAAATGATAGTGTTAAGTGTACTGAAAATGTTAGCTCCAGACCCTGATATAAATGTCAAGTCATCTACTAAAATGTTAGTTAAAGAAATAAGTGAAAGCAAATATGAAAGTATACCTTCTGTCAATGTCAACTTAAGTTGTGATTCTAGTAACATGAATAATTTTGAGGAAGTTTAAAAAATCTATTAACTGAACCTGAAAACAAAGTACTATTTCACTATGTTAGTAGTCCATTTGTTAAGAACCGAGTTGAAATTCATCCAAATGTATATGCATTGAATTACTTGAAGTTAACTGAAACCCTTAGCTGTATGCTTATAGTTTTTTTTTTTTTTTTTTTGCTTATCCACGATCTATAAAGTTGATCGGTCTCAGATAGAATAATACATTTAAATCCTACCTACAGAAAAGTTAATGTCATTGTGAAGTTTACCTTGCTCTTACTCTGAAACCTACAAGGAAGATATTTGTTGATAGTATTGATAACATTTATGAATATGGCACACAATAATTAATTTATTAACCTCATATGCATAGTCAAAGGTATGTTGAAGTGTTCATTATTTGTTTATGGCTTGAAATGTCATTGTATATACGAGAAAATGCTTACCTCAGTTATGTACTGTGATTTTTCTATTAATCACGTCCACAGTGCATTACAATTCAAAGTCTTTAATTCTTTTCACTCTTGTTAGTCATTCATTAGTATTTTTTGTTGTTGGTTGAATTTTGTGTTGTACTTTGATGTGTCAAGAGGGACTTGCTAACAATTAGTACAAAAGTGACTATAAGCATGGGAGGACACATAGGCCACACAAGTGTTGACCAATGTAAAATTCAATTTCTATCCTTGAGCTTACAGCTTCATAGGAAAATATTTAATACTGGTTTAAGATGACCATATTATAGTATATTGTACATATGACACAGTTTTGGCTGATGCAAGGTTTAATTTTCATTTTTATTCTTAAAGTTTACAATGAAACTATTGAGGTTTTACAAGTTACATACTTGGAATGTTTATCAAGTGTACTTGCACATACTCATGATGTAAGGTCATAATGAACCATTACAGACTACCTATTACTCATTATTATTATCATTAAACTTGTATAAATTTGTATTTTTTCATGTGGAACACCTCTGTTTAGTTCATGACACACTTGTTGACTTGCTCATGCGTGCAAGCTTTGTGCATCAATTTGTAGTTGATTACAGGGTGTTTAGTTTTGATATGGTACTGTATCTGAAAATGATCAGGCAGACCATATGTAAATTTTGACTTTTGTGTAGTATATAATTATGAGATTTTACACTGTTAACGTAGACGTGTACAGACTTTCAAAACACTTAAGACAGTTACTTATTTTCATCCATTACTACTGTACGATTGTCACTCATTTTAAAACACTACTGGACAACATAGAATGTTGATTTTTGAGTTATTGGGGGGTAGTAACTGTTCACCATTCAACAAACATAGGGTACTCTGGACTGTGTTATGTTTGATTGGGGCAGTTTGTTCAAAGAAGAACAAAAACTATGTACTGTTTTTTTTACTTCTGCGGAAATAGTCAAGTTGCCAGTTGCATCTTGTTACTCTTGGTAAGGTAGTTACCATTAATACAAACATTCCGTTTAGAAGATTGGCTATGAAAACTAAATGGTGTATCGTAATACCTTACGAGCACTAAATTGTTAAACAAAATATAAGTAAACGCAACCAGAGTCTTTTTCTGCTTATGTAGCCGTTTGCGAGTCAGTTACCTGCCCTGGCCGTGGACGTAATTTAATGGCAGCGTATTTTTCCGCCCTCTCTTGATTACTGCCTTGAGAGTGGGTGTATTTTGGCAGTTTAAAAAAATTTTTTCATTTTTCTTTAAATTCTTCCATGATTTGGGAAAAATTTGACACTTTGGTGGATCAGTTGAGAACTGACACTTATTACTTTAATTTCCATGCTTGTTTTGAATTATGAGATTAACCATTGCCACTGCTAACTACTCGCAGGGGGGTTAGTTTTTGAATTTTTATTAATGGATATGTTTTTTCAATAAGTAAAATATTATGTAATACTATGATCTAATTTGTTTCTACTATTTACTACTACTTATTCTAATCTCAAACAGTATGAGAAATATTCAATACCCACAGTTTCAAAACCAAGATTACATTTTGTCTATATAACCATTTTAACTATACCATAATTTTGAATGATAAATGTTTGATGTGCTCACTGAGAGCTTGTTTCTATCCATTGTTTTACTATTTATGTCATTCTTTCACTTAGTAAATTGACTATAAAAATTGTGAAGTTATTACAATATACAACACCCTTTCTAGAGGAATTAGGAGCTTAGTTCTCACATAATGGCATTTACATACATGTACACATAGAAAAAAAGTTATTCTGCATAAAATACTTTTTTATATGAATAAATACCAAACATAACTGTTTACAATATGAATATAAATGCTCTTTTGTAAAAGCTTGCTATTTCATTATTCAAACTAAAGTAAATTAGAGAGATTTCTCGTTAATTTTCAGTAACATTCAAGGGTTAATTTGAACCCATAATTTTGTTTGTTTAAAATACCGTATTGAGAAAATTGATTACTCTTTCCAATAGCCTGATAACAGTATGCTTATTTATGTATGTAGTTAGGGAAAAATAGTATGTGGTTCTGAGAAAGATACAACCATGTTATAGGAATGCCTGTAACTACAGTCAGCTGAAGCTGAGAGCCACTACATCACCAACAGCAGTTTGCAGATAGACCACTGTCGGCGCATCATGCAACATCAACCACCACCAGCATTCGCAAGACTACAATCAACATATAACTTTTTTATTTTAGCCTAAACTAATACAGACTCACTATGAACACTTAAATCACAACATATTGAAACGATAGTACACAGTGAACCTTACATTACATTTCAGGTACACTATGTAGGGGGGTGTGTAACGTTTCTGCTATGTTGAACACTCCAAAAAATCTGTTGCCAACATTGAAACACGAAATATCTGATACCTAAAGTAAAACTTCATTACCGGACATGTGATATTTCACACTTTCGCCTTCAGATTGAAATTCTATTTACACTATTAGTAAAACACTTTTAAGAAATAGTACGTTCATTTAAATATAACTTTAGCTGACCTTTTACGTAATTTTCTGTTCTTAATACTTTCGTAAATAATAGCTGCAAACACTAAAAATGTATTACAGTTAGTTTCGGAAATTGCTGAACCTATATGATACTAATTTGTATGAAAACAACAATGCTACATGTTATAAACTATTGCACAACATGATTTCATATATACCTATTGTTTAAATAAATTAGGGCAGACCATGTTTTATATATCACTAGATCCTAAATTAAATACTGATAATTGTTCATGCACTAAAATTAATAATCCGTTTGGTACTAAGAAACTATCTTCGAAATTAACAAAACTACGACAACCATATACAAATCCGTACTAATAAATAATTTGACCACAAACCGAAACACACTAAAATTCCATGTGTCAATAATAGTACGCCTACACACTATTGGCAAAACAAATATATGTGCATTTCGAAAACACACATAATGTAAATAATTTGACGACTGTAAACACTAGTCAAAAGGATGACGTTAAATTTGTGCACTACATTTAAATACAAATTTCGTGAACTAAATACATACATTGACATAAATAGTCAGAGCTTAAATGTAATATTTTAATTTCTATATTTTGGCATATTTGATGTAAAAGAATATTGTTTAATTGTGAATTACAAAACTTTGTCATCATTTTTAATACGTGGTTAAGCAGAAAGATGTTGGGGAGAAACCATTGTTTGTTCAGTCGGTTATAGAGTATCCGAGTGGCCAGAAACCTGTAAGCAGCTCTGTTGGCTTGCTGCTGCATTTCTTGATTGTGCAATGTTTAAGTGGAAATAAAATTGTTTCCATATCAACTAAAATGGATTTACTTTATGAAAATATCCTGTAAAATCAATTTCTTTAGTGAATGCCGAAGACAACTCACAACGCAATGGACTTCAGCCAGCATATAAGATAAGTTCAACTTCACCTACAGTGGAATGATTTCGTTATAGACTGAGAACTAATAAACACTTCCGTTATTTAGGAATATATTAGGGCTCAGTTTGAGTCATTCCGAAAAGAGGTGATGGACGTTAGAGTGTTTCAACAGTGCCGAGTACAGATAAGTTTTCTTCTTCTGAACAACTGCCAGAAGCATCAGAAAAAAAAGAAGAACACGGCGGTGACGACGATGATGAAAGAATTTCCATTCTTCAGCTTCAAAAATTTTACAATTGTATGAAAATTATACGGAACCCAGTCATAAAACCAAAAAGAAATTACTACTATTAAATGACTTCTGGACTTGCGATTGGAAGCCCACTAGCGCTACGTAGCGGGTATAGTTAAAACTAAAGTTACCGTGTAGGTAACCCCAGGGAAACGGGCATTTATCTTTAACGGACAGGTAACTACGGCTGTGACGGTAACTGCTCTCTCGGAAACCCTCGCCGCGGTGGAGTAGCCGAGCGGTCTAGAGCGTCTCGCTGCGGAGCGCGCGGTTGCTCGCCGTGGAGGTTCGAGTCCTCCCTGGGGCATGGGTGTGTGTGTTTGTCCGTAGGTTAGTTTACCTAGGTTTAAGTAGTTTGTAAGCTACGGACTGATGACCACGCAGTTTGGTCCGATAGATTTATAAACATTTTAAATTTTTAAATTCGGAAACCCATTTTGTACTTAACGTTCAGGTAACCCACAGGTAACTATAACGGGACAGGTAACTACTGTTTCGGAAACCAGCCATAAGTATCGGCTCGATAGTTGGTGGAAAGAGTGGGCAAATCACGCACACATGTCCACGATAATGTTCGTGTCACATTCGAGGAAGTTCAGGGTAGATTTAAACGGTTGCAAGGAAAATTTAGATTTAAAACGTGTAAAATAATGATTTGTGTGTTGTGTTGGGTGCGTTCAGACTGATGATGCCTTTATAAAGCTACTGGTTGTAAAATACATATGATTTAAATTAATGTGGTTTATATTAAGAGGTAAGTGATACGAAGTTCACTGGGTCATCTAGTCGACACAGCAATGCTTCGCAGTTTCTAATGTGTACGTACTCTTGCTTTGAACGTGGAATGTGCAAAATTTTATCGGAATCAGATGAATGGTATTTATATTTCATAGCACAATCTCTACTTTTTCCGAATTTTCCAATTTTCCGGGAAACTTTCCCGAATTTTTATGTCATAAGAACGTTGCTCTTTCGTTGAACGTCAAATGATCAAAATTTTATCGCAATCGGATGAACGGTTCTCAACTTATAATGTTGAGTACATTTAGAAACACATTGAAAAAGGAACTTGGTTCGAATTTTGTGACTTTCCTTATTAACTGTCTCTTTTTTTGTTTATACTGTAAATTTTTCCAACACCATAATAAACAAAACAAAAAAATGAATTACCCCTCTCCGTTGTGCGAATAGTCCGTTATAGTGCTGAATTCAATCAAAAGCACATTAAAAACGCACATACAGTTTTCTCAAATTTTCCAATTTTCCGGTAGATTTTCGAAAAACATTAATACTAACCATGCCCTGTGAAGCTGTACTCAACTGATGCTCTTACAACCTTGTGGCAATTGATTGTTATTTTTAAAGAAAAAAAATCGCTTTCGGTTTTTCTTAAATTTTCCTTCTTCCCGGGCGACTTTTCCAAATCTTTATTTGATGCGAACCTTCCTGTTGCTTTGAATATGAAAGGTACAAACTTTTATCGCAATTGGACAGACGATATTGATAGCTCACTAGAAAAAGCTGTTTCAGTTATTCCCAGAGTTTCGTCTTTTCCGGACAACTTTTTCATATTTTATCACCGTTTAAACCTTCCTTGGACTTATACGGATATTTCAAGACTAAAATTAGTTCAGCCGTTCACGAGTTGTAGCGAGACTAACTAACAGCAATAAAAAAAAATAAAAAAATAAAAAAAATAAACTTATTCTTTTCATTCCGAGGAGTTGAGCGGGCTGTTTGAGATCCGGCCCATAAAAAGTCGCGGTTCTATTCAGCCAATATCAGACAAGCTGATAGTGGGGCAAAGGGGAATCCCAATTGGGAATAAGTGGGAGGGGCTTACCAGCTCCGGCATACGCCTTACAACCAAGGAAAACCTCCCGAAAACCTTGGTCGGAGCCGGGGGATTGGGACCAATTTAATTTATCTCCGGGACTTGCCCCGGACTAAAAATGGATTATCGAGAGAAAACGAATGCACTCACGACAATCAAAGATCGGACGCCCGAGTTACTCTCGTAATCTCGTAGAGATCAGCTCGACCAACAGTGGACAAGCATCCCCCTACAGGAACCGCACCCGTGGGCACGGTGTCCTGTGCGTCGACCGTGTTAACAGCAGCAATATATACATATGACAGAGAGAGAGAGAGAGAGAGAGAGAGAGAGAGAGAGAGAGAGAGAGAGAGAGAGAGAGAGAGAATAAAATAAAATAAGAAGTAAAAACAATTCTGCGATCTGTACTACGAGGCGTGTCCAGAAAGTAAGTTCCATTTGGTTATATAAAACGAACGGGTACAGATACAGAAAAAATATTGATTGTACTAAAATCTAAAACTGTTAAACTACTTTTCTACACAGCTTCCCAAATTTTGTGGGCAATTGTCATAGCATGGCACAAGGTTTTGTGTGCCTCTTTCATAGAATGTTGCCGCCTGTGTATTCAACCATGTGGTAACATGTTCTTTCAGCTCGTCATCATCGCTGAAGTGTTGTCCACCAAGGACAGATTTTAGGTGTAAGAAGAGGATTACTGTCAAAACATTTTTTTTTCTTTTTCACGATAATGCCTGACCTCGCACACCGAATGTGACCAAACAGTTCTTACTGAAATTTCAATGGGACCTGTTTGATCATCCTCCATACAGCTCGGACCTCTCTCCTAGCAACTTTCATCTCTTCTTACACATAAAATCTGTCCTTGGTGGTCAACACTTCAACGATGATAAAGAGCTGTTACCACATGGTTGAATACGCAGGCAGCAACCTTCTGTGAAGGATGCATGCAAAAACCTGTGGCACGCTATGACAAGTGCCTACAAAACTTCGGCGGTTATGTGGAAAAGTAGTTTAAGAGTTGAAACTTCCTGGCAGATTAAAATTGTGTGCCGGAACCGGGACTCGAACCTGGGACCTTTGCCTTTCGCGGGCAAGCGCACAACCGACTGTGCTATCCCGACACGACTCATGATGCCGCCTCACAACTTTACAAAGTAGGAGGCGAGGTACTGGCGGAAGTAAAGTTGTGAGGCGGCATCGTGAGTCGTGTCGGGATAGCACAGTCGGTAGTGCGCTTGCCCGCGAAAGGCAAAGGCCCCAGGTTCGAGTCCCGGTCGCGGCACACAATTTTAATCTGGCAGGAAGTTTCATATCAGCGCACACTGCGCTGCAGAGTGAAAGTTTCATTCTAGTTTAAGAGTTGTAGAATTTTGTGCAATAGAAATTTCTTCTGTATCTGTGTACAAATTCATTTTATTACCAAACGGAATGTTTGTAATGGACAGAATGCTAAAATCTATTAAGGAAACTGCAAATGAGCCGAGATCAGTGGTATTTGCAGATGATGTTGTAATATGGGGAGAAACAGAAAAAGAAGTGCAGAAGAGACTGACTGTCTGGAACAATAAATTTAAAGAATTTAACCTGAAAATCAGCAAGACCAAGACGGTTGACATGACCATAAGCAAAGAGGGAACAAGTTCAAACATCTACTTAGAGGGAACAAAGATTAAATCAGTTTCCCACTTTTCTCCAAGGACAACACCATCCAGCAAGAAATCCTCAGTAGAACACAAAAAGCATCAGACTTCTACGTGCAAGTTCGGAATGTACTCTGGGACAAAAAGTACCCCAGGCAGCAAAGCTGACTTTGTATAACACTTACTTCACTCCAATCCTTATATATGGCATGGAAACATGTACATTGTTAAAAAAGGATTCCAGCAGAATCCAAGCAACAGAAATGAGGTTTATCAAAGTACCAGGAGAGACAAGATCAAAAATGAGGTACACAGGGAAACAGCTGGTATCAGGGTCCCTATTGCGAACATCTTGGGGAAACGAAGACTGCAGTGGTATGGCCATGTAATGAGAATGGATAGCACAAGAACAGCTAAGAAATACTTCAGAATGGAAGTGGGAGGGAGAAGATCAAGAGGAAGGCCAAGGAGACGATGGATGGAGGCAGTTAAATCAGACGTAGAGGAGAACGGTTTTAACTGGGAGGATGTCCAAGACCAGATGTTATATCAAGATCGGATGAGATGGAGAGCGGTTGTTAACCACACCCGGGAAACTGGAGGTGGAAAATGATGATATGATGATGATGATGACCAAACGGAACTTACTTTCTGGACGCGCCCCGTATTTTAGTTTGAATTTTAACATAGTAGCGGTTAGATGAAACGTCTCTACCAGTCACTCAAATGTGATGTGCAGCGTATTTATGTAGATGTGTAAACACGAATGGGCGTGCAAGCTACGGATATGGCTCCCTGCGAAGCGTCCAATAACGCCATCAGACTGCGTTTCGTCAGACAGGTGACGTCTGGCCCAGATTACGTCACTCTCAGAACGGCCCATCGACGTCATGGCGTCGACACCACCCGTGCCCGCTCACTGGAGTAAAAACACAGTCCCGCTGGAGTGTGACACGCGTATAACGGGATCGCGAGCGCGACCGTGGCGCTGACGGCAGCGTGCCATGCGGCTGATGATGTTGTTGTTGTTGTTGTTGTTGTGTGTGCAGAGCGCCGAGCGACATCGACCGGTGTCCAATCGCACCGCAGCGCAGCGCAGCACTCAGCACAACGCCCCTCTCTGTCTGCACCTGTCGCTGTCGCTGTCGAGGTCTCCCTTTGTTTGCCTCAATTTTCCATCACCGAATCCGCCCGCCCCATGCCAGAATGTGCTCCGTTCGAGTGCTGCCACGAGTAACAGCTGGGCGGTACAAAATCCCAACGTAAACGACTGCGATTATTTCGCTGGTGGTGTGACGAGCTTGTTTGTTTCCTTTTTTAAAGAGAGAAAAAAAATCGCACTGGCGTGTTTTACGGCCCACTTTAGATTTGTAGTTTTATACGTGATGGACGATGAACAGTGCGGATAGGAAGAGGTTTGAGGCTTCTGACATATGGTGCTACAGCAGAATGCTGAAGATTAGGTGGGTGGATCGCGTAACTAATGAGGAGGTACTGAACAGAATTGGGGAGAAAAGGAATTTCTGGCATACCTTGACTAAAAGAAGGGATAGATTGGTAGGGAACATTCTTAGACATCAAGGAATTGTGAATTTAGCGTTGGAGGGAAGTGTGTGGGGTAAAAACCGCAGAGGAAGACCAAGAGATGGATACAGTAAGCAGATTCAGACAGATGTAGGTTGCCGTTCTTATGTGGAGATGAAGAGGCTTGCTCAGGATAGGGTATTGTGGAGCGCTGTATCAAACCAGTCTCCGGACTGAAGACCACAACAACACATGTTTTTGCATACATTTTCGACCAAAATAATAATGTAAATAATAAAAAATTAATTAACAAGTGTTTCAAACCATTTTGCGAAAAAAGGATTTAGGTAGTGGCTGGTTCCGAACCACCGACCTTTAGCGTCATAGTCCAACGCCTTGCCCACTATACTACGGCTATCAATCAAAAGATGAGTCCTTTAGTTTCATACTATTGATGGCCGTTGTTAACTGATGCTAAAATGGCATTTGTAGATACTAGATATCATTTATCGTGCGAAGAACGGTGTGTTTTTGTTAATTCTTCAGTGCACCATTGCTTTGAAATGACAAAGTGTATGGCCGAGGGGAGTGAGGTGCCTCAGTCACGGTCTGTACGGCCACTACGGTCGGGGGTTCGAATCCCCCCTCGGGCATGGATATTTGTGCCATCCTTACTGTTAGCTAGTTCATAAGAACTTTGTAAGTTTAGGGACTGATGACCCCGTAGTTAAGTCCCATAAGCTATACAAACACTTCAACATTTTTGACAACGTGTAAGTTACAATAAAAAAATCATCAAATACGCAACGCAAGATGGCGTATGCCAGAAAGAGTTCTGGGCGAGGAATGTCATGCGACATCTCTGAACGGCTGGTTTTCGTTAATTCAATGGAGGGTGTCAAATCACCGGTAATTTTGGAAATATGTCTCAAACGATACGAGATATGAAAAAAACATAAGGGAGCTAAGTTGTAGAGAATTTTCTCCTCTACCAATTAGGTTATTCAATTTTCGTGTCAGATGAACAATTCGTTTGCAATTACGATTATATTACAAACGGCTTTTTTTTGTATTACTACCGTATTTTTTGTCCGAAAAATTTGAAAAACGGAGGTTCTGGTCTCTGTCGGCCTACAATCAGGTCTGTAAAATTTGGTGCTGATCGATTGAACGGTTCGTCTTATAAAACAGGGAACACGTTACGGACAGACAGACAGACATCCCAAAATCGCCGTAATTTTTGCAAATATCTCTGAAACTACACGAGATATGAAAAAAAGAGAGCAAAGCTGTAGATAATTGTCTCCTCTATAAATTCGCTTATTCAATTTTCGTGTGAGATGAATAGTTGAGCCGTTATTTTCATTTAAATTGCGAGCTGACAAAAGACGATCAATGGCCCACTTTCAGTGATACTACCATAACTAAAAACTCTGTGTGTGATTTCAAACACTTACCGAAATAAACTCGGGGGGGGGGGGAGTTGCTTTGTAGCGTTCGCGAATAACAATTTCCAACTAAGCACAAACGTTCTGACCAGTTTTATTTATTTATTTATTTATTTTTTTTTACAGCGTGTGTTATCGTCGAACAGAGGCGGCTAGTGCAGAATATCGTCAGTGCGCTAAAATAACGCGGAGATAAACAGATAGTATTTGTTTTGTTTATTCTACTCCGCGGACTGTAGCACATTTATTTATTACTGTTTACGGATTCGCAAAAAGGGTCAAATGTTTGTAAACCTATTGGACTAAACTGCTATGGTCATCAGTACCGACACTTACGAACTGATTAAAGTAACTTGCACTGAGAAACAAAACACACACACACACACACACACACACACACACACACACACAGCGGGTGACCAAAAGTATAAATTTGAAAACTTAATAAATCACTAAATAATATAGATAAAGAGGTAAAAATTGACACACATGCTTGGAATAAGACGGGGTTTTATTAGAAGAAAAAGAAAAAGTTCAAAGCATGTCCGGCAGATGGCGTTTCATGTGATCAGAAAAGCAATAATTAGCATAACAAATTAAGAGAAAGCAAAGATGATGTCCATTACAGGATATGCTCATTATGTTCACCATCATTTCACAACTATAGCTGTAGTCGAGGAATAATGTTGTGAACAGCACTGTAAAGCATGTCCGGAGTTACGGTGAGGCATTGGCGTCGGATGTTGTCTTTCAGCATCCCTAGAGATGTCGGTCGATCACGATACACTTGGGACTTCAGGTAACCCCAAAGCCAATAATCGCACGGACTGAGGTCTGGGGACCTGGGAGGCCAAGCGTGACGAAAGTGGCGGCTGAGCACACGATCATCACCAAACGACGCGCGCAACAGATCTTTCACGCGTCTAGCAATATGGGGTGGAGCGCCATCCTGCATAAAAATCGTACGTTCCAGCAGGTGTTTATCAGCCAGGCTGGGGATGATGCGATTCTGTAACGTATCGGCGTACCTCTCACCCGTCACGGTAGCAGTTACAAAACCAGAAGCACGCAGTTCCCCGAAGAAAAACGCCCGATAACGGTAAATGTGCTAAATTCAATCCATACCGTCACTTTCTCGTCGTACAATGGAGTTTCCACGACAGTTCTAGGATTTTCGGTAGCCCAAATTCTGCAGCTGTGGGCGTTGACAGACCCTCGGAGCATGAAATGAGCTTCGTCGGCCCACAACACGTTTACTCAACCAGTCGTCATCTTCTGCCATCTTTTGAAACGCCCACTCCGCAAATGCCCTCCACTTCTCTAAATCGCCAGGTAACAGTTCATGATGCCGATGGATTTTGTAAGGACAGCATCGGAGGGCACGCCTAAGTGGCAACCAGACAGTAGTGTACGGAATGCGACTGCACGAGCGCTGACTTCCCCGTGCTCAGACGAACCCGCTACAGTCTGCATTTCCTCCTGAACTGCCTCAGCAGCATTACGCCTTGTGCTCGGTCGGCCACTACAGGGTCTATCGTCTAAACAACCCGTGGCTTAGAACTAGGAAATCATTCTCGCCACAGCTGCATTTATCGACGGACCTTTACCCGTTCGAATCCCCTTCCTGTGGCGATAGGATCGTAACGCTGAACTAGCACATTCCCCATTCTAATAATACAGCTTCACTAAAAGCGCCTTTTCAGGTAACGTCAACATGCTGCAACTGCTGGTGCATCTGATTCTCTCTGTCATCACAGCTCCTTTTATACACGATTTTCAAGCGCAGTCACTGTCGTTTTGCTGTCCAGCGCCATCTGTCGCACATTTTTAGACCTTTTTGTTGTTGTTGTTGTTGTAATAAAACCCCATGTCATTACAAGCATGTGTGTCGATTTTTACCTCTCTATGTACATTATTCCATGATTTATAAAATTTTGAAATTTATACTGACTTTTTGATCATCCGGTATAAAGAAATTCTAAAATCCGACACCTATGTACTCTCCTTGTTAGTCTAAATATAGAAAAAGGTAATTTAAAACATCACAACTTTTAAGAGTCTCTTACAAGCTGTTGTTGATTTTGAAGTAAAAGGCATAACATCATACGAGGCCAGAATGAATCTTTCACTCTGCAGCGGAGTGTGCGCTGATGTGAAACTTCCTGGCAGATTAAAATTGTGTGCCGGAACCGGGACTCGAACCTGGGACCTTTCCATTTCACGGGCAAGCGCACTACCGACTGTGCTATCCCGACACGACTCACGATGCCGCCTCACCACTTTACTTCCGCCAGTACCTCGCCTCCTATTTTCCAAACTTCACAGAAGCTCTCCTGCGAACCATGCAAGACTAGCACTCCTGGAAGAAAGGATATGGTGGAGACATGGCTTAGCCACAGCCTAAGGGATTTTTCCAAAATGAAACTTTCACTCTGCAGTCTTGCATGGTTCGCAGGAGAGCTTCTGTGAAGTTTGGAAAGTAGGAGGCGAGGTACTGGCGGAAGTACAGTTGTGAGGCGGTATCGTGAGTCGTGTCGGGATAGCTCAGTCGGTAGTGCGCTTTTCCCGCCAAAGGCAAAGGTCCCAGGTTCGAGTCCCGGTTCCGGCACACAATTTTAATCTGCCAGGAAGTTTCATTATACGAGGCATCAATGTTAGGATTCAATAGGGCAACATGGGGGAATTTTATGAGAGGTACTATGCTCCAGACTGAACGCTGAAAGGCATAATCAGTCTCTAATGATGATGATGATTCCAAGTTGTTTTAAATTGTTAGTAAAAATGAGAGGAAAAGGGCAGTGAAGCATGCGGTATCTTCCCCGCCCCTGGAACGCTGTGTTGTACGTGGCAGGCGTGAAAGGTTCTTCCGCAGGCAGGACGGGAATAGAAGCGAGCCCAGCCTGCCTTCTGCTGCTAGCGTGTGGGGTGGAGAGATTCCGTGGCGGTAGAGGAACCCCACTAGAGCGTCACCGGACGCCGCCGGGGAGCGGAACTACGGAACTACACCTCTCACCAGAGCACCAGAGGCCGGCTAGCAGACCCGGGTAATGTTCTCCCACTGATGTCTATACCACCTGGATATAGGGTTGCCAGATCTCCGGGCGCCGCCCGGAGTGCCCGGGTTTGGAATGAATTCTCCGGGTCTACGGGACAATGACTCTCATCTCCGAGCTTCAATGTAACCTTCATCTAAACTTTTTTTTTTACGATGCTTTTTAAGTACTATGCTCATGTAGCGACGATCTACATCGAACTTAACGTAACTTAAACTAACGACAAACACAACATCCATGCCCTGGGGGGGCATTCGAACCTCTGGCGGGAGAAGCCTCGCGCACCGTGGCAAGACGCCTCAGTGCGCTCGGCCATTCCCGGCCGGCTCCTCTCTAGTAATTATGAATAACTTTATATAAATGTCAATTTCTTACTGCAACAAAACGCTACTTTTCTATTCTTCCTCTGAAAACTTATCATTGTTGCGTCGGTAGTAATCGGCTAGCGCATTATTAAGCAAACACTGTTGCGGCAACGTGTCAACTGGCGACGTCTATTATTTGTGTTCCTACGTTCATTGTTTGTTATCAGTTTACCGGCAATTTTTGGAATACTCGGATCGTGTGTGAACAGACAAGCTTACATTAACACGGATTAGTGAGTAATAACAGTGAAATGAAGAGACGATATCTAAGTTCGTTCCGTGAAGAATGGTTGCAGGAAGAAAATTATAAAGAGTGGCTACAAAAAGTCGATACTGATGAGTGTATGTGTAAGTGCAGAATATGCAATATCTCATTTACTGTTAAGTACGACGGAGTGAAAGCTGTGAATAAACATTTACAATCAGAAAGACACAAAGCTAATATTACCACACAAAAGAAGAATCAGTCGCTTCTTAAATTCTTGCCGAAACAATTTTCTGCAGAGGACGACAAAGTCACTGCAACGGAATTAACTTTGACTTACCATGCTGTGAAACACCACCATTCTTACAATTCTCAGTATTGTGGTAATAAGCTATATCGTTATGTTTTTAGAGATTCCTCAGTGGCAACGAAAGTAAGATGCTGCCGAACAAAAAGAGAGGCATTAGTAAAAAACGTGCTTCTGCCTTGTGGTAAAGAGAAGTTACTAGGCGAATTAAGGCAAAATGTCCCGTTTTCATTAGGCATTTTTTTTCCTCTTAGAATTCCCGGGTAATCCTGGTTGGGGGGGGGGGAGTTGGTGGTATTTGGGGGGGGGGGGTGAGTCATTGGCCAACAGGGAGGGTTTGCACGTCTGGTCTCCGGGCCTGCCTCGAGTTCAATCTGACAACCCTCCCTGGACACTCAACTTTAGCTGTCTCAGCGTGCCAGGCACATATGCTCATATTTCATTCCTTCCCGAATTCAAATGTGGCTGCCGAGAAGTATTACAAGAAAACGAAAACAATCATTCACTATTCCGCTCCCATTTCTGTCTATTACATCACATCTAAAATCTTCTAAAGGGCCCCACACACGAGCTAACGGAATGGGCAGTGTGCTGAAAGGTGCATATAAGATGAAAAAAATGTTCAAATGTTTGTTAAGCTTGTGGAACTTAACTAAGGGGTCATCAGTCCCTAAGCTTACAAACTACTTATGAACTAACTAAGACTAAGGACGGCACAAATATCCATGCCCGAGGGGGGATTCGAACCCCCGACCGTAGTGGCCGTGCAGACCGTGACTGGAGCGCCTCGGTCATCGCGGCCGGCCTATGACGTTACAATTTACAATTTGAACACTACAAACTGTAGCGACAGGAAATTTTACAGACAATACACACATATATAGTTGAATGCAGCTTCTAAATTGTATCACATTCTGACACGTAGTTCCTGAGTTATGAGTACGTAAACAGTAACGTTCCGCTGCTCGTGGACTAAAACTACGGAATTCGGTGTGACGTTACAATTTTAATTTGTACACTGCAAATTGTGGCCTCAGGAAATTTTACAGACACATATAGTTCGATGTCCCTTCTTAATTGTTTCACATTACGACTCATAGTTCATGAGATATGAGTTCATGAACAGTAACGTTCATAGAAAACCGCCCTATCACGCACCAATTTTCTTCTTTACTACTTCTTTCCAAGAGATTTTAGAGACATACAGCCCTTATACAAATAAATATATACGTGATCATATGGCAGGAATAAATAGATAAATACCCGGGTAACGCCAGAGTGTCCGTATGTTTGTACGTGTTGCATACAAATCTACAGTATGGATCCAATCTTTCTCAAATTTCGTACACGTAAGCTTCAATCCATGAGGACGGTCGCCGTAAGTGTAAGAATCACATACGATACGTAGATCACGAAATATGACGTGATAAACAATGAGATGCGACAGTGCTGATCGTTTTCTCCTAAACCATTGGACCGATTTCAACCAAATTTGGTACACACATTTCTTACCGTGAGGTAACAATTGCTGCAGGGTTAAGAATCACTTACGACACATGGTTCAGAATATATGACGTCATAAACAATAGGGATCACAAAAAAAACTGTCACATAATTCAGCGAGACTTTAAAAATACGCTATATGAGAGTGACATTAGTTTGCGACTTGCAACAAACTTTGAACATAATTTCAAACCTTTATTAAACTTTTTCTCGCTGCAACCATAGTAAAATGATGAAAGGAAAAAATTTTATCGCTTACTTCTTTTCCGCTGTTTATGGAGTAAAACTACGGTTCTCGGTATGACGTGACAATTTATAATTTGTACACTGCAAATTGTGGCCTCAGAAATTTTACAGACAGTATACACACATATAGTCGAACGTAACTTCTAAATCGTACCACAGTACGACACGTAGTCCATGCTATATGAGCACATAAACAGTAACGTTCATGGAAAACCGCCCCATCACACACCAAGTTTTAATCTATTACTTCTTTACTACTAATCGTATTTCCAAGAGATTTTAGAGACATACAGCCCTTATACAAATGAATATATACGTGAAAAATGGCAGGAATAAATAAATAAATAAATACCCGGGCAACGCCAGGTTTTCAGCTAGTCTAATATATAAAGCAGAGTGTCCGTATCCTTCTACGTGTTGCATACGAATCTACAGTTTCCATCCTATCTTTCTCAAATTTTCTACAAGTAAGCTTCAATCCATGAGAACGGTCGCCGTAAGTGTAAGAATCACGTACGATACAGAGTTGACGAGATATGATGGTCATAAACAATGAAATGCGCGAAAAACTGCTGCATTTTGCGACAATGCTGCTCATTTTCTCCTAAACCATTGGACCGATTTCAACCAAATCGTTAGCGTGTGGTAACAATTGCTGCACTGTTAAGAATCACATACGACACGTGGTTCAGAAGATATGACGTCATAAACAATAGTAATCGCAAAAAGACTGATACATAATACGCTAAATGAGAGTAGTTAGCGTCTTGCGACAAACTTTAAATATAATTTCAAACCTTTACTAAACTTTTTCCATTGACAACCATAGCAAAATTATGGAAGGAAAAAAGTTTCTCGCGTACTACTTTTCCGCTGTTTATGGAGTAAAAATATGGCATTCGGTATGATACAATTTATAATTTGAACACTACAAATTGTAACGACAGGAAATTTTACAGACAGTATACACGCATATAGTTGAGTGCTTCTGAATTGTATCACAGTACGTCACGTAGTTCATGAGATAGAGCACATAAACAGTAACGCTCATAGAAAACCGCCCCATCAGGCACCAAGTTTTAATCTCTTACTTCTTTACAACTAATTGTATTCCCAAGAGATTACACAGACATACCGTCCTTATACCAATGAAAATGTACCCGAAAAATGGCACATGGCGGAAATAAATACCCGGGCAACGCCGGGTTTTCAGGTAGTAATCACATACATTTCAAATCCAGAGGTAAGAAAGCAATTACTTATCTCGTAATAAAGGATGCAACGTTTGCAAAATTAAAACACGGCGGTCAATGCAGAAACGTGTGTAAAACATATGAATATGCAGACACGCTGTAGTTCTAGGCCCCACACACCAGAGGTAGACATCCAGTCTGTATAGCGATCACTGCGTTCTCCGCACACAACTTAGAACACGCGTGATGTCATTTTTACGTCACACGCTGTACAGAAGACAGCAAGAAGAGCTGTCGACTATTTCCTGTTGCTTCAATGTCACAGGCGCCGTCTTCATTTCCAATATTTCTGATTGATGACCCAATCTTCGCATTGGCCGATGTTTGCTTCCTTTAACTCACTGATCAAGTATGGATGCATTCAGTCTATACTAGAGGACCCGCGCGAATAAGTCGCACCGTTAGTGGAATGACAACAAAGTTGGGCAATGAACCGAGTGACTGATTAAATGAAGGTGTCATCAGGGCCCAGACAAAACCACTGACGATACAAACTTGATATTTGCAGAGGGTGTTCAATGTACACCGCTGGCGTCGTGCAAGAAGCGATATCCGTCCCTAAGGGGGCGAAATAGGGGATGGAAAGTTTTTAGAAAATCTACATCTACATATATACTCTGCAAATCACATTCAAGTGCCTGGCAGAGGGTTCATTAACCACTGTCATAACTTTTCTCTACCGTTCCATTCTCTAATAGCGCGCGGGAAGAAAGAACACCTGAATCGTTTCGTTTTCGATCTGATTTCTCTTATTTTATTGGGATGGTCATGTCTCCCTAAGTAGGTGGGTTCTAGCGAAATATTTTTACATTCAGAAGTAAACGTCGGTGATTGAAACTTCTGAAACAGATCACGCCGCAATGAATAACGTCTTTCTTTTAATGATTTCCACCCCAATTCGTGCAACATTTCCGTGACGCTTCCCCCCCCCCCCCCCCCGTAAGGTGATAAAACAAAACGAGCTGCCCTTCTCTGAACCTTCTCAATGTCTTCCGTCAGTCCCACCTGGTGAGGGTCCCACAAGGGGCAACAGTACTCCAGGAGAGGACGCACAAGTGTGATGTAGGCAGTCTCTTTGGTGGAGCTGGTGCAAATTCGAAGCGTTCTGCCAATGAAACGTAACCTTTGGTTCGCCTTCCCCACAATATTTTCTATGTGTTCTCTCCAGTCAAAGTTGTTCGTAATTGTAGCTCCTAGGTATTTGGTAGAATTTACGACCTTAAGGTTTGACTGATATATCGCGTAATTGAAGTTCAGCGGATTTCTTTTAGTGGTCACACTTTTCTTTATTTAGTGTCAATTGCCAATTTTCGCACGATGTAGAAATTTTGTCTAAATCGCTTTGCAGTTGCTTTTGATCCTCTGTTCACTTCACTAACCGATAAACGACAGCATCGTCCGCGAACAGTCTAAGGGAGCTATTCAGATTGTCTCCTAAATCGTTTATAAACACAAGGAAGAGTAGGGGGACCTATGACGCTTCCCTGAGGAACGCCAGATATCACTTCTGTTTTACTCGATGACTTACCGTCAATTACAACGAACTGTGTCCTTTCTGATAGGAAATCCTGAATCTAATCGCACAATTGGGGAGATATTCCATAAGCACGCAATTTCATTAGAAGCCGCAGTTATCCAGTCAATTTTCATGCTAGACCTACATAAATTGGTATATGGATTCTTGTTTTGAATAAAAAAAAGGGCATCTTTCAGCTATTTCTGAAAATCATTGATTAAGGGTGTGAAATAGGGGATGAAAAGATATTTGAAAAATGCTGCTAGTATGTCAGTTTTGAAGCCTGAACTACAACAGTTGGTGTTTGGAGTCTTGGTTACAATAAAAAATTCGTCATTGCCTACTACGCTACCTGTACCTCGTCTTACAAATCTAACTTAGAGCCATGTTTATTAGTCTTATGTTAAAAATCTAATATCTCCGAAAGTTCTTGACGGAATGCTTTGAAATATTGATAAAACAGATGTTTTTACATAACTATTTCTTTTAAATTATATATGATATAGGTATTTATACAAATTTTACAATGTGAATAAGTTGTTGCCAAAAACCGCAAATGTGTCATATATATAGGTTATGTGCAATATATTAGATAAATAGGTATCTAAAAACCTTCCTGTGTTACAGTGCAACGTTGTGACGAGTTTTTAACTCAATCTGCGAAGGACGTTTTGAGATAGTCAAACACACACAAACCAACACAACATTTTTATATAACGATATTTTTATTCTTCTTATGAAGTTGTCCTTAGTGGCAACGAAACATAGGTCAAGATTCTAAAAATGACGCAACCAGTTGCCCGGTAGAAAAAATTGTTAAAAAATTGGATTATGGTTGCTGTTAATCAGCCATGTTCATAATTGTAGTCAACATAAGATATTTGAAAACATAATTTTTAACGCTGATTTCCTAAGTTTTTTGATATTTTAAATTGATCTTGCCTTTTTTCTGTCCAAAATGTTCAAATGTTTGTAGATCTATCGGACCAAATTGTGTGGTCATCAGTCCGTAGTCTACAAACTACTTAAACTAAGGTAAACTAAGCTTAGGACCACACACACACACACACACACACACACACACACACACACACACACACGCCCCAGGGAGGACTCGAACCTCCTACGGCGAGCAACCGCGCGTTCCGCAGCGAGGCGCCTTAGACCGATCGGCTACTCTACAGCGGCAAAGTTGAATGTTAACGCATAGCTTCCTTCAGAATCAATGCATGCAAGTGTTTAAAAGCGCAAATGAAAGAGCTTGATCCGCTGATTAGTGTTGTTGTTAGCTTAATTAGAATCGAAGATATCGTAAAACAAACCCATTACAATACTCACCAGGCCGCGGTGGCCGAGGGGACTGAGGCGCTCCAGTCACGGTCTGCACGGCCACTACGGTCGGGGGTTAGAATTCCCCCTCGGGCATGGATATTTGTGCCGTCCTTAGTGTTAGCTAGTTCAAAAGTAGTTTGTAAGTTTAGGGACTGATGACCCCGTAGTTAAGTCCCATAAGCTTAACAAACATTTGAACATTTGCTAGTTCAGCGTTACGATCCTATCGCCATAGGAAGAGGATTCAAACGGGTAAAGGCCAGTTGACAAATGCAGCTGTGGCGAGAATGATTTCCTAGTTCTAAGCCACGTGTTCTTTAGACGATAGACCCTGTAGTGGCCGACCGAGCACAAGGCGTGATGCTGCTGAGGCAGTTCAGGGAGAAATGCAGACTGTAGCGGGTTCGTCTGAGCACGGGGAAGTCAGCGCTCGTGCAGTCGCACGTCGCACCGGCATTCCGTACACTACTGTCTGGTTGACAGTTGACACTTAGGCGTACCCTCCGATGCTATCCTCACAAAATCCACCGGCATCATGAACTGTTACTTGGCTATTTAGTGAAGCAGAGGGCATTTGCGGTGAGGGCGTTTCAAAAGATGGCGGAAGATGACGATTGGTTAAGTAACGTGTTGTGGACCGACGAACCTCATTTCACGCTCCGAGGGTCTGTCAACGCCCACAACTGCAGAATTTGGGCTACCGAAAATCCTAGAACTGTCATGGAAACTCCATTGCACGACTTGAAAGTGACGGTATGAATTGAATTTACCACATCTACCGTTATCGGGCTTTTTTCTTCGCGGAACTGCGTGATTTTGGTTTTGTAACTGCTTTCGTGACGGGTGAGAGGAACGCCGATATGTTACAGAATCGCATCATCCCCAGCCTGGCTGATAAACACCTGCTGGAACGTACGACTTTTATGCAGGATGGCGCTCCACCCCATATCGCTAGACGCGTGAAAGATCTGTTGCGCGCGTCGTTTGGTGATGATCGTGTGCTCAGCCGCCACTTTCGCCATGCTTGGCCTCCCAGGTCCCCAGACCTCAGTCCGTGCGATTATTGGCTTTGGGGTTACCTCAAGTCACAAGTGTATCGTGATCGACCGACATCTCTAGGGATGCTGAAAGACAACATCCGACGCCAATGCCTCACCATAACTCCGGACATGCTTTACAGTGCTGTTCACAACATTATTCCTCGACTACAGCTATTGTTGAGGAATGATGGTGAACATATTGAGCACTACCTGTAAAGAACATCTTTGCTTTGTCTTAATTTGTTATGCTAATTATTGCTTTTCTGGTCAGATGAAGCTCCATCTGTCGGACTTTTTTTGAACTTTATTAAATTTTTTGCTCTAATAAAACCCCATGTCATTCCAAGTATGTGTGACAATTTTCACCTCTCTATCTACATTATTTCGTTATTTCTTAACTTTTCAAATGTATACTGATTTTTTTAATCACCAGGTAAAAGCGAAAGGACCCACTCAGTAAACACGAAATCTGGAAAGTACTTCACCTATTTTGCCGGTATGTAGTTTATAGGTAGAAGACGACAGCTAAGAAAGGGTTTTGCGATAGGACAGAATTAAGGTGCATGGCGGAGGATACTTTTCCTGCAGACTGACGAAATCTGCCGTTTCATTCCGATCTTCACTAAATTTGTTTTGGTTCTAATATAACCCCATGTCATTCCAAGCATGTGTGTCAATTTTTACCTCTCTATCTACATTATTCAGTGATTTATCAAGTTTTCAAATTTATACTGACTTTTTGATCAGCCGGTATATATGAAGACCTCGGGGGGGGGGGGGGGGGGGGGGGGTGTAAATAATAACCCTCAACTTGTGTATCTGTAATGTATTTCGTTCAATCAATCATATCCGGCAGAACGTTTCATTTTCTTCAACTAGTACATGAATCTGCAGAGAGACTGCGAGTATAAATATTAAAAGAAGTATTAAAACAGCTAATAGAAATTATTTATCCAAACATAGTAGTCGTCGTATCTCAGCAATTTATAAATGAGGGTTATCGTTTTTTCCCCGAGGGCTTTAATAGATAGTCCTGCAGACCCAAGACACACCAAAATACGAGTGTACATCGTACTGCGACGTCAGAGGTACACGCGATCTGCACGTCTTAAATTCACTTATTACATTAACTTACGTTAAGAACAGCACTACACCCATGCCCGAAGGAGGACTTGAAGCTCCGACGCTGCGGCCACGCAATCCATGGCAGGATGCTTAGACCAAGAATTGTGTGCGTGTGTCACACACACACACACACACACAGAGAGAGAGAGAGAGAGAGAGCGAGAGAGAGAGAGAGAACGTGTAGGGACATATTTCTTCGGCAACACGCCCAGCGCGCCTTGTGGCGTTAATAATAAACGAAACTGCGGGATCGGGAACGGAGGCGGGAAAAGAAAAGGAGAAAAAAACAAGGAAAGGCAGGAAGGGAGGGAGAGGGGGAGGGAATGTGTGGCAAGAGTGATGAGGCGAGTGGAAATGTGGGCCGAGGGCGCGGGGGTTGGAAACGGCGGGGGTGGTTTGTGTGACGTGGGGTAGGCCGGCCGAATTGTGCGCAGGACTAGCGAGGGGAGTCCCAAGGTCGGAACGTCTTAAAGTGCCGCCTGGGGGAGCCAGCACTACTACCGAGTTTCACCTATAAGCGACACAGCAGGTTCTTTTCAAATGTTTGTTCTTGTGCGACCAACGACAAAATGTTCAAATGTTTGTATAGCTTATGGAACTTAACTACGGCCGGCCGCGGTGGCCGCGGGCACTGAGGCGCTTCAGTCATATTCTGCACGGCCACTACGGTCAGGGGTTCGAATCCCCCATCGGGTATGGATATTTGTGCCGTCCTAGTTCGTAAATAGTTCATAAGTAGTTTGTAAGTTTAGGGACTGATGACCCCGTAGTTAAGTCCCATAGACTATGCAAACATGCGGCCAGCGTCGAGATAACATGTCACGTTATAGGATGAACACTTCTTTAAACTCAACGAAAGGTTTGTTACTTTTAACGATAGCAATGTGAATAATTCTTCAACGGCCACAGTGGAGTAGCCGAGCAGTCTAAGGCGCCTCGCTGCGGAGCGCGCTGTTGCTCGCCGTCGGAGTTTCGAATCCTCCCTGGGGTATGGAAGTGTGTGTTTGTCCTTAGGTTAGTTTACCTAGATTTAAGTAGTTTGTAAGCTACGGACTGATGACCACGCAGTTTGGTCCGATAGATTTACATACTTTTATGTTGTTGTTGTTGTTGGAATATGTACTCCAAAACAATTTTATCAAAATGTTCAAATGTTTGTAAATCTTATGGGACTTAACTGCGGGGTCATTAGTCGTAAACGTACAAACGTGCCGGCCGCGGTGGTCGAGGCGACTGAGACGCTCCAGTCACGGTCTGCACGGCCACTACGGTCGGGGGTTCGAATCCCCCCCTCGGGCATGGATATTTGTGCCGTCCTAGTTCGTAAGTAGTTCATAAGTACTTTGTAAGTTTAGGGACTGATGACCCTGTAGTTAAGTCCCTTACGTTCTACAAACATTTGAACATTTGATCGTACAAACTACTTATTTAACTAACTAACATTTGAACATTTTGAATTCTTCGACGTTATTAGATTATTAATCGTCGAAGTTAAAGATATTTTGGTACGTTTCAGAGGTCAAAAGATCGTCATATTTATGAGAATAAAAGCGTTGAAAAAGCTCCAATCAGCAAATTTTACATTAATCTTAAATAGTGATTGAGAAGAAATACTGAAGAAAAATTAAATCACAGGCTAGAAAAGCCCTTTTTCAAAAAGAAAGTGCGAGCAATAAGAGAATGATATTAACTAAATCAACTGCAGGAGCCCCAATTTTTTTTTTTTTTTTTTTTTAAATAAAGGTGGTGATTTGATGATGAGTCACAGTGCCTTTTTTAAACAGTCAGATAGAGAACAAGGAATTCAGTTCACAAACTGTAAGCGTTGGGCTGATCAGACACGGATGAAAAATAAAACCCGTGGACTATTTTATGAGCGTTAAAACTGTTCTGGTCCTTTGGAGCTGGACATTGATTAAAATAGATTGGTTTGTATTAAGACACTATAAATCGTTAACACAATATTCAACGTGATATTATGTACATTAAAGTATATTTCTTGATAGCTTAGTTTCATTTCGATTTCCTAGTTATACTCATCAAAAGACTACATGGGTCAATATGCCCCAGCCTCTGGGCCAACTTACCCCCAGGTAGGGGCACATTGGCCCACTTGACATATGTCCAGTAATTATTTTTTTCTAATACTTTAACTGATATTCTAAAGCTTAATAACTGTCATCCAGGTTCTGTAAAGAGCTATATAAACAATAATTTCATAAATTTAAAACGTCAAATAAATTAATATTAAGAAAAATTAAAAAAATATGGCCAACGTGCCCCGGTCTCCCCTAAAAATCTGGGATTGATGGGTGAGATGAAACGGAACAAAAATGTTTAATGTACCGGGTGATCAAAAAGTCAGTATAAATTTGAAAACTTAATCACGGAATAATGTAGATAGAGGGGTAAAAATTTACACACATGCTTGCGATGACATGGGGATTTGATTAGAACCGGAAAGAAAAGTTTAGTTAAAAATTTATATGAGATCTGTGTCATTTTCTTGATCATTAAGTAAGAAGTGACAATATTAGCGTCAAAATCCATTATGGTGATACTTCATCGATTGTCATATGTGGATCGAAACAGAAAAGCGAAAGTCTATCTTTTGCTATACATTTTGCATGGGAGATGTAATTTAATTCACCCCAAATACGAAGTAGACACTTCAATCAGGAAACTTAATACAGCCCATTTGGAATTGGCGTCATCACTGAAAGTTCCACGAATGTCTACATACAAAAAAATTTTTCAAGAAATGAAGCCGTTATGTAGAAATTTAATTTTACAGCGATATTCTATATTAAAGTTCTCTAAAATATGTTGTTCAAAATATACCCCCGTAGTTAACGACAAATAAATTACTTTGTAACAAATACTATTGACTATATTCATTTTCGTAACCCTCAAATTGAATCCAGGAAACCACATCGAGCATAAATACTTAACTAATTTGGTCAATTTCTAATAACCAGTTATTTTTTTTTGGGATGATACACTGTCATTGTAAATTAGTAGATGTAACGTTTCTGACAATTACCGCAAAGCAGCAAGATGGCTGAAATGATATGCATGAGGCGAGGTGCCCCAGCATTTGAAGTCACTCCGTTACGTTGTTCCTGTGGCGTAAGATGCGGGTCATCTTTTTGTCATGTCAGTTGTAATCTGTGGGTGTGGAAGGCGTTGCAAAATACGTGGTCGTAAACATGGAGAACTTGCGTCGAGTGCGGGTACCTTTACAGCAGTAGTTGCGGTTCTGCCTGCACCAGCTCAAAGCACAGGTAAGAACGGATAATACGGAGTGTATACAAGCAGGAGAACAGCAAGATCAACGGCGAAGTGCTCAGGTACGAAAGGTTTATCGAGGAGACCACATGGGCATCGGATTTTAGAACTTCTTTATGTTTCTGGTACGTGAAGTTCAGCCATTCGACGCAACTCTAAAAAAAATCTCGACAAAATCGATTTTGCCGTTTTTTCAAGTACTTGTAAGTACCAATACCGAAAACAGCTGCAGCCTCTGTCGGTAGCGTTCTGCCCTTAAAACTATAGCGTCCGTGGTTCGAATCCCGTCGTGACAAGTTTTTTTTATTTTTATTTTCGTTAGAATGAACAAAATTTGTAAAGTAGTTAAAAACCATCATCAACCGTCTGCAGAAGTGTGCCTACCTGATCGAACGAGGGCGTGAAGTTAGTAACAGAAGATTTCATCAAACTCCAATTATTCATCTCCAATCTTCGGTCAAATGATCAGGTATGCGTGATTCGCTTCTGAACAACAGAAATCTTTATGAACGCAAATGAAACTTGTTTTCCAGTTGACGATGCCGTGAAAATTGTTTTCCACGTTTTTACGATGTTTATCACCTTGCGATGCGTGAGACCACATAGAAATGAAGGATTTTTTTTTTTTTTAATTTTTTTTTTCAGTGATGCCGCAAAAGCGGAATTTTCAATGTGTGTGTGTGTGTGTGTGTGTGTGTGTGTGTGTGTGTGTGTGTGTGTGTGTGTGTGTGTGTGATTTAATTTAAATTATCATTATTGACAATTTTTATAAAATAGGGCAAGGTGGTACAATTTAGATCATTTCGGACAAATGTTATTGTTACCGGAAATATATTGAGAAAAGAAAAAATTTTAACTATGGCACTTGTTCTTGGATGTTTAATGAATATGTAACACAAATATTAAACAATTATAAATGTTGGTATGAAAACAAAGAAAAATGTACAGAATTGAGCAAAATCGATAGAAAATGTACCACACTAGGTACAATTATGATCACTTCCTCGTACAATTTTGATCACTGATTTTTTCCACATAAAAAGCACTTTTTCCTTCAGGCACCAACACATAGGCCTACTTCGTGGTACCAAACGTTGCACAATAATGAATTTACAAGCGCGTGTAAACTAGAACATTTATAAGAGCGCGTTCGACTAAGAAGCTCCACGTATGTACATCTTAACAGGAAAAAATTTCATATCTCCGTAGCACAAAGTGTTGTATTCTTGGAAAACACAGTAGGAGCTGCTACACCACAGCGACACACGAAGGCAAGTGCTACCAACACTACGAGGCTGAAAACTTATGTTGATCGGAATTGTACCTATATCGAATTTGTACCACCTTACCCTATAGAAGTTTTCGAATAAACAAAAATACGTGATTTTTTTCGTAAAAATCACCATTAAATATTAAAGTGTTGTAAGTATTCGAACACAAAGAATATAAGTGTCACGATAGGATTCGAACCAGCAACCCTATGGTTGTCCGGAACGCTATCACCTGAGCTACATTGCAAAGGCGCGCGCGCGTTTTTTTTTTTTTTTTTTAGCCCTTAGGATAAGTTAGTTTAAGTAGTCCTAAGTCTAGGGACTGATTACCACTGCAGTTTGGTTCAATAGCGTTACAAACATTTGAACACGAAATGTATTAATGATAACATTGTGGAAGAAAATAGACTTTTTGGGACACCGAAACTGTTGCTGCAATTTTCCTTGTTGCATAAATTCGACCCAGTTGTCAATCAACTGATCCTTTAATTTGTACTAAGTCACTACAGCTTTCGGTACATAAATCCCATCTTCAGGTGCTTATCAAATATCCAAGGATCATTATCTTTTTTGGAAGACGTATTTACGTCCTGAAATCGGTCGTGAACGATTGAATACAGATAAAGGGATCTGTCTACTTACAACATCAGTAAATTGATTCAACAAGAAAACTGTTACAGAAATTTCGAAGATAAGAAGTAATGAGATGTACAAGATCTAAACACATGAAGGATCGTCTTTAAGAGATAGTTACAAGTCTCAAAATGTTGATTCCATGTCTAATCTACGTACTGTATTGTATACTGTTAGTATACAGATTAGATTTTGCAGTTATTTCAAGTACATGTAAATATCAATACTGAAAACAGCTGCAGCCTCTACTGCCTATTGTATACTGTTAGTATACAATATGTAGGAAATGAGTAGCAATCAGTCTCAAATATATATCTGTTTTCGCAAATCTGGATTTCGGTCAATGTGTGACCATTATCAATGTCTAATACGTAGTTTGAAACATGCAAAAAATTTCAGACCTCATGCTGAATATTACTCCTCACACTACAACGTGAAAACTGACAAAATGGCATCAAAGACTGCCATACCACCCGCTGACTTTGACCTATGACGTCATTGGCGGCGACATACTAAACTGAAAAAAAAAAAAACTAAATATTGGGGAAAGCAACTTTACGAAACAACAAAATGATAACTGTATGGTGACGAATTACAGTGCTGATATTTTTATCAATATTATTTCGCAATAGCGAATTTTTTCTTAGCGTCACTGTATAAGGTATTGGTGTTATACCAAATGGTGACATGTGAAAATTTGTGCCGGGCCGGGACTCGAACCAGGGTAGCCTAGTGGTTAAGGCGACCGCTCGCGAAAAGCAGGGAAACCTGGGTTTGAGTCCCGGCCCGGCACAAATTTTCATATATCACCATTTGGTATAACATCCATACCTTATACAGTGACACTAAGAAAAATTCGTTATTGCGAAATAATATGGATAAAAAATAATACTCAAAAAGTAAAACATTTCAAGTGATTAGTGTTTCGTAATTATAATATGGGGCTTTGGTAGGCGGATTTGTGAACGTAAATTGATCAGTTTGTATTGTGAAAACGGTAATGTCATATTCGTAACAAAGAAAATGATCAATTTGTACATTAGTTGTGAAGGAAGGAAAGGATTTGGAAAGATAGGATTGACAGTGGTTGCATTAGGGTATTGAAATTAAACGCAACAAGTGAAAATGTGAGCGGGACCGGGAATCGAACCCGGGTCTCCCGCTTCGGCCCAGCGGTCGCCTTAACCACTTAGCTACCCGTGCTCGCTTCCCGTCCGTCTCAAATTCTCACAAGTCGCACTTATATCGTCCATGCCCTCTTACACTCGCCATGACGGAGTCCCGTGTGAGGTCGGACGTATGACCGCATCTGAGATGAAGTAGATGAACCAAACGCCGTCAAACTTGTTCTACGAAATAAATCGCAATTTGCGATAGTTACGGCTTCACTGTACTAGGTTTAGATGGAATACCAAAGTGCGCCGAATGAAATTATGTGCCCGGCCAGGATTCGAACCCGGGATCTGCTGCTTACTAGGCAGACGCGTTGACCACTCCGCCACCGAGGACACAGTGACCAGCCCGACTGCAGAGGACTCTTCCCTGCACGTCTCCCAGACAAATCTCCATTCGCCACGCTGTCTCTTTCCTATTACCACAACCTATTTGTTCTGTAATTCCACCTAAACCTACTACAGTGAAGCCATAACTTAATATAATTTGACATAATGTCAGTAGTGCATCTGGAATAATTCATATAATAAGGAATACAAGTGTTTTCTAAGTCACAGTTGCTTGTTAAAAATTTTTTTTTAATACTTCATGTGTAACGCACAACCAGTTTCGATGCACTACGTCATCATTTTCAAGTGCTTCACAGTAAAGAAATGTTTTATAAAAGTACAAAGTAAAGACAAAAAGTTAGACACATTACAATTTTGGAAATGGTCATAAGAGTGTTACAACATATTATTTTATTTGCATCATTTTGGCCAGCAGCTGTTTTAGGACCATTTCCAAAATTGTAATGTATCTTACTTTTTGTCTTTACTTTGTACTTTTATAAAACATTTCTGTACTATGGAGCACTTGAAAATGATGCCGTAGTGCATCGAAGCTGGTTGTGCATTACACACGAAGTATTAAAAAATTTGCTTTTTTAACAAACAACTGTGGCTTAGAAAACACTTGTATTCCTTATTATAAGAAGCCATAATTATCGCAAACTGCGATTAACGAGGCGCGTCCTGAAAGTTAGTTCCGTTTGGTAATAAAATGAAATTTTACACAGATACAGAAGAAATTTTTATTGCATAAAATTCTACAACTCTTAAACTACTTTTCCACATAACTGCCGAAATTTTCTAGGCACTTGTCATAGCGTGCCAGAAGTTTTTTGCATGCATCCTTCACAGAAGGTTGCCGCCTGTGTATTCAACCATGTGGTAACAGCTGTTTATCATCGTTGAAGTGTTGACCACCAAGGACAGATTTTAGGTGTAAGAAGAGATGAAAGTCGCTAGGAGAGAGGTCCGAGCTGTATGGAGGATGATCAAACACGACTCATTGAAATTTCCGTAAGAACTGTTTGGTCACATTCGGTGTGTGAGGTCAGGCATTATCGTGAAAAAAAGAAATCTTTTGACAGTAATCCTCTTCTTACACCTAAAACCTGTCCTTGGTGGACAACACTTCAACGATGATGACGAGCTGAAAGAACATGTTACCACATGGTTGAATACACAGGCGGCAACATTCTATGAAAGAGGCACACAAAACCTTGTGCCATGCTATGACAATTGCCTACAAAATTTCGGAAGCTATGTAGAAAAGTAGTTTAACAGTTGTAGATTTTTGTACAATCAATATTTTTTTCTTTATCTGTACCCGTTCGTTTTATATAACCAAACGGAACTTACTTTCTGGGCGCGCCTCGTATTTCATTAAATGAACTCTGTTACGTCGTCAAAAATATATAATTAAATACTTATTCTATTGCTGTGGTGTCTGTTCTTCCGAACACGTTCGAAAGAACAGACAACAACGATATAATAAAATGATCAGTGTTTCGAGTCATACAAGACAACACACTGACGTCACAGGGCAAAGGACACGTGTGGTATCCCGATCTTCAACTGCCCTAGTAAAGCAATATCTGCGACTGCTGTTCGTCGTCTACGTAGTTACATATGGAAGGCACTTTCCGAGTTAATTGTTATTCCCGCTGCTTTGCAGGCGTAGACAGGTTGGTCTGCATGGGTTGTTTCTACTTTTAAATATAAAATTTCGTATATTTAGCTTTAAAAATGCTTTCCTAGACCAGTATTTTGATGCAACTAGCCACGCACTATTGCACCACTGATGGCACAATTCAAAACATCCCAAAAACATTTTTTTTTAAATTGTAAACACGATTCCAAATCCAAATTTTCGTATTTCTAGCATCAAAATTGTCTTAGTAGCACCCTTAAGATTTTTCTCTTATTTTACCCCGCTTAGTGGTTGAATTTCCACAAATATCGAAACACGAGTTTTTTAAATTGCAATCTAAATCCTAAGTTTTGTATCTTTCTTCAAATGTGCTTAATAGCAACATAGTTTTTTAAAAAAAAAAAAAAAAAAAAAAAAAAAGCAGCAAAGAAACGTTCATCCCTAATTCACCCCCTTCTAAAAATCTCTGATGCCTACAGTGTAAGATAAACAACGTCTACAAATTTCAAGTTTCTATCGTCTGTAAAATCATTTTTCAGATCATTTTTCTGTGTTTTAGAAACGGACCGAGAAAGCGAAATTTCTTTCTTACGCTTTGACATCTTTCTTGGTAGTTTTACTTTTCAAACTGCAATACGCACTAATTTTTCTGAATTCGAACCGTTGTTGCTTAAAAAAGAATGAGCATCACGTTTCACTGTATCTAACCTCTTTGTTATTATTGTGTCAAAAGTCATCGCTGGTCTTCAGTCCGAATTTTATATAAGCTGACGACTTTCAATCACTATATCTTCCACCCTGTTATAGCTAAAGACACGGAAGTGTTATGGTGTACAACGGGAGACTTTGTACTGCAACAACACAGAGATATCGTTCGTCTCCACTGTGTAGTTTTTGCAAAATATTGACACCCACACGTAGAATTTTATGTATGTCGGTAACTTTCGACTATCATATCTCCCACCCCCTTATCGTTATGAAACCTCTATCACCATATTGTACAATGAGAGACACACCTACTATCACATACAAACTCTATTCGTTTGCGATGTGCAGTTTCGGCTGCAGAGTGAAATATACGCAAGAACACCTGAATTGTTACATATATTTTAAGAAAATATAAAAATTAAAATATGAATATTAAAAATGAGAGTGGCAGAATAAAAGAATAGCAACGTCTAGGTTTGACAGAACAAATAGTAGAATTCTACGAAAACTGAAGAAAGGCCAAAACTGAGTCAATTAAATGGATCGCTGCTGTTAAAAAGAGGATCTTAAAACTAGCTGGTGTAAGTCAGGTAGAAGTTACACACAGAAAAACATTCAGACAGAAGATATTTGATTGGAAATTTGGTTAGAGGGAACATTATGTGCTGATGGAAGAGACTGACTTCATTCTAAAAGAGGTATAAACGGAAGTCGAGTCGTGAAAAGCGACACGTGGTTCTATTGGGCCCATTCGTGAACGATAATAATAATTATTATTATTATATAGTAATAATAAAAAGGGAGATGGGAGTAGCAGTGAAGCGAAGAGTTAGGTGGGACTAGGGTGTGGTACTAGCAGTGGTCTCCTGGCATGTGAAACGTAGCCTACGTCACAGTAACTCGTTGGGGGGAGACACAAAATTAGATTAACGAGTACGAAATGTGAAAGCGCAGAGTTTCTCACGGTGTGCCGTCGGGCGAGGTTGTCATGGCAGCCGGCGTATTGTCGGAGGAGGGCGCCCGCGCCGGTCTCAAGATCGCGCGGCCGCCGCCTGCGCGAGTCAACAAAATACTGACAGCCGTCTGACCGAGGACTGCGACGCCGGCGCGCTGGCGGTTGGCCGGCCGGCCGCCAGATGGCAGCACGGGCGCGCGCGCGGCAGCAGACAGTTCCGCCGGCCGCCGCGCAGAGGGCAGCACGGGCCAGGGGGCGGCGCGCGGTACGCGGAGAGGTCGATGAGCTGTGCGGGGGCGGGGATGTGACGTGCGCGGGGGAGGAAGCGGCCGTAAAGCGAGGTCAAGGCGAGGGCGGAAACTGGGTGCCGCGGCGCGGACACGCCCAGTCAGGCTGACGGCTGACGGGTGACGGGTGACGGGTGTCAACCAGGTGGCGGACGGATTTCTGCCGAGTTGAGCAGCGGGGAAAAAAAAAGCCACTGCTGCTGTCAGTCAACACAGGCTGGGCTGCAAAAACACAACAGGCTGTTCTCCTCTGTTAAAGTGTGGTTCGAATCGTTGTTATTCTGAATCATTATAACGTTCAAACAACATTTTATCGAACACTAGATGAAAACCCAGCGTTGCCCGGGTATTTATTTATTTGCTGTTGTTACGGTCTTCAGTCCGGAGACTGGTTTGATGCAGCTCTCCACCCTACTCTATCCTGAGCAAGCCTTTTCATCTCCTCATAAGAACGGCAACCCACATCCACTTGAATCTGCTTACTATACGCGTCTCTTGGTCTCCCTCTGCGATTTTTAACCCACACACTTCCTTCCAATGCTAAATTTACGATTCCCCGATGTCTAAGAATGTGTCCTACCAAGCGATCCCTTCTTTTAGCCAGGGTATGTAAAAATTCCTTTTCTCACCAATTCTGTTCAGTACCTCTTCATTGGTTATGCGATCTACCCACCTAATCTTAAGCATTCTTCTGTAACACCCCATTTCAAAAGCCTCTATACTCTTCCTGTCCGCACTGCTTATCGTCCATGTTTCACTCCCGTACAAGGCAAAACTCCACACAAATGCCTTCAGAAAAGACTTCCTTACACTTAAATTAATATTCGATGTTAGCAAATTTCTCTTTTTCAAAAATGCTTATCTACCCATTGCCATTCTGCATTTTATATCGTCTGTACTGCGACCATCGCATGTTATTTTACTACCCAAGTAACAAAACTCATCTACCACCTTCACTGTTTCGTTACCTAATCTAATTCCTTCAGCATCGCCTCATTTTCTAAGACCGCATTCCATTATTTTTGTTTTGCTCTTGTTAATGTTCATTTTATACGCTCTCTTCAACACACTGTCCATTTCATTCAACTGCTCTTCCAGGTCCTTTCCTGTCTCTGACAGAATTACTATGTCATCGGCAAAACGCAATGTTTTTATTTCTTCCCCCTGAACTTTAATCCCTATCTCAAATTTTTCCTTGCTTTCCTTCACCGCCTGCTCGATGTAAAGATTGAATAACATCGGAGAAAGGCTACAACCTTGTCTTACTCCCTTCCCAACTGATGCTTCCCTTTCATGCCCTTCGAGTCTAATAACTGCGGTCTGGCTTTTATTTATTTATTCCTGCCATTTTCAGGTATATATTCATTTTAATCAAAGTCCATCTCCAGTTGCATTTATTGGTGCTTTATTTAAACCCACACTACCGGTTTCGACCTCTACGTTAGGCCATTTTCAAGTGTGACAGAATGAGTATTTATTTCTACCACGAGGCCCCAGGAGAATAATGATGCAGAACCCCCATACATCGTAATGTTGAAAAACTCAGTATTGGTAGAATCATCTGTAATTTACTTAAGAAACTAATAAACGTTTTAATTGGTGGAGCATAGCTTAAGAATCAAACGTTTTAATTGCCGGAGTACAGACGACTAAGAAATGAGATTGACAGGAAGTGCAAAATGGCTAAGCAGGAATGGCTAGAAGCCAAATGCAAATCTGTAGAAGAATGTATAAGAAGGGGAAAAGTAGATACCGCCTACAGGAAAATAAGAGACATTTGGGAACAAGAAAAACACCTCTACGAATATCAAGAGCTCGGATGGAAAACCAGTTCTCAGCAAAGAAGGAAAAGCTGAAAGGTGGAAAGAGTACGTACAGGAGCTCTACAAAGGAAATGAACTTACAGACAATGTTGTAGGAAGTGAAGACGAAGTAGATGAAGATGAAATAGGAGATACTGTACTGAGAGATGAATTTGACAGAGCCCTGAAAAACCTAGCTCGGAACAAGGCCCCGGGAGTAGATGACATTAACACGAATTATCTACAGGAGAATGGAAAAGCTGATAGAAGCTGACCTCGGGGAAGATCGGTTTGGGTTCAGGAGAAATGTAGGAACACGGGAGGCAATACTCACTCTACGGCTTATCCTACAAGATAGATTAAGAAAAGGCAACCTACATTTCTAGCTTTTGTACATTTAGAGTAGGCTTTTGACAATGTTGATTGGAATGATCTCTTTCAAGTTCTGAAGCAAGCAGGAGTAAAATATAGGGAGCGTAAGGTTATTTACAACTTGTACAAAAACCAGACAGCGGTTATCAGAGTTGAAGGGCATGAAAGGGATGCAGTGGTTGGAAAGGGAGTAAGAAAGGGTTGTAGTCTTTCTCCATTGTTATTCAATTTGTACATTTAGCAAGCTATAAAGGAAAGCAAGGAGAAATTTGGGGAAGGAATTAAAGTTCAGGGTGAAGAATTAAAAACATTGCGTTTTGCCGACGACATAGTAATTCTGTCAGATACAGCAAAGGACCTGGAAGAGCAATTGAACGGAATGGACAGTGTGCTGAAAGGTGCATATAAGATGAACATTAAAAACAGCAAAACTAGGGTAATGGAGTGCAGTGTAAGAAAATCAGGTGATGCTGAAGGAATTAGATTGAGAAACGCAGTAATAAAGGAGGTGGATGAGTTTTGTCACTTGGGCAGTAAAATAACAAATGATGGTCGCAGTACAGAGGATATAAAATGCAGAATGGCAATGGGTAGAAAAGCGTTCTTGAAAAAGAGAAATTTGTTAACATCGAATATTGATTTAAGCCTAAGGAAGTCCTTTCTGATGGCATATGTGTGGAGTGTTGCCTTGTATGGGAAGGAAACATGGACGATAAACAGTGCGGACAGGAAGAGAATAGAGGGTTTTGAAATGTGGTGCTACAGATGAATGCTGAAGATTAGGTGGGTGGATCGCGTGACTAATGAGGAGGTACTGAACAGAATAGGGGAGAAAAGAAATTTCTGGCATACCTTGACTAAAAGAAGGGATATATTGGTAGGACACATTCTTAGACATCAAGGAATTGTGGATTTAGCGTTGGAGGGAAGTGTGTGAGGAAAAAATCGCAGATGAAGACCAAAAGATGGATACAGTAAGCAGATTCAGACAGATGTAGGTTGCCGTTCTTATGTGGAGATGAAGAGGCTTGCTCAGGATAGGGTATTGTGGAGAGCTGCATCAAACCAGTCTCCGGACTGAAGACCACAACAACAACGTTGTTATTCAGAATCATTATGTAGTATTTTGACTATGCGAAAAGGCACATGGTAGAGGTAATACCACTTTTTGTTTCGTTTCAGGAAAGCAGAAGGGTTCTGATTGGTTTCTAAGGAGGACATAATCCCCAACCTTAAACTGTTGGGTTCTCTTTAATTCTTTATGATAGTACGTTCTTCTCTTTAAAGCAGCCTCAGTTAAGGCTTGGAATTTCAGATTACTGGCCCGGTAAAATATTTTTCCTCTTCATTCAAGTCCATCAATCAATCGAAATGTCTCGTTCAGTGACTTGTTGGCGCATGAAAATACCGGATGATCCAAAAGGCAGTATAAATTTGAAAACTTAATAAATCACGGAATAATGTAGATAGAGAGGTAAAAATTGACATACATGCTTGTAATAACATGGGTTTTATTAGACACAAAAAATGAAAAAAAATATTCGACAGATGGCGCTTCATCTGATCAGAAAAGCAATAATTAGCATAACAAATTAACACAAAGCAAAGATGATGTCCTTTACAAGAAATGCTTAATATGTTCACCATTATTCCTCAACAACAGCTGTAGTCAAGGCAAATGTTGTGAACAGCACTGTAAAGCATGTCCGGAGTTACGGTGAGGCATTGGCGTCGGATGTTGTCTTTCAGCATCCCTAGAGATGTCGGTCGATCACTATACACTCGCGACTTGAGGTAACCCCAAAGCCAATAATCGCACGGACTGAGGTCTGGGGACCTGGGAGGCCAAGCATGGCGAAAGTGGCGGCTGAGCACACGATCATCACCAAACGACGCGCGCAACAGATCTTTCACACGTCTAGAAATAATTTTTTTTGGTCTAATAAAACCCCATGTCATTACTAGCATGTGTGTCAATTTTCACCTCTCTATCTACATTATTCCGTGATTTATTAAGTTTTCAAATTTATACTGACTTTTGATCACCTGGTAAATACAAAACAGTGATTAGCTTTCAGACAATGGCAGATGTTACAACAATTAGATATTATCGTAATCAAAATTTTACTTGAAATGAATCGGGTCCTGCACGGTCGCCAATTCTTTTTTATGTAATACTGCGCTCTATAGCCTAACCATTTGTCGGAGTGATTATAAATGTTCGGAGCCGCTTTAAAACTCTCTCTCGCGTTGTAATATTACGGGGAAGTACTTTGGCAGATCGAGCACATTTAAGTAATTTTATAGATAACAAACTCAAAAAAAAAAAAAAAAAAAGAAAAAAATGTAGGTGGGATCTATCTTCCAACAGTTTTGAGCCGGCCGCGGTGGCCGCGGGGACTGAGGCGCTTCAGTCACGGTCAGCACGGCCATTACGGTCGGGGGTTCGAATCCCCCCTCGGGCATGGATATTTGTGCCGTCCTAGTTCGTAAGTAGTTCATAAGTAGTTTGTAAGTTTAGGGACTGATGACCCCGTAGTTAAGTCCCATAGACTATACAAACATTTGAACAGTTTTGAAATTGTAATGTAATGCAGTTTTCGGTTTGTTTCCACTTTCATTTTGACAAAATGTACTTCTGTTTTGTCTGTTTATTTAAATATATGTACATTTCCACTGTGTGTTGTACATGGCTACATTGAGTTAAAACTCAGGAGGCCAAATAAAAAATAAATAAATAAAAATCTTTAAAGTTTAGAGGCGGTGGTAATTTGGAATAAATGGAACACGTGAGCTCTATTTTACTTAAAAAACTAACAGAATCCGTTGTTATCTTTTTTATCGAAATATTGGTATCAAGCTGACTGTTGAGGCTGTAAAACTCTTGCTGCATTGTGTAAAATGCTGCTAGCTTTGTTTAGAGCGAATTGTGCTAACTGAATGGTCGTGAAAAAATATTAAGTTAGTTTTAGTTACAAGGGCTGTTTAAATCGATCGAACTTAGTTTAATTCCGAAGATTTCCTTGTAGGCATTACAATAAAGTCACATTCATGAAGGTTACACGAAATGCAATCTAGAAGTTTGTAGCAAATTGCATATACGAGTCCAACAATGGATCCAAGTATCATCTTACATAATCAAGATTACTGCTGGAAAAATAGAAACAATTCTGGGTCTTCAGTCCGCAGACTGGTTTGATGCAGCTCTCCACGCTACCCTCTCCTGCGCAAGTCTCTTCATCTGATAATACGTTCGGCATCCTACATCCTTTTGAATCTGCTTACTGTATTCGGCCCTCGGTCTCCCTCTACGATTTTTACCCCACACGCTTCCTTCTAATGCTAAATTGACAATTCCTTGATGTCTCAGAAAGTGTCCAACCAATCTATCCCTTCTCTTAGTCAGGATATGCCAGAAACTCCTTTTCTCCCCAATTCGGTTAAGCACCTCCTCATTAGTTACGTGATCTGCCCATCTAATCTTCATTTGTCTGTAGCACCACATTTCAATAGCTTCTATCATCTTTTTATCTGAACTCCTTATCGTCCACGTTTCACTTCCATACAGTGCTACACTCCAGACAAATGCTTTCAGAAAGGACTTCCTAACATTCAAATTAATATTGGATGTTAACAAGTTTCAGTTCCTTAGAAACGCTTTTCTCCTTATAGCTATTCTGCATTTTATATCTTCTTTACTTCGGCCATCAGAAGTTATCTTGCTACCCAAATAACAAAATTCGTCTACTACTTTTATTGTCTCATTACCTAATCTAATTCCTTCAGCATAGCCCGATTTTCTGACATTCCAATCCATTACCTTCGTTTTACTCTTGTTAATGTCCATCTTATATCTTCCTTTCAAGACACCGTCCATTCCATTCAGTTGTTCTTCCAGATCCTTTGCAGTCTCTGACAGAACTACTATGTCATCCGCAAACCGCAATGTTTTTATTTCTTTCCCCAGAACTTTAATGCCCTCTCCAAATTTCTCCTTCCATTCCTTCACTGCCTGCTCAATGTACAGATTGAACAACATTGGGGAAAGGCTACAACCCTGTTTTACTCCCTTCCCAAACTCGGCGTCCCTTTCTTGCCCTTCTACTCTAATAACCGCTGTCTGGTTTTTGTATATGTTGAATATAACTCTTCGATACCTATATTTTGCCCCTGATACCTTCAGAACTTGGAAGAGTGTATTCTAGTCGACATTTGCCAAAAGCTTTCTCCAAAATCTACAACCGCCTAAAACGTAGGTTTCCCTTTCCTTAGGCTATCTTCTAAGATAAGTCGTAATGTGAGTATTGTCTCCCGTGTTGCTACATTTCTCCTAAATCCAAACTGATCATCCCCGAGCTCAGATTCGAAAAGTTTTTCCATACGTGTATAAATAATTCGTGTTAGTACCTTACAACCAGCGAGAAGCGTCGCAGATATATTTTTTACTGAATAAAACTTTCAATGTAATACTACAATTATAACGATCAAATAATATTTAATAGTACATTATTCTTACAAAACATCGGTCATTTTCTTGAAATTAAAACACAAAAATAAGTAAATATCAACATTATGTCACGCGATGTGTGACGTCCCCTGGTGAAATTATGAATACAGGCGCCTTATTGAATAGTAGCTTATATGCCCGTGCTTTGCAATGGTTGTTAAAGAGGGACCTGTGTATATCATGTTTTTTTAGGGTTCCGAACCTAGGACAGCAAAATCAGAATCCTTGTTGGATCGCTCTGTCAATAAACTCAGTTCTCCTAGCCAAGATGTCAAATCTAAGTAGAAGTAATTGTCGAAAATGCTGAATGTTCATAAAGTTTTTCATGCAAAAAGTGAAATTAAGTCCGTAGTCCGGAACGATGTAAATTTAATGTTAGTTTGTGTTCATAAAAGACTGCGGTGTGAAATTATCTGTTTGGCGTAAACTTCTGAAAACACGTCTGTCGTTGAGATGAAAAATAGTAATAATAATAACAGCGCAATTTCAAATTACGATATCTTTCCTTCCTCCGGTCCGATTTTGATGAAATGTAGCCTATGTTACTCTCCAAACTATTCCAAATTTACCTGTGGAAACCCATGAAAGTTCGTGTAGTACTTTTGGAGATTACCTTAAACAAATAGACATACACGAAGGCTTTTAAACAAATGGTTAAATTATGATATCTTCATTTTCTCTGATCCGATTTTAATTAAGGTAAAAGGTAAAGCAGTAAACAATCCGAAGATTGGTTTGAACAGCACAGTGCTTTACTAGGCACGGTCCTGTTTGGAGGTGGTATGTCGTTGCCTTCCTCCGACCTTGGAACTGACTTACCCAGCCAGTTATAGGGGGACCTACAGTTTAACGTGGGTTCCGAACCACGGTGCTACTCGGTATTTTTCACGTGAGCAATACTGCCAGAGGTGAAAGAAGTGGAAAGTGACAGTTAAAAATCCTAGGACACCGATTTTAATTATTGAAGCCTTTATATAACCGCACGATATGCTCAAGTTACGTGTGAAAACCCCATGAAAATTCGTCAAGTAGTTTTGGAGATAAACGTGTTCAAATAGACAGACAGACATGACGGTTTTAGATAAATAATTTCAAATTACGATATTCTTTTTTCCGTGATCCGATTTTTATGTTTATATGTTACCCCGAGTTACGCTCATGTTATCTTGAAAACCCCATGCAAATTGGTGAAGTAGTTTTCGAGATAAGAGGTTTTCAATATTTGAACAAACAAACATGGCGGTTACTGAAAACACTTAAATTTACGATATCTTTTTTTCCCTTACTCTGATTTTGAGAAAATTATGCCTATATGTTGACCCAAACTGTTACCATTTTTCCTGTTACAGATTTATTATTAGTATAGATTAGTCAAACACGAGTGTTACCAGTACTGATGTCAGAGATGACTGTTTTAAAGTTACGTATACAGTCACGACACTTTCGCAGATGTTTGTTATACGCTGCGACAGTAGCGCTCCAGGCGGCCGGCAAGCTACGTTTCTGAATACGATAGTTGATGAATGCCAATAGTATCGTTTAGATTGACTTCAGTATACTTTTTACATTAGGGGACGTATGTAGTGTCTTATAAATAGGTAATAATTTAAAAATAGCTCCCCATTTGTCGTTCTTAGGTTTCGTAAGATCCCTGATAAAGTACGAAACGGTACATTACAGGACAGTTAATTTACAATTATCCTGCAACATACAGGCTTTAAATGAGTAATTTCATTTTCTATTAAAAATAAGAATGCCTAGGAAACACCAGGAGACAAGCCCTTTAGCAGAGAGGCGTCAATTTATACGCAGGAACGTTAAGTATTCTTCATTACAATTCAAATGAACCATCACAGCTGTAGCTGAAGGAAAACCGCCACAGACATGGCAATATAACGATAAAAGCAACCAATCTGTTTTCCAACAAAGAAGAACATGATTCCACAATTGTTGCTACATCTGAACCAGAAAAGGCAAGAATCATCAAAACATTAGTTTTTTAAAGCTAAAGTAATTACACTTAAAAGAATATGCACGTATAAAAAAGACGAGTGACGAATCAATAGACTCCCTACCGAATTGATACACGAGAAAAACTGGCTGTCATAGTAAGAACAGACCATAATAGAAATTTATTATACCATTATGTTTATATGCAACTTACTTTCAGCGGAATAAGCTGCAAATATACACATAATCGTAAGTATTTGTTCATGACAGAGTTGTTCTTTATACCATTGAATCATTTAAATTAGGATGTTTTTATATGAATTTCGGTATTATGTTTGTCTCTCGATATTTTAATAATGCTTGTAACATAAAAATTATAGTAAGTATTTCATTAGTTCGGTACAAAGGCGATTGTAAACAAACATCACTACTTGGGCGGCTTGCCCACCGCTAGAGCGCTAGTGTCGCAGCAGCTGTCAGTTGGTAACAACTTTCACAGCAGTCAGTGTCGCGACTGTATATGTTAGACTGTGGTAAGCGTAGTACCAGTACAGTCTAACACATACAGCCTCGACACTTCCACAGATTTTTGCAGTAAGCCACGACATCAGCGCCCCAAGCGGCTGGCCAGGTAATTTCTGAATACGGTATCGGACGAGTGGGAATAGTATTTACGACAGGGAAGGTGCCATAAAAATAGCAATAACTAGAAAATAACTGCACATTTGTCTCGATTACGTTTCTGAAGAACCATTCGAAGGTATGATACGGTACTTTCCAGGACTATTTATTTAAGACTAGATAACCCGGTGAACTTCGTATCACTTACCTCGTAATATAAACCATATTAATTTAGAGCTTAAGTATTTTAGACCCAGTAATTCTATAAGGGCATCATCAAATAGTCAAAATATCGGTGAACGTCAAATGTGCAAAATTTTATCGCAATCGTACGAATGACATTGATATACCAAAGAAAACAGCTCTTTCAGTTTTTCCCAAATTTTCCTATTTTCTGGCCGAATATTCCAAACTTTTACTTACCTCAAACCTTCCTCTCGCTTTGAACGTCGAATGTACAAAATTTTATCGCGATCAGATGAATGGTATTGATATTTTATAGAAAAATCTATGTTTTCTGAATTTTCCAATTTTCCGAGAAACTTTTCGAAATTTCTATTTCATAATAACGTTACTCTTGCTTTGAATGTCAAATGATCAAAATTTTATCTCAATCGGATGAACGATTCTCAACTTACAGTGTTGAGTACAGTTAGAAACACACAAAAAAGGAACTTGGTTCGAATTTTGCGACTTTTTCTTTTTTCCTGTTCCTTTTTTTAATGAAAACTTTTCCATGGCCATAATGAACACAATAAATAAATAAAATTACCTCTCTCCGTCGTGCAAATAGTCATTTATACTGCTAAATTCAATCAAAAACACATTGAAAAACGCACTTTCAGTTTTTCTCAAATTTTCCAAAAAATTTAATTCATACAAGCCTTGTCCTGTCAAGCCGTACTCAAGCGATGCTCTTACAACCATGTGGCAATTGATTTTTAATATTCACAGAATATATGACATCAACTGCGATTGGGCAAAGCTGAAAATGTGTACCCAGCCGGGATTGGAACCCGGGTCTCCTGCTTTCTAGGCAGTTGCGCTGACCCCTACACCACTGGGGACACAGTGATCACCGCACCTGCAAGGACTAACCATGCACGCCTCCCGTCAGATACAAATTCCCAGCTTCGTCCTGCCCACAGTACTCAAACTCGTAGTTATGAAACTAATTCCCGTAAGAGTAAGGGCTTCAAAGTTGCCCACCCCTCCCCACTAACGATAGGATCATTGCCCGTCACCGGCATATTATATATATATTCATGTGGCGTCTGTTCCGTAACACAGAAAAAAGTCGCTTTCGTTTTTTCATAAATTTTCCAATTTTCAGGGCGACTTTTATTTATTTATTTATTTATTTATTTATTTATTATGCGAACCTTCCTCTTGCTTTCAGCATGAAATTTACAACATTTTATCGCAATTGGATGAACGGTATTGATAGCTCACTGGAAAAAGGTGTTTCAGTTTTTCCTAATTTTTCTCTTTTCCGGACAACTTTTCCATATTTTATCACCGTTTAAACCTTCCCTGAACTTACTCGAGTATTTCAATTTTAGCCAAATCGGTTCAGCTATTCTCGAGTTTTAACTAGACTAAAGGAAAGCATTTCTTTGAAATCTACCACTTTTTAGTCGAGAATTTCATTTGCCATTATTAACAACAACAAAAAATGGCTAATAAAAAACATGAATCCCGATCTTCTGCAGAAAAACGTCGGTGTTGGAAACAGCGCCGCGGTGGAGTAGCCGAGCGGTCTAAAGCGCCTCGCTGCGGAGCGCGCGGTTGCTCGCCGTGGAGGTTCGAGTCCTCCCTGGGGCATGGGTGTGTGTGTTGTCCTTAGGTTAGTTTACCTAGGTTTCAGTAGTTTGTAAGCTACGGACTGATGACCACGCAGTTTGGTCCCATAGATTTACAAACATTTGAACATTTTTTCGGAAACAGCAAGGTTCCTTCAGTAGAATTCCAGTCAAATCAGTAAATGTTGAACGTAAGAAACTAATACAGAATACGATATCTACATTATTTAATGTAAGAGATCAGCCATTACCAACGTAGCTGAATGAAAATCCTCACAAACGTGACAGTAAAACATCGAAAGCAAGGAAAACAGTTTCCCAACAAAGCAGATACGGTACCAATTCCACAATTGTTGCTACATCTGAATCAGAAACGGCAAGAATCTTCGAGACATTCGTTCTATCAGCAAATTAATTACACTCAAAAGCATGTACGTTTATAAGAAAAATGAATGAACTGGAAAAATACTCGAATCATGAGATTGCACATCGAATTTTTACACGCAAAAGACCGGCCGCGGTGGCCGAGGTGACTGAGGCGCCCCAGTCACGGTCAGCACGGCCACTACGGTCGGGGGTTCGAATCCCCCCTCGGGCATGGATATTTGTGCCGTCCTAGTTCGTAAGTAGTTCATAAGTAGTTCGTAAGTTTAGGGACTGATGACCCCGTAGTTAAGTCCCATAAGCTTTACAAACATTTGAACACGTCAAGGAAAGAACCTGATATGTAAGGACACATCACAAGACGAATTAATGTTTCTCGTCTGTTTATATTCTCTCACTTTTAGTAGAGTTGGATGCAAACTACACACGTAATCGTGTGGTGGTAAGACCATAGACCGAACATAATACAAATTGCGGACATCCCTAACTCTGCCAGGTTGTGGTTTCAATGTTCAAAATGTTCGTTAAGCTTAAGGGACTTAACTGCGGGGTCATCAGTCCGTAGCTTACAAACTACTTGAACCTAGGTAAACCAACCTAAGGACAACACACACACCCATGCCCCAGGGAGGACTCGAACCTCCACGGCGAGCAACCGCGCGCTCCGCAGCGAGGTGCTTTAGACCGCTCGGCTACTCCACCGCGGCGCAAAATGTTCAAATGTTTGTTAAGCTTAAGGGACTTCACTGCGGGGTCATCAGTCCCTAAACTTACAAACTAGTCATGAACTACCTTATACTAAAGACGACATAAATATCCATGCCCAAGGGGGAATTCGAACCACCGACCGTAGCGTTTTGTGGTTTGAAACCAACACCTAAAATTGCCCCAAGTCATTCCTACCACCAGTTTCTCTCATTTACAGCTGAAATCAATTTTTCATTTTAACAATAAAACGACTACTCGTATTGGTATTACACATCTTGCACTAAAGGTAACGCTATTTCTACTTATTAATAATATACCGAGTGATCAAAAAGTCAGTTTGATAACTTGATAAATAATGGAATAATGTAGATAGAGGGGTAAAAATTGACATTCTTGCTTGTAATGACATGGGGTGAAGAACAACAACAAAAAAAAGTATTGCTAGACGCGTGAAAGATCTGTTGCGCGCGTCGTTTGGTGATGATCGTGTGCTCAGCCGCCACTTTCGCCATGCTTGGCCTCCCAGGTCCCCAGATCTCAGTCCGTGCGATTATTGGCTTTGGGGTTACCTCAAGTCGCAAGTGTATCGTGATCGACCGACATCTCTAGGGATGCTGAAAGACAACATCCGACGCCAACGCCTCGCCATAACTCCGGACATGCTTTACAGTGCTGTTCACAACATTATTCCTGAACTACAGCTATTGTTGAGGAATGATGGTCAACATATTGAGCATTTCCTGTAAAGATCACCATCTTTGCTTTGTCTTAATTCGTTATGCTAAATATTGCTTTTCTGATCAGATGAAGCGCCATCTATCGGACATTTTTTGAACTTTTTTTTATGTTCTAATAAAACTGCATGTCATTCCAAACATGTGTCTCAATTTTTACCTCTTAATCTACATTATTCCGTGTGATTTATTAAATTTTCAAAAGTATACTGACTTTTTGATCACTCGGTAAAAGCGGTGTTTGTCGTTTTTACGTGTGCCCCTACAGAATTACAGACACTCAGTGTTCGTGTTGGATTATAAGTATTTACGTTTTGCAAATGAATGATACAGGAGAGGAAGGAAGAAGGATTAGGAAGGAAAGGATTGACAGTGGCTGCTTTAGGGCATTGAAATGAAACAACGGCGATAACTGCAAATATGAGCCGGACGGGGAATCGAACCCGGGTCTCTCGCTTTGGGCCAACGGTCGCCTTAACCACTTGGCCACCCGCGCTCGCCTCCCGTTCGTCCGAAAGAACAGACACCACACCAAAAGATAAGTATTTACCTGTTTTTTTTTTTTTTTTTTTTTTTTTTTTTTTTTTTTTTTTAAATACATGAATGTGATTACCGAATGAGAATAGTACTTCAGATGGTCTTGACCGAATTATTAGGTCAGCACGCAGGACTATGTCTGGTGCAAATGTGCTTTTAACAACGTTATACAAAGCCAAAGATCCATACAGACTATTCATTATTATATGCCTATAAAACCGGTGCACTGATAATGTTTCCTCATCTCATTATTATTTAATGTAAACGGCGAATATTTTGCTTATTTTAAGGTTGGCATCGCTGTACGTGACATTGCGCACGCAAACGTATTTAGTTCTTAAGAAAGCATAAAAAAATTTTACGTGTATTGTTGAGAAAACATACTGAAGCTGATTGTCAAACTGGTAGTTCGACTTCTACTGCTGTGAAGCTGCGAACTAAAAGATTTAAGTCACATGAGATGTTTTGTTGTTACAGTCTATTCTTGACTTGAGCCATGAACGAGAAAACTACAGTTTACCATTTTAGACTGCTCGAAATGACGAAAACGGTTTCCTGGTCCGAGTCACGTGACGTGACTTGGATGTTGGTTTCGGTATCAGGACGTTATGCGCATTCTGCGTTATATTTCGTCACAGTCTACCATGTGCAGTTCAGTCGCCACAATCCCACACACGTAGCGCTCCAAGCGGCTGACGAGCTACAGTTCTGATACGGTATGAATCTGAATACTACCGTTTAGTAATCTGCAAGAATCCGTGTAGATCGAAGGAAAGGCATTGCGATCGATACATATCGAACGTTCGACTATAGCTTCGCTACCAATGACGGAAAACTGGCATGGCGGAGCAGCTGGTTTATATGGCTAACTAGCTGAAAACCCGGCGCTGCCCGGGTATTTATTTATTTATTCGAGCCTTTACTGTCTCTCTGTCTGTCCATCTCCTTTTTTCTAAAAACATGTTACATTTATCACGGAATATATAAGAAATAAGAAATCACACGTAAAAATGCACTCGTTTGGAAGAATCCAATCACGAAATTCAACAATAATGATTGTAATAATATCACAGATCGATCACTTGATGTAATACGCGAAACGTCAAATCAATTTTTTTTAAAGGGATGTATTAAAAGAAATTTCTTTTTTACTGCTTTATTTATTTATTCTTATATTTCCTTATTCGTTTGCTTAGCCTTACAGAGAAAGAAAGAGCTGAAGACATTGTAGCACGCATAGACCAACGATATGGTCTGTGGCATCACGTTTCGCTGTATGTAACCTCCTTGCTATAGAGTCGCAAACGTCATCGCTGGTCTTCAGTTCGATTTTTTTAATAATTTGACGACTTTAAACCACCATATCTTCCACCCCCTTATAGCTATCGGCTTGGAACTCCTATGGTGTACAATGGGAGACTTCGAACAACAATTACACACAGACCGTTCGTTTGCGTTCTGTAGTTTTCGCTGCAGAGCGAAATATTAAATAATTTTATATACACCGATAACTTCCCATCCCAATATACTCCACCCTTTTATCATTATCAATCCTCAAGCATCAATGCAACCAATAAAGCCATTTTCGAAGAGTAAATATGATTTTCAAAAAATTAATTATTGTTCTGCATTTCGCGTTATATTCTTCAAATTACTAAATATCTATCAGATCGCTATAAAACCGTGCCTAAACATTCCTCAGATATAAATTAGTAACTGTTCAAATTTTTAAGTCTCTGCGTCTTGTTCGAACGTGATAAGCGTACACCGAACAGACATTTAGATAAATAGCTAATCGAACGCCATAAAACCGTGCCTAAAGCCTTCCCCGGATAGACATTAGTAACTGTACTAACTACTGGTTCAGACGTGATAAACGTACATCGAACAGACATTCACATTTATAGATATAGAAGAAGAAGATTACGATGTTGTTTTTTGGCGTGGTGATTTTTATGAAATTTTGGCTTATCTGAAGACAGGGGCATTGGCATGTCGTGTACGTACGTATTTGTAGGTGGCGTGAGTAATTATGTTGTGGCTGAGTTGTAGACGATGGTATGTCATGGATGGTGCAGTCTGTTGTAATATGTAACTTACGAGAATAACCACAGATCATTATCTACAATACGTAAGTATTTAGATATTATCGCGTGATTTTGTTTTCAGACATTGTGATTAATATCATGGTTTAAAGTTGGCGGGTGGTATACCTGTCTCCTGTTATGCCGATATTTCCAAGAATGCTTGCAATCGAAAGAACCGCGGCCGGAAATGATACACATCTAACGTACAACTGTAAATCGATTGAGCGTTTCTGAAACGGAGATATGGGCGCTACGCGCCGTCATGTACGAAAGAAATAAGAAAAAAAAAATGTTTAACCTATACATAACCTAACTTTCACTTTAAAAGAAAGTGATCTAGAGCGTAGCCTTAAGAAGGTCAGGTATTGGCCAAACAAGAAGTTTTTATTTAGTATGTGAGGGCGTGTAGCGCTCGAATCACCAGTTCAGAAACACTAAATCGATTTACTGTTGTAGTTCGATATATACCGATATTGGAAATTACCGTTATTTCTTTCGGTATTTCAAATGGCAACCACATATTGAGTCGGTAAAGTACAAGAAAATGCCACAAATTCAACGCAATCAAAATACAATTTAAATTAACTTCTTTGCGTTTGTCATATCGAATGTGGAGCAAGAATCGAACGCTGGATTTATATCGATTGCAATGCCGTTTCCTTCGATGAACACGAATTCGTCCAAATTACCCATCGTTTTCATTGATTTTGACCTACTTTTGACGATGGGAAACATATATAGTGCCATAAAAATCGGTAATAATTAAAAAAATAACTCGAAATTTGTACTTACATTTCATAACATCCCTCGGATTGTAGGAAACTGCACTTTACATGACAGTTTATTTCCGATACTCTTTTAACCTGTTCTATTAAAAATAAAAATAAATGGCTAGGAGACACCAGAAGCCCTGCTCTTTGGCAGAAATACGTCGCCTTTCTACTCACGAACGTTAAGGTTTCTTCACTACAATTTCAGTAAAATCGGCGAGGGCTGAACTTAGTAAACGTATAGGATATAGAATACAACAGCTACATCATTATGTTAACGAACCAAATCAGCCACCGCAGCTGTAATTGAAGGAAAAACATCACAGGTGTGGCAAAACTGTCTCCCAACAAAGAAGAATCCAATTGCACCGCAACTACAAACGGTAAGAATCGTCAAAACATTTGCTTTTTAAGCTAAAGTAATGAGACTCACAAGAAAATGCCTCTGTAAGAAAGACGAGTGAGGTGTAAAAATGTGCGAATCATTAGCCTAGACTCCATTATCGAACTGATGTGCGTAAAAAAAACTGTTGTAGTAACAACAGACTATAATAGCACTTAATGTTTCTGTTATATTCATGTTCTACTTACTTTCCGCGGAGTAAGCTGCAAATATACACATATTCGTAAATATTACTTCATGAATAACTTGTTCCTTATACCATTGAAGCAATGAAATTCGGCAGTATTTACATTAATTTCCCGATTACGTATATCTCTTGATATTTTATGAATACTTCGATCTCTGTTATCAGATCAACTATGTACTTCTCAATCAGCCTGTTTAATTTTCCTCTTCTGATGATGGATAATATCCGAAACCGCTAAAGTTCTATATACAATATACAGTTGATGGTTGACTATGCAAAAAAAAAAAAATAAATAAATAAATAAATAAATAAAATAAAAATAAAAAAAAAACGGCTGTTAACTCACATCTAACAAGGAGACCACATAATCATCTTTTTGTTGCTGCTGTTCTTCTATCTTCCGTGCTTGCTTGGATAAATTGGTTTGGATTTTCCGCCGTATGCAAGACACCTGATTTTTTTTATTTTTTATTTATTTTTTTTTTTTTAATTGTTCCCAAACATGTTTCAGCACATTTTGTGCTATCATCAGTGGGATGATTTATTTTGCCTTTTTTACATTAGGCTACATGAAACTTCTTAAGAAGCCTACTTATTCGTTGTTTTTTTGGTACAAACTTGTCATGATTCTTTTCCTTTTTTGTTGTAATTTGCTTGTTGCTGTTGGTTTGAATGTGTATGTCACTCGTATTTACGTTTTTCGTGCTATGCATTAGCACGAAAAACGTAAATACGAGTGACATACACATTCAAACCAACAGCAACAAGCAAATTACAACAAAAAAGGAAAAGAATCATGACAAGTTTGTACCAAAAAAACAACGAATAAGTAGGCTTCTTAAGAAGTTTCATGTAGCCTAATGTAAAAAAGGCAAAATAAATCATCCCACTGATGATAGCACAAAATGTGCTGAAACATGTTTGGGAACAATTAAAAAAAAAAAAAAAAATAAAAAATAAAAAATAATAATAAAAAAAAAAAATCAGGTGTCTTGCATACGGCGGAAAATCCAAACCAAGGAGACCACATATGTTCGGATTATAGAATTTCTTTATATTTATGGTACGTGAAACAGAACTTAAAAAGCAATCACCAAACGCCGTTCGACGCACCTCTCAAATATATTAGAAAAAATTGGCTTTAAAGTTTCGCAAAGTACACGTAAGTACTAAGTACCAATAATTAAAACGGTTGCTGCATCTATACGTTTAGCGACAGACACACACACACACACACACACACACACACACACACACATACACAAAGAAAAAAAAATGTGGTAACTTTTTGGCCTTTCAACCACAGGATCAGTGGTTCGAATACGGTCATGGCAATTTTTTCCGTTGTGTTCGAATACTTACACAATTTTAATACATAATGTTAATTTATAAGGAAAAAATGTTCAAATGTTTGTATAGCTTATGGGACTTAACTACGGGGTCATCAGTCCCTAAACTTACAAACTACTTATGAACTAGCTAACACTAAGGACGGCACAAATATCCATGCCCGAGGAGGGATTCGAACCCCCGACCGTAGTGGCCGTGCAGACCGTGGCTGACGCGCCTCAGTACCCGCGGCCACCGCGGCCGGCACTGTATTTGTAAAGTCATCTCCATAGCTAATAATGGCTTTCCAAGAAGCTACCCTACTCAATCACCGTTTTAAGTGATGACAAAGTTTTCAACTCGTCTACACACACATAAACAAAAATTGACACAACACGTGGAATTAGTGATCAAAACTGTTTCATACAACTAAATGAGAAAACTAATATACATATGTCGCAGTCTACGGTCGGGTGTTCGAATCCCCCCTCGGGCACGAACATTTGTGCCGTGCTTAGTCTTAGCTAGTTCATAAGTAGTTTGTAAGTTTAGGGACTGATGACCCCGTAGTTAAGAGCCATAAGCTATACAAACATTTGAACATTTGATATGTCGCAGCGGGATTCGAACCTCTGGCTCTAAGGCTGTAACTCCACTACACCACCACCTGAGCTAAACCGACAGATGCTGCAGCCGTTTTAATTACCGGTACTTACGTGTACTTTGCAGTATTTCAAAGTTGATTTTTTCATGAATTTTTTAGAGTTGTGTCGAATGATTTTGGCTGAACTTCACGTACCATAAATATCAAAAAATTCTAAAAATCCAGTACCGATGTGGTCTCCTTGTAAGTAAAATTTGAAAACATCACTCCTACGGCGGCTTGCCCACCACTAGGAGCGCTAGTGTCGTTTCGACTGTCAGTTGTTAACAACTTTTACAGCAGCGAGTGTCGCGACTGTATATGTTAGACTGTGGTACTAATCAATTATAAGGAAGAACTTATAACACTATGATAACTATGACCTTAGGCCTTTGTTTAGTATTATAAAGGGCACTGTGTAATCTTTAATCGATCTTGTCTGATGTAAGCCATTGTAGTGAGAGGACAAATGGCAGAAACCATCGTAAATTTCTAGAATTGTCGCTCGATTGTTTTTCAATAATTACGAATTTCAAGTCTGGAATTTTTTTTTCCAAATAGAAGTATGGAGGTATCTCTTTAACTAACGTCGTAGGAAAAAAATGTTCTTACGGGACTTAACTACGAGGTCATCAGTTCCTAAGCTTACAAAGTACTTATGAACTAGCTAAGACTAAGGACGGCACAAATATCCATGCCCGAGGAGGGATTCGAATCCCCGACCGTAGTGGCCGTGCAGACCGTGGTAGGAAAAAATATTCTCAGGTATTGTTGAAAGGAGAGTGCGAGTATTAATTGAGGACAAGTTAGATGAAAATCAGTGTGGGTTTAGGCCTCTTAGAGGCTGTCAGGACCAGATCTTTAGCTTACGGTAGATAAAGGATAAGTGCTATGAGTGGAACAGAGAATTGTATCTATGTTTTATAGATCTGGAAAAGGCTTATGACCGTGTCCCTAGGAGGAAGCTACTGTCATTTCTACAAGATTATGGTATAGGTGGCAAACTTCTGCAGGCAATCAAAGGGCTTTACGTAGACTGTCAGGCAGCAGTTAGAGTAGATGGAAAATTAAACTCATGGTTCAGGGTAGTTTCAGGGGTAAGACAAGGCTGTAACCTGTCACCACTGTTGTTCATACTATTCATGGATCATATGTTGAAAACAGTAGACTGGCAGGGTGGTGAATCCCCCCCTCGGGCATGGATATTTGTGCCGTCCTAGTTCGTAAGTAGTTCATAAGTAGTTTGTAAGTTTAGGGACTGATGACCCGTAGTTAAAGTCCCATAAGCTTAACAAACATTTGAACATTTTTTTGAAAGTAGGTGAAAACAAAATAAGCAGTCTCGCATATGCGGATGACTTAGTTGTAATGGCCGATTCGATTAAAAGGTTGCAAACTAATATTCCAGAGGTCGATCAGAGGTGCAAGGATTATGATATGAAGATCAGCATCTCCAAAACGAAAGTAATGTCTGTGGAAAAGAGATTCAAACCGATTGAGTGCCAAATAGGAGGAACAAAGTTAGAACAGGTAGACAGTTTCAAGTTCCTGGGATGTATTTTCTCACACGATGGCAACATAGCGAAAGAACTGGAATCGAGGTGTAGCAAAGCTGAGTGCTCAGCTAAGATCTACTCTCTTCTGGAAGTAAGTACCAAGACTAAGTTAGCAGTGCACCGCTCTATCTTTCGACCAACTTTGTTGTTTGGGAGTGAAAGTTGGGTGGATACAGGTTACCTTATTAATAAGGTAGAGGTTACAGATATGAAAGTAGCAAGAATGATTGCAGGTACTACTAGATGGGAACAATGGCTAGAGGGAGTCCATAATGAGGAAATCAAAGAAAAGCTGGGAATGAATACCATAGATGAAGCCGTTAGAGCGAACAGACTGAGATGGTGGGGTCATGTTACACGCATGGGAGAAGCAAGGTTACCTAAGAGAATCATGAGCTCGGCAGCGGAGGGTAAGAGGAGTCGAGGTAGACCAAGAAGAAAGTACTTAGATTTGGTGCAGAATGATTTTGAAGTAAAAGGCATAACATCAGACGAGGCATCAATGTTAGCATTGAATAGGGGATCATGCAGGAATTTTATTAGAGGTACTATGCTCCAGACTGAACGCTGAAAGGCATAACCAGTCTCTAACAATGATGATGATGATAAGTATTGATTATGATATTGTGTTCTTTAGAGCAGAACATTTTAAGCATTTGTCAGAAATTCACATCCACCAGCAGCATTTCCAACAGAGTCGCTGAAATGGAGACACCAGTCGCTATTTCGTGGTCAATTAAAAACTAATTATTAGTTAACAGTTCAGGGACGGGAGTTTCAAAATATTAGGACACTAACCATTTCATTTTCAGCATGGACGACTGACCTCAATGGAGTTTAAATTAATTTTCATAACATTCATTTAATCGAAATTTCTGTAAGTAGATGCATGGTACAAACTGACCAGCTAATCTGCGAGTGATGCTGCGTGAATATTTAAATTCTGTAATTACGTAATTTTTGAGAGGAAATACTAGAAGTGTGTTATACTGTGGCGTCAAATTTATCTCGGGCACACAACAGTAGGCGAACTGATAATGTGTTACTCATGATTAATATAATCCTCATACTGAGAGTAGCCGGTGTAATTTATAGTGAAATCTTTTGTTTAATTTCTTAGAGCAAAGTTTTCAATCACGAAATATTTCACGATATGCCGAATTATGTGGCAATTTTTCTATTTGCGATTCCTATTGTTCATGACGTCATATCTTCTGAACCATGTGTCATATTCTCATATGTGATTCTAAACCGTGCAGCAATTGTTACCTCACGGTAAGGAATGTGTGTACCAAATTTGGTTGAAATCGGTCCAATGGTCTAGGACAAAATGAGCAGCATTGTCGCAAAATGCAACAGTTTTTCGCGCATCTCATTGTTTATCTCCTGAACCATATAACGTATGTGATTCTTACACTTACGGCGACCGTCCTCATGGATTGAAGTTTACGTGTGCAAAATTTCGTAAAGATTGGAACAAAACTATATATCTGTATGAAACAAGTTCAAACATACGGACACACTGCTTTATATATTACATGAAGAAAAAGAAGATTTCGGACCTCTTGGTAAGTATGGAAGTGCGATTACGCATGTCAATCTCATCGCGATTACGGGCAGCATGGGGTTCACGCCTGAGCCTCAGGACGAGCGCTAGCAGCGCATTTCGGGTTTTTCAAGCGTCAACTTCACGTCGCAATATCTCGGGATGTAATTGGAATATTGCGATACAAACAACGCCATTGTTTATGTGATTTGTCATGCTATGGATTGCTGAAGAAAAAATATAGGGTGTCCATTTAAAAAAAAAACAAGTTTGTGTTAAAAAACACATTTGCTTTCGTTTTAGAATGTTTCCAAATATGTACATTCATGGGCCCCAGCCGTACATTGATACCGGAGAAGGTCGTTTTCCAATAGCTGTTGTTGTTCCAGAGATATTTTGGGTGGACAAGATAGCTGGGACACCCTATATTTAATAGTTTTTAAAGGTTTTTACGTTTTTTTTTCGATGTATGCCTAAACGTAACAAATCAAACGATACGTACAAAATACCTATCGGTAGGCGATTTCAAGGCCTAGAATTTGTGTCATTTACTATTTTTCCATTGGAGGTTTAGGTATTTTATTTAGTTAAGAAAAAGACAGGGACTGAAGTCCCCGCAGTTAAGTCCCTTAAGCTTAACAAACATTTGAACATTTGAATATAACAAAAAGACCTTTTCGAAAATCACGTTATTGGCCCACTTTAGGTTACTGTAGTAGCACTAAAAGTGGGCCTCTGCGATGGTTTTTTGATAGCTCGAAATTTAAATGAAAATAACGGCTTAACTATTCATGTGACACGAAAATTCAATAACCGAATTTGTAGATGAGAAAATTCTCTACAACTTTGCTCTCTTATGTTTTTCTCATATCTCGTAGCGTTTCAAAGATATTTCCAAAAATAACGGCATTTTGGGATGTATGTACGTCTGTCCGTAACGTGTTCCCTGTTTTTAAGACGAACCGTTCACCCGATCACCACCAAATTTTACAGACATGATTGTAGGCCGCCAGAGACCAGAACCTCCCTTTTTCAAATTTTTCGGACAAAAAATACGGTAGTAATACAAAAAAAAGCCGTTTGTGATATAATTGTAATTGCAAACTAATCGTTCATCTGACACTAAAATTTAATAACCTAATTGGTAGAGGAGAAAATTATCTACAACTTAGCTTCCTTATGTTTTTCCATATCTCGTATCGTTTGAGAGATATTTGCAAAAATAACGGAGATTGACCCTCTCCATTGAATTAAAGAAAACGACCCGTTCGGAGATGTCACGTAACATTCCTCGCGTATTTGATGATTTTCTTATTGTAACTAACATGTTGTTATTTCAAAGCATCGACACACTGAGGAATCAACAAAAATACACCGTTCTTCGTACAATAATCTAGTGGCTACAAATGCCATATTAGCATCAGTTAACAAGGGCCATCAATGCTATGAGATTAATGAAAACGTGTTTTGATTTATAGCCGTAGCGTAGTGGGCATGGTTTCCTTTCCTTTCCTTTTCCTGAAAGGGTTTCAGAGACTCTTATTAATTAATTTTTTATTATTTAGATTATTATTTTGGTCCAAAATGTTTGCAAAACGTATAAAACTACAAATCTAAAGTGGGCCGTAAAACACGTCAGTGCGATTTTTTTTTTGTCATGTTTGTCATCTTGGCTTGAGTTTCATAAAACAGATACTCAGTTTAAGATTTGATTTCCTACAAGTTAAATTTTTGTTAGTTTTGTTTTCGGGTAGTATTTTTTTTTTTTTTTTTTAACTTGACTAAGCCGTCGCAGAGTGCTTGGTCGGTCGTTGTCTCCTTCAAGTGGTGGGTAGGGAGATGTATGTGTCGGCACCTTCAGCTAGCAGATATGCAGGGACAGTTTGTGACACATCAAAGGTGCAAAGCCAGGAGTCCCGACGCTTGTGCCCTGACGTCGCTGGTCACGAGTCAAACTGACCGCCCGTCATGTGGGCGTGGCCTAGCCACAGAATAAGGAGTATACAGAAAGGAAACTCCCGCTGCAGTCTGTCGTCCAAAATTTAGTGCGCATGCGCGGAATCAGCCATCTTGAAAAGCAGTAAACGCGTGGTCACTCCCTACTCTGTGGCGTGGTAATGCGCCGTATTTGTTTGTTAATTCTGTATTTTAACTGCCTGACTCGCATAAAAGTAAACAAGTATTTGGTGCAGTGAAAAGAAAGAACTGTGTGTAAGTAGTTGGAGCTGTTCCGTTTTTATTATGAGCAGCAATAAAAGAAAAGGCGGCCGATGGTGTTCAGCACCTAATTGCCACAATAATTCGAATACAAATAATATAAGTTTCTTCACCTTCCCAAAAGATGCTGAGCAGTAAGTGAACGTCGCTATATGTGTAGTGAAAGTTAAATGTTATCAGTTTCGAATGAGAGCAATGTGTGCGTAATTATTAAAAGTAGCCTTGCTTCTTCTCCTGACGATAACTCTCGCTGTTGCTGTTGCTGCAGGAGTTCAACTGCATCGAAATGTTGAAGTACATTTACATTTTATAAGTTTAACGTTGCAGGGAATAATATAAAATGAATGACAAAGAATAGTGCGTAAGTAAGCAGGTAAAATTTTACTTACGGCATTGAAGGCGTAGTGTGCTAATGTTGGCAATGAATGCTCTTCCGATACTCAAACAAATAGATTAAGGGGAATAATTATTTTATGCTGTTCCTGCTCTGTGGTTGACAGATTCCTCTATATGCCCTTCTCCGATCAGTAAATTAATGATACTTCTAAAGCAAATACAACTTTTATATATGCCCAGACGTCATTAGTTCTGTGTAATCACATTGTACTGCTAAGTCTGACTCAATGTTTTGTGCGAATTTATTCGTGTCAAAGAAAACCTGGCAGTTGTAAAGTCACTTTCTTGTTTATAACTAATTTCCCACACATAACTCCACGTTATTTGGAATTTTTCTAGAGATAAGCACCAAATAAAACGATCATTGATTCCACTGTACATTTTAGTAGTTGTATTAAAATTTAGGCCTATTTTTTTCATTGGATTACAATTAGGTGCAAGAAGATGGCGCAAAATAGATGAAAGCCGCTTCCTTTCGTAAAAGTCGGTGAGGTTAGCTGCAGTTCGTAAAAAGTCCATTTCCAGCCAAAGTACTAAGTGGCTACAGTTCCGCGTTTACTGCTTTTCAATATGGGGTCGAGCGCAACGCTTGGTAATACACAGATCAAAGGCGCCGCCCCCAGCTTTCCCTTCTGTATGCTCCCTATTCTGTGGCCTAGCGCGGCGCGGCACGGCGTCTCGCGATCCGCGAGACCGCTCTCGGGTCAGGCAGGGGTCACGCTGGGTCGCGGGGCGCCGCCACTGCTGCCAACCTTTCAGCGCCGACTGGCAGGTCAGCCAATAACTGCCCTCCAGCGTCCTCACAAGTACGTCGTCCGTGAACCTACGTCTGGTGCTATACCCGCGCCGATGAAACATTGATACTTAACGTTTCGTGTTACGACGAGTTAAGTTGGCTACACTGCTTTAGCGACGTTGCAACACTAGCCTCTATTACGGTTGGCAGATCTCCGGGCGCCGCCCGGAGTGCCCGGGATTGGAATGAATTCTCCGGGTCTACGGGACAATCACTCTCATCTCCGGGCTTCAATGTAACCTTCATCTCAGCTTTCTTTTTTACGACGCTTTTTAAGTACAATGCTCATATAGCGACGATCTACATCGAACTTAACGTAACTTAAACTAAGGACGAACACAACATCCATGCCCTAGGGGGGATTCGAACCTCTGGCGGGAGCAGCCTCGCGCACCGTGGCAAGACGCCTCAGTGCGCTCGGCCATTCCCGGCCGGCTCCTCTCTAGTAATTATGAATAACTTTACGTAAATGTCAATTTCTTATTGGAACAAAACGCTACTTTTCTATTCTTCCTCTGAAATCTTTTCGATGTTTCGTCGGTAGTAATCGGCTAGCGCATTATTAAGCAAACATTGTTACGGCAACGTGTTAACTGGCGACGTCTATTATTTGTGTTCGTTCGTTCTTTGTTTATCAGTTTAGCGGCAATTTTTGGACTACTCGGATCGTGTGTGAACTGACAAGCTTACATTAACTCAGATTAGTGAGTAATGACAGTGAAATGAAGAGACGATATCTAAGTTCGTTCCGTAAATAATGGTTGCAGGAAGAAAATTAGAAAGAGTGGCTACAAAAGTTTATTGGGTATTTCGCGCTCTTCTTGGTGACCGGTTTGCGGAGCCTCAAGCGGCAACTCTTGGAAGGCGCAGCTGTGGATGTGAGCAGCTTTGATGCTGCCGCCACTTCTGCTGCCACTACGACTGAAGTGTGCCGATGGTTGATCCACAGCAACTGGCGGCATGGCCGGTCAGCTGCGGCATCTGAAGGCCACCCCTAGCAATGTTCCACCTAGGGGGGGGGGGATACTTGCTGTGAGGGAGGAGATGAGCCGGCCGCGGTGGCCGAGGGAACTGAGGCGCTCCAGTCACGGTCTGCACGGCCACTACGGTCGGGGGTTCGAATCCCCCCTCGGGCATGGATATTTATGCCGTCCTTAGTCTTAGCTAATTCATAAGTAGTTTGTAAGCTTAGGGAGTGATGACCCCATAGTTAAGTCACGTAAGTTCTACAAACATCTGAACATTTTGGAGGAGATGATTGTGGTTTTTTTTAATTCACGAGTAATCCTGGTTCGATGGGGGGAGTTGGTCGCAGTTAGGGGGGGGGGGGTGACTCATTGTCCAAGGGGGAGGGGGGCACGTCTGGTCTGCGGGCCTGCCTCTGGTTCAATCTGGCAACCCTAGCCTCTATACGCACAGCAGACGAAACGGTTTTCAGCTGCATCTCGTAAGCTATTGAGCAATGAAAGTGCATATAATACTACCTTCTTGAGCAGCAATTAATTAACGGCATATTAATGAAGACCAGAGCACAACAAGGCACACGCTTTCAATAACGGAGCAAAGCAATATACACTACGTTTACATGCAACTCATCTTCCGGAAGACGAAAACCGATTTTCGTAAACCGTTTTTCGTTGTCCTGTTTACATGGCATAGCCTGAATCGGATTTCGTAGCTCACTTAAAATGGCGGCTGGAAAACAGCTGATTCAGTTCCTTATTTAGTCTGCACAATCGCTATTTTTCTTTATTTAAATACACAGATTTATGTTCAATCTAATATTTATACTTTTATTTCACATTAGAAAATATCACTCCTTCCATATGTGCCGAAAATTCTTAACAAGAAAACACAATCTGACAAGCCAAGAACGCTTCAAAAACGGTTGCGTTTACATGGGCACGAAAATCGATTGTGGAACTGGAAAACCGCTTTAGAGAAGCGGATTTCCAGAATCGATTTTGGAGTGTTTACATGACCAACCAAAAGCGGAATTGGGAAATCGGTGTACGAAATCCGGTTTTGGGAGCCCATGTAAACGGGGTGATAGAAAATAAGCTTTGAATCACAACAGTTACGAAATAAACAATAATCTAGATAATAACTTCACTCTCTACGTTTTATAATCAGAATGCTTTTCACTCACCAATTTACGGCGACAATGGTACAATTACATCCAGCTCCCCATCTTCACTGTTGTTGTCGCTACCAAAATCGTCATCACCAACACAAATCATGAACCGTTCATGATTACTGATGATCCCTTCCGTTGTTTGCGCTGCCCAAATCAGTTTTTCAACGTGCTCGACCCTCTTCTTCTTCTTCTTTTTTCTCTCCACGATGCAGCATACACATTACCAACAGCTTTTCCACCTCTGTTATTGTGAAAGACTTATTGTACCCTAAGTAATTCTTCACGTCTCTCCATACCAATTTTATAGGGTTAAATCGGCAGTGAAATGGGGGCAGATCTATTTCATTGTGACGCTGCTCCTTTGAGATTTCGTCTACTACATGCGTGGGTATAATACACTTATTGCCACGGTGGAGTAGCCGAGCGGTCTAAAGCGTCTCGCTGCGGAGCGCGCGGTTGCTCGCCGTGGAGGTTCCAGTCCTCCCTGGGGCATGGGTGTGTGTGTTTGTCCTTAGGTTAGTTTACCTAGGTTTAAGTAGTTTGTAAGCTACGGACTGATGACCACGCAATTTGGTCCCATAGATTTACAAACATTTGAAACATTTGAATACACTTATTTTGTTTCACAAGCGATTATAAAAAGTTTTGACATTGAAATATCTGCACCATAACTTCTTTCCAGTAGTTTGAAGCGAGAATGAACTTCCTGCTCAGAGCATAAGCTTCGAAGTTTTTATTCATACGAAATTGAGAACTTAACTCAGAAAACGTCACAAGACAAACGTCTTTTCGGTGACATTATTTAATTACTTGAACTCGGTCAAGTTAAGCCACTCACAGTAAAACAAATCGCAGCGAAAAAAGCGCACACAACATAAACACGCGATAAACACGATACACAACTTTGTTTACAGTAGCACTGGACAAAGCCGGCAACGCGGGAACGTTGACGTCACGGCACGTGACCACAGAAAGTGTTTACCGCGCTGTGATTGGACCGTTCCTAGCGACTAGCGCCTCGCGCTTCTCGCTCTTCACTTGTCATTTGTAAACGTCAAGTGCAAAGTTTCAGCGGCCCGGGTATAATTCTGACTGAGTCCTAATATGCTGGAGCATTAATTTCGTTATGTAGCATACCCGCATAATCAAATCTGTTTCAGCCTGCAGAGTTACATATTTTGCGAAGGTCCTAATTTTCTCCAGTTATTGTATTCTGCGAGTGTGAACTCGAACCTGATCACTGGAAAGTTCTAAGATTTGTAAGGCTTAAGTGACGTAGCAACGGGGTCATCAGTAGGGATGGGAAAAACCGAACGGTTAAAACCGATACCGGTATTACAGTTTTGAATAACCGGTTTTTTCGCTATTTATTTGGTGTCGGTTGTAACCGGTTTATTTTAATTATTGCCAAGAACCGGGTAAAAAAACCGGTATGACTACTTCCTGTAGTAGTAGTTCAAAATGTGTTTTGTAAATAATTAAAAAAAATAAAAATAAAAAATAGTAGGGATTTAGGGATATTTATGGATATTCCTAAAATTTCCACTGCTGTGGAATATTAGGTCATCGCAGAAACTAAGAAAAGCGATTAATGATAATTTAAGAACAATCCCGGCAGTCAGAAACGCGTGTCCTAAGAACTTAAGGACTGGTGCAGCTACTGAGGCATCGACGCAGCTGTTGCCGTGTGGCGTGGCCTATTAGACGACGCGCGTGCACCGGCAGTGTACGAGACTTGCCTCCGTCTGGTCACGCGGCAGTTCCTTGCTGTCGTCGCCAGACATCGGTTGTGTCTTAAATGGTTCAAAATGTTCAAATGTTTGTTAAGCTTATGGGACTTAACTACGGGGTTATCAGTCCCTAAACTTACAAACTAATTATGAACTACTTACGAACTAGGACAGCACAAATATCCATGCCCGAGGGGGGATTCGAACCCCCGACCGTAGTGGCCGTGCTGACCGTGACTGGAGCGCCTCAGTCACCTCGGCCACCGCGGCCGGCTCGTAAATGGCACCATCCCGAGTGTGGAAGTACTTCACGAGGTACGGGAGCAGTGAGGTACAATGCTCCATTTGCTTAAAAAAAGCAGAAAACGGGTGGAGGTACTACAAACATGCTGTGTCAAAATGTTCCTAGGAAGAGAAAGTAAATTCGATTCATATTCCTACTATGTAAACTTGGAATAATAACTTTTATTGTATTATCATATTGTTATGATAAAAAGTTTTATTAATGTGATTCCTTGAAAGCGAGGGACTTTTTTAATAACCAATATGGGTTTAGGTAACATTGATCATGTGGTGCCTCGCGAGGTAGCCGTGCGGTCTGAGGCTCCTATTGAACATTCTTTGATTATGTGGTACAGAGCTTTCCTAGTTCAATTTGCGTAAATTTACACTGACAACAATAATACTGTTAGTCGCAACTGTGACTTTATTTTTCTAAATACTTGTGCAGCACTGATTGAAGTTTATTTACTGACTGTTACTTATATTTGTTGTGTGTATAACGAGATATTCGTATACGCTAGCTCACAAGTCCAAGTTACGGAGTGGTTGGATGGAAATACTAGGCCAGTAAATCTGTACGCTTCGTATATCGTCTTCTACGGACTCCTGGCTAGGCTTACACTCACTCAAGAAGGCGTAGTATTGGGAGGGGATCTTGCAAAATATGGAAAGACTAGTGATTTGTCGTATAACGTAAATTTACCTAAATTTTAACTAAATTTCGTAAGTTTCGGTTTCAGTCGAAAATAGAACAACCGAAAATTCGATTACGGTTTTTGTTTCGGACGAAAAATATGTTTCGTTGGAAGTCTACTGGAAATAATAGCAACAAAAACCGAAAACCGGTTATTTAAAAAACCGGTTATCTTAAGTAATTTTTACCGTGCGATTAAACTGGAGATTAAAAGAACCGGTATAACCGAAAACCGGTTGTTTCAGCAATAACCGCCATGCCTAGTCATCAGTCCATAAACGTACAAACTACGTCTAAACTACCGTATACTAAAGACAGCACAAACATCCATGCCCGAGGGAGGATTCGAACCTCCGACGCAGGAGGCCGCGCAATTCGCAACGTGGCGCTCCAGACCGCTCGGCTACTCCCGCGCGACTCGCTTCAAAGCCCAGGTTTTATTGTACGTATTAACTGATACCTGTATTGACAAAATAGTCGACACAAGTTGTCCACGCATACAGTTGCGTATTTTCCGACGCACTCCATACACAAACTACTAAGTCTAAGGCGTCGTGAACCGATTTCTACGTTCGCTGCCATCAGAATTTCACTCTCCTCTGGGTGTAAGTGTGTGTGTGTGTGTGTGTGTGTGTGTGTGTGGTCGTTAGCGTAAGAATTAAAAAAATGAAACGTTTGTAAATCTATCGGACCAAACTGCGTGTTCACCAGTCTGTAGCTTACAAACTACTTAAACCTAGGTAAACTAGCCTAAGGACAACACAGGCACACGCACAAACACACACACACACACACACACACACACACACACACACACATACACCGATGCCCCAGGGAGGACTCGAACCTCCTTGGCTCCGCAGCGTGGTGTAACAATCCAGGCATACTATGCACTCGCACCGAACGATGTCTTCGCATCTAATATATAAAGCAGAGTGTCCGTGTGTTTGTGGGTTTGTGTGTACGTGTTGCATACAAATCTACAGTTTTCATCCAATCTATATGAAGTTTTGTACACGTAAGCTTCAATCCATGAGGACGGTCACCGTTAGTGTAAGAATCACGTACGATACATACTTCACGAGATATGACGTCATAAACAATGTGATGCGCGAAAAACTGCTGCATTTAGCGACAATGCTGCTCATTTTCTCCTAAACTATTGGAACGATTTTAACCAAATTTGGTACACACATTCCTTACCGTAGGGTAACAATTGCTGCAGCATTAAGAATTACATACGACACATGCTTCAGAAGATATGACGTCATAAACAATAGGAATCGTAAAAAGACTGTCACATAATGCGGCGAGACTTTATAAATACGCTGTATGAGAATGAGAGTACTTAGCGACTTGCAACAAATTTTTAACATAATTTCAAATCTTTATTGAACTTTTACACGCTGAAAACAATAGCAAAAACTAATCTAAGGACACACACACACACACACACACACAAACACACACACACACACACGCCCCAGTGAGGACTCGAACCTCCTTGGCGAGCAACCGTGCGCTCCGCAGCGAGGCGCCTTAAGGTGGGTTGTCCAAGGCGCGATTGCTGCCTGCGACTGCGATGGATCGGCTCGTGACGTCAGAGGCTGGCTGCTCGCGCATGCGCACTTTCAGTATGGAGTGCGGCGCGCGGCTGACGCGGCGACAATCGCAGGACTGCACCAGTGAGCAGTGTTGCGATGGGAGTCGGACGACTCAAGGCAGCGGCAGAAAGATGTCGAGCCAAGCGGACCAAACAAAAACGGATATGAACCACTCAAAAGATGTGCTCGTCTCGCCATTAAGCTAATGCCTTTGTATGTTGAACAGATTTAGATTTCATGGCAATTTAGTGACATATATAAGAGTAGACTGAAAATATTCGGAGAAATAAAAGAGAAATGAAAGTTGGAAAAGGAGCTGTATTGGCCTCTAGGGTTTTGGAAATAAAAAAATGTGACCGGTGGTAACAATTTTTTTGTTTGTTTAGGTGATCCCACAGGTGTAAGGAAATGCATGACAATGTTAATGTAATATTTTCAATAATTTGATTCATACCAATACAGTCCGTTTTGTGGCGCGCCGCAAAAATTATCTTAGTTTATATGAACAAAGATAAATGTTGTGGTGTACCATTTAGATTCAAATGGCTCGTATACGGTATGGATGACATCTCCGATATTTTAAAATCTTTTTGTTTTCCATATTCGCTGGAAGATGGTTCAGGACAGAAACCGGTCAGAATGAAATAAATTATAACAAAACAGCGAACAGTCTTACAACTATTGTTGATACATTTAACAAGCTGCAGAAAAATCTTTGTTATGTGTTTGCTATTTTTGATCTCCCTTGGAAAAAAATTCAACTGTACGTTTCCAACACTGGGACTTATTTGAAAGGCAATACAGAAGGTGAATCCAATCAGTTAAAATGAAAAAAAAAAAAGCCTGATGAATTAAGGAACCAAAACTTGCATCCCTTTGGAGAATCCACACATAGCTTCATGAAGTCGCACATAGAATTAACACTAAAAAACTGCCATTGATGATGGCTCACAAATAAAGAAGCGAGACCCCTTTCATTTAGTTGCAATAGACGGAAATAAACATCCATAAATATTAAATACTGTTTAATTAATACCTCGTTTCTTCGTAAAAAAAACTATAATTATTTCTGTATACCTGTAGATAAGAAAAGCTTTGAGTATTAATGATTGTATAAAACATGAATTCCTTCCCAGGCTATCATTTAAAAAAAGGGTTCAACATCTTCAACTGCTTATAAGATGTGATGATTGTTACCTCCGCACAATTCAGGTTGCACATGGAGAGAACTGGCGCGCTAGTTGCGACGCTCCCGTACCGTAGATATACGAGCCAATATCTCTAAAACGGAGACAGGTATCGTCCTGCTCTCAACTTTAAAAATAATTTCGAATTATTGGCTTCATTTCATCCGCAACAATGTATGACCTAAAATGAACCATACGCAAAGTAGCCAGCGACTACATTTTTCGATGTAAACACTTCAAGTTTAATGCAATAGGTTAGTTGAAAATTAAGTATCTGAATAACTATGAGGAATTTTGAGAAAATAGACACTTCGTTATCAAGCTGGGGTATGATACTACAAGATATGCAAAAACCAAATTTTTTTGCGCCGTAGTTACCTCAAACTCGACAGAGATGTAATAAAAAGTGAAAAAACACGCACAACTGAAAGTAGCGCTTTTTAATTTTTTAAAGGAAAACGAGAATCTGTAACGAAAAACTAAATGTGGGAACTGATGTAGCTTTGCTTCCTTAACAAGCAGTATTTTTTACAGGAAGAAAATCGGAAATTTTATTTTCGTCATGAATTACCCGAGTCGCCGAACAGGAGCCGCATCTTGGTAAACGGCAGCGGCTGCCGTCGTGCTGCCGACTCGCCGCCATCTGCCACGGCGGGAAAAGGGAGGGGGGCCGAGCCGCAATCGCAGTTAACAGCCGCGTCTTGGACAACCCACCTTTAGACCGCTCGTAGCGTAACAATCCAGGCATACTATCCACTCGCACCGAACAATGTCTTCGCATCTAATATATGTTTGTGGGTTTGTGTGTACGTGTTGCATACAAATCTACTGTTTTGATCCAATCTTTATGAAATTGTGTACACGTAAGCTTCAATCCATGAGGACGGTCACCGTTAGTGTAAGAATCACGTACGATACATACTTCACGAGATATGACGTCATAAGCAATGAGATGCGCGAAAAACTGCTGCATTTTGCGACAATGCTGCTCATTTTCTCCAAAACCACTGGACCGATTTCAACCAAATTTGGTACACACATTCCTTACCGTGAGGTGACGATTGCTGCAGCATTAGGAATTACATACGACACATGCTTCAGAAGATATGACGTCATAAACAATAGGAATCGTAAAAACCTGCAACATAATGCGGCGAGACTTCATGAATACGCTGTATGAGAAAGACAGTACTTATGGATTTGCAACAGACTTTAAATATAACTTCAAATCTTTATTGAAGTTTTTCTCACTGAAAACCATAGCCAAATTATGAAAACAGAGGCACTCAACGTTAATTTCAAATTAAGAGAAAAGAAGGTGCAACCCATAGGAGAATGATCCCTCAAAAATTCATCGTCCTGTTATCAGCTGCATGTTACGAATACACGGAAATGCAGATAGTCATTGCAGAACGGTCATCACAGGCATGTGTGCACATGCAAGTTTGCGTAATATGCTGATATGTCCATGTAAGTCATCACAGGTACGTACTTAGAGGCATGATTGCACACACGAGTGACAGTGACAGCAACTAAGTTCGCATATGCAAGACTGCACAAGTAACTCAATGCCAGTAATTCGATACACGGAAGTGTGTACAGGCAAGTGTTTATTTGCAAGACCATACAGGCAATTCTGTACAGGCAATACTGTACAGCCAAATCAGTATAGTAAAGTCTGTACAGGCAAGTCTGTACAGGCAAGTCTGTACAGGCAAGTCTGTACAGGCAAGTCTGTGCAGGCAAGTCTGTGCAGGCAAGTCTGTACAGGCAAGTCTGTACAGGCACGATTGTGCAGGCAAAGTCTGAACAGGCGAAGTCTGAACAGGCGAAGTCTGTACAAGCAGTATAATGCAGGCAAGTCAGCTAAGATCGTAATTAATAAGTAATTTTGAGAAATTCGTAAAAAAATCACAACTTCTTTCCAGCTTTCCTATACAGAGGGACTTTGCGAGTATAATTCGATTCCGAATCTTAGCTGCAATGTGAATTACTCGTCATTCAATATATATTTGCGTCCAAATTAATGTAAAGTAGGACAATGTGTTCAATTCCGGAAAAATACACCACAAATTCACCTTATATTGTAGAATAGAAGAAATTTTTATCAATAAAAAAAATCGCCGTCTCTGACTTCACATGCACAGTTTTGTTACAGTATGGTGAGAGAGGGACAGAGCTGGGCAGCATTAATAAAAAATTTAGCTTCGTTAATGATTACTCTGTTACTAAAAAAGTTAACTGCCTTAAACGTTAAAGCGTAACTACACGGACAATTTAACGGCAGTTAACGTTAATCGTTATCTCGTAAAAGTACTGTGCATCCACGAAAACTCGCCTTCCGTCTCCAAATTTATATATTTGCGGTTGTTGTATCATTTAAGTGAGGAATTAAATAAAACGTATTAGCCCACCTGATAACCAATAAATAAAATAAAATGACATGTTGGTCAACTTAAAGTATAAATAAAAGCTGGTGTTACTCGGGCACTCTATCCTGGAATTTGCCTGCGAACATAAAAAAAAAAAAAAAAATAAAAAAAAAAAAAAAAAAAAAAAATGGTGACTAATCACATACCACGTTGTGAAGTTGCAAAGCCGCGTTCGCTAGAGTCGTTCGCTTTGTCGTAAAAGTGTTACGGTCTGTGAGACGATTAGTCTCCTTGTATATAATGAAGATTTTGTCATTTGTTTTTGCTCGCGGCCGGCCGCCAGGACGTAGTGTCCTAGCAATACATAGAGCTTACTTTGTAATAATGTTAATATCATTTCACACAAGGTACATATTGCCTTTAAGAAACATTAACATATTACAATTCTCGTGTGACTGTTAGGCATGTTTGGGAGACAAATATTTTTTCCACGGAAAAAGTCGTTCCACTGCAGCACTTGAAGGTGTAGCGGAAATATATTTAATAAAAACATCTATTAAAATATTTTCCACAAGAAATAGCACGTCGTTACAGGAATATTTTGATTTCATGTCCAGCCACATTTTCATTAGACTCCCTGCTTTACTTGTTAAACATATTTGGCGTGTGGTCTCTGTAGATTGAATGACAAAATTTAAAAAAAAAAACTTGCACAGAAGGTACGTTACGAATAAAAAACGGAGCGCACCTGGTGTAAAATATTTGTTTAATTGCAGTCAACATAAGACGGGGACACTAATATAATTACAATTGTCTGCTACTTTCCTGATTAGGTGTGTCAGCCATATCTCGATTCTCGCAGCCTCCATTATCGATTGTTTCAAATGTTCAAATGTTTGTTAAGCTTATGGGACTTAACTACGGGGTCATCAGTCCCTAAACTTACAAACTACTTATGAACTACCTACGAACTAGGACGGCACAAATATCCATGCCCGAGGGGGGATTCGAACCCCCGACCGTAGTGGCCGTGCTGACCGTGACTGGAGCGCCTCAGTCACCTCGGCCACCGCGGCCGGCTCGATTGTTTCACGTTACGCAATTTAAAATTGTTCCTGTCAGCTACTATGAAGTTGAATGAGAAAATTGTAATGAAAATTAACTTTTCCTGCCTTCCTGCCCCCATTCAGCACTATTACGTACAGCGATCAGATACTCCACAAGCTAGAACATTAAAATTACTTACTTGTTTAGTGCGTCGTCGCTGGACGTACTATTAATCAACAGGAGCATAAGGCAAACATTTATTTTCGTTGAAATGTTCTCGTTCGCCATTGTCATCGCTAATGGAAACATGAAGTGGGTACAAAAATAACGGATTAACGGACTTCGGACAAGTTAACGGAAATTAAGGAGTCCGTTAAGGTTTTTTTGGAATCAACTTAAAAGTTGACTACGTTAATTAACGATTAAGGGATAAACGGAATTGTGCACAGCTCTGGAATGTGGGTGAGTAGCAAAATGATTTTCACTTGGAAGGTGTTGGGTCGCAAACTCGGAAAGGTCGAAAAACACCGCCTTACAGGACTACCTATGTCCAGAGCTGAGCTAAGGAGTACAATATAGATGTGGTCGGACTGCATATACATCTAAAGTTAGTAGAATTCTCAATCTATCTGAAGCTGTCCACAGCTTATAAGGCGGAGATACACAGCCTTGTTCATTAACTAGTTTAAGTAAATATTTATCTGAAATTATATCACTGACCAGTAAACGTATGTAAGGCGAGGGGGCAGGGGACCACAAATAATGAATATAAAGGAAAAAAAGTACGTCTTTACATCTACATCTACATGAGATACACTGCAAATCACAATTAAGTGCCTGGCAGAGGGTTCATCGAACCACCGTTATACTATTTTATGTCCCATTCCATTCTCGAATAGCGCACGGGAAAAAAGAACACCTGAATCTCTCTGTTCGAGCTCTGATTTCTCGTATTTTATTCTGATGATCATTTCTACCTATGTAAGTGGCAGTCAACAATATATTTTCGCACTCGGAGAAGAATGTTGGCGATTGGAGTTTCGTAAGTAGCCCACGCCACAGCGATAAGCGCCGTTGTTGTAATGATTCCCATCCCAGATCCCGTATCATTTCTGTAACGCTGTCTCCCCTGTATCGTGACAATACGAAACGAGCTGCCCTTCTTTAGACTGATAAGGATCCCACACTGAGCAGGAATACTGCATAAAAGAACGGACAAGCGTAGTGTATGCAGTTTCTTTAGTACTTCTCTTGCATGTTTTAAGTGTTCTGTCACTAAAACTCAGTCTCTGGTTCGCCTTTCCCACGACATTATCTACGTGTTCTTTCCAGTTTAAGTCTGAAGTAATAGTAATTCATAGGTATTTAGATGAATTTATGGCCTTCACATTCGATTGATTTATCTTGTAAACATAGTTAAATGGATTTCTTTTCGTACTCATGTGGACGACTTCACACTTCTCATTATTTAGAGTAAATTGCCAATTTTACACCATACTCAAATTTTATTTAAATCGTTCTGCAGTTCGTTTTGATCTTCATATGACTTTACTAGACTATAAATGACAGCGTCATCTACAAACAACGTAAGAGAGCTGCTTAGATTTTCTCCTAAATCGTTAATGTTGATAAGGAATAGCGGAGGACCAATAATACTACCCTGTGGAACGCACGATATCACCTCTGTTCTAGTCGATGCCTTACCATCGATTACTACGAACTGTGTCCTCTCTGACAGGAAATCCCGTATCCAGTCAGAAATCTGGGGCAATATTCCATAACCGCGCAATTTGATTAAATGCCGTGTCTGAGGTACGGTGTCAAGAGCCTTCTGGAAATCTATAAATACGGAATCAATTTGAGAACACTTGTCGATAGTACCCATCACTTCGTGTGAGTAAAGAGCCAGTTGCCTTGAATTAAATGAATGATGCGTGAAGGCAACGCCGTGGCAAATAGTCATACTTTCCCGTATTGGTGACTGCAGTGTGGTGTTAGTGGTAAGTTCGTGACAAGTTTTTCACGATTTATTGTAAACAACAAAAAGCTTGATCTCGGTAAAGTGAAAGGGGCTTCCCCGCAAATCAGCTAAGGTTGTTGAAGCCGGTCGTCTAAAATGAAAAGAAGAAAAAAATATTCTACAAGCGATCTTGGCTTTTATATTCTTATCAATATCTTTTACATTTTGTTGCTGAATCCAGTACTGTATGTTGTCCGACAAGTATTCGCTCTTCAACGAAGAAAAAAAATTTCAATTGTTTGTTAAGCTTACGAGACTTAACCGCGGGGTCATCAGTCCCTAAACTTACAAACTACTTATGAACTACGTTATACTAAAGGCGACACAAACACCCATGCCCGAGCGGGGATTCGAACCCCCGACCATAGCGGCCGTGCAAACTGTGACTGCCGTGCCGCTGGCCGCTCGGCCACTGCGGCCGGCTCTTCAATGAAGAAGTACTTCAGATATCACCCACAGGCGTCGTCTCCGAAATTTCTTTATCAATTATTCCTTTTTGCTGCAGAATTTGCTGATGATGGCATAACAGCCGAAACCGGCTCGTAAAACAATAAATTCGCAGAATATCTCACATCTCGTGTGTTTCAGTCATAATGTAGGCTCATACATAATATTTGTGGAAAGTATATGTTCTGAAACCCTGTTGCTTACCGCCGTCAGTGATACACGCACGTAACTTTGCGGATCACTATGTTGCCTCTCTTGAATACTGGAATGACCTGTGCAAGTTTCCAGTCTTTGGGTACTGCACGTTCACTGAGCAAGCGGTTGTACATGATAGGTATGGGGCTACTGCGTCAGAATACTCTGAAAGGAGACTAATTGGTATGCAGTCTGGACAGGAAGAGTTGCATTTGTTAAGTACATTGCTTTAATACTCCAGCAGTAACTACTTAGAAATTACGCATGCTGCCAACTCCTCTCGATCCGAATTGAGGAATATTTGCTTCGTCTTCTATGATGAAAGAATTTGGGAAAGCTGTGTTTAGCAATTGTGCTTTAGCATAGCTGTCATCCGTAGCATCAGCATTGCTATCGCGTAGTTATAACGTTCGTTATATTTTTTATGATTTTTGTATACGCAATATAGGATTCTTATAGGAATATTAAGGTATTTATCAGCTCGGGTATTTATATTCGGGAAATTATTAGTGTATATATGCAGTTATCATAGGAGGAAATTAGTTTTTTCGGTCATAAACAATATTTAAAAGCAAAGTAAAGAAGGAAGTAACAGCATGGAGAATGCAATAGTCTCTAATATATTCTCCACGTTCGGGTATACAAGCAAATTTCCGACATTGTTACAAAAAAATATCTGCTATTATTTTCGGTTCAGTTCGGGAGTGCGTATTTGAGAAATTTAGATTAAAGTTTCATTTCAGTTAGTTTGCGGCAGATGAAGATAGAACAGTCGAAATCAGATCGCGTCTAAGATCGATACGGAATAGCGTGAACAATGTGGCAAACATTATAAAACACGGGCAGATTTTAACCAGATAATTTATGGAATTGAGTGACTACAATAGCGATAAGAACTTAAATTTAGATTTTCAAGGATGATTAGGTATCTTCTCATCATCAGTCATTTCATATGAAGAGACAACTGTTAAAATATACGGAAGTGAACTATTACTTATCGGTACAAACATTATTTTCCAAGTGTATCTTCGGTGCGAACATTATCCGAACATTTAAAATACGAAAATCTTGTTACGGGAATGTATTATTGTGCAGTGTTATTAATTTTGAATAAGTAGAATATAAAATAACAGTACATTCCGTCAAATGATTAAACCGGACCGGAGCGAGAAATGTTTTAATAAGTGTACTAAAGCTACTAAATGAATGAATCGCCAAGGAACAGTGATCTCTATACAAACTGGATGTATAACTATGGTGTTTGAACATATAATTGTTGCATGCCTGCACATTCATATGTTTTGCACACGATTTCGCATTGTCCGCCATGTTTAAATTTGACAAACGAATTATTACGTGACAAAGAATTGCTTACTTACCTCTTGAATTGGAATTTAATTCAATATTCGATGTTGTAGGCTGATATGGGAGCGGAATAGAAACATATTTTCTTCTCTTTTTCTTGAAATGCTGCTTAGCAGCCATGTTTGAATTTGGCAAGAAACTAAATATAAATATGTTTGCCTGGCACGCTAAGACATCTGAAGTTCAACATCCAGAGTGTATAGAGATCAATGCCAGGGACAGATATATGTTACTAGACTGACAATCAGTGATCTCTGTACAAACTGGATGTATAACTATGGTGTCTGAGCATAGAACCACAGCGTGCCTGCACATTCACATGTTTTCCACACGATTGCTCATGGTCCACCATGTTTCAATTTGACATGCGAATTTCCATCAGTTATTACGTGACAAAGAATTGATTACTCACCTTTTGATTTGAAATTTATGTCAATGTGCAATGTATCAGGTCTGAACCACAAGACACAGGCAGCTAAAAATTTGTACAGTTACTAATGTCTACCCGGGGAAGGCTTTAGGCACGGTTTTATGGCGATCGGATAGCTATATATTAATGTGAATGTCTGTTCGGTGTACGCTTATCACATCCGAACGACAAAACGCAGAGACTTAAATATTTGTAAAGTAACTAATTTATACCTGAGGGACGTTTTAGGCACGGTTTTATAGCGATCTGATAGATATTTAGGAATTTGAAGAATATAACGCGAAATGCGCAACAATAATTACTCTCTGAAAATTATATTTATTCTTTGAAAATGGTTTTATTGTTGCTTGAGGGTTGATAATGATAAAAGGGTGGAGTAATTATATTGAGATGGAAAGTTATCGGTGTATATAAATTTCTACGTGTGTGTGTGTTAATATTTCGCTCTGCAGCGAAAACTACAGAACGCAAACGAATGGTCTGTGTGTAATTGTTGTCCGAAGTCTCCCGTTGTACACCATAGCAGTTCCATGCCGATAACTATAAGGGGATGGAAGATATGGTGGTTGAAAGTCATCAAATTATAAAAAGAATTCCGACTGAAGGCCAGCGATGACGTTTGCGACTCTATAGCAAGGAGGTTACATACAGCGAAACGTGATGCCACAGACCATATCTTTGGTCTATGCGTGCTACAACGCCTTCAGCTCTTTCTCTGTAAGGATAAGCATACGAATAAGAAAATATAAAAAATAAATAAATAAAGCAGTATAAAAGAATTTCTTTTAATACTTTTTTTAAAAAAAAATCGATTTGACGTTTCGTGCATTACATCAAGTGATCGATCTGTGATATTATTACATACATTATTATTGAATTTCGTGATTGTATTCTTCGTAACGAATACATTTTCACGTGTGATTTCTTATTTCTTATATATTCTCTGATAAATGTAACATGTTTTTAGAAAAAAAGAGATGGACAGACAGAGAGTGGATAGGAGAAGTACTAACTCAAGGCTCGAATAAATAAATAAATAAATAAATACCCGGGCAACGCCGGGTTTTCAGCTAGTAGGCTAATATGAAAGCGTAATCGAAACGTATTTTCTTCTCGTTTTCTTATAATACTTCGTAGCAGCCATAATTGAATTTGGCAAGAAACTAAATATTAACATCTATGGTTGGCACGCTCAGACAGCTGAAGTTCAACATCCAGGTAATATAGAGATCAGTGCTGGCAATGCCGTATACGGTATCATTGGTGACACTGAAGTCTCGCCGCCATATTTCTATACTACAAACGTGTGAGCAGTCGTACGTGTATTTACAGAAAACATTGGTAAAAATACACATGAAGCCACGAAACTACGCTGTCTTTAGCGATTTGACATATTGGTTGATTCATGTGTTGTATGTAGCTGTAATTTTTCGTACGACAAACCGGAGATATAAGGCCAATTCACACTGTCCATCACGTCAACGTCATGTCACGTTGTATTCACAATGTCCATCACGTCATTTCGTTATCCTAATACCCAATATTCAAAATGATGTTATGAGTGGCGATATTTCATGTAGAAAGTAATTGTTTAATACTGGGATTGCGGAAACAACAACGTTAAATGTTTGAGCCCTTTGTCGTGGATAACAGGTATCTTTATTCATATCAGTGTTTTTCCCATAACTACAACCTGATTTAAATATATGTAGCGGTAAAATTTTACTTACCATCTCAGTGGCAACATCAACAAAGCGGTAGAAAGCTCTGACCAAGACGTTGATATTCTTAGTAATCCACACAGTGTGAGTTGATTAGTGTTTCTTACAAGAGATGAAGTAAACAGAAGTTGTGAGGCGGCATCGTGAGTCGTGTCGGGATAGCTCAGTCGGTAGTGCGCTTGCTCGCAAAAGGCAAAGGTCCCAGATTCGAGTCCCGGTTCCGGCACACAATTTTAGTCTGCGAGGAAGTTTCATAGCCGGCCGCTGTGGCCGACGTGACTGAGGCGCGCCAGTCACGGTCAGCACGGCCACTACGGTCGGGGGTTCGAATCCCCCCTCGGGCATGGATATTTGTGCCGTCCTAGTCAGTAAGTAGTTCATAAGTAGTTTGTAAGTTTAGAGACTGATGACCCCGTAGTTAAGTCCCACAAGCTTAACAAACATTTGTACATTTTTTTCCTTTTTTTTAAAGTTCATATCAGCGCACACTCCGCTGCAGAGGGAAAGTTTCATTCTGGAAACATCCCTTAGGCTGTGGGTAGGCCATGTCTCCACCATATCCTTTCTTCCAGGAGTGCTAGTCTTGCATGGTTCGCAGGAGAGCTTCTGTGAAGTTTGGAAAGTAGGAGGCGAGGTACTGGCGGAAGTAAAGTTGTGAGGCGGCATCGTGAGTCGTGTCGGGATAGCTCAGTCGGTAGTGCGCTTGCCCGCGAAAGGCAAAGGTCCCAGGTTCGAGTTCCGGTTCCGGCACACAATTTTAATCTGCCAGGAAGTTTCATGAAGTAAACAAATTGTGTTGTTCGTGTATGTGTCCTCGTTCACTTAGTAACAGTAATTGCCTCGTAAAACAAAATTTTCATAACAAAACATTTGCATTGTCAATGCCAACGTCACACGACTGACAACATAATCACGTGAGGCCGTCAGGGCAGTGAGTAAAATTTAAGCGAAGCGTACGTAACACGTTCTTCTAAAAACACGATTCCACAATGTAGGCCTATCTGTTAAATTCAACTATTGCGGATGTGTTAGCTCAAATGCAAATGATGTTCAAACCAACTAGTAGGCTAAAGCTTACAACAACATATCGTGTCAGAAGATCATAATATTACCGTATGGAAACTTTTTGTCGTTAGGTGAGGCAAGATGGCGGTATCAGGCTTCAGTCAGAGAGGCGAGTTTGCCAGTCTAGTAATGTATATGTCTGTGATCCTAGGCAACGATAAGTAATGTAAGGTAACGCTTAAGGTAAGCCTTACATTATAACGAGGAATGAGCTTCATTTTGAACATATTATTCGCTTTAACCTGTTTATAGTGAATATGCAGTAATTAACTTCCTATGTGACTTAATTAATTATCGTGATGCACAATGTATGTACGTAACTTAACTGTGGACATTTTCTGTCATTTATTTATTATCTGTATTGTAATTGTTTATGCATATATTTTTTTATTTTATTTGTACTTTGTATGTTTTCTATATGACTGTGATTACTTGTTACGTTTAACTTGTCACTGTAAAATATTTCTCTGTGGACAGTTATCGACGTGTCTCCTCAGGTCAGAGACTTTTTCTATCGTACAGCAGCGCTCGCCTGTGGGAGAGCAGGCAAGCAGCAGTACCTGCCGCCCCGTGACGTAGATCAGACGTGCTCAAACGACATAAGTAATAAAGTTAAAACAAAGTGTAAGTTATAATTTGTTATAAATGCAACGATATGAAAGTTTACGTGAAGCCAGTGAACATGAGTGAAGCAAGAATTGATCTCAATGAAACATTTATTCGTTCGTTCTGCCGAGGCAGAAATTCGTTATGTGTTCGGTAACCGTCCCAGACGTCCGAAACGCGGTAGCGTCATGGCGGACGCTAACGGTCATGATTAATTAATTACGCGATTCGCGAAGCATCACGGCGAACTGCTAGCAAACCTCCAAAGGAGCAACCACCGTCAAAATGGTTTCTGTGTGAATTTGTGTACCACTTATATGACTGCAATGTACCACGTCGCTGGACTGATAAACAAGATAAGTTAAATGCTATTGGTTGTAATTTACTGTGAATGCCTGTTTAAGTTTTGTTAAAATACAAGAACATTAGACAGTACTTTTGCTATCTTATTTGAACAACTAATTAACCACACACGATTAGCATGACAATCCTCAATAATAACATGAATAATATGTCTACACAATTTTACAATCAAGTGAGCGTCATTAATTATTAGAGACTGTGATAATAATAATTGAGACAATTTTGCTAATATTGATGGTAGGAGATAACAGACAGTTGAATTAATGAATAATTTTTCTATTTCGTCTTGCACTGAGTTCAGCAATAATAGCCACCGCTACATTTATACTATTAAGAACCAAATCCGTACAATTGCCGTATGCATAGCATCAATTAACACTGATTTACTTAAACTTCCTATTTGCTTGAGTGAATTAATTTTTATTAGATACTGACTATAGTGGTTGGACTGCACCCATTTGCCAATCACTTGATGTTAAAAAAATCCTACTATTCATATTTTTCTATTATCATTACCATTAGCATACTAATTGAGTTGTACGCAATGCACAGACAGAGTAGGTTAATCTCTGCTATCTGTGTGTGCACAGTCTCCGTAGGAGATTTTGTAAGGAAAGGAAAGGTGAGTGACCTTTTGAAAAGTTTGTCAGATAGGACCATAGCATTTGTTATTTACACTAATTGTCTTGCTTAATATTTTCAAAATTTAACTACACCACTTGCATTAATCACAAGTTTAACGTAACCAACCACGAAATTAAGGTCAGGTTTGTTATGTTGCTCAAACATTACAACAACAAATGTTCAAATGTTTGTTAAGCTTATGGGACTTAACTACGGGGTTATCAGTCCCTAAACGTACAAACTACTTATGAACTACCTACAACTAAGGACGGCACAAATATCCATGCCCGAGGGGGGGATTCGAACCCCCGACCGTAGTAGCCGTGCAGACCGTGACTAATGCGCCTCAGTCCTCTCGGCCACCGCGTCCGGCTGTACTTTACATATGACCAGAATTTCTTCAGATTTTCCAAGTTAGGTGACACTGTTTCTTTGTAGAAACTATTATTTCTCGCGTGGAAGTTGGAGCTAAATTTCAGTAAAAGGTGGCGAGTCTCTTAGGAGACTTCGCCTTGCAGTCTCCTTAAGTGTCCAGAAATGCACTTTGGCAGAGAAGGTCGGGTCAAAAGGCGGGCGATATGACGGAGTACCGGTGAGCAGTAATTGGATAGGGCGGCGTTCCATTAGCCCGGCAGACGCTCCTTTGCAGGGTCGGTCCAATTACCAGCAGCGAACCCCGTCTGTCGAGGGAACCTGTGCACTGACTCCTACTCTCCACACAGATTCTTCCGGGCGTCTCCTGCTCTCTGAGAGGCAGCAGTCGATGCAATTAGAAGCGACCAGGGGACTCTGCAGGGGTAGGGGTAGGGGGAGGAAAAAAATAAGGAGGGAAATTCCTCGACCTCTGCCGGTGGGCGCAATTCTGCCGATGAGGTACGTACAAGCTTCCTAGGGTTTGTATCTTCATGTTTTCGCGGCGCAATGACTGCTCAAAGAAGTTTCGGGCGTGCAGCCGCATAAAGTTTACTTCTTCTAATATTTCGGCTGAGAACCGTTCAGCCATCTTCAGAGACGAGTCGAAGACTGACGCTCCAGCACACGCTTCGTGCTTATATACGCGCGGGCCGCGCTACTGCGCATGCGGCCACAGATACAAGGCGCCAAAGACGTTACTCGGCGGTAAGGAAGTACACGAGTGTGTAAATTAATGTCTGTGGCTGCATGGTCGACTACTGCAGAGGAATCGATGTATTATGATCTGTGCTGTGGCGGCGTCTTTGTAAATTTATTAAAGAAAGTGCCGGATTCCATGATTTATCTGAAGTGAAGCCACTGACCCTGTTAATCAAATTGGTCCCCAAGCGAATTTCTATTGCTTCTTTCACTACTGAGTCCCAGAAAGATGAAGTGGAAGCTAAAATTTTGACGTTTTCGTACGTCATGGAGTGTCCAGTATCAATACAGTGCTCTGCCACTGCCGATTTATTAGGTTGTAAAAGACGGGTATATCTCTGGTGTTCCGTGCATCTAGGGTTTATTTGCGGGCGGAGAAGTTAGTACTGCTTCCTCCCACAAGTCCCCTAAAACCTCCACATCCTTGCGGATGCTGTTGCGTAGCAGTGTGCGTTTGTACCGCCCTACAGGTGCCGTAGTTGCTGTCCATGTCGTTATGGAAATCATAGTTGTGTCCCCAGCGCAGAAGACAGCACACAGGTCGTTGGTTCTCCTACAGCATACAAGTGAGGCTAAAATAAGTTATGTATGATGGAAGCATAATAAGCGACTCGCGAGATTTTTAATTGTCAGGAATGCCATTTATTAAATAATAAAATATGAGCAACTATTGTTAGTATGATATGGCCTATGCTGCCCATGTTGAGACCTCGACTGTTATCACATTTACGCAAATCTTTACTCATGACCGGCGCGGTCAGCTCGAGACTGAAACTGCGGCGCGTTGCGAAACTAGAGGCATATATATATATATGTTACTCTGTGTTAGAGGGCACCTGACGCTCTATTTCGCACCAAAACAGGGCCGTCGCGCGCCTTCTGCAAAATCGCTCTTCTCTTGTTACATTAAGAGATGGCACCTTAAACTTTTTAAACTGTCCAAATCTAGCCTGTCCTTGAGAGATATTTATTACAAATTCTCAGCTCTGAATAATTAATATTTAGTATATAATAAATAAAACTAATTTCAAAAGAAATCACGTGACGTGAAATGCAGCAGCCAATGCGAGGAGAGCACCAGTAACATAGGCGGGCTTTCCCACGGGAACCAGCACCTACTGCGCCATATGCTACTGCTCCCCACCCCACATTTCAACATATGCTGCACTCCTGTCGTTCTTCCGCGTAGAGGCACGTACAATGTTAGCAAAGAAACGGCCAGCGGCCAGAAATATGAAGTGGCCACAGGCCAGCAATATCACATACGCAGGCCGAAACGTGGCGACTTGGGCAAGGTATCGCGTTGTGCGGAGATGGAACCGACGTATTGGAGCTACGGTGCACGAGAGAGTAGGGTCAGTTCTGAGACAGAGTGACGAACTTCATTTCTCAACTGGTGTTCGAAAACGGAACATCGGACAGGCGGAACGAAATAACTAGTCAAGCAAAGGAATGTTGGCGAGACGAATGAATAAATATGGACGTACCATACGGATCCATTTTGGGTCGGAAAAATCGAAACATCTATTAGTCAAAAATGTTTAAATGCTTGTAGAGTCTATGGGACTTAACTACGGGGTCATCAGTCCCTAAACTTACAAACTACTTATGAACTAGCTACAACTAAGAACGGCACAAATATCCATGCCCGAGGGGGGATACGAACCCCCGACCGTAGTGGCCGTGCAGACCGTGACTGAAGCGCCTCAGTCCCCTCGGCCACCGCGGCCGGCATCTATTAGTCCATCTCCACCTTCCTCCATCATATATATACAGGGTGTCCCAGCTATCTTGTCCACCCAAAATATCTCTGGAACAATTACAGCTATTGGAAAACGACCTTCACCGGTATCAATGTACGGCTGGAGCCCATGAATGTACATATTGGGAAACATTCTAAAACGAAAGCAAATGTGTTTTTTTTTTAACACAAACTGATGTTTTTTTTTTTTTTAATGGACACCCTATATTTTTTCTTCAGCAATCCATAGCATGACAAATCACATAAACAATGGTGTTGATTGCATCGCAATATTCCAGTTACATCCCCAGATATTGCGACGCGAAGTTGACGCTTGAAATACGCGAAACGCGCGGCTAGCGCTCATCCTGAGCAGCATGGGGTTCTCGCCTGAGTCTCAGGACGAGCGCTAGCCGCGCATTTCAGGTTTTTCAAGCGTTTGGCGTTACGAAGTTTGTCAGGTCAGCTACTGTATATACAGGGGTGGCCCATTGATAGTAACCGGGCCAAATACCTCACGAAATAAGCATCAAACGAAAAAAATTACAAAGACCAAAACTTTTCTAGCTTAAAGAGGAAAAACAGATGGCGTTATGGTTGGCCCGCTAGACGGCGCTGCCACAGATCAAACGGATATCAACGGCATTTATTTAAATAGGAACCCCCATTTTGGCCCACTTTAGGTTACGGTAGTAACACTAAAAAGCGTTTGTGATCGTCTTTTGACAGCTCGAAATTTAAATGAAAATAACGGCTTAACTATTCGTCTGGAACGAAAATTGAATAACCGAATTCGAAGAGGAGAAAATTCTCTACAACTTTGATCCCTTATGGTTTTTTTTTTTTTTTTTTTTTTTTTTTCATATCTCGTAGCGTTTCAAAGATATTTGCAAAAATAACGGCGATTTTGGGATCTCTGTCTGTCTATCCGTAACGTGTTCCCTGTTTTTAAGACGAACCGTTCAACCGATCAGCACCAAATTTTACAGACGTGATTGTAGGCCGTTCGCAGATGTCACGTGACATTCCTCGCCCAGAACTCTCTCTGGCATCTTGCGTTGCGTATTTGATGATTTTCTTATTGTAACTTACACGTTGTCATTTCGAAGCAAATGCGCACTGAATAATTAACAAAAACACGTCGTTCTTCGTACTATAAATGATAATCTAGTGTCTACAAATGCCATATTAGCATCAGTTAATAACGGACATCAATAGTAAGAGATAAAAGGACTCATCCTTTGGTTGATAGCTGTAGCGTAGTGGGCAAGGCGTTGGACTATGACGCTAGAGGTCGGTGGTTCGGAACCCGCCACTACCTAAAAAAGATTTTCCTATATGGGTTTGAGACAGTCTTATCCATTAATTTTTTTTAATTATTTATATTATTATTTTGGTCCAAAATGTTTGCAAATACTTATAAAACTACAAATCTAAAGTGGGCCGTAAAACACGCCAGTGCGATATTTTTATTACATATTCGTCTAGTATGTAAATTAATAAAAGGTAAAGCAGTCAACAATCCGAAGATTGGTTTGAACACCACGGTGCTTTACTAGGCACGGTGCTGTTTGGAGGTGGTATGCCGTTGCTTTCCTTCGAACCGACCGTTTTTTTTTTTTTTTTTTTTTTTTTTTTTTTTTTTTTTTTTTAAAGCTTATGGGACTTAACTACGGCGTCATCAGTCCCTAAACTTACAAACTACTTATGAACTAGGACGGCACAAATATCCATGCCCGAGGGGGGATTCGAACCCCCGACCGTAGTGGCCGTGCAGACTCGAACCGACGTACCCAGCCAGTTAGAGGTGGACCTACAGTTTAACGTGGGTTCCGAACCACGATGCTACTCGGTACTTCTCATATGAGCAATACTGCTAGAGGTGAAAGAAGTGGAAAGTGACAGATAAAAATCCTAGGACCTGGCGGTGATCGAACCCGCGACCTTTGGATTTGTAGTCGGGCGCTCTACCACTTTGCAACCGAGGCGCACACGTAAATTAATATGAATATTTTATTTTTCGCTTTGTGTTAGATGGCTCTGTGATATTCCGGGAGCGCAAATTCTCTGCGACAGAATGATAAAATTACGAGTCGTACCCTTTGACCCCCCCCCCCCCCCCCGCAGAGAGACTAACCCTAACTCCACCCCTTTCTCTCTCACGGTCTGTCGTGACGTCGGAATGCGTGAAAAATAAAATTTTAAAAAAGCGGCCATATAGAATTAGGCTTGGCAGCAATTGTCCGTCGCATGCGACAGGGACGGCAAACAGACACCGAATTAGGTAACCGAGTTAGGAATCGAAATGTCAGACGAAGTAATGAACGAGAGCTTGTGTGTGTGTGTGGGGGGGGGGGTAGGGTGTGAGTGCGTCTGTGTGCGTGGGAGGGTTTAGTTCGGTAATGAGATTTCGCTGCCGACGACGAAAGCGAATTTAGCTGCCGGAACGACACTGCACAGAGAGTGGTGGAGATCGCGACACATAAATACGTCCGCTTCCATCACACGCCAGCCCCGTCGGCGGGATAAACGAATCACTTTTTTTTTCGCCTGCTCTGTTTTCTCCTCCACTTTATCGCGTGTCTCCTCGTTTGCTCTTTCCCGACAGGACCCCGAGCAAGTGGACGGGAGGTTCATTTACGTCGCAAAGAATCTGAAAAACGAAAATCCAGGTTAGGTCCGAGTTAAGATTTACGCAAGTACGTTTCCGTACAAACTGGCCTGCACAGTGGAACTTCTGAAACGTGACAATGGATTTTGTTTACTGAGGGTAAACAGAATAAATAAGTCCGTAAGAACAGAGTCGAGGTACACAATTAGCCTTAGTACCCGGCGTCTTCTGTCAGTCCATCTGGCCTACTCCTCTTCGTCTCTCTATCTCTCTGTTCATCTCCTCATCGCGTCCTTCCCCTCTTTCGCCGCATTCCCGCAACCCCTACCACCATCTCCTATTCCTGTTTCTGTCCTTTCATCCTCTGTGGGTAGCTCCGAGAGATAGGATAGTGAAGGCCGCAGAGGACCATATAGGCAGAAGGACAAGGGCTAATAGAAATACCTGGATAACACAGGATATACTGAACTTAATTCATGAGAGGAGGAAATATAAAAATTCAGCAAGTGAAACAGGGAAAAGGGAGTACAGACGCCTGAAAAATGAGATTGACAGGAAGTGCAGACTGGCTAAGCAGGAGTGGCTAGAGGACAGATACAGAACCGTAGAAGAATGCATAACTAGGAAAAAGGAAGATACCGCCTACAGGAAAATGAAAGAGATATTTGGAGACAAGAAAAGCAGCGGTATGAATATCAAGAACTCAGACGGAAAACCAGTACTAAGCAAAGAGGGGAAGGCTGAACTGTGGAAGGAATATATAGAGGGCCTACACAAAGGAAATAAACTCGAAGGCAGTATTCTAGAAAGGGAAGACGAAGTGGAGGAAGATGAGATAGGAGATATGATACTGCGAGAAGAAGTTGACAGAGCGCTGAAGGACTTGAGTCGAACAAGTCTCTTGGAGTAGATGATACTCCGTCTGAACTGCTGATATCGTTAGGAAATCCAGTCATGAAAAAATTGTATCACCTGGTATGCAAGATGTATGAGGCAGGGGAAATACCCCCCGACTTCAAGAAGAATATTGTAATTCCAATTCCAAACAAAGCAAGTACAGACAAGTGCGAAAATTACAGAACTATCAGTTTAATAAGTCATGGTTGCAAAATACTGACACGAATTATTTATAGACGAATGGAAAAACGTGTGGAATCAGACCTCGGGGAAGATCTGTTTGGATTTAGGATAAATGTAGGAACACGGGAGGCAGTACATTACGACTTATCTTAGAAGACAGGCTAAGGAAAGGGAAACCTACGTTTTTAGCGTTTGTGGATTTGGAGAAAGCTTTTGACAATGTCGACTGGAATACACTCTTCAAAATTATGAAGGTATCAAGGGTAAAATACAGGGAGCGAAGAGTTATATTCAATCTATACAAAAACCAGACAGCGATTATTAGAGTCGAAGGGCAGGAAAGGGACTCAGAGGTTGGGAAGTGAGTAAGACAGGGTTGTATCCTTTCCCCAATGTTGTTCAATCTGTACATTGAGCAGGCAGTGAAGGAATGGAAGGAGAAATTTGGAGATGGCATTAAAGTGCAGGGAGAACAAATAAAAAGTTGCGATTTGCCGATGACATAGTAATTCTGTCAGAGACAGCAAAAGATCAGGAAGAGCAATTGAATGGGATGGACAGTGTCTTGAAAGGAAGGTATAAGATGAACATTAACAAGAATAAAACGAAGGTAATGGAATGCAATGTCAGAAAATCAGGCGATGCTGAAGGAATTAGATTAGGTAATGAGACAATAAAAGTAGTAGATGAATTTTGTTATTTGGGTAGCAAGATAACTTCTGATGGCCGAAGTAAAGAAGATATAAAATGCAGAATGTCTGTGTCTATGGCGTCCAAATGAAAGACTTGCACCAGGCCAATGAGCCACACTACATTATTACTATTATCATTATCAAACATAATAAACATGTAGCACATTCTAGAAATAGTACATACAAAGAAATAAATTTCTTTGTGCCCTCAGCGAGATCTGAACTGGGGACCGCAAGCGCAGCGATCTGCGATGCTAAAGCACTGCACCACGCGTGCTGTCGAAAGACTAGCGGCAATATTATAAACCCTCAGATAAAATGTGTAAATATAATTTGGTACATCTAAGTCTCGCCAAGCCTAAATAACATCATCTGATTTGGTTTTTCTTTATACTAAACATATTTCCTATTAAAAAAAAAGCTGATTGCCTGCAGTAATGAAGTTGTTAAAAAAAACTCTGACATTTACAATTATAAGATACATACCTGTCCTGAATGGAGAACGCAAAAAACGCAAAAAGATGCATGTAAAAACTCATAATACATTAACGGTCAACATCAGCTGTACTTGTAGCTCGATGGATCCCATGCAAATACCACTGAATGGAAGATATACTATTGAGCAACTTAGGCGTAGCATAGGCGCCCTCTATGTATGGCTACAGAAGTTACCATAATTTACAAGGATAAAAAGAACTCAACGGCGAGTTAGTTAAAAATATTTTCAGTAATGGAAAGTAGTTGTCAAACAATAAAACAACATATTTAGAACCTATACTTTTCTTTTTTTTTTCCTTTTTTAGGACATTCTCGTATACGAACAACGTCGTGAATATGGCGGATATAAAATCTCCCCATAAGAGGGGAAGAAGTAAATGCAATACGAATATCTAATCCAGGGCCGGCGCAAGCCCAAGTGCCGCCCCGTGCGAACTGCTAAATTGCCGCCCCCCCGTTATTTTTTTACAAAACTTTTGTATAATTTTATTGAAACAAATCTGTAGGAAATGTCAAAAATCAATCGTAATTTTTGTTTTTACTTTACAGTTACGTTCAGCATGACGGTATACATGTAATCGTAACTCAAAATATTGAGAGAATAGCTACACTATGCCCGAAATCTATGTAGATCTGGAAAAGAAAAACAAAAATTGCGACTGATTCGTGACATTCTCAAGAGATTTGTACAAAACAGTCGCTGGGCACCAGCTCAAAAATGGAGCCAAACCTGATTGAAGAAATCTAGCTAATTTTAATAAGCAATTTACGAAAATTGTCAAATGTGTGTGAAATATTACTCTAGGATACGCTGTTCAGGAGATGAAGTCATAAGAATTGAGCCGCGTGAAACTGAATTTCAGTCGAATTTCACGACAGACGCAGGTGAAACGGTCAAAGAGTGGGGCGGAAGACAATGTAGAGAAGAAGAATAAGGAGATGGAGTAACATAATAACGCAATAAGTACACACCCGGGTATTGGTGGGTACTAATTCTAGTCGAAATATATTAACCCACTGCACTGCGGTTGTTCATTTCAAAGAACTGACACTCGACATCTGTCGTAATTTCCGTGTGTCAGTTCTTTCGTGCCTGATTATGGAATAAGAGGCAACAAATTAGTCATCACCGGCACTTCACTTTTTTCGATTTTTTTTTCATTGTAGCTATTGGACGGCGCGTGCTTCTTTGCCGTGCATGCGAAATACTAATTTTACGTTATATGAAAAGCACGTACCTATTACATTCCAAGTTGCAAGAAATTCGGACGCACCAATTCTTCTGTTCTTGCAAAACGCAATGAATGTGGTTCTGACCAATCTTGACTCCCTCGGCCAACTACCGAAACGAATTACGTAGTTTTCGTTGTAGAGAACGCAACAATACCTACAGCCTGGAAAGGCGAAGTGGTGACGCGGCAGTGCCAGGAACTGCTGTAGGTCACGTGACGAGGTACGGCGAGGCTACGGTTAAACTAGCAGTCCAAGATGATGAAGCAAGAAGTATGTGACCGATGATATGGATAAATGTATTATCAGGCAGCAATTTCTACGGCATTACGAACAATAGAAATAAACACGAACTTTGCGAAAATGCACAATTTTTGTCAAACAGAAATGAGGTTCAAAACTAACAAGGATACCCTTAGAAGCAATATTATGTCTATGGATTTTCGTTTTAGGTGTCACAATTAACGTTTTGTTTTGTGCGGACGAGAGGGCGTTGTTGCTAAAAGACCATATTTTCTCAGGTTTCCAACAGAATCAAAGCGACCAGTGGCTTACTTAGATGAGACATGGATTTACACTGAATATACATTAAATAAATGGCAAACCGTTAGTGTGCGAGTGGTATTGTCAAACAAAAGTGCCGGTCAGAATTTAATTGTTCATGCAGGTGGAGACGGTGTTTCATGACTCAAAAACCAAAACGTCCGACTATCTCTCAGACACGAATAGGAAATATTTTCAAAAATACGTCAAAACCGAACTTATCCCAGGCTTACTACCAATGTCTTTATCCCTTGCAATTACTCGGAGCGTATTTACCCATTCGACTATTGTAGATGTTGGACATGTCTGACTGTAGTAATGTTCAACCATTTTTTTTTTCTATAATGCGGGAAGAATAAAACACTCGGAAACTGCCGTTGAAGGGCTTAGAAAAACTTCTTTGGGCTTAACATGTAACCGCAGTATCGAACATTGCATTCGAATTTCAAAATTAAATTTAGTCTTCTGCAAAATTAGTGCTGCCACAGCGCGAGGAAGAAATTAGCCCTCCTCTCTCCACTCGTTCAACAGGGGCGGCAGGTTGGTAGTTGAGGCGCCATGCCACAGTTGCCGAAGCCGCTCCCGCCGAGGTTTGATTTCGAATCCCCTCTTTGACATGTATGTTGAGTTTGTCCTTAAAGAAAAAAAGAACAAAAATGGGGGTGAGGCGTCAGATTTGCCGCCCCTCCCCCTCGGAAAGTGCCGCCCCGTGCGGCCGCACGTTTCGCACCTGCCTTGCGCCCGCCCTGATCTAATCAAAGGACAAATAACAAAACAAACTTAGGGAAACCTCCGCACAGGAAGAGACCACAAAAATCGGTCATTCAAGAAAACCTAGGTTGTGAAACAGATCGAAATACCACTGTCTGGAACCAAAAATTTGGTTATTTATTAACCATTCTTTATTATTATGATAACTAGTCCAAATTTCTAACTCTTCAAGGATATCTAAGGTAATAGCCTTCGTAGCAATATGAAAAATAGACAAATCTGTCTCTATATGTCGTAGCTTACGGTTTATTTCCCTTAGGTGATCTCCTAAAGCAATTTTGTTAGTAGCAAAACCGTGTTTCGGGAATCTAGTATGAAACTCCCTTCCCCTTTTGTCCAATATAAAATTTATTGCAAGGCCCACATGCATCTTTTTCCGTTCTCCATTCAGTAGATGTATGTATCTTATAATTTTAAATGCCAGAGATTGGATTTAAAAAAAATGTTCTTTGTAACTATTTTTACCTATATATACTGTATCGTGTACTTTGTCACCAGCTGCTCCGATGATGGGCTGGGCTCTAAATGCGTCAGCGTAAAGAGAAAAATAAACGATTTTACGACATATACAACTCCTTCATTACCGCAGCCAATCAGCTTTTAAAGAATCCTTTGTGTTGTCATGTTAATAATGGCTGTCTACCTCTACCAGGACTTTAAGTCCGATTTGCAATATATTTCCTAACAACTAAAATTGTTGTTGTTATGGTCTTCAGTCCGCAGACTGGTTTGATGCAGCTCTCCACCCTACTCTATCCTGAGCAAGCCTCTTCATCTCCTCATAAGAACGGCAACCCACATCCACTTGAATCTGCTTACTATACGCGTCTCTTGGTCCCCCTCTGCGATTTTTACCCCACATACTTCCCTCCAATGCTAAATTTACGATTCCCCGATGTCTAAGAATATGTCCTACCAAGCGATCCCTTCTTTTAATCAGGGTATGCCAAAAATTCCTTTTCTCACCAATTCTGTTCAGTACCTCCTCATTAGTTACGCGATCCACCCACCTAATCTTCAGCATTCTTCTGTAGCACCACATTTCAAAAGCCTCAATCCTCTTCCTGTCCGCACTGTTTATCGTCCATGTCTCACTCCCATACAAGGCAACACTCCATACAAATGCCTTCATAAAGGACTTCCTTAGGCTTAAATCAAAATTCAAAATCTTCAAATGTTTGTACAACTTATGGGACTTAATGACGGGGTTATCAGTCCCTAAGCTTACAAACTACTTATGAACTACTTAAGACTACCGACGGCACAAATATCCATGCCCGAGGGGGGATTCGAACCCCCGACCGTAGTGGCCGTGACTGGAGAGCCTCAGTCACCTCGGCCACCGCGGCCGGCGCTTAAATCAATATTCGATGTTAACAAATTTCTCTTTTTCGAGAACGCTTTTCTACCCATTGCCATTCTGCATTTTATATCCTCTGTACTGCGACCATCATTTGTTATTTTACTGCCCAAGTAACAAAACTCATCTACCTCCTTTAGTGCTTCGTTTCCCAATCTAATTCCTTTAGCATCACCTGATTTTCTTACACTGCACTCCATTACCCTAGTTTTGCTCTTGTTAATGTTCATCTCATATGCACCTTTCAGCACACTATCCATTCCGTTCAATTGCTCTTCCAGGTCCTTTGCTGTATCTGACAGAACTACCTTGTCGTCGGCAAAACGCAATGTTTTTAATTCTTCACCCTGAACCTTAATTTCTTTCTCCAAATTTCTGCTTGCTTTCCGTTTAATACACTGTTTCTTATTTAACAGTAAAAAGGTAAAGCAGTCAACAATCCGAAGATTGGTTTGAACACCACAGTGCTTTACTAGGCATGGTCCTGTTTGGAGGTGGTTTGCCGTTGCCTTCCTTCGACCTTCGAACTGACTTACCCAGCCAGTTATAGGGGGACCTACAGTTTAACGTGGGTTCCGAACCACGGTGCTACTCGGTATTTTTCACATGAGCAATACTGCCAGAGGTGAAAGAAGTGGAAAGTGACAGATAAAAATCCTAGGACCTGGCGGGGATCGAACCCGGGACCTTTGGATTTGTCGTCTGGCACTCTACCACTGTGCAACCGAGGCATTATTATATACATCAATATCAGGGCCGTAACTAAACGAAATTACTGTGTTAATGAACAATTTGTTGCCTGATTTAACGATAGGTTCAATATTAAACGACACACATACAGCTTTTAAACTTGGTTGTGTGAACGACATCGCAGAGGGTGCATTGTGCGGTAACGCAGCCCTGTGAGTGGCGGCGGTAAAATTTGCGCCTCTGTTCCTGATGACGGCCGTCAGAGAGAGAGAGAAGTGCTCGGGACGGGTGATGAGCAGTAGTGGTGGTCCCGGGATGCGGCCGTGGGGAGCACGACGTCACGGCTTATCAGGCCTGCGGCAGACGTACGAGTGGTCAGTGTGTGAGTGTGTGTGTGTGTGAGTGCGTGGGAGTGGGGCAGATCAATAGCCGAGGGCACAGCTGCTGCCGGCGGTGGCGGCCGAGCCACGGGCAATTGAGAGGGAGGGAAAGGGGAGGGGGCGATTGTCAGACGGGGGGCACACCACACTGCCCACCGGCGGAGTACCGCGCCATCCGTCCCACTGCCGAGAGAGGCAGAGACGTTTCGAGCGCCGCCGGTGCGGCATCTTCAGGACAGCACACATCCGCTCCCGCGCGTGCAACGCCACCGGCTGCTACCAGACACTTCAGAAGCGGCGTCTTTCGCCATAAACTGAGCCCTTGTCCAAAAAAATGTTCAAATGTTTGCTAAGCTTAACGGACTTAACTACAGGGTCATCAGTCCCTAATCTTACAAACTAGTTATGAACTACTTACGAACTAGGACGGCACAAATAGCCATGCCCTAGGGGGGATTCGAACCCCCGACCGTAGTGGCCGTGCAGATCGTGACTGAAGCGCCTCAGTCCCCTCGGCCACCGCGGCCGGCATAGCGTTCGTATTTGTAAATATGGGTATTGTATAGTGGCAAGTTTGTGCAGTGTTTTCCAACAACAACAAAAATTGATGTTGTTGTGGCGTAAAGTAGTTTACATTGTCTGCACAGGATTATGAACAGGTTCTGCAGACAGATGTGGTGAGTATGGAAATTGTGTCTCATCATTCAGCACCAAATTCTGTGGTGTTCCTTTAGTCTAGTGCCGGCCGCGGTGGCCGAGGGGACTGCGGCGCGCCAGTCACGGTCTGCACGCCCACTACGGTCGGGAGTTCGAATCCCCCCTCGGGCATGGATATTTGTGACGTCCTTAGTCTTAGCTAGTTCATAAGTAGTTTGTAAGTTTAGGGACTGATGACCCAGTAGTTAAGTCCCATAAGCTATACAAACATTTTCTACATTTTTAGTCTAGCACAAATTGCTCTGCCTGACTGACCAGTGTAGAATTTGCCACAGTTGCATGTTGGGGTGTTAATAACAGGATAATGAAGGGAAGTGACATGTTGTTTCTGTTTTTCGTGCAGTATAGAATCTACCAGGTAGGGGGTTTGTGGACGGGAACTACCAGAAAGCTTCAGACATTCCTTAAGTTACTCACAAACATGCAGCATTTCATTCGGCTCACAAAAGTATTAACTTCACAATGGAGTTTGGTGGTAACAGTATAAATTATATGGACCTAACCATACACATCAGCAATCTTTGCCACTCCTTCAAGATTTACAGGAAACCTTCCACCATACACACTGTAATACCTGTCCAGACACAACATCCAGTTGCTCGCAAACATGCAGCATTTCATATCATGATCCATCGCTTATTATCTATCCCCGTGAGTAAAGACAGCTTCCAAATTAAATACCATCAGACAAATAGCAACAAATAATGGCTACCCCCGCCATATAATTTTCCTGGCCCTCCGAAATTAATTTTATTTTGCATTTACGTTGCGAACGCTAACAGGCATAGTTTATCGCACGTTTTCAGCTATCCATGTCGATGTAAAAATACACAAATAATCTTAATTTAACGAACAGGCACTATAGCTTTTGCAGTTGTTTAGATTCTTTAAAAAAAAAAGTTCAAATGTTTGTAGAGTTTATGGGACTCAACTACGGGGTTATCAGTCCCTAAACTTACAAACTCCTTATGAACCAGCTACAACTAAGGACGGCACAAATATCCATGCCCGAGGGGGGATTCGAACCCCCGACCGTAGTGGCCGTGCAGACCGTGACTGGAGCGCCTCAGTCCCCTCGGCCACCGCGGCCGGCCATTTAATTTCACGCCCTCCTCCATCCTATTGAAATTATGTCAATTATGTTCATGAAACTCAGCTTAGTCAATATTATGCTTTGATTTTAATAGCCAATAAATTTCAATGAAAGGAAGAGGGTTAGTTTTCCAACTACAAAAGTGAAACAGGTAAAGAGGTTCAACTTTTTCAATTATTATTAGAAATAATGATTACATTACCTTATGATTGAAGAACAACAAAATCTTCTCAGACTGATACATGTATGAATGATACAAAAGCTTATAAAGACAGAACTGTGTCTGTGAAAATCAGATTTCAAAATTATTCCATCAGCTCGTACAAAAGCAGCTAACCAAAGCACGTCCGATCGATACCAGAGCTACACACAGACTCTCTCTTTCTGTTCAGCTGCTACTCACATACGTAGTCTTTGACAGAGATGTTACACAACAGAGTAAACCATCGACGTAGTTACTCAAAGAAGTTCAAATAACATTTTACGTCCAAATATCGATACAAGACAGGCTATCGATACAAGACAAGCGAAACAATATTATTGAATTTGTACAGACATGTGTCAGGATGACAAATAAAATTTAGAACCCATACATCCACTTACGAACTGTGGAAGTCAAGCCGAAATCTTCAGCTTACAACTCAAACTAAAGCCAAATACGAGGTGCATTCAAGTTCTAAAGCCTCCGATTTTTGTTCTCCGGACTGGAAAGAGATAGAAACAAGTGCATTGTTTTAAAATGAGGCCGCGTTCATTGTCAATACGTCCCAGAGATGGCAGCACCGTACGGCAGATGGAATTTTACCGCCAGCGGCGAGGATGAGAACTGTTTCAGATACTTAAAATGGCGACCTTTTCCATACTTGAACAGCGTGCAATCATTCGTTTTCTGAATTTGCGTGGTGTGACACCAATTGAAATTCATCGACAGTTGAAGGAGACATGTGGTGACGGAGTTATGGACGTGTCGAAAGTGCGTTCGAGGGTGCGACAGTTTAACGAAGGCAGAACATCTTGTGACAACAAACCGAAACAACCTCGGGCTCGCACAAGCCGGTCTGACGACACGATCGAGGAAGTGGAGAGAATTGTTTTGGGGGATCGCCGAATGACTGTTGAACAGATCGCCTCCAGAGTTGGCATTTCTGTGGGTTCTGTGCGCACAATCCTGCACGACGACCTGAAAATGCGAAAAGTGTCATCTAGGTGGGTGCCACGAATGCTGACGGATGACCACAAGGCTGCCCGTGTGGCATGTTGCCGAGCAATGTTGACGCGCAACTTTCTTTTCGTCGGTTGTGACAGTGGATGAGACGTGGATGCCATTTTTCAATCCAGAAACAAAGCGCCAGTCAGCTCATTGGAAGCACACAGATTCACCGCCACCAAAATGATTTCGGGTAACCACCAGTGCTGAAAAAATGACGGTGTCCATGTTCTGGGACAGCGAGGGCGTAATCCTTACCCATTGCGTTCCAAAGGGCACTACGGTAACAGGTGCATCCTACGAAAATGTTTTGAAGAACAAATTCCCTCCTGCACTGCAACAAAACGTCCGGGAAGGGCTGCGCGTGTGCTGTTTCACCGAGACAACGCACCCGCACATCGAGCTAACGTCACGCAACAGTTTCTTCGTGATGACAACTTTGAAGTGGTTCCTCGTGCTCCCTACTCACCTGACCTGGCTCCCAGTGACTTTTGGCTTTTTCCATCAATGAAAGACACTCTCCGTGGCCGCACGTTCACCAGCCGTGCTGCTGTTGCCTCAGCGATTTTCCAGTGGCCAAAACAGACTCCTAAAGAAGCCTTCGCCGCTGCCACAGAATCGTGGCGTCAGCGTTGTGAAAAATGTGTACGTCTGCAGGGCGATTACGTCGAGAAGTAACGCCAGTTTCATCGATTTCGGGTGAGTAGTTAATTAGAAAAAAAATCGGAGGCCTTAGAACTTTAATGCACCACGTACAAACCAACCAACCGAAAGCGAGTTAACAAACTGGCGCCTTCACAAAATGTTTACATTTTGGCCCACTTTAGGTTACGGTGGTAACACTAAAAGTGGGCCTTTGCGATCGTCTTTTGACAGCTCGAAATTTAAATGGAAATAACGGGTTAACTATTCATCTGACACGAAAATTGAATAACTGAATTTGTAGAGGAGAAAATTCTCTACAACTTTGCTCTCTTATGTTTTTTTTCATATCTCGTAGCGTTTCAAAGATATTTAGAAAAATAACGGCAATTTTGGAATGTCTGTCTGTCTGTCCGTAACGTGTTCCCTGATTTTAAGACGAACCGTTCAAACGATCAGCACCAAATTTTACAGACATGATTGTAGGCCGCCAGAGACCAGAACCTCCATTTTTCAAATTTTTCGGACAAAAAATACGGTAGTAATACCAAAAAGGCCGTTTCTAATATGATTGTAATTGCAAACGAACCGTTCATCTGACACGAAAATTCAATAACCTAACTAGTAGAGGAAAAAATTCTCTACAATTTTCCACTTTTGTGTTTTTGTCATATCTCGTATCGTTTGAGACATATTTGCAAAAATAACGGAGATTTGACACCCTCCATTCTATTAACGAAAACCAGCCGTTCGGAGATGTCACGTGACATTCCTCGCCCAGAACTCTCTCTGGCATACGCCATCTTGCGTTGCGTATTTGATCATTTTCTTATTGTAACTTACACGTTGTCATTTCAAAGCAATGGCGCACTGAAGTATTAACAAAAACACATCGTTCTTCGTACGATAAATGATAATGTAGTGTCTACAAATGTCATCTTAGCATCAGTTAATAACGGCCATCAATAGTATGAGATTAAAGAACTCATCTTTTGATTGAGAGCCGTAGCGTAGTGGGCAAGGCGTTGGACTGTGATGCTAGAGGTCGGTGGATCGGAACCCGCCACTACCTAAATTTTCTTTTTTCTTATAGGGTTTCAGACACTCTTGTTAATCAATTTGATATTATTTAGATTATTATTTTGGTCCAAAATGTTTGCAAAAACTTATAAAACTACAAATGTAAAGTGGGCCGTAAAACACGTCAGTGCGATTTTTTCCCTAAATTTCCACAGCCACGCAAGCGCAAAGCAGTGTGCTGAGTCGTGCCGTGTAGGACCCTTACGGTTCGTCCCTCGCTTTCGTTCTCGCGTATTTCTCGCAACTGCGAGACGTCAAATATGCATTGGCTTAGAGTGCTTGCGCGGGTCTAGCTCCAGACACGGGGACTGCGGAGACGGCTTCTGGGAAACCCACGCGGCCGCTAGCACGCTTTTCCGACATTTTCTGGGAGGAAAAGCTTCATCACTCTTGCATCCCGCTCTTCGCCAAACTGAAAATCGCTCCTCCGCCATACGCTGCAGACAGAACGGCTGTTCGCGACGGCAAAATCCCTGCTGTATAAAACACGAGCTGAAATCCCGACGTTGCCCGGGTATTTATTTATTTATTTATCCCTGCCTTCAGTTAATACTTGTCTTATCCCTTCTCTCCCTGTCCATCACCTTTTTTAACCACTTCAAAACACGTTGTAAATAGGAATCCAACAGCTGTATGTTTAACAGGAACATTTATTCCTTAACTACCAGTTTCGGCATTCCATTATGCCATATTCAGACCCCCTGTATCGTAGTATTATGTCCATTAAATAAGGATCTAAACTGATTTCGTGGATTTCTAGCTCTCAGTAAGAACCGACAACAACACCTGGTTGCGGTTTCAAAAATGATCACCTTTGAAATCAAATGTCTGTAAATCTATCGGACCAAACTGCGTGGTCATCAGTCCGTAGCTTACAAACTACTTAAACCTAGGTAAACTAACCTACGGACAACACACACACCCATGCCCCAGGGAGGACTCGAACCTCCACGGCGAGCAACCGCGCGCTCCGCAGCGAGGTGCTTTAGACCGCTCGGCTACTCCACCGCGGCCATCTTTGAAACTGTGGCGTTTCATAGGAAATATTAAAGATCCTGAGTTTAAAAAAAAAACCTCACGATAAAACAGTCACTACTAAGATTTTCTATTTTTTTTTTTTTTTTTTTTTTTTTTTTTTTTTTTTTTTTTTTTTTTTTTTTTTTTGAAACGAGAATATTGTAAAGTTTATAAACCTAACAGTTTGTATAACGATTATATCAGTTTCGAACTATTTACGAAAAACTAGAATGTCATCTATTAAGTTTTAATAAACCATACACCCTTATGAACATTTTTTTCACTTATAAATTAATGAAATACAGCAACCAGTTGTTTGTGGTTATTTATTTTTTAACTTTATCGACCGGTTTCTGGCGCTTGAGTGCCTTTCTCCTGGTCTCTATACAGACAAACAAGTGCATTGGTATACAGTAAAGGCTATAGAACGTACAAAAGTCCGTTGCAAAAATTTGAAGCAGTTTCGAACCAAATAGATTGTAATAAAGATAAGTTCATATAATGGGATAAAATTAACACTTACATTTTTGTACTGTTGCTTAATGAATGTACGTGCTAGTGTTCATTAAGCAACAATCCCATTTTATCCCATTATATGAACGTATCTTTATTACAATCTATTTGGTTCGAAACTGCTTCAAATTTCTGCAACGGACTTTTGTACGTTTTGTAGCCTTTACTGTATACCAATGCACTTGTTTGTCTGTATAGAGACCAGGAGAAAGGCACTCAAGCGCCAGAAACCGGTCGATAAAGTTAAAAAATAAATAACCACAAACAACTGGTTGCTGCATTTCATTAATTTATAATCCGAACAGTTGCTGAAATGGATAAAATATTTCATTTTTTCACTTGTAAATTGTCGTTACCTTAAAAGTTTGTTAAAATCTTGAATTTGAAGATCATTCATAAGACGTCAGGTGCGGTCTCGTTTGTTTACATGAACTGACAGCTCAGAGATTATTGTATGACCTAGCGGCCGTGTAGCGAAATACGCACCACTTACCTTTAAATAATTAATTTATTGCATGAATTGTAACCAGTTATACGAGGCGCGTCTAGAAAGTAAGTTCCGTTTGGTAATAAAATGAAATTTTACACAGATACAGGAGAAATTTTAATTGCACAAAATTCTACAACTCTTACACTACTTTTCCACATAACTGCCGAAATTTTGCAGGCATTTGTCATAGCGTGGCACGAGGTTTTGCATACCTTTCATAGAAATCTGCCGCCTGTGTCTTCAACCAGTTGGAAACAGTTTCTTTCAGCTCGTCGTCATTGGTGAAG